>JASEVX010000001.1:20614495-20680367 GCA_031761405.1 Serripes groenlandicus
TTCTCCTTTTGTCACTATGTTTTCAACTTCATTTTAGTAAGTATACCTTCATTTCTAGAGATTTTCCAGATCTTGAGTAAATGTTTTCCAAAGTCGTCTGCAGTAGATTTGCTGTCTGAGGTCCACTCGGTGAAAAATAGATTGATCTTTCGCTCAATAACAAAGAATTATCCTCTGTTACAATATCAATACCTACGAAGGTCGGTTTGCGTGTGACACGGTACTTATCAATTTATCCTTACCTCACTTTTCTACAGTCGGGTATAGTTAAGTAAAGTATAATTCTAAGTGGATATAAAAGGACCCATCGTATAAGTGCAAGGTAGCCGTCTCTCTCTGTAAATATAAAATTAGTTTGTCAGAGGGTTGATTGTTTAGTGTTTTACGCCGCTTTCAACACTTCTTCAGTTATTTCACTGCGTTTCCTTGGTAAGCTACCAGTATTACTGGTCCATTTATGCGTCACTCCAGCTATGCAGTCGTTATGCTAATCCGACAACCCTGAGCGCCAAGGAGGGCAGCCATTACTACATTTTGTTAAAGTCTTTGGTATAACCAGGTCGGGGATCGAACCCACTACCTCCCATGCCTGAGGCGAAAGCTTTATCAAAACAAAACCGAGGCGGTTTGTCAGAGGGGCTGCGCTCAGTAAATAATATAACTACAACGTAATAAATTCGAAAAGTCCACTACGCTCAAGCGACATGTAGACCTCTTTTTTTTTTTTACACTGAAACATCAAAACGTACTTGAGAACCATGTCTCTGCTTCAAAGTCCATTGGATTCAGGACAGCCCTGCGTTCTTGAAACAGTTTGGAAACGCAAGGATGCTAAACCGCTATTTATATTACAGCAACTGTAGCTGTTATTTGTAAATGGCAACCGTGAGCTATCAAGCTGTTTCACTGAACGCCATCTGCTTTGAACACATGTAAGGCAAAAATAGCACCTGATAAAGTTGACAATAAATTGGAGTGTGAAAGCTGTCCTCTCCTGACAACGTTTTCAAAAGACGTCTGCTGCAAATGAGAAAAGGTTTAACACAAGAGTCTGACTTGTCTCCTTGTGAAAAATGGTTTCAACTTTGGATGTTTGGTGGCAATTTATAATGTGTATGAACTGTGTTCCGCAAATAAATAACAATTGTTGAGCTGCTACCTTCTGGATTTGACCATAGGGGCCTGGCAATATTATAATGTTTCATATTTGTTTTAAGCGTGCCAGGAATTTGACGACCGACGAAAATCCATTCCTGTATATATTATATTCGAGCAAGCCAGCCTTGACAAAAAAGTTCAAAACATACCTATCACTGGTCTAGTCATCCAACCATCTACGTCTTCTTCTAACGCCATGCTCACCCTAATTGATAATAATGATAACAATAATAATAATAATAATAATAATAATAATAATAATAATGATAATAAAACAAATGATAATAATAATAATTAAAAAAAAGATGGTCCTAAAACGCTAATTTCAATGTTCTTGGCGGCCATGTCTTGCAACGGATCAGAACAATTTCACTTTACAAACATAAGGAAAACAAGCTCCACACTCTAGCGGCCATGTTTTTCAACAGATCGGTATCATTTGAACAATCTTGGCAGAGGGTTATCCAGGGAACATTTGTACAAAAATAATTTTCAAATTCGACCTGTACTTTTGGACGAGAAGATGTTTAAAGATTTAGCATTGTCCCCATTTTCTGATGCTGCATCAACCAAAGTTCTAGTTGAAATTAAATTCTTTGAACAGTTTTTGATGAGGGCCACCTAGGGAACCGTCCTGTGAAATTACTTTGAAATCAGACCAGTAGTTTCAGAGAAGAAGATTTTAACGGACGACGGACGGACGCTGGACGGTGAGTGATCACAATAGCTCACATTGAGCACTACGTGTTCAGGTGAGCTAAAAAAACATAAACAAATAATGCTACAACTCCTTCTACTACTTCTAGATGTGCTTAAATTCTTCTTTCTCTTTATTAATTTTTTTTCAATTATTTTAATGTTTTCTAGATATACTATGTTAAATGATTTTCTTATATGAACTTATCCAAGGAAACGAACATTAAAGTACATTACTAGTAAACAAAAAATGACAATGCGGCAATTTTGAGCAATTTATCTAGTTCGCACAATATTTTCAAGAATTATCTTTTGCAAAATGTGTATTTTTCAGTAAAATCTTTGCTTTGAGTTTTAAAGTTTTAATAGAAAATACAAGAACCATTTTTTGTTCAATGTTTAATGAATGTTCTGAAAAGACCGGATGTAGCTATGAACAGTTCATATGAAATTTATCTGTATGATGCACTGACCAGTTTCGGACGGATTTCGTGTAAGACCTCATGGTGGAGGCTCTATTGGCTTGTTTAAACTTTTGGCGTCTTTGATAGCCTAAATCCTGCTGCATTCGTTTGTTCTGAAGTAGAAATAATAATGTTCAATCGTATTTCATTGCTTGTGAGAAACATGTACCATATATTCAGTTAACATATATGTGCTAATATGGCTCTTCTTGTTATACCGTATTGGACTCAAAGGAAATTAATTCTTGGCACATACAACAAGGTTCAACTGTATTTCCTAGCTTGTGTGAAACATAAATTGCTAAGACAGATGAATATATTAGGGAGAAAATGTCCTTTCCTATTTTCCTGTATCGGACTTAAAAAGACAACTAACCCTATAAAAATTATAACAAATCTACCGCAAACGATTCAGATAATCTTGGTAACCTACAGAACATATTTTTTATATATAAATCAAAGTATAATAATTGAATAAAGAGTAAAGAGTGTGACAAATGGAGATTTGCTTACATTCGTCTGCTACCGATATGCACCAAAGTACACCTGCATTTGAAAAGGGTTAATGTACTGCACATTATGAGTGCAACCAACATTGAAAAAAACATTTATTTTTGAAAAATTGCCTCAATCCAGTGCTGCTTGAATTGTTGGGACGGAAAGAAAAATGTCTGGTTTGACTGTACGTAAGCATATTCTTGTCAGAATATCAACTGTCCGAACCTGTTACGAGCGCCTTTTCACCTGGATCGGAGTTTTACTGGAGTTGATTTGTTGACATTTTTGATAACCGTCGTGGAGTCAGTGTTATAATAACATTACATTTAAGTGCCGCAGTTCTCATTTATATGATTGCAACTTTGTTGTAACTCTAGAGACAGTGTTATTATAACACTACATTGAAGGGTCGCAGTTCTTATTTATATGATTGCAACTTTGTTGTAACTTTAAAGACAGTGTTATAATAACACTACATTGAAGTGCCGCAGTTCTCATTTATATGATTGCAACTTTGTTGTAACTTTAAAGACAGTGTTATAATAACACTACATTGAAGTGCCGCAGTTCTCATTTATATGATTGCAACTTTGTTGTAACTCTAGAGACAGTGTTATAATAGCGCTGATATTATGTTATACTAGCACTGCCTTCATCGGTTGTGTAGTGCTAGAGCCGCCGTCTCCGGTTCGATCCCCGGCCAGGGCATATCAAAAACTGGCCTTCCCTGCTTGGCTCTCCGACTAATTCGCTGTTTACAGGATGAATTGACCAGTAATTGTGGTAGCTTACCTAGGACACGCCGTGATATAACTGGACACAAATGTTGCAAGCGGCGTAAAACACCAGACAAACATAATATAACAGCACTGCCTTGATATGCCACATGTCGCATTCATTTGATTCCCAACTTGTTGTAACTCTGACAGCTTGAGATAATTCATTAGACTCTGATCACAGAAGTGTATTAATATTGATTCTTCACTCCCTGATATCATGTCGTGTTACCCATCTGACTCTAAATATAGGCCTGAATGCAGGGGGGGGGGGGGGGGAATAGTTTGGTTTGTTAAACCCATTCCCCACACGCAACAAATCTGAAGCAGAGGACTTTGAACATATATAGGCAAACGTATGAACATCTTTATACATGAAGGTATAATTATTGAATAGGGTTGAAAGCATTGTGGTAAAAGGAGAAATTGCTCATTATGAGCAATTTCTCCTTTTGCCACAATGTTTTCAAAACTCGCTGCTGCAGAGGCGTTCGACAGAGTCTGTATGTGGGAAAGGTTTAATAGTTGGTTGTCAGTGGTATTAAAGATAATCTGCTGATGTTTTATTTCAAATAAAACTTTCTTCTGTCAGCTATGACGTTGTTACGTTTCTATAACGCACTATTGGGTCTAATTCAAAAATGTATTTTAAAATCTTATGCTTAGTTTGAGTCCGAACCTCTTTGTATTTTTATTTACACGCACACGTGTTGTACAATTGAATCATTTACTGTGCTGGAAAGAGATTTTTTCGCCATATAATTGGGTGTTTAGTGTTAATATATCAATTGATATGATAGTATTGAAGAGCTTTGTGCGCGGATTATGGTAAAGTATACATACAATCAAAGAAATAATGGTACTTGTTCTCAATTTCACCACAGGTACACACAGGGCAATCAATAGTATTCTTTAAAATGAGATATTCTTTTAGAGAGCTACATTATGTTCATAATCTGTAAACATTTGCAATTTATTTTCACGTACCAACACATAAGTGTTATGGTACTCGTTGAGTATAAGAACTAATATTTCAATTGAAGCTTTCAAGAGAAGCACTAGTCCTATGTTCAATTTGGTGATGTTCCAATCCCTGATTGTTGATGTGAGAAATGAATGTGCATATAACTGTGTGTTACATTGGATAATTCTACAGTCATTAGAATTTCTAAAATTGTAGGTAGATGATTGGCCTACTGTTTTCGGAACCAGAGAGGAAAGATAAGATGGTTGGTTTGCTATTTTATAACATAGTGTAAAATGGCGTTTCTTTCGCCTTACTTATAGTAATTGGAGACAGGTTGCTGATGGAAACTATTTGTGATTCATCTGAACTAATTCTACATGCTTCTAATTGTATTTTTCAAGTTCATTTTCTTGATGTTAAGTAATTTTTTCCCATACAACATCGAAACGTTAACAGAATGGTCTAATAAAGGACAACTATATTAATATGGAATGGAATATCGACCAAAACGCTTTGGGTCTAGTTGACATTCTTATTTATGAATATTACATGCCCATTTGTCATCTTTCTTACATCTTACATGCATGTGTCATTTCATGTGTCATTCTTAAGAGTGCATGGTGTATGATACAATTTTCATGTTTCCTTCTTCCACATGCATGTTATATATTTGTTATTTAGTTAGTAGTGTATGTTGACATTATGATTTCATTCATCTAACTTCTTTATTCTCAAAATTCTACTCATGAATGTTGCATCGCCATGTGTATTTTGACCTTTAATTAAAATGGTACATTCTTCTTGTTTATGCATATTCTATTGATAAAAAAGGGATTTCGTGATAATACTCAAGTAAACATATGGTAGATAGCAGTTGCAATCAAGAACTAAGACGAACCAAGTATGCACTAACGAGAGTGGCATTAACACGAATACAGTTAGTCATATTATGATACCAGGTGGCGCTTTAATCATAATAGTTTCTCTCTGTTTAATGTATTTCTCATGGTACGGTATTTCTCACGGGAATGTCTAAAATGTGGACGCGTTATGCGGACAATAAACAAAATATGGCCAATGCGGACGATAAAGAATGTTAAGGGAAATTAAATGCGGACGCTTTTTTTCCCTTTGTATATATTGTAAAATATATATTATCTAACATTAAACAATATATAAACTATAAACTTAAAAATGTCAACACTTAGTTCTCTTTCTTTGAAAAAGGGTGGCTACCTAAACACCGGCTACCTCTGCAATGAAGAGTAGTGACTTAGCGATCTATTATTAATGTCAAATAACGCCAAATACATATCAAATAGTTCCCAAAAAAAGCTTTATTTGCGTAGAAATGAGTGTTTACCGTCACAAAAATGTATTGTATATATGACATTGAGTTTAAATTCATTGTAAATGTGTATAGGATGCACTAGAAATGATTGATTTGATCACTTTTAGTATTTTGATCTTGTTTGAAAGTGAAAGTAGAGAATAAGAATGCCATCTAGAACTTTTGAGTTTTGGCGGATATTCCCTTCCATATATTTTATTTGACAGGCCTTCTCCTTGATGCTCCCTACATGCTCATTCCAGGTAACGTCACTTGAATATGTGTAACCTAGATGCTTGTGGGACGTAACTTCTGTGATTCGTGTTTTTTGAATAAACAAGGAGGGGTGGTATGGGTTTGCTTGCTTTGAGAGATAAAAGTAGATTTTCGGTCCTACTTAGATTTCAATTTACTAATCATTTTCAGACAAAAAAGTTATTTTTGAAAGGTCGGAACTCATTGTATTGGCTGAAGTTCTACATTTATAATATATGAGCCGTCCCACGAGAAAAACCAACATTATGGACTCTGCGTAATGTATCGATCCTGATCAGCCTGCGCTGTCCGCGCAGACTGATTCGGGCCGACACATTCCGTCTCAGGTGGATATAGGTATCGAGTTATGATTCCTGAAACAGAAAATCCACAGGAAGCGAAAAGTGTCTATCCAGGTTAGCCTGCGCGGCATGCTTAGGCTGATCCGGTGGATACTTTACGCAGAGTCCACAATGTTGGTTTTCTCGCGACTTGTATCGTATACAAAGCA
This sequence comes from Serripes groenlandicus, assembly GCA_031761405.1. NCBI lineage: Eukaryota > Metazoa > Mollusca > Bivalvia > Cardiida > Cardiidae > Serripes > Serripes groenlandicus. Next base: position 20,621,151 of record JASEVX010000001.1, read on the forward strand.
ATTCATATTAGATGATTGACATTTAGAACTATATCATTGATAAAGACGATACAAAGTACAAAGATGTTTGCTGCAGACTTGTTGTGTTTGGGAATACGTTGATAGATGTTGAACTGTACTTACGTAACAGATGGCTAATCTAACAGCAGCTTTAAATCGACAGATTGTAGAGAAATAATTCGTCATCATTATCTTGAATGCTGCTTCCTCGAACGTCAATCTGTAACGACCACATATAGCATGAAACTACTTAGAAGACGACAATATATAAATCCGCATGTAACATGAATGCTGAAGTAGGTAAAATAATTTGGAAGAAGATAATATATTAATCCGCAGGTGGCATGAATGCTCAAGCAGGTAAACCAATTTGGAAGAAGAACAATTATAATTCCATAGCATGCATGTATAGAAGTAGGTAAAACAACTTAAACGAATGTTCAACAAGGTAAAATATCTTGAAGAAGAGACTATATAATTCCACAGATGACTTGAATTTTCAACAAGGTAAAACATCTGGAAGAAGAAAATAGTACGGATGAAGTTTTACAAATGATACTCTTGTTTGGCTGGTTTATTGATTGATTGTTTCGGTGTTTAACGCCACGTTCAACAAATGTTTAGTTGTATCACGGCGTTTCCTGGGTAAGTTACCAGTACTACTGGTCCATTTATCCCGATACCAGCCAGCCAATCGTAATGTTAACCCCGCAACTCTGAGCGCCAAGGAGAGCAGCAATTGGAGACATCGGTCAGTTATCTCCCTTTAATACTCTCTACATCTAGCTAGGTCCTATCATTTGGTTTCCTCTGTTTTTATCATTGGTTTCTTTGCACTGGATGGTGCACTTATAATTGCATTTTCTTGGCCAACTGTTATTAGATTGATTAGTTATTCCACATTTGTTTTCTTTAAACACTGCTATGTAAATTTTCTCTTTTGAATCATCACTTTAATTAACACACTTATGATTAATGTGTACAGAGTAATTGCAATATCTCATTGCGAAATAGCGATAAAGACAAAGGATTCCAACTTAAAGGACCTACCAACTATTTGGTCTACCTTGGTCTTTATCTGACAAGGGAGATAATATAATTATCACTAATGTCCCTCATTATTACCATTTTTAAAGTCTTGTGTATGGCTCGGTCAGGGAACTAACCGTCCTTCAATCCTGAGCGCAAAGGAGGAAAAAGCATTACTGCAATTTCTAAAGCCATTAGTATGACCCAGGTTGAGAGTGAAAATTCTGGTAAGGTTGTGCGTAATATATATAATTAGATCAGTATGTACTTTCTTGCAGTCTAAGCTTGTTATACACTGTTTGCTACTTATGCGTGCATACGAAGCAGAAACCCCAATCAATATACATGTATATGTTTTAAGAACTTGTTATGGTAGAAAATTCCAAGTATAAGAATTCCGTGGGATATGGGTTAACACACTTAACAACGTCACAATTATTCAATCATAAAGTTTCATAAATTACACGTACTTGAAATTTGCAGTGGTCGCATAGTGATCCACGGACATTTCCCGAGGGGTACATTCCGTCAAATCCATGGAAACGCTAAACACGTCGTCATCATCACCAAATTGTTCTGAAAGTAGACACGGATTGAGGGCCGTTAATGAAGCAGATACAATACATAGTTGATCATTACGCTGGTTAATCTTTTCCAAGATATTTTTGGTTTCAAAGTCGTCTCCTGCAGATTTGTTGTATTTTTGAAAAGGGTTGAAATGAAGAAAAATATGTTGAAATGCAGTTTCATTGATATCAAGTGATTTAAAAGAAATGGATGATTTTAAAGAAATACAGAAAACTTTAACAAAAGTCGGATACTGAAAAACATCTTATTTCCGCTAATATTTAAAAGCTTACTACACAACAAAACCATGTGTCTATAAATTTGTTTAACTTTTAAAAAGAGATAACAAGAAAATATTTGTGCTAAATATATCCAAGAAGCATCTATGCTACATTTTTTTTTTTTAATTATTTGATCGTAACAATTGATGAAGTATATAGTCTGCATTTGTAAATATCTATGTTTTGTTTATCCTCGTATTGCAAGAGTCGCTTAATTTTAGTCACTACTCAAGGACAGTTTGGTTCCATTAAACGACGTTTTTTCAAAGTGTCCACACTCAATATTTTTTTTGAAAACATTGGACAAAAGACAGCACAATTGCAGATTATGTATAGCAATATGTCATGTGACTTTATATCATAATATGTAAATATGTATATATGTATACACATAACGGTGACTTATAGGCCCAAAGGGTCGGGCGTGGTTATTTATTGTTTTTATATTATATTGTTAACCAAAAATATGTTTCACACATGTCACGTCAATAAACAATTTCTTATCTTATCTTATTTTATCGTATACGTATGTGTTATAACGAATTATTTCTTATAGCTCATTCATGACTGTGTTAAAAATTGTATATACTTTTTTGTAGGTAACTAGAAACTATGTTAAGTTTCCGTTACACAAAAGAGAATATCTATCTATCTATAAAACTTGAAGGTTCTATTAAATCTATGAATATGTCCCGTTAGGAAAGTAGACGTTTTCTTTACGATCAATCTATCAATATGTCCCGTTAGGAAAGTAGATGTTTTCTTTACGATCGATCTATGAATATGTCCCGTTAGAAAAGTAGACGTTTTCTTTACGATCATTCTATGAATATGTCCCGTTAGAAAAATAGACGTTTTCTTTACGATCAATCTATGAATATGTCCCGTTAGGAAAGTAGACGTTTTCTTTACGATCGATCTATCAATATGTCCCGTTAGAAAAGTAGACGTTTTCTTTACGATCGATCTATGAATATGTCCCGTTAGGAAAGTAGACGTTTTCTTTACGATCAATCTATCAATATGTCCCGTTAGTAAAGTAGACGTTTTCTTTACGATCAATCTATGAATATATCCCATTAGGAAAGTAGACGTTTTCTTTACGATCGATCTATCAATATGTCCCGTTAGGAAAGTAGACGTTTTCTTTACGATCAACTCTTTACGATCAATCTATCAATATGTCCCGTTAGGAAAGTAGACGTTTTCTTTACGATCGATCTATGAATATGTCCCGTTAGGAAAGTAGACGTTTTCTTTACGATCGATCTATGAATATGTCCCGTTAGGAAAGTAGACGTTTTCTTTACGATCAATCTATCAATATGTCCCGTTAGGAAAGTAGATGCTTTCTTTACGATCGATCTATGAATATGTCCCGTTAGAAAAGTAGACGTTTTCTTTACGATCATTCTATGAATATGTCCCGTTAGGAAAGTAGACGTTTTCTTTACGATCGATCTATGAATATGTCCTGTTAGGAAAGTAGACGTTTTCTTTACGATCGATCTATGAATATGTCCCGTTAGTAAAGTAGACGTTTTCTTTACGATCAATCTATGAATATGTCCTGTTAGGAAAGTAGATGTTTTCTTTACGATCAATCTATGAATATGTCCCGTTAGGAAAGTAGATGCTTTCTTTACGATCAATCTACGAATATGTCCAGTTAGGAAAGTAGATGTTTTCTTTACGATCAATCTATGAATATGTCCCGTTAGGAAAGCAGATGTTTTCTTTACGATCAATCTATGAATATGTCCCGTTAGGAAAGCAGACGTTTTCTTTACGATAAACTTATGACTTTTCAATAATCAACTGTCGACATTTATTGTTAATAATTGAATATTCGCCACCACTAGACTGTTCTAAGGATTGATTGATTGGGTTTAACGCTGTTTTCAAAACTTGTTCAGTCATATTATGGCGGCAAGTTTACCTATGTGTTTTCTGGCTATCTCATACCAATACTCCACAGTAAACAGACTTTCCAAATAGACTATTAGCCCGTTGGTGGAAGACAAATGACGCTTGTCACAGTGACCTCACAAACCCTGGATTGACAGCCCGCGTCACTACCGACTGGGACTCTAAGGAAAACAGTATCTTAGTATTCAAGTGAGTCATGGTCTAACAATACAATCGCGTTTGTGCGTTGTGGACAAGTGAAGATCCGGATCAACATGTTTGATATGGATCTTCACTATTCTCTTGTAAGTTAGTTTAAACTTATTTAATTTACATCGATTGCGAGAAAAGCTTTACAGCTTATATTGGACACGTGCGATGTCTGCTTCTTGGAGACTTAACCAGTACTCGCGCCGTTTGTGTTGAAAAATCCCAAAGGCAGAATCTTGTCTAGCCTAGTACTGGTCTGTTTACCAAGGGATCATGAAAAAGTAATCCGTCGCCGTGATATAACTGAAATAATGTTGAAAATGGCGTTAAACCCCAAGAAAATAAACACATATGTGTTTTCTTCGTATTTACGTTTCTTTCTTTGTCATATTTCAATTGTAAATGGCTAATGGCAATATACTTTACCGATGCTAATAACATGTATGTAGTAATGCGGAAGTTAATGCTGGTTTATGTTGAGCACAGCTCATACTATTGATGTTAACTCTATCCCATCGCTTTCTGACGCCTCCGCAGTAGAAGAAGAGGAAGAAGAAGAAGAAGAAGAAGAAGAAGAAGAAGAAGAAGAAGAAGAAGAAGAAGAAGAAGAAGAAGAAGAAGAAGAAGAAGAAGAAGAAGAAGAAGAAGAAGAAGAAGAAGAAGAAGAAGAAGAAGAAGAAGAAGAAGAAGAAGAAGAAGAAGAAGAAGAAGAAGAAGAAGAAGAAGAAGAAGAAGAAGAAGAAGAAGAAGAAGAAGAAGAAGAAGAAGAAGAAGAAAAGGATGTATGCTTTTGATTTGATAATTAAAAGAAATTCTGAAGAAAGAAGACGTCTTTTGTTAGATATTCTATTTTTTTGTTCAAAAGTGATCGTCAGTTTCATATGACGAAATGATGAATACATATGGTATTGCTTCACAATCTAAAATATTGGAGATTAAAAGAAATCCTTGAACTATGATATTTCATTATGGATTAATTTATAACCGAGTTGTTTTGATGATATTTTTAATTAAATATCAAGGCTTATGCAACTTAATTGTATCTTTTATAATTGCACAATTCCGACCCTGATCAATATTATGGATCAATTAGGCGCTTTCATTTGATTGTTACCCTTTCTCATATGCAGACTCTTTCTGACGCTTCTGCATTAGGCGACTTTTGAAAACATTGTGGCAAATGGAGAAATTGCTCACAATGAGTAATTTATACTATTCCACCATGTTTTAAACTCTATTGAAAAAGTATACATTTATTGATATAAATGTACCATGTTTTGCCTACATGTTTCAAAGTCGTCTGCTGCAGAATTGTTATATGATGGAAAGGGTTAAGACATTTAAACAGTTGATATGTCTTTCAATTGTGTCGAAAACAAAAGAGTTTTCGAAAAACAAATTTGGTTATCATGTTTTATGGAAAATGAAAGTTATTTCTGCTACAATATGTTATCAATAGAAATTCCACGGTATCTCGGTATCTCTGGTTATTAGAGCTTTCGTCAGTTTACCACCAAAGGTACCAGTATCGTATCCTGTTACAAATTGGTTCCCCATTTTACTATTAACCCTTTCCTTCATACGACAATTATGCAGCAGACGACTTAGAACACATTTTGTCAAAAAATAGAATATCTCTATAATTGAATGGATAACCTATGACTAAAAGTGGAAAAACATTGTGTCAAAAGGAGAAATTGCTCGTTTTGAGCAATTTCTTCTTTTGTCACTATGTTTTCAAAAAGCCGTCTGCTGCAGAGGCGTCAGAAAGCGCCTATATGAGAGAAAGGGTTAAAAACTAGAAGATTTAATAATTATAAAACATTTTTTTCAACTATTTACTAATACATCAACAATAAGGTATATTTCCTTTGGGACGGATATTTATTCAAAGTGTCACCACTGCTTTAAGATTTCTCAACGAAATTTTCGTTTTCATGAGACGTACCGTAGATATAAACAATCTGCGAAATCCCATTCCCGAAATATACCTTGGTGATGTAATAGTAAACAGTAAAAAAATATATTTAAAAAAAAAATGCCTTAAAAAATGTAACCTTTTACGTAAAAGTAATACTATTTTTTTCGGAGTTGGCAGCCTGCCAATTGCTGTTAGCACCAAACAACGCATGAGAAACTGCGCGTGAAAAAAAGTTCATCATGGATTCAACAAAACTGCATTTAAAAGGTTAGGATCTCCCCCATAAATATCATTTGATGATTTTGGAACAACAGTGAAAAACTTAACGAGTGAGTACTCCAATATAAGTATGGACGCTTGTTAACATTATTAATATTCGCAAAGAGGAAAGTAAAAAAAGAAAGAAGTCACGTGAAAAATACAGTGGCGGATTAACCGGTGGGCGGCGTGCCGTAGGGCATGTGCGTCGAAAAATGAATGATAAACAAAGAAAAAGCGTGGCAAATGTAGTGGCGGATTTAGCGGGGGCCCAAAGGGTCCGTGTCCGACTCCCCCAACCCCACGAAAGAAGTCACGTGAAATATACAGTGGCAGATTAACCGGAGGCCGGATAAATCCAACCTTCCTGCAGCCCCCAGGCCGTCAGCACTGCAGTGCTTTTATTTTGTAACAGGCTACGATACAGGTAGCTGTGCCTACCGCGACGCTTTCCGGAATGAATCCTTAGCCGAACTTAATAGATTTGTAACGATGAGGGTGTTAAACTATAAACAAAAACCTGCATTTTAAGGTTACAAACCGTAATACACAATGCTTTTAAAAGAACCATCGAATTATTATAATGTTCATGCATTATCAGCATTTTGCGGTGTGTTTTTACGAAAATGTAAATGAACCTGTGTGTGTCTAGATATGAGTGTATACCATCACCAGAATGGACTGAGTATGTTATAATTAGTTTAAATATCGAGAGCTTGGCGTTAAATGGTTGTAACTAAAAACCTATTTTGAAAACCCTGGTTTAGGGTCAATTTTGACCCTTTTGTAAACAAAGCAAATGTAGGTGCCATTGCTCAGAACGAGCAATGGCACCTAAATTTCCATTGTTTACAAAGAAAAAAATGATTTAACGCTTATAAAGACTTTATGGCGAGGTGATTAACCTTGGTAAAAAAATACAAATTTAAGTTACAACCGTTTTACGCCAAGCCCTCGATATATTGTAAATATGAATACGATGCATTGGGACTTTTTGATTTTTATAATGTTTGGTAATTGGACCTTGTCTGATACTGAAACTAGTATGTGGAAAACCAGTTTTAGCCCAGCACCATTGTGTGCAAAATCACGGGAACCATGCCCGCGGTATGATTTCTTTGATAACATAATACGTGACCACCATTTTTCTTTGGATTATTTAAAGTCCTCCTTGGCGCTCAGGGTGGCGGGGTTAGCATTACGTCTGACTGGCTGGTGTCAGGATAAACAGACAAGTAGAACTGGTAACTTACCAAGGAATCATGATGCCGTGATATAACTGAACACTTGTTGAAAGCGGTGCAAAACACCAACAAAATCTATCAATACGAATGGTGGAACTCAAATTTAGATCCTTGATAGTTTTTGTTTTTTCAAATTTTACGATCTGAAAATGACTTTAAATGGTAACCATCCATCACTCGTTATGCTTTTCCAGATGAATTTATGGACTTGCTGAGCCACATCATACGAAAATGGATCGTATTGTATACCCCACATCTTGTTTAGCCTATTCAGAAAGGGGTGAACATTCGCATTGTAGTCGAACTAGAGCGTTTACAAGTCTAGTTTCATGAACCGAACATGAGCCTATTGCAACGAAGTATTTAGGACGGTTTCTTTTTGCCTCTAAAGCAACATGAGAAACTTGTGTTTATTTAACTCTTTCAGCGCCAAAGGCAATATTGAGGTTTTTGCAAACAATACTGATTCAGGTGAGTCAGCTCGTAACGAACTGTCTCACCTGAAATCAGCATTGTTTGCCTTTTAGTTATCAAAATAGTCCAAACTTTAATTACATGAGAAATGGAGACGCCCGATTTTGAACATGGAATAGTCTCCTTTAAACAATTCGGCGCTGAAAGAGTTAAGCTCAGGACATGTGTTGCGAATTTCACATTTATTCTCTGTACGTTTAGACTTATACCAGTCGTGTTCAAAATAAAACATAGATTAACCGTTGATAACCTTCACCAGAAAGTACATGCATGTCTATGGATCTATATAAAGGCTGACAGTGAGGACTCCGCTGATAAAGTGTTTATACACTGATTCATCAGAGTCGTCACTTATCACGAGCCCCGGTAGCTCAGTCGGTAGCGACACGGGCTGTCAATCCATGGGTTGTGAGTTCAAATCCCGACTCGGCCAACTTTCTTTCCGACGATTGACAAAAGTCAATGCATGCGTTATTCGTCTTCCACCAATGGGCTAAGTCTATGTGGAAAAGCAGCCAGTTGCTTGGGAAGATTGTTGTGTGGAGTACTGGTGTGAGAAAACCAGGAAATACATGAGTAGGTGAACTGGCCGCCGTGATATAACTGAGAAATTGTTAAAGACGGCGTTAAACCCCAATCAATCAATCAATAAATCAATCAATCAATCAATCAATCAATTGTCACAAGACACAACAAGCCCTCTTTTCCATCCGACCCGGCTCAATTCTATTGCACCCTGGGAGAGCATGTTCGTAATTTCGGTCTAAAACTGGTTATATTTGCTAAATTGTGCCAGTGCATGAGAAAAAAACAAAACAAGCCTCGGGTGCGAGAGGTCGCGAGTTCGATCCCCGACCGGGTATAACAAAGACTTTAACAATTGTAGTAATGGCTGCCTTCCTTGGCGCTCATGGTTGCAGGGTTAGCATTACGACGTATTGTCTGGTATTAGGATAAATGGACCAGCAGTTCTTGTAAACCTACCAAGGAAACGCCGTGATATAACTGAACAATTGTTGAAAGTGGGGTTAAACGCTTAATATATCTACATCATCGGTGAACAATATAGATTCATATCAGCATGTGCATCCACACAGTCTGATCGAGATCTAAACTGTTCATTGATTACTTACACAAGCTTGTGAGAAAGTTATGTCAATGTGTGTGGATTCTAAGCAGGTGGACAAGATGATCTGGGTCTACAACTTATACATTTTTCTCATGCACTGGCTGAACTATCTGCAACTTTATCCGAATTTAAACATCAGCAAGAGGACAAATGATCTCGAAAGCGACTTTATTGAGCTTCTATCGCAGATTCTGCTATATGACCGAGACTAAGTTATGTAAATTCCAAAGTACAATTATTGTAATGAGTTTAAAACAAACAAGGAAACAAAGGGAGAAATGATTCATAGCGAGCACTTTCTCCCTCCCTTTGTCACCTAGATGTCCAGATTCATCGGCTGTAAATGCGTCAAAAGGCGTCTGTATATCGAGGGCTTGGCGTAAAACGGTTGTATCTAAAAACCTTTTCTGACAACCCTGGTTTAGGGGGCAATTTTAACCCCTTTGTAAACAATGCAAATTTAGGTGCCATTGCTCAGAACGTGCAATGGCACCTAAATTTTCATTGTTTACCAAGAAAAATGATTTAACGCTTATAAAGACTTTATGGCAAGGTGAATAACCTTGGTAAAAAAATACAAATATTAGTTACAACCGTTTCACGCCAAGCCCTCGATACAGGAAAGGGATCATAGGATAACCTCACCATTATTGCCAGGTAAAGCGATACACAATTTTACAGATAAACCAGAAACCGCCTCGTTGGTGTAGTGGTAGAGCATCCGCCTCAGGTTCTGGGGTCGTGGGTTCGATCCCCGGCCGGGTCATACCAACGCTGGTAGTAATGGCTGTCCTCGTTGGCGTTCAGGGTTGCGGGGGGTAAGCATTGCGACTGACTGACTGGTGTCACGATAACACAGCAGATCTGACGATTCTGGATCCGTTTGCCCAACACTGTTTTCAAAAGTCGTCTGCTACAGAGATTTCACGGCTCATTTAATATTAATTTGAAACGAGATTTCAGTTTATATTAACCACTCTAGATGACTTAACTCTTTCAACGCCAAAGGCAATATTGAGGTTTTTTGCAAACAATACTGATTCAGGTGAGTCAGCTCGTAACGAGCTGTCTCACCTGAAATCAGCATTGTTTGCCTTTTAGTTATCATAATAGTCCAAATATTTTAATAACATGAGACATTGAGACGCCCGATTGTTACATGGAAGAGTCTACTTCAAACAATTCGGCGCTGAAAGAGTTAACCATAACTGGCACCGTTTGTGTGGAACATTCGCAAATACAGAACCCACTCATCACTGGATTCGAACCCGGGACCGATGGTACGGGAGGCCGATGCTCTACCACTGCACCACTGTCTTCAACAAGCCCGATTCATGTTAAGGGGGTGACGAGTCTTTTCACTTAAACGTTTCGAGTTCATGTCCGAGTATACTTTATAGGAAGTTATTGGCAATACATTAATGTCCTGTACTTTATTGGTCTCAAGTGTGTAATACACTTTCTATTTACCCTTTTCCCACTTACAACAAATCAACAACATACGACATTGAAGTTATCTAGCTAAACATCTATCCAAACATCTAGCTCATCAAGCTAAAATGTCAAAAACCTCTCTTAATGCAAGCATAATTATTGATTCGAGTTTAAACATTGTGACAAAGGGAGAATATGCTCACTATGAGTAATTTGTCATTTTGCCACAACGTTTTCAATAGTCGTCTACTGCAGATGAATTAGGATGCGTCTGCAGTTGAGAAAGAAATTACCGTTTTTCCGGCGTTCGCTGTAAAACATGAAATTTGACCTAGTTTCTTGACCAATGAATGGTGTAAATGGAGTGCACTATTTTTAATTTATAGTATGGAAACGAAACAATTTTTTTTTTTTATAAAATGTTTATTGCTATAAAAGGGGCATCCAGTGGGGAGTTGTGTACATGTCATCTATTTACCTTCTGTGTCTTTTGTTTAAATAAAAAGAGAGGCACGAAGAAGTAAAAATTGAGAAAAACTATTCAAGTTATCAAGAAAATTGTTGGATTGTATTACCGTGGTATCCAAACTTCAGGGAACTGAATTTGAAACGAAGCAGTGACACTTATATGGCTTTAATGTTGTTATAGTCCTTGAACTAAATATATTTTAAGTAAGATACATCTTAAGTAAAGTATATCTTGCAACCAAAACAACAAGTTAAACTCGTCCTGAGAAAGTCCGGACGTATCTTGAAAAAAGGATTAAACGCATACTGCATTTTGATCGATGAATTATTTTGCATGACGTGTACGTATGTTATCCCATAAATAGGACATGATTCAATATCTGTTCCATATTTTGGTGAGTCCGTATGCAAATGGACGCCAAGGAAGGCAGCAATTACTACCATTTTTAATCCTTTGGTATGACGACCCGGCCAGGGATCAAACCCGTAACCTCCCACACCCGAGGCGGAAACTCTACCACTACACCACCGAGGTGGACGCTATACCACTACACCACCGAGGTGGACGCTCTACCACTACACCACCGAGGCGGGCGCTCTACCACTACGCCACCGAGGTGGACGCTGTACCACTACACCACCGAGGTGGACGCTGTACCACTACACCACCGAGGTGGACGCTGTACCACTACACCACCGAGGTGGACGCTCTACCACTACACCACCGAGGTGGATGCTCTACCACTACACCACCGAGGTGGACGCTCTACCACTACACCACCGAGGCGGGCGCTCTACCACTACACCACCGAGGTGGACGCTCTACCACTACACCACCGAGGCGGGCGCTCTACCACTACACCACCGAGGTGGACGCTCTACCACTACACCACCGAGGTGGACGCTCTACCACTACACCACCGAGGTGGACGCTCTACCACTACACCACCGAGGTGGACGCTCTACCACTACACCACCGAGGTGGACGCTCTACCACTACACCACCGAGGTGGACGCTCTACCACTACACCACAGTGTCATTTGGAAAGGGGCTGTGAAATTTAAGCGATTTAAAACACTCGTAAATTGAAATCTTTTAACGTCAAGAGAGAAAAAAAACGCACTTGTATATCATATTTTTTTTTAACATGAGATGCGTCAGCCGATTTAGGGGGGTCTTATTGCATATGGGCATATTAGTGACGCATGCATAAAGTGGTGACGCATGCGTCGAGTGGTGACCCATGCGAACATGTGCATATGTTCATTGTCACCAGAGACTTCACTGTCCGTTTGCATGTTGTTTAGACGTAGATGTAACTTTTGGCATGAATCTAAAATAAAGTGTATTTCTTAATGGCCTTTACAAAACTCGAATCTAAAAAAGAGCCGCAAACGGATGAAAAACCGAATAAGCTACCTTAAAGTAATTACACTTTTCTCAAATGTGTATACCCTTTATTTAAACTATACTCTATGTATTACCTTATGCATGTTAAACTTGTTGCAACAAAATGTAAAATGTTATATATAAATAAAGAAATTGAAAAAAGCTTAATTGCTGGTGGAATATCATTTACAATAATTGATAGTGGAATCTTCTTCATAACGAATTTTGTTCATTCCATTCTATTGGTTTAATTTACCTTTTGATATCCTTTATGAATTAGTTCTGCAAGCGTTGTTCTTGTAATGTGTATGTCGTAGTTTTAATCATTAAGATAGAGCAATAAGTGCTATTGTTAACATTCACAATTTGTGTTTCAATTCCTTTTTACAAATTAGGCTTTTACATACAATCAGAATTGTCCGTCCGAAATGATCTAAGAACAAATACGTAACCTTTCATATAATTTGCTGCAAAAGGCGACTGAAATCATTTGTTTTATAAAAGTGTTTTAGTACTTTTATTTCCATGACAACGTAATTACAGAAATCTGTTACCGTAATCTTGAAATTTGTTGAGCTGTTTTCCTAATACACCATTAGCGCTTATCTTCTCAGACGCGAACCACTTTAGCTTCGATGTTATCACATTTTGTAAACTTCTATTGAACCTGCAATGGGAAAAAGAGGAAAATTCCAACAATGCAATCACATATTTTTTATTTTTTATTTTATTGAACATGTGATGGGAAAAAAGGGTAAGAATAATTCCAACTTCAATGCAATCACATCTTTTATTTTTTTGGTAGAATTGCATAGCAAGTCCACCATAGTTACAAGGGAGATTTTGAAGTCACGTGAGGAATCCGCTGTGGTCGAGTGGTTAGCGTCGGGGATTCCGAAACCGGGTGTCCCGGGGTCGATCCCCAGTGGTGGCACTCCGGTCATGGTGAAGTGCCCTTGGGCAAGGCACATTTTCTAGCCTAGTACTGGTTTGTTTACCCAGGGATCATGAATAAGTGAACTGTCGCAAAACACCAATAAATAAATAAATAAATTGAAGTCACGTCATGTAAATGACTGAGAACACAATTTCTAATCATATAAAAACGCTAAAAATCATTGCAAATAATTCTAGACTGAATTACTATTGCAAACATAAGCAATAGTCAATTAAGTAAAACGTTCACTTATTCTAGATAACCAAATAACCAAATAATAGGATAAGGATATCTTCCCCCACGCCCCCCCCCCCCCCCCCCCGTACTTTTTTAGTACTTTGATTTAAGTCCGATGTAATATACGTGGTCAGTTTTAGTCTTGGGTGCGTGTAGAAATGTTAGATGTCTGATGTAGCAGACGTGATCAGTTTGAGTCTAGGGTGCGTGTAGAAATGTTAAATGTCTGATGTAGCAGACGTCGTCAGTTTGAGTCTATGGTGCGCGTAGACATTTCAAATGTCTGATGTATACATATGTAGCATACTTGATCAGTTTGAGTCTAGGATGCGGGTAGATATTTTAAATGTCTGATGTATCAGACGTGATCAGTTTGGCTCTAGGGTGCTTGTAGAGATTTCAAATGTCTGATGTAGCAGACGTTATCAGATGAGTCTAGGGTGCGTGTAGAAATGTTAAATGTCTGATGTAGCAGACGTGACCAGTTTGAGTCTAGAATGCGGGTAGATATTTTAAATGTCAGATGTAACAGACATGATCAGTTTGAGTCTAGGGAGCGTGTAGAGATTTTAAATGTCAGACGTAACAGACATGATCAGTTTGATTCTAGGGTGCGTTTAGAGAATTTAAATGTCAGACGTAACAGACATGATCAGTTTGATTCTAGGGTGCTTGTAGAGATTTTAAATGTCAGACGTAACAGACATGATCAATTCTAGGGTGCGTGTAGATATTTTAAATGTCTGATGTAGCAGACATGATCAGTTTGAGTCTAGGGAGCGGGTAGATATTTTAAATGTCAGACGTAACAGACATGATCAGTTTGATTCTAGGGTGCGGGTAGAGATTTTAAATGTCAGACGTAACAGACATGATCAGTTTAAGTCTAGGGTGCGTGTAGAGAATTTAAATGTCTGATGCAGCAGACGTGATCAGTTTGAGTAAAGGGTGCATGTAGATATTGTATAAGCTTTGTGTTCGTCTATAGTTACCTCACATATTGTAAAAACATTGATAGTCGATGATTTACTGAACTTTTTTCGGAGTAAATATAAATCTGTTTTCTCTGCTATTGATTGGAGGGAATGGGCATACCCAAGTCTTATATTAACCATATATCAAATGATGATCACTCTTATACGAGTACAATACATTCTTCTGTGGGGATTTCTGCGCAATTTATATAAATACACATTCTAAAGTTTAGTCCAAATAAACATAATATGAACCGTTCCGTGAGAAAAACCAACATAACGGCCTCCGCGTAATGTATCAGGGGTATAGAGATATAGAGTTAATGATTCCTGAAACAGAAAATTCACATGAGGCGAATAGTTTCTGTCCGGGTTAGCCTGCGCGGCATGCTTAGGTTGATCCGGTCGATGCTTTACGCAGAGTCCACAATGTTGGTTTTCTCGCGAGACGTTATTGTGCATCAAGTCTGGATAACTATCGAAGCAAAAAAGAATACAAAGTAACACATTGACCTTTTTTTAAAGATACTATACTGTTGAGGAGTTCTTAAGTATCATTTAACTTCCTCCTATTGAACGCTTTCTCTTTGTAATGCACAGCCAGTACTTTTAACCGTTAAAGTACTTTAAACCTTTTCCCCGATTAAGACAATGTTGGCGCCTTTACAACGTAAGCACATTTTTAAAACTTTTATGTAAAAAGGGAAATTACACAAAACGAGAAATTTGGCATTTTGCATATTTACGTCTGTATTGTGTTTGACGCCGCTTCAACACGGGGTCAGTTATAACACGTGGTTTCCAAGATATATTATTTTATCTTGACACTCGCTCATCAGTCGTATTGGTGAGCGCCAAGGAGGGAAGACACTATTTCCATCATAAAAGTGTTTCATATGCTCCGACCAGGGATCGAATCCTGGTCGCCCACTCTTGTGGCGGACGCTCTGACCACTACGTTAAAGACAATTATGCATCACAAGTTTGAATTGGCCTTACATAATAACTATTTCCACAGATGGTTTTAATTGAGAAGACATATACAATATCATATGGGGAAAATGGTTAAACCTAATCTTAGATTAAACGAATAAGAGTCCTTTGTCACTCGCTAGGTCCAATAATATATAAGTTGTCAATGTGTCATCGTTTCAAAAATAGAAATAACGAATAACTACATAGTTTATTTGAAATAGTGAAAAACTAAATAATTCCATTGTTCCAGTTATTTACAAAGAAATCGTGTTATAACTTTTGGACAAAGTAAAAACAAGGAGGATATAATTATTTTTAACAAAGTGCGAAAGCGTAAAAAGAGATAATTGTGATCTAGTGTTGAACATTTGTTTGCACTTCTAGTCGTTGTGGAAATAGTTTCCTCACATAAAAGACGCTCCAGGAAAGCAATACATTTCAGACCCGTGTAGATCAAGATTAGCATACGTATCTGTACTGCCAAATTTGGCTCTACACTTTGATAATAATAGGAGTGTATAAAGTGATCTTTATCTGTACCTGTGATGCATTTGCAAACTTGTTTTTCCCTAAAGCACCATCCAATTATTGTCGTATTTTGGTGTTAGAGTAAAAACGCAATTAACATTTATATTTGTGATACGGTTTGATGTGATTGAACTCGGATTATATTAGAAGAGCTGAAACATGGTGAAACACATACAATTTTCTTTTCTAATGATGACCGGTCCCTTGTGTGCTTTGATATTAGTAACAAATATTACGCCATGTTGCTCTGCAGGCACTCGGAGAGTTTCGAGGCCCTGTGGACCTGACAAACGATGTATTTGTACTGATTTAACTATTCGGAATGTTACAACCAAACCAACTAAAATGGACTGTTCTGGAAAACGGGTTCACCTCAGTGACGTATGCAACATCATCAAACTTGAAAGGGAAATAGTCGAGTTGGATGTCAGTTCAATTAATAGAATAAGCAGTCTGGTGAAGACGGAATTAAGAGGTTGTAATGAAGTTCATAGACTTGAAATGAGAAATTGTGGTATTGCCAACATCGTTGACGATGCATTCACAATGTTTACGAAACTGACAGTTCTTGATATATCTGGTAACAATTTACAAGATTTATATTCTGGGCGTACACCCACATTTTTAAAACCAGTCAAACGTTTGTTAAAGCTGAGCCTTAGGGTACTGAATGAAAAATACGAAAACATGACATTAAAGTACCCCGATTTGTCATCCGTTGGCCAGATAGAAAGTCTACACCTAGATGGTTTACCAGACACATCTTTTCCAATACAGTATCGAAACATGACTAAACTGAAGACGTTGATTCTCTCTGGCTCGAAGAAGCTATTTTGTCGTATGGAAAAGTTAACAAATCAAACATTTGAGAACGTTAGATATGTAGAAATTCTCTACATTTTGCAATGCATGGTAACAAGCTTAGAGGCCGGGACGTTCAGGGCTTTGCCAAATTTAAAACGGCTCGATTTATCACTTAATCGACAGTTGGGGTTCGAACCAATCAACAACATGTCCTATGGGCTTCAGTTTACCAACATCGACTTTGTTAACTATTCACACACCGACAACACATTTGGCCTCGGTTAGATAATAACTAAACAAGATGTGTGTTATTTAAGAAACACGTCACTAACGGAAATGGCACTGGATGGAGTTCGACTATCGTTAATTGAGACAAACGCTTTGCTGCTGTTACCTCAAAGTTTAGAAATAATTCACTTAAACGACAACCGTTTCACATTTGGACTTTACGAACTCCAGCTTGGATGCTTGGACAGCTTGAAGACATTTGAGGCAAGATTTCAGAGTTTAGCACATAGCCCGACTAAGTACACAAAGGAAATACATGATAGAATGAGAGAAACAAGATGCAGAAAGCAGAGTAAAGCGTCAAATTGTCCATTTCTCGACGAGCAATACCTCTTGAACATCAGTAGAAGCATACCAAATTGTCGGTATTTCAACGAAACATTGAAACACTTAGAAGTGGCATACATGTATTTACCAGGTAGAATGAAGAACGTGTTATTTTCCGACAGCAACTTTAAGTATTTGATCGGAGAAGTTCCAATATTTCCATTGAACAATGAACTTGAGACCGCCGATTTATCGGGTAACCTATTTTCCAATATTGAAGGACCCATTGGTCCTTTAAACTCATTGAAATATGCAAACTTATCAAGGAACTATTGCTATCGAATTGGACCAAACTTTTTTCTACTGATGGTCAATCTTGAAGTGCTTGATTTGCAGAAAAATCTCCTCGGAAAACTTTTAGAGAGTCCTGCTTCGGCCGAAATATTTAAACCTTTGGCAAAATTACGATCTGTGAACTTATCTAACAATATGATTAAGCAAATTGCACCGAATATATTTTCCTATTTGGTTAGTTTAGAGAGTCTGGACTTGAGTGATAACAGTATTGACACATGGACATTAGATACGTCAAACCTTCCTAACTTAACACATCTTAATCTTAGGTATAACTCAATAGGGACCTTACCGGAATCAATTACCAACCAATTGACTCAGATGTCCTTTTTGCGTAAGAAGAACTTTACCGTCGATTTAACCAACAATCCAATTAGATATTCATGCGTGCATAGAAGGTTCTTGAAATGGATGGCGATGTATGCATCACACTTTGTAAATCTGAATGAGTATGTATTCATTGAGGATGATGGGAAAGTGATGAAAGGTGCTACGTTCAAAGAGGAGGTCAAACATATTGATACATTATGTCATTCGTACACCGTTGCTATTGTACTCAGCTCAGTGGGAATCGCCATTTTTCTGACATCCATTGCTTCAGGTATGATTTATAAAAACAGATGGAAGCTAAGGTACTTCATGTACATGAATAAATCACGATTCAGTGGTTACAGATTGTATGAACCATTGAACAATTATAAATACGATGCTTTTATATCATACTCTGATGAAAATTCTGATTTTCGAGATGACATAATGAGACATCTGGAGGACGATGGCAATGTTGGCATTACTTTGAAACTGTGTATTCACGAGAGAGATTTTAGACCGGGCCGTGCGATCGCAGAGAACATAGCCGATGCGATTCAAACGAGCAAGAAGACAATAATAGCATTAAGTAATGCCTATTTGCAAAGTAAGTGGTGTTTGCACGAGTTCCATATGGCGCGAATGGAAAGTATTTACTCACGATCAGGCAAAAGTATCATCATAGTTGTAATGCTGGAGGAGGTGCCCCTTGATAACAAGATGCCGTTAGAACTAATGCAGTGGATCCGACAAGATTCATATTTGGAATATACAAACGATGAACATGGCCAAGTTGTATTTTGGGACAAGCTTAAGAAGGCAATTTTCGAATGAAGTTATGAGTATGCATTCATAACCTTACTGGTGTGGGACATATTAATTAACACACGATATATGTATTGGTGTCTAAGAAGATATTTATATGAGTTTTGGAAATGGAGCGGCTGATGCTAAGACGCCACTTCATAGTAAATTGACATTTTGAGGTTAAATACGTGAATGCTTGTATATCACATTGTTTTGGGGTTGATTGAGGCTCTGAGGTTAAAATTGACACTTTTTGACTCAATAGTCGTTCCAATCTTTTTATGCGGGTAGGATGTTTAGGGTATTTACAAAAATAAGCCCATTGATAAACTTCACAAAGGTCTTTTTGTAAATATTCCAAATGATCATCTGAGAAAACAGTGAAGCAGCATTATATTGAGCTCCGATCCGCTACAAATTGATAATTATAGTAGGAGAAATAGATACATGTAGACATAATCTTCCTTGTAAATTATTTAGCATAAACATTGCAGAGTCAGAATTGCGTGTTGTATTTTGTTGCACTTTGATGGCGATGTATGCTTCACACTTTGTAAATCTGAATGAGTACGTATTCATTGAGGATGCTGGGAAAGTGATGAAAGGTGCTAGGTTCAAAGAGGAGGTCAAACATATTGATACATTATGTCATTTGTACACCGTTGCTATTGTACTCAGCTCAGTGGGAATCGCCATTTTTCTGACATCCATTGCTTCAGGTATGGAGAAATAGATACATGTAGACATAATCTTCCTTGTAAATTATTTAGTATAAACATTGCAGAGTCAGAAGTACGTGTTGTATTTTGTTGCACTAAGCAATGCCTTTAATATAAAGTATTCATTGCTAGGAATCCGCGGTGGCCGAGTGGTTAGCGTCGGGGATTTTGAACCGGATGTCCCGGTTTCGATCCCTAGTCCGGCGGTCATGCTGGATTGCCTGGAGTGCATTTGACAAGGCACATTTTCTAGCCTACTACTGGATAGTTTGCACACGGATCATGAATAGGTGTAATGCCGCCGTTATATAACTGAAATAATGTTGCAACGGCGTAAAACACAAATAAATCAAATACGTTGGTAATATTGCATGACCCACATTGAATATATTTTTGTACATTATGTATTGTTCAAATACCACAAAAAATATTTTTAAACTTTCAAATATTATTCGGATTGCATTAATAACTATATCTATTTGTACTACATTGCTGATACTTTTCTTTTTATGTACCTTTCTGTATTTGTCATATTTCTGATGAAAATAGCTTAAGGCACTGTACTTTGTATGTATGTATGGATGCATGTAACGGGCTTCATTGCAGAGTCACCTACCATATGAGCCGTCCCGCGAAAAAACCAACAGTGTAGACTCTGCGTAAAGTACCGACCCGGATCAGCCTAAGCATGCCGTGCAGGCTAACCTGGACAGACACTTTTCGCTTCCTGTAGATTTTCTGTTCAGGAATCATTACTCTATACCTCTATCCCACTGAGACGGAATGTGTCGGTCCGGATGAGCCTGTGCGGACTGCGCAGGCTGATCTAGGTAGATACAGTACGCAGAGGCCATACTGTTAGTTTTCTCGTGGGACGGATCATAGGATGTATGCGATAAAAGTCTAGACAAAAAAGTGTTTGCTTATCCATGTAACAATGTATAATATTAGAATGATCGTTTATCTAAAGGTTCTTGACGTTTTTTGTATAATTGCGATAGCAAGGCTACCATAGTTTTTCAGACGAAGTTTTGAAGTCACGTGAATTAAATGACTGAGAACAAACACAATTTCTACAAAATTCATACGGCAAAAAAATAGTGCAAACAATTCTTGACTGAATTACGAATGCAAACATAAGCAAAAGTCATATAAGTCTTAAAAAAACTCCAATTATTCTAGGTAACCAATTAAAATTTTAAGTCTCTGAATGTGAAAATATCATATTTAAGTGTAATAAAGTATTTGGATATCACTACGCCAATATATAAGTTTGTAAACACTGTATGCACAAATTACCCCTTGTAAATTGTAATCCTTTGTTCCCTCTAGTAAAATAAATAGTTGAGCAACATCTATTTATTATGTCAAAGTAGATTCGTTTGTGATATTTTAATAGCATTTTTGGCCTGGGGCTTTAGCCCCTGGTCATAGTAGATAAACCATTTTTCGGAGTTGGTTGCCTGCCAATTGCTGTTAACACCAAACAACGCATCTTAGGGTGAGACTGCGCGGAAAATACAGTTAAACATGGATTCAACAAAACTGCAGCTCTTCGAAAATCAGTGAAAAACTTAAGGCGTGAGTACTCCAATATAAGTTGAACAAATGCTTAGAAATGAATGCGCCGAGAGGTCAAATATGAAAGGTTATTATCATCTTCGCGAAGTTGAACAGAAAAGTACGACTATGTTCGAGTATTTACGGAAATTGTCTAATTCAGTTTAAGTCATTTGCCAATGTGAAACAAATCATCATGCCTGATTTTACCATTATTTTTAGCAAATAGATAAACAAATAAACTCCGTCGATTTAAAATAGAATCCACACACTGAAGGGTGATTGCAGCTCGCTCCCTGATTAGCTATGGTACAAATAGGTCAGAGAGAAATGTGTTGATCGCTTTCTTGCGCCTGAGGTGACCTAAAAGAAGACATCGAGTTCACTTTATTGCATTGGTGCAGAATTTTAAATTTCTATTTAATCAGCATTAAACTTGTCATTCTATTTGTTTCTCATGTACTTTGGGCCTTGTTCAAAACTGTCCAATATGCTCAAACTAGGTCATTTGTCAAAGCATTATAATGGTTCATGGGGACTAGTTGACCATGGTGCATTTTTCACACAAATGCTACATAACCCTGTGCTCGATATACACACATTGTCCCAATCCCTTACCAGCACGCTATTAAGAATGGTCTACTAAGGGTTCAGAATGCTCTTATCTTTCTGAACTCTTACTCCACTATTTTCTACTCTGTCCGTAAAAGTGGACCCAATCAATCCATAACTGATACTGATGAATTAATGCTTTCAATGTGTAGGAGTAACACATGATTATGGGGTGCAGCATATTGCTGTTTGTGAAACTCCTAATTTTTCATTCATTCACCTTGTTCTGTAACTAGTTGTAAGTTATAGTGTATGTCTTTTTATGTGTTCATTATGTTAGTTGCTGGATCCAATTGCATACTTATTTTCTTGATTACCCAATATTACGCTAAACTACACTTATCAGTTTCGACCACAACTGTGGTAATCCTTAAACAAGAAATGATGTATTCAATATACTAGTGTTTTTGTGGTCCTGTAGCCTAAGTCGTTTTAGATCACCTGAGCCAAAGGCTCTAGATGATCTATTGGACTCACTCACTGTCCGTAGCTCTCATCAGAAACCACTTGCTGCAAGTTGATAACACTTGGCATAGATGTTCCTTGCATGGCCCCACTTTTGCAGTTGTTCACATAATTCCATTCATTGCACAACTTGTTGCCATGGCGACAAAAAAGAAAAAAACTATTAAATTCTTCTTCTCAGAAACTACCGGCCCAGCCGGATTTCAAAATAATTTCTCTGAAATGTTTCTTGACTGAAGCTCTCCGAACCTCCACCAAGTTTGCTCGAGTGTGTTCAATTTGTAAAACACACAGAAACTACTTGATGGAAGTTCATTTAACCTGCTGTCAATTTTTCCTTCATGTCTTCAATGTGTATACGTGTGAGCTCTTGCATTCAGTTGAGCGATATAGGGACAAAAAGGTCCTCCTGTTTTCCAATTGCCAGTTTCATAATATTTACTATTTGTATATGACCTTTCAACTTCTTAACAATAAATACATAAACATAAGCTGCAATTGTTATTTCCTTTCACATTTTCCCTACTTCCCCAACCTTCATGCAGCCCCCCAGACAGATAGCACTTTCAGTGCTTTGATTACATGAGCAAAAGTCTATCCACTTATTCTAGGTAATCAAATAAAAGGTTCTGAATGTGAAAATGTCATATTTAAGTGTAAAAGGCAATATCTTCTTTTGTCACAATGTTTTCTTTGCTATTCTGAAATATTTAGAAATTTAGAAATATCAACCCTTACCCAGAAA
Source organism: Serripes groenlandicus (assembly GCA_031761405.1). Taxonomy (NCBI): domain Eukaryota; kingdom Metazoa; phylum Mollusca; class Bivalvia; order Cardiida; family Cardiidae; genus Serripes; species Serripes groenlandicus. The sequence continues at coordinate 20,644,045 of JASEVX010000001.1, forward strand.
CAGACCCTTTGTGAGCCTCTACAGCAGACAACGTTTGGAAATATTGTGGCAAATAATGAAATTGCGCGGTATATTTATTTTGTCACAATGTTTCTATGCTATTCTGAAATATTTAGAAAAATAAACCTGAGATATCAACCCTTACCCAGAAACAGACTTTTTGTAAACGCCTCTACAGCAGACATTTATGGAAATATTGTGGCAAATGATGAAATTGCGCGGTATATTTATTTTCTACGGAGAACTTGCATAAAAGAGAGTGAAATTTGTGCAATTTTTAAAAATATTTTCCTCTGAATTGGCTTTTCTGATACCAATATAATGTGGTATAATGTTATCGTTGGATAACTCTCTACATATATAATCTTATTGATGAGTTGCTAAACACGGCACTCAGTTGGCATAAGAAAAGGGGCAACCTGATATTTTAAAACTAAATTCTTATGATAGTGCTTGTCTGATTTCAAGATATTTTAGCAGATGTTGTTCATTCAGTGACACTCTACATGTTTTAAGTCTTATTGATTGGTTGACAGACGTAGAAACCAGGTGGCATCTAAAAAGGGGAAAATTTAACGTTTAGCTTCAAATAGTATCTCATCCTTATCCACTGGACAAAAAAACAAGGAATGTTCTTTTGGCGGTCCTTTTCTTAATTATGTTCAAAGATATGTGTAGAACTCTTGTTTGTGCGGTATCTTTGAACGGGAGTAAAATGCCCAATATTTAAAATTTTTGTCCGATTCCAAGGTTAATTAGTAGAAATGTTCCTTCAGAGACTCTCTACGAAAATTGTTCATATTTATTGGTTGAACAGGAGGGAGGCGGCATCAGAAAAGGGAAAATGACAACATTTAAGAACTCCATTTTTATGAAAGTGCTTGTCTTCTTTGTTCCCTCAGTGACCCTCTTCGTAATTCTTTAAGTCATATTGATTAGCTGAAAGACTTAGTTACCAAGCGGCATCAGAAAAGGGGTAAATTGAACTTTTAGCTTCAACTGACATCTCATCCTAATCCACTGGGAGAATTCCAACAAAACTTCACAGAAATGTTCCGTTGATAGTCCTCTTTCAAACTTGTTGAAAGATATGAATTATAAACACAACTTTTGTTGCTGCGGCAGTACGAAGGGAGTAAAATGCCTAAACTGTAAAATTCTTCTTCTCTGAATCCGCATGTCAGATTCAAAGATAATTTAGTACAAATGTTCCTTGAGTGACCCTTTACAATATTTGTTTAAGCCGTATTGATTGGTTTAAAAAGCATGGCAGGCAGACGGCATCAGAAAAGGGGCAAAATGACAAACACTTAATAGTTCCTTTTTATTCAAGTTTGTGTCAGATTTCATGCTGCATCAGAATAGGGATAAACTGAACTACGGGAATGTTACTTTGGTGGTCCTCTTACATACTGTTCAAAGATTCAATACCATAACAATTGTCCTTTATAGATAAGTTTCATTTACAGTATCCACTCCTAGCAGTTTTATTCACACTCTTGATTAAAACATATCTCGGATATAAGCAATTACACATATGCTACATAGCTATCACCCAGGTGATCGACTCAGGGCCACGTTTGTTCTCTGTTTTTGGAGATGCAAAACTCTTCTGTACATTATAACATTGATTTTGGTTTATTCTTTTTTTATATTACTCTGTTCATTATTATACAAATTTTCTGTCAAAGTAGAAGCTTGCAATCAATTTCGTTTGACAGACACTTAATGTAAAGTATAATACTGAAGATGAACAACCAAAAAATCATTCAAAACACAACTGTTCCAAGTTTACTGTTATCATTGAAAACATTAATAGATTGTATTACTAGATTGCATACTTACAGTCAATAAATAGGACGACATTGTACTGTTATGAATGTTCCATTGTGGGAGTTAATTGGTAATATAATAATTAACAAGAAAATGTGTCCATGGAACACGGATGCCCCGGTTGTTAACTATATTTTAAAACGGACGGACGAACAGTTGGTCCAACCTCAAATTGATACAATTTTTTAAACAATGATATGTTGATTGTCATTTGTGTGAAGTTTCATAATGATAGGACATCAGGTTCACTAAAATCTAACTTGACCAAAAACTTTAACCTGAGAATGGAATGGACGAACAGACAGACGAACAGACGGATGAACAGTTGGTCCAACCTCAAATTGATACAATTTTTTAAACAATGATATGTTGATTGTCATTTGTGTGAAGTTTCATAATGATAGGACATCAGGTTCACTAAAATATAACTTGACCAAAAACTTTAACCTGAGCGGGACGGACGAACGGACGAATGGACGGACGGACGGACGGACGAACGGACGGACTAACAGACCGGAAAACTATATGCCCCTCATACCTCGTATGCTGGGGCATAAAAAGTTCTTTGTGAACGAAAAAAGATATTCGGAGTTGGGGTCAATCAGTTTTCACAAGACCAACAAGAATTTATGATCTTGGAAATATTGCATTCTTGCCTGATGCATGTTTGGCATGGTTGATTGATTGATTGATTGGGGTTTAACGCCGTTTTTAACAATTTCTCAGTTATATCACGGCGACCAGTTCACCTACTCATGCATTTCATTTCCTGGTTTTCTCACACAAGTACTCCACACAACAATCTTCCCAAGCAACTGGCTGCTTTTCCACATAAACCTTGGTGGAAGACGAATGACGCATGTCGCATTGACTTTTGTCAAGCGTCGGAAAGAAAGTTGGCCGAGCCGGGATTCGAACTCACAATGCCTGGATTGACAGCCCGCGTCGCTACCGACTGAGCAACCGGGGCTCGTCTGGAATGAGATGGAAGTATAATATCTGGCAAACTATGGGGCTCGGCTGTTTGTCATGGTGGGGATTCATTATGTATGCCCTTCTGCATCTCCTCTTAACCGATCACAATTCTACCTTTAAGTACTTTCAGTACTTTGAATTTTTAAAATGTATTGAATGTATGCGATGGAAAAAATGGAAGTATAGTTCTAACTTCAATGCAATCACATATATATTTTTTAATTTATTGAACATGTGATGGAAAAAAAGAATGTTACATTTACCCGAACGGAAATAGACCGCTTCAATTTTATTACATCTATTTTTTTTTAATTCTATTAAACCTGCGATGGAAATAAATACTATTATATTTGTCCGCATGGTACTATACTATGTTTTATGTTGTCACACTATGTTCACCCCGCTGCCACCATTTGGACCGTTTACCTGGTCTCTCACGGAGATAACCCTTTCCCTCATACGACAATACTGCAGCAGACGATTTTGAACGTATTTTGTCAAAACATAGAAAATCTCCATAATTGAATGGTTAACCTATGACAAAAAGTGGAAAACATTGTGGCAAAAGGAGAAATTGCACGTTTTGTGCAATTTTTCCTTTTGTCACTATGTTTTCAAATAGCCGTCTGCTGCAGAGGCGTCAGAAAGCGTCTATATGAGGGAAAGAGTTAAGCTAACGCGGGTCATCCATCCAGGCACTAACCGCGATGTACGTTGCTTAACTTTGTGAAAAAGCCAACCACTCTACCAAAATAGCCGGATTCCACAGCAAGGATGTAGAAGTGGTATGTGTACCAATACACCGGTCTCAATACATAGATAATAACTATTACGGTTTCGTGATTTTAACCAAATTACCCCTTTTTTTCCCTTGTGACATAAATTATATATCAAAAACATGCAGCTAGTTATTCTATTTATTATATATCTGGAATAAATCTCCCCTTTATTTTAAAGAAACATATAAAAAAAATGACTTGGCCTTAGGCGTATGAATGTTACGTAACCAATGACTGCATCATTTTAAGACGTTCCATGGCTGTTCCATTAATGTTTACGCCGCACGTTTAAATCAATGTTTTTGTCATTCTTTATATTTTCTTTTGTAAGTTTCTTAAGATGTCTCTTATGATGACATCTTAAAATATAATTAAAACACATTTTATCTTATTTTCACGTTAATAATGATCAAAAATCATACTATCAACATTTTAAGTAAACATACAAAAAGTAGTTCCGGCAAAAATCAGTTATCGTCCCAGTGTTAGTTATCATTTTTTTAAAAATTGATATTGATTTTATGTCACTTAAATTTCAATGCAAAATTTGGATAGGTATGTAATAAAAACACATACTATATACGACAGGACTGTTATCACAAATGAAATACACCGAACATTATATCGTTTCCTGGAATTAAATGTAATGTAATAAATACGTTCTTGGGGTGAAACAAGATATCAGTTAGACGGAATTTTATCTTTTTTCGCCCTGATACAAGGCGTCTAAAATGTCCCGTGAAATAAAGGGCAAAAGCAAATCCAATAACAAAATCAATCTTGTATGATTAAAGGTTTTTATCTACCTCCCACGCCCGGAGTCGTGAATTGTTGATGTCATTTTATCATCGTTACGTTTTTCCAATTTACACAGCACGTCTGCAGCAGACGACTTTGAAAACATCTGGGCTAAAAACTATGGAAACTCCCTTCCAATGAAAGTTAAATAGTTGAAAAGAGTTGAAAACATGGTGATACAAGGAGAAAATTGCTCGTTTTGAGCAATTTCTTATTTTTGTCGCCATGTTTTTAAAAAGTCGTCTGCTGCTGAGGCGTCAGCAAGCGTCCATATGAGGGAAAGGGTTAATTCTTTCCAATTTACAACAAAGTCTGCAGCAAACAATTTCTAGGCAAACGCATTGAACTCTCTTTAAATTTAAGAACAATTGTTGAATATAGTTGAAAACATGATGAACAATTTCTCCAAACAATGAAAAGATTTATTGAAAAGAGTAAAAAATATAAAAATTAATGATGAAGGAGAAATTGCTCATCATGAACAAATTCCCCCTTTTCTACAATGTTTATAAAAGTCGTCTGCTGCAGACACGTCAAACGTGTCTTCATGAGAACAAGGATTCATTTAACACTATCTCATATACAGATGCTTTATTGCGACTCTGCAGCAGAAGACTTTTAAAAAACATTGTAGAAAAGGGGGAATTCGCTCATGATGAGCAATTTCTCCTTCATCAATATATATTATTTTTTTTACTCTTCTCAATAAATATACTTTCATATATACAGATTACAATATATTTGCCTAGATATTTTAAAAGTCGTCTACTGTAGCTTTAGCACCTGGTCAAAGTAGTAATACCTTTTTTTTCGGAGTAAGCAGCCTGCCAATTGCTGTTAGCACCAAACAACGCATGAGAAACTGCGCTAGAAAAATAGTTCATCATGGATTCAACAAAACTGCGTTTAAAAGGTTAGGATCTCCCCCATAAATATCATTTTAATGTTGTTGGAACATCAGTGAAAAACTTAAGGCGTGAGTACCCCAATATAGGTTTAAGAAATGCTTCAGAAAAAAAGAAAGAAGTCACGTGAAAAATAAAGTGGCGGATAAACCGGGGGGGGGGGGCGTAGAGCCCGTGCGTCGAAAAATTAACGGTAAACAAAGAAAAAGTGTGGCAAATGTAGTGGCGGATTTAGCGGGGGCCCATAGGGTCCATGCCCAACTTCCCCCACCCCACGAAAGAAGTCACCTGAAATATACAGTGGCAGTTAAAGCGGGGGCCGTAGAGCCCGTGCGTCGAAAGATCCAACCTTCCAGCAGCCCCAGGCCGTCAGCACTGCAGTGCTTTTATTATCATATGTGGGACTAATATATTTTTGTAAGAAATATTCAGTCTTCCAATCATAGATATTCGTGCCGCGAAATTCGGGAAATTAGTGACAACTAGGGAAGATCCCGGACAACCTGCATCACCGTACAGTCCGATCATGATCGTCTCTTTTTGACGACTGGTCGTATTAATATGCTTTCTTGAAGAATCTTGATAACGGTAATGATGAACATCAGACTACACAGGTTTGCAATTTCATCGTAATCGCCATTCATTTCAAAACACTCGAAGGTTTGGTTTTCGTGAGAATTACAGAACTAATTGATTCGGTAATTTCCGTATGACGATACTATTTATTTAATACCAGAATATAGGCTTGTAGCATTCCTTGGTCTTAAATGGTCCACACTGCTGCGATGGGAACTGATAAATACGACATTTCACGGTTTTATAAACCCTACAACATACATTCCTAATTTGCTCGGTAATTTCCGTCTGAAGTCGTAAGAGATCGCCATGATTGTTCGTAGACTTGGCGGTCATTTCCGGTGTGAGGATGCACATGTTCATTGGGACTTTTGGTGATCACCCGAAAGTAGGTATTTCCTTTGGCGTGACGCATGGTATCTATTGTAACATCTGAGCGATGTCATACGAAAACCTTCGAGATCGTGCAATCAACAATGATTAGTCGTGTTCCCAGACCCCGATCTTATCGTACACACATAATGCAATCAACAATGATTAGTCGTGTTTCCAGTCCCCGATCTTATCGTACACACATAACGTAATCAGCAATGATTAGTCTTGTTCCCAGTCCCCGATCTTATCGTACATACATTATGGAATCCCCAGAGGATGGCAATGACGAATGCTTCCTTACACAAGTTTGCCATTTCGTGTAATGTGCCATTATTATTCAAAATCCCCATGGTCAGTTTTTGCATGACGGTTTTCATGTGATATGTATGACCTAAAGATTAAATATGATATATAAACTTACCGCATTATGACGATGTATCCACCATATAAAAGCAACATAAAAACGGATTCATACCACGTGACTTTCGAGTCATAAACAACCTGTAAGCATAAGGAACAACAATGCAATTGCAAATTATGGTAGGTATTTTTTTCAACAGATTATTAAAATTATTCAAAGGTGATATTTCTAAAACAAAATTGTTTCATTTCCAGAAAATTTCAATTAGATGATGTTTCTATAATATAAATTTTATTTTTAAAAATTGGCACTGATTTGAAGTTTAAAGACATTAAGATTCAATATTTCGAATCTTTATCTGAGCCTGTGAGATGGTATAATTTCTTGGAAATGAAACTCTAGAGAGATGTACTAGTCAAAAAAGTTAGTGTGATAGGTTGAATCGGCTAGCACCTGTGCGAGGGCCTAGTGTGTTAGGAAAACACGCCCTGATACGATTGCATGAAGGTACTGACTGCTGATCATTAATTTTGATGGTTGCAATGTCCCGAGGTTCAGTGTGTTTTCTTATGACGTGTTTGAAACCTGATGATGAGAAATTAAAGCCCCATTGTCTAGTTTAATTAATATTGAACACTCATTCTTCAGCTTCATCCATAAAAATGACAATTCAATCAAAGTAAATTAAGTCTAAAACAGTTAATACAGATAACAATAGAACAATTTGATTACTTACTAATATAAGAACTACAATTGCTAGAGCATAATATAAGGAATCTCGACACATTGGCCACCAAGACAGATGAATCGCCTGAAAAACACAACAAAAGTTTAGAGACGGAGGAGTGACACGACAGGGTTTATTCAACACAAAAAGTTGTTCGCGTATTACCTTACCAAACCCTAACTCGTGGGTACTGTACATAATTATATTTCCCATACGGTTATGTTGAGTACCAACAAAATAGGTTTTGATGGTCAAATAAATATTTTAGGAGATTAAACATTCCCATTTCGGGATCACTGAGAGTGGCAACACATATTGTCGTGTTATTTAAGCATTAAACCGTCTAGTACCACAGAGCTAAACACATAGGAACAAGTGTAGTTCACTATTAATTTTCAATCATACTCGAAAGTTCAGTTCGTAAAGACGAAGGCTGTCGAGCTAAGGTTCATGAGTTCGAATTCCGGCTCGGCCAATATTCTTCACAGTGGTTAAAATAATCCATATTGACAAGCGTCATTCGTCTTCAACCAATGGGCTACAAGTGTTTACGTATTAGAAGACAGCCATTTATCTATGCAGACTCTTGTGTAAAGAGGTCGCCACCAGAAAGCCAGGTAACACATTTGTTTGTGGCTTGATCGTCGTGATATACATGCCAGTTAACTACAGTCAAACTTGATTTAGCGGCGACCTATGTTAAGCAGCCAGTTGAAAGTTAACCCCCATATAACAACACTTCGACATGTATTAAATTACCACATATCTTATGTGCCAAAGTTTGCTTTTCCCATTGGTGACTGCTTAACCCTTTCCCACATACAACTTATCTGCAGCAGAGGACTCTGAATACATTTTTTAAACGTGCTGAAATTGTCTTAAAATGAAAGAAGACTTATTGTATAAAGTTGAAAGCATATTGGCACAAGGAAAACGTGCTCATCATGAGCAAGTTTTCTTTTTGCCACAATATATTTCGAAATTCGTCTTCTGCAGAGGCGTCAACAATCTTCTGTTTGTGAGAAAGGATTAAGATAAGTTTGTCGTAATGTTGACATGGCAATATACTCCATTTGAAATCCGAGATTATCCGGACCAAGAACCTACTTGACCGCTAGCGCCAACACTAACAGGAATTGGGGAGATATTCCACTGATTGCGCGATTAAAACAATGGAACCCTACCTCTTTGACTAGAAGCCCACACAATCCTATAACAAACAGTATGTTAAACACGGCCGATCCCACTATGGTACCAACGCCAACGTCCCCTTGCGTTATAAATACACCTGAAATGGTAAATAAAACAACATGTTTCTATGGTAATTTTACTATGGTGAATAAAACAAAGTGTTTCTATGGTAATTTAACTGAAATATCCAGGATAAATACACCTGCAATAGTTAATAAAACAACGTGTTTCTATGGTAATTTAACTGAAATATCCAGGATAAATGGACCAGTAGTACATGTACTGGTAACCTTCCCAGGGAATGCAATGGTATAACTGACACATTGTTGAAAGTGACTTACAACATCAAACACTCAATGAAATAACCATTTATCATTACACCTGTGACCAGTAAATCGTAATGATAACCCCACAACCCTGAGCGCCAAGGATGGCAGCCATTACTTCAATCTTTGAAGCGTTTGGTATGACCCGACCGGGGATCGAACTCGAGACCTCCAGCACCCGAGGCGGACACTCTACAATAACACCGCCGAGGCAGCTTGTTCATCCAAACACTACGCTCTAAAACGACGATATTTTAAGTATGAAAATTGCTTTTACTTATTGGTAAAGGGGGTAGAATCAGATCAAATTGCACCGATGCCTATGTTGGTACAGATCTGTACCAGTCGTGAGTGAGGCTGGATTTCGTAGAGCAATGATTATATACTCAGTCAGGTAATATGTTTGGTTACACACTTTTTAAAAGTGATAAATGTCATTTAGTTGTCTATTATGATCACCTTCGAGAAAAACAGTAATTCTGCAAATTGAAGTAAATTTTTTGAAACGATGTGTTATCATTTTGGGAACAGGAGCAATTTCTCATTTTCTGACATACAGTCAGGCCTTTGTTTAAAAACAAACCATTGGGAAGGAAACAATCTGGTATTTGTTCACATTTAGTCTTTAATTGCAGGGTCATTTATATAGAAAATGAGTATTTAGCATACCAAAAGTATGGTCGCTATAGACAGGGAATTGCTATTGTAATTTGGTCTTTAGTACAGGTTCGACTGTACGTATAAATAGTCGTCGGCTGCAGATTCATCAAAGTCGTATGTTTGAGGGAGATGACCTTACCAATGATTGCAGTAAATAATTCTGGTGCAGAGCTTCCCGCTGCCATAAACGTTGCCCCTGCTACATCTTCGCTAAAGCCAAGACGCTGAAAAGATAAAAAAAAAAAATATATATATATACATGTACTCGTTTCTTTCTTTCCAATAATGTAATGTTTACTTCAAACTCTAAAAGAATATGTCAATTTGTTCCTCTTGAAAGAATAAAACTAACATCGCATTAATACTGGGATTATATTTTGATTTAGTAGTAAATTTACCACATCAATTTATAGTGTGTTTACTTTATTTGAAAAACCAAGGTCAAGGGATGCCGGAAGATATCTGTTTATATATCAGTTCATGATTCAATTAACAATTTATCTAGCTACACTCCATCTATCACTTGTTTAACCCTTTCCCTCATACGACAATTCTGCAGCAGACGACATTGAACATATTTTGTCAAAAATGGAAAATCTCTATAATTAAATGCATAACCTATGACTAAAAGTGGAAAACATTGTGGCAAAAGGAGAAATTGCACGTTTTGTGCAATTTCTTCTTTTGTCACTATGTTTTCAAAAAGTCGTCTGCTGCAGAGGCGTCAGAAAGCGTTTATATGAGGGAAAGGGTTACGCAATACATATCTCTCTTTTTTCTATTCATGGCTAGTAACTCAATACACTTAGTATATTTATATTTGGTAGACTTGCGCATGCGCAGAGGCTGCCATACTCATAGTGAGTTTGAAGTCACGTGATGTATAATGCCCTTCACCACCAACAATTAAGTGCAATTTTTGGTTTGACTAATTTACGAATGCTCACAAAAGCAAACATAGAGTAACGAAAAAAAATCCGATTACTCAAGCTTATAATAGAAAATAATGTCCTTATTCATAAAGATAGTATGCATTGCTAAGCCTTTTCTTTCTCTTTCTCTCAGTCCATCTATTGACGCGATTATTTCGTTCATAGAGTTGATTACTAACAGATGACTAAGTTGATGATGGAAAGAACATTAACAAGTTAAGTTAAGCTAAAACATGCACAGGCAGGCGAGTGTTTCATTAGGATAAGTGCAACACTCAATTCCCAATCCTGCTTGCCCTTTAACAAATCACAACCCACCCCACAATATAAAAACTCTGCAGCAGACGAATTAAAAAAAATCTGAGCAAAGATACAGAAAATCACATTTATTGGAAGTGTAATCATTGAATATAGTTGAAAACATTGTTGCAAAAGGAGAAAGCTTGTTATGAGCAATTTGTTCTTCTGCATCAATGTTTTCAAAAGTCGTCGGCTGCAATTACGTATGCAAGTGGGAAAGGTTTAAATAAGAAACACTTTTTCAAATGATAGTCAGTTGGCTATTCTAGTATATAATGTCCGTCTTAAATAATAATGACAAAACTTTCAAAAAACAAGAAAAAGATTTTTTACAATTTAATTGAAAACATATTTAATCAAAGTTGGGAAAGTTGTCCCTTTCCGTGCTTTTTTTATGAGAGTTCAAATCACAAGCAAAACTTATGGGACAGAGTTGACAAATAACACATTGACACAATTTCAGATTTAGGCTTTGTTTCTGTCAAACTGCTGAAGAAGACAACACTGAGACACACATTTTGATTAAAAGTTTATTTAAAAAAAGGAATAATTTTATTTATGATAAACAACATTACAATGATGGTGTAGAAAATACATGTCAACAATACATTTTTCAATTTGTACATTCATTGCACAGACCAAATCTTAGCAAGTTTGAAATTATGGACCTCTCAGCACATTTTTTTCTCAATTCATTACTTCTTGGCAGGATTTTACTGCTAAAATTGATGATTTTTTTTGTAAAATAAATATTCATATATGCACTTCTGTATCTCTTCTTAAACGATCGCAATTCTACCTTCAGTACTTCAGTACTTTGATTCACTTTGTAAACTACTGTGCAATCAACTAATGCAGAGGAACTATATAAGCTTTTAGCTCTCGTTCGCACTTATTGTTTGTAGTGTTCATTTCGTGCCTTACCATATCGAATAAAATATGTTTAAACTAAACTAACACCGTATTTAAAAGTTTCAAAACACGTTTTATATTTAAACGCATACTGAAGCACCTCTTAAGGCTTTCTCGCCAATTCAGCGATTAACGAACTGTAACGTGCACTGGGTCCTTCGGAGTTAAGCCAACGCGGGTCACGCAATCCAGGCACTAACCACGATGTAACTTGTTTATCTTTGTGAAAAAGCCAACCACTATACCAACGTCGCTATAAAAGCCGGTTTCTACAGCAAGACTGTAAAAGTGGTAAATGTACCTATACCCCATTCCCGTTACAGTACAATTTACGACTAAATAAATTTCAGTCTACGTATAGTCATAAACTAATAATAAAAAAACCCCAGCCTAATAACCTATTTAGAAATGACGTTACTCTGCTGCCATATTTGTAGAACTTAACCAGGGGGCGAGTAATTACAAATGAATATTCATCAATAACCGTTAAGCCATCAATCAACTCTCGCGGCTTTGCCACATCACGATCACTGCGAGATGTTACCGACAAAGGTATATTGGGTTAAGCGCGTCTACTCTATGACGTATATTTGTTTCTGTAAGATAACACGTGTCTGTTCCTTGATGGTATTACAAAAGCGTTTGACATTGAAGTTTTTTTAGATCTTTTTTTTTCATAAATGAACAACCATCGTAACAATTGACAACATACGTCAAATCTGCAGTCGTTTTTAAAACTACCACTTTGCCGAAAAATACATCAGAATACTCATATTAAATCTTAAACAAAAAAGGACGAAAACCATTATAAATGAAACAAAAATATGGCATTAAATTAGCAGTTAATATGGAGGTTCTTAATGGTTATGATTAATCTTCTCCTTATATTTCTGTTTAAATATTACCGACATAAACAGAAAGAAATGTAATATTACAAAGTAGCAGAGCTCTAGATAAGAAGCATTTTACTTGCTCTAAAAACCTTATTTTATCCTCTAACCCTATCTTGTGGGTAATCAAAAGAATCGTCTCAATGAGACGATTCTTTTGAGTACCTACAACATAGGATTTGTTTGGATAATAAGAGAGATACTGTGGGGAAAAGAGCTGTTAACCCCTCCTTATCTGGACCTCTGTAAAGTAGTATTCGAACTTAAGTTCTCCGGTCGTTTGTTTTTATCGGAAGGCCATGCGGATAACTAAATCAATTGTTACGATTAGACTGGTAAAAGGCCGTGAATATAATGAAAACGTCTGGTATCGACTCAACATGTCTACTTGCTTATACAGCAAAAACAAAATCAGGATTCTAAAGTGTTAATATAGTGTTGGTCTCTCTTTTCATATCTTTTTTACTGCAAAATTTCACAAAGTCAACTCTTCCATGTTGAAGATTTGACCACTCCATTTTTCTTCCAATAGGAAATTTGGTTAAATTCAATGTCTAAATGACAAACACTGTAGATTTCAGAAGAGACAGCTCGTTACGAGCTGTCTCACCTGAATCTGCATTGTTTGCCAAACGCCTTGAATTGCCTTTGGCAGCGAAAGGGATAAATAAAGCTATTTCTCATTTTGTTTAGAAATATAATTCTAGAACATTAAGTGAATTAATGCCTGTTTCGCGTGACACGTTTGGCTTGTTTTATATGCATCATTGTGTAAAACTATGTTTCAGTGAAGAAGAGATATTAACCCTTTCTTACATGAAGACGCATCTGTAACTTTTTGAATCGGTCTGGCAAAATAAGGAATTCGTTCTTGATGTTCTATTTCTACTTTTGTTTTGTGTCTTTGGCTGTGTGCTGCTTTCAACAGTTTTTCAGTTATATCACGATGTTTCCTGGGTCAGATATATCAGTTCTGCTGATTCATTTATTCTGACATCAGCGATTCAGTCGTAATGCTAATCCCACAATTCTGAGCACCAAGGAGGGAAAGCCACTACTTCCGTATTTAAATGACCATTTGGCCGAAATCGCGACCTCCCGCATCCGAGACAGACACACATGTATGATACATTTTACAACTAGTCTAAGTACTTTAAGCACATTTCAATTTCATACAAAATGTTAGGAATAAGTCCATTAAGGTCAAAGGGAAGCAATTTGGATCGGAGCGCCGAGCAGACAATTTTGTTGAGGGAATTTCAGATGAATTCATGAGACTGAAGTGGTATCCCATTGGACAATAATGATTTTGTTGAAAGTTGGAAGAGTTTTTAATAAAGTTGAATACCCCCTGACTGCTTTTTAACCAAAACCTTGTGTACATTTAGCTATCGTGACACTTTAAGAGCCATTTTCAGAAGACGATTTCCTGAAATTAAAAGTAAAATTCACTGCGGGAGAAGGGTGACCTTTGATTCGACGTCATATCTAAACAAAAAAGAAGGTCAATATGTGAGTCTTTTGCGCTTTCTTGATAGTTTCAAGAATGAATTTTATCTGAATATAGTTTTCTTAGAAATTTGGATTGTTGGGAATGAGCCTTAGCCCAAAACGCTATAATGGTCGCCTATGGAATATAAATTGCTTCCATCTGACCTAAAATTGGGACAGAATAAAGTGTAAACCACAAGGGAGTTAATTCTGAATCTATGTGTTGTGGTTCAACATAGCTTCAAACACACAAGAGAGGCAACCCTGGCGTTGATAGACACAATTTATAATGTCGTTTAACAATACATCTTAACACAAGAGAGAAGATTGTAGACATTACTATCTTCACTATTTTTTCTCTAAAGATATAAAGGTTTTACCCGATTTGTTTTTCAAATTAAAAAGTCGAGGTCAGAGTATACATTTTACTGTGTCCCGCCTTGTTACCCGGGTCTCTCAGTAACTCGTAGACGTAAGGGACCTATCCCCCCCCCCCCGATTTATCGTCATGTTCAAGTGATCGCTGGATTTAATTCATTTAAGTATTGTCAGCATTGTAATTCATATCAAGAAAAAAGAGCAGCAGCAGTTCATATTGCTCCAATGATATTGCTGCTGCTACGTTGTTTATAAAAGACAAACTCGTTTCAGAAAATGCTTCTAGTTAAACAATATATTCGAATGTTCACATGTTCTAGTAAACGATATATTCGGATGTTCACCAGCTCGAGTTAAACGATATATTCGAATGTTCACATGTTCACATGTTCTAGTTAAACGATATATTCGAATGTTCACATGTTCGAGTTAAACGATATATTCGAATGTTCACATGTTCTAGTTAAACGATATATTCGAATGTTCACATGTTCTAGTTAAACGATATATTCGAATGTTCACATAAATCGAGTTATCGCGAGTTCACAATGCTCATTATTAACTATTTCACTGCCAAATTTCTCAAAGTCGATTTTTCCATGTTGAACATTGGACCAACAGGACATTTTGTAAAATGTAATGACTAAATGGCAAACATTGCAGATTAAAGGAGAGACAGGTCGTTACGAGCTGTCTCACCTGAATCTGTATTGTTTGCAAAAGCCTTAAATGACCCTTTGCAGCGAAAGGGTTAATCAGAATCTATAATTTTTTATTAAGTAAAGTTAATTATTTTTTCAAGATGACAATTCGTTTCAACATCAATTTCTGATAGACAATGGAAAACAGGGAAATGTAATTTCCGTACGTGAATACGCGATCTCAAATTGGTAAATTCACTGTGACGCAGTAATGGCTGTTTTGACAGGTTTTAACTTTGGTATCAATACATGTTGTCGTATAATTGTTTGATGGAAATGAACATTCCAAGATTTTGAATAGCACCGGGTTCACAGGGACAGTGCAAGTGCCGTGTTTACACCATACTAATTTTCATTTTCATTTGCCTTGGTAGAAACTGCTATGTTGTTGAAGATGAATTTCACTTTTTCGTAGTATGTCCAGTTTATAATGAACTTCGGATTTTATATTTCCAAGAAAACTGGACAAATTCATACCCAACTACAAGGTTGTTTTATGACATAATGAGTGAAAGCAGACAGACCGATATATGTAACATCTATAACATAAAATATCTTATAGAGACATTTAAAATCAGAAAATTACTTTAAGATGAACAGGTCTCTAATTGAGTCATAAAGTATGTGTTGTATACTAATTATTTCTATATTTGAATATCTTTAAAAAATTTACGATGTCACTCAAATGAATTTATTATGTACATGAAAATTATGTCTATTGGGCCGGAGACCTTACATTGCTGAATAAAACATTTGTATTTGTATTTATATTTGTACACCGTAAACTACGTATGTTGGTAGACAGTGGTTGTGGAATTTTGGATCATCCCTCGTATAATAACAATGTTTGTCAGAAATTTCATGAAGCCCTCATTTGACTAAATTGACAGACAGTCATCAGATCAATCTGCGCGGAAATACCATAAGGTTAATTTTCGTAGAGCGTGACTTAATTAACCCTTTCCCACATACAACACACCAGCAGCAGACATATTGAACACATCTAGGCAAACATTTTGGACAGTCTCTATTCATTAAGTATATTGAGAGCTTGGCGTGTAACGGTTGTAACTAAAAACCTATTTTGAAAACACTGGTTTATGGACAATTTTGACCCCTTTGTAAACAATGCAAATTGCTCAGAACGATCATTGGCACCTAAATTTCCATTGTTTACCAAGTGAAATGATTTAACGCTTTAAAGATTTTATGATGAGGTGATTAACCTTGATTAAAAAATACCAATTTAAGTTATAACCGTTTCAATCCAAGCCCTCGATATTATATATAAGAGTTCAGGCCCCGAAACTATAACACTTTTAACCCTTTCAGCGCCGAATTGTTTAAAGTAGACTCTTCCATGTTTAAACTCGGACGACTCTTTTTTCATGTTATAGGATTTTTGGAATATTTTTATAACTCACAGCCAAACAATGCAGATTTCAGGTGAGACAGCTCGTTACGAGCTGACTCACCTGAATCTGTATTGTTTGCAAAAAGCTCAATATTGCCTTTCGCGCTGAAAGAGTTAAAATGTTCTTCATGCTCAAAATGAGCACCGAGTACGAAAAGTCGTAACTACGTAACTTTTGATGTACGTTTCAGTTGAGTTCGTTTTAATTTGAAAAATGTTTCGCTGAGATTTGTTTAGAACCATTCTCAGAGAAACGTACTCCATGTTCAAGTGATTATTAGAATGACTGAAATTGGCAGCCATTTTTTTCTCGCTAGAAATAAAAAAATCTCTTAAATTGCAGGGAAAACTTCAACATTTCGACTTAATGGGTTTAATAATTGGTGAAAAACGACTACACAATGGTACAACATCAACACTTTTCCCCGAACAACTTCTCTCTGTTTTGTTATAACAAACACGGTCGGTACAATCATTTGTATCTAAATTCGAATACAGCAGCTTTATGAAAAGAGATTATCTCTTTTACGATAGGTTATATAAACAATAATAACTCTATTTTTATTTGTATGTGTTTTTTATAACCTTATATATATATATTGTAACTGTATTGTATATACATGCATGTACATGTACATATCGTATATTGCATACCGAAGGGAAAATTTGATCATTGAATTCTCTCTGCTGAGAGAAAGGGCCGGAAAGTGTATAATTGTCAAATGTATTCATACATGCATGCTGATGGATTGTACATCTTGTTTTGCATAATAAAATATATCTATATACAATCTGATCGCAGACACCATTTAGTGTTTGGGATACCCCACCCCCTTTCCCCGCTCCAATTTGATGCATTGTTTTTATTCTATTTTAAATTTATTGTATCGATCAAGTTTGCCAGGCGGGAGCAACATTTGAAACATGATTAATTCATTTTCGCGTGACATGCGTGCAGAAGGTTTGCCTGGATATTCATCTAATTTGTCAGGGAGCGGACGCAAGATACTTTCCACATCTCATCGTTTATTCCGTGTTTTCATCAACGATGGTGAAGAAACAATTGATTAATGTATGTATGGTTTAACGCCGTGTTCAACAGTTTTTCTATCACATCACAGCGACCAACTCACTTACCAATGTGTTTCCTTGCTTTCTCACAACATTACTCCACACAACAGTCTTTATAAATGAAAAATTGTATGATTGAAGAGTGTTGGAAACATTGTGGCAAAATGAGACATTTCTCCTTTTGTAACAAATGTTTTCACAACTCCTCTGCGTATACTGAGTTGAAAATGCGGCTATTTGGAAAGAGCTGAGTCAATACTGTAGTACGAAAAATCGGCAATTAAATGTACATGTGACAATTTAGAAACCACATCAACGGACATTCATATCTGCAAGCTAGGCTCTCTCAGAGCGAATGAAGTCTAGATGGTTTTCCATTTGCCATAACGTTTTCAAACGTCGTCTGCTGTGGATAAGTTTAAAATGCGGCTGCATGTGTGAAAGAGTTCAGTCAGTAATGTACATATAGTACGAAAACCCGCCAATAACATGTAAATATGACCACAAAATAGAAGCCGTACTAACAGCCATTCATATCTACAAGTTAGCCTCTTCCAAATCCAATGAAGGAATACTCGATGGTTTACCTATAACTACAACCTTTTCAAACGTCGTCTGCCGTGGATAACTTAAGAATTCGCATGCAGTTGGGAAAGAGTTTTAATTAAAATTGGTAAGAGTTCAGCCGGTAATATGGTACGAAAACCCGGCAAAAGGATGTAAATGTGACAATAGAGAAGCCATATATATCAACGCCTATCCAAATTACTTCGTACGGGTTCAATGAAGGAATATCAGATGAGAAAATTATAGACACATATATATAAGGTCAACTTTATTATGTAGTAGGAAGAAAGGAAATTGTATCTTTTTAGAATTCTGCATTTGTTTGTCTTCTTCAAAAGGTTGCAACAGGGTCTTCAAAAGTCAAAATCTTAAACACGATTGATACAGTAGATCAGCAACAGCTATTTCCACGTAATTTCAACAATACTAGAGGCCACGTATTTAAGTTAAACAAAAGACACTGCCGTCTTAACGCAAGAAAGTACTTCTGTTCCCAGAGAATAGTAGATTAATGGAACAAACTACCAGAACATGTTGTAGAGGCAAAGAGTGTAAATAGTTTTAAACATATTTTAATTATGGAATGGAAAAATGTATCTTTTCAATTTGTACCAAATGTTGATGGACCGGAAGCGGGCTCGTCAAACGGAGGCGAATTCCTGATTTACAAGGCTCGACGCCAAGGTAAACAAAGGGATGGTCAATACAAACAAATGGCAAGGAAACACTCAATTCTGAATTGATTCGTCTCTGGTAGGAATTTCCAGACGACATTTGAACCGTTCCACGAGAACAACCAACATTATGGACTCTGCGTACAAGTATCGACCCGGATCAGTCTAGGCATACCGCGCAGGCTTACGCGGACAGATACTTTTCGCCTCCTGTGGATTTTATGTTTCAGGGAAATCATATGCCCCTTTCCCCCGGAGACGGGATGTGTCGGCCGTGATTAGCCGTGATTAGCTGCGCAAGCGGATCCGGGTCGATACATTATGCAAGAGTCCATACTGTTGTTTTTTCTCGTGGCACGGCTCATTTAATACTGTCAGCTTATTCACAGTCGACGCTAGCCGGGTCACCAGTATCATCGGTTCGATGCGAAATTAACCAGTGACCTTCTTCATTTAGAGACCAGACTTTATTCAATCCTTTACCAGATATAATATGTCACATTTAAAGTCGTCTGCTTCAGAAAGATATTTATGGAAAACAATTCAGGGACATTTAATTCAGATATAGAATCGAAAGCGTCTTGGGAAAATGAGAAATCTATCGTCATGAGTAATATTCTTCATATTCTCCAACGACGTACTTCATAATTTGTCCGCTGAGGATACTTCAAAAGACGTCTGCACCTCTTAACCCTTTCCCCACATATAGACGCTTTCTGACGCCTCTGCAGCAGACGACTTTTTGACAATATAGTGACAAAAGACAAAGTGCCTTTTGACACAATGTTTTCCACTTTTAGTTATAGGTTATCGATTCAATTATAGAGATTTTCTATTTTTTGACAAAATATGTCCAAAATCGTCTGCTGCAGAATTGTTGTATAAGGAAAATGGCTAAAGAATTGATAACTCTTTTCTGGTGTAAAGAATATTCGATCAGGCAAAAACGCAGAATAGACGTACTTGGTAGCCCTGAGCCTCGGTAGCGACACGGGCTTTCAATACGGGGGTTGTGAGTTTTAACCCCAGTTCAAAAGTCAATGCGACAAGCGCATCGCATCAAAGGGCTGACAGTCTATGTGGGAAAAGCAGCCAGTTGATTGAAAAGTTAGTGTGAGGAGAACTGGTATGAGAAAGCCAGGACACACATGTGTAGATGATAACCGCCGTGATATGACCGAAGAAAAAATGTATGTCGAAAACGGCGTCCAGGCACACTAAATAAACCAACTGAAATCAATGTTCTTAGCGATGATTGAAGACTCCGATCCACCTAGATCTCTGTTTGATGAGCCTCGTCAACGAATCGTCTGGCATAGATGCGACAGAGATACAAAGTCTACATTAAGGTAAGGATTTGTGTAGTCAAGTAATTCATAGGAAAAATAGAAGTCTGGTTTGTATTCGATTGTACAAAACACACACCACCGTATTGCAATCTATCTTTGGATGTCCGGGTCAATTACGAAGGACATTCCTACTGACATACTCCGTTATGAGTGCGCATGTAAATAAAGATTCTGTCCTGTTCTGCTCTGTTCAATATATACAGTATATTGGATTTGCTTAAGAGTAATTGATATATTGTCAATTTGATTATTATTATTT
Source organism: Serripes groenlandicus (assembly GCA_031761405.1). Taxonomy (NCBI): domain Eukaryota; kingdom Metazoa; phylum Mollusca; class Bivalvia; order Cardiida; family Cardiidae; genus Serripes; species Serripes groenlandicus. Next base: position 20,664,489 of record JASEVX010000001.1, read on the forward strand.
TGTACTTTTGTTTGATGATTTACAAAAGTTCTTCCTGGATATGAGTTATATTTCTTAAGAATATTGCTCACTGCATAGTATAACTGTAATGTTGATAGGTTTATTGCGCGAGTGCATCAGCACAAGTGCATACATTGGTTGTGAAAAAACTGTCACTGGTGCAACGGGCTTGTGCATGCGCCGTGTTAATCGTCTTAATCGCGCATGCGCTGTATTTTACCGTCAGCTCTCGGAAATTTACGTATCAGTTCGTCACTAGACTGGTTTTCGTTCGCTATAGAATATTAAGATTAGTGAACCAGTCTATTTATATGAGAGTAGTTTTTTATAACTAAAATGTAAATTAAAACCATAGTTTTTTAATAACACCCTCCGCTGCCACCATTTGTAACGTGTACCGGCGATAAGCCGTCGCGGGTCGACCATCCAGGCACTAACCGCGATGTACGTTGCTTAACTTTACACAAAGGTCAACCACTCTACCAACGTCGCTATAAACACCGGCTTCCACAGCAAGGCTGTAGAAGTGATATTTATACATATACCTTTACCCCGTTCACGTTACATTAGGAAAATGGGAATATTTTTTATAAATGCGAAGTTATTGTGCTAAATTTTGCGATTTTAAGAATATATAAAGGGGAAAAAAGGACGCGCATGCGCAGACAAATGTTAACATAATTTTGGGAGATCGAGGTCAACGCGTTGGGAAAAGGTATTTTTGTTTTCGTACTACGTATTGTTATCATATATTTATATCATATATTTAAAAGCAGGTTTCGTGTTTTTCGAATCAAACGCTGCTTCCCGCGCCAATTGCTGCATCTTGCAGCAACTCTTGTAAATTATGTTTATTTAAAAAAAGAAAGAAAACTTAACGTGTAATAAAAATCTTATCTGTTCTGTTCTTTAATTAGGAGTCTGACAGGTCACTCGGGAATCGTTGATCGATTCCCACATTGTTTAGATCCTGGTTTGTTCATCAACATTTGTAGTTAGTATGGGCTAAGATCAACATGTATACTCTTGTTCTACGCTCATTATTTGTAAGTATGAATACACCGAAACCAATACAAACAAATACACACCCAAAGGGCTAACAGTCTATCTGGTATAGCAGCCAGTTGCTTGTAAAGTCCGTTGTGTGTGGCGTATTTGTATGAGAAAGCCAGAAAGCACATGGATAGATGAACTGGCCGCTGTGATATGACTGACAAATTATTGAAAACGGCGTTAAAATCCAATCAATCAATCAATCAATCAATCAATCAACCAACCAATCAATCAATCAATCAATTAATCAATAGATAAATTAATCAAAGAACAAAAACACACAATCCCTAGAGCGAACAACTGAATATCAATAGGTTAAAGGTGTACTCCCACACACATAGTTCTGCTCCGCTATTTCTGTAAGTTTCAATGAATATTTGTTTACGACTACGGACCTCTCGATCGATGCCTGTTTTCTGTTGTTGCAGAAAGTTTCGATACACATTTGTTTAACCCTTTCCCTCATATAGACGCTTTCTGACGCCTCTGCAGCAGACGGCTTTTTGAAAACATAGTGACAAAAGAAGAAATTGCACAAAACGTGCAATTTCTCCTTTTGCAACAATGTTTTCCACTTTTTGTCATAGGTTATCCATTCAATTATAGAGATTTTCCACTTTTTGACAAATTAAGTTCAAAGTCGTCTGCTGCATAATTGTCGTATGAGGGAAAGGGTTAATATCATTGACATATCTAGTATTTATCCCGAAATACATTTTTCTGTTTCCCGTCGTTTTGATGCACCTGCAGCAGGCGACCTTTAAAAACGTCTCCGCAAAAAATAGGAAATTACTAACTATAAGTTCTCCTTTTGGGACAAAGATTTTAATTATTCATCATCAAACTGCTATTTAAACAGATTCTCCATAGCTTTCATAGCCGTCTGCTGCAGTTTTGTCAATCATTTCCCCCATTTAGACGCTGTTTGACGCATATGCAGAAGATATTTTTGTAGTCATTTTCTACCAAAGCTTTAAAAAGGTAGTAATGGCTGCCCTCTTTATTGTTAATAAAGAGGTTTTATTTTCCCCTTTTTCATCTGTTTCAAATTTCAAATTGTTGCATCTCGAACACGGTATCACATCAAAGTACGTGGACGTAATACTTATAAGACCAACAGGACCGGCGCGTCGCGACTGGGGATTGAACCAGTGACGCCCGGTTCCGAGTCCCCAACGCTTAACCATTCGATCATACCATTGCTAACTGGCGTTAAATTGGGGGTCTACACTTCTAGTTTTCGCGTAAAGAAACATACAGCCAAACCTTTGCTAAAGACCACCTTTGAATAGCAAATCCCTGTCAATAGCAACCACATGTTTAGTTTCCTAACTACTTATTTTCTTCTTAAATTACTAACAAATTAAAGACCACCTATGAACAAAGACCATAATGTTGCATTCCAAAGGATGGTCTTTATACACAGAGTCCACTGCATGTAGACGGGTTGTGAATAATATGTTAAGACTGTACGGATGCACAGGCTGGCCTGAGTCTTCACTGTACGTAGGTGCATTAAGCTTGGAACGCATAAACCGACACAATACAACTTTAAAAGGGAAAAATATATAAATGATTTTCAGAAAAGTAAAAAATGAGCATGAGGTTGTGGGGGTCCGCTTTTCCTCTGTATTTTGTAGACGTCTACAGCAGAGAGTACAACACCGTTTGTCTGAGTGTTGTCTAGGGGAATCACCTGAGTCTGATTGATGCGCTTATGTGCCTACGCGTCTGGGAGGGGACATAAGACATGGGAAATTACAGCGTTTCGTCCTTCCTATCGGTCTGATCTATTTAGGGATATTATTGTCCGTATAATGGATCTAGAAAACATCCTTTCTTTAACTCTTCTAAAACGTGCACACTCATTGGTTAATAACTTTATATGTATCTGCAGCAGACAAACTTTGAAAAAAAGAGTTTAGCAGACGATTTCTATTGTGGCAAAAGGAGAATGTATCTTTATGAGCAACTTCTTCGTCTGCCACAATGCTTTCAACTCTATTTACTTTCCTTTTCTATATCCATTGTTTAACCCTCTCTCCACATACAGACGCTCTCTGACGACCCTCTGCAGCAGACGACTTTGAAAACATTGTGACAGAGGCATTTAGGGTCATCTACAGCAGACGGCGTTTGAATACATTGTTGCAAAAGAAGAAATAACTCCCTATGAGCAATTTACTCATTTGCAAAAACAGTTAAATCCTATTAAAGTAGTAATTCTTTCATTTACAGAGATTTTTCGTATGTGTGCCTAGGTGTTTGACAAAGGGTTAAACATACAGGATTATTCCTCGGTTATCTTCCCCGCCTACAGCAAATCTTCGACAGATGACTTTGAAAACATCTTGGAGAAAACATGAACAATATTTGTAAATGAAAATATATCATTGAACAGAGATAAAACTCTGCCGCTAAAACAGAAATTTCTCTTCATGAACAATTCACGAGAAAACCAACATTGTGCAGGCTAATCCGGGCAGACACTTTTCGCCTCCTGTGGATTTTCTGTTTCAGGAATCATTGTCTATACCTCTAACCACCTGAGACGGAATGTGTCGGCCCGGATAAGCCTGCACGGACAGCGCAGGCTGATCTGGGTCGATACTTACGCAAAGTCCATAATGTTGATTTACTCGTGGAACGGCTCATATATAATTAGATGTAGCCAAATGAGCTTCCGGTGCTAGAAGCGTTTCATAATAAAACGTAACGAATGGAACCAATAAAGTTAAGGGTTTAATTGAAAACTTGTTTAAGTAATCCAAATTTTGTCTCCCAAATCCGAGATGAAATACGGCTTCACCCTTTCGTCCTTTTAACCCGAGTGTTGATGATTCAGTAATAGTTTGTTTTATTCGTTTTATTGGGGTTTTACGCTGGTTTTCAACATTATTTCAGTTATATCACGGCGGCAGTTCACATATTCGTGATCCACGGGTTAACAAACCAGTACTAGTAAAATAGGCCAGGCAATATGCTTTACCAAAGTTTGAGACCTACATGTATGTTAGAAAAAGAAGTCCGTTAGTTTAAATGGTGGTTTTGCATCGCTTTCAACAACATTTCACTGCTATTACGGCGTTTCCAAGGTTCATGTAATTTATCAGGACTATTGATGCATCAGTCGTGTTGAAATCTTCGCAAGCATGGATGTCGTGTTGCAAACCTCGCAATCGTGTGCACCAAAGACGGAAACCATTACTAACATTTTTAATTGTTTGGTATGACCCGAACGATGCAAAAACGAGAGATTGCACTTTTATCAGAGGACTATATAAAAGGGAGTGAACAGGTCTTTCTCCCACAATATTTCTCTTATTACTCAACCAAACCCTATGTTGTGGGTACTCAAAAGAATCGTCTTGCTGAGACGATTCTTTTGAGTACCCACAACATAGGGTTTGAATGTAAAATAAGGATTTTAGAAATGCACCTTATCTAAAGCTCTGCTTTTATAGTTACTTTCTCTTTGATCAACATTATATTTACTGCAGCAGACGACTTTGAACGTATTTTGTCAAAAAATAGAAAATCGCCATATTTTAATGGATAACCTATGACAAAAAGTGGAAAACATTGTGGCAAAAGGAGAAATTGCACGTTTTGTGCAATTTCTTCTTTTGTCACTATGTTTTCAAAAAGCCGTCTGCTGCAGAGGCGTCAGAAAGCGTCTATATGAGGGGGTAAGGGTTAACCTTTAACTCTTCTACAACTTACAGATGCATTCTGACGCATCTTCAGAAGAAGACTGAGTTTGAAAACAGTCACGGAGACAAAGGGTGAACTTGCTCATGATGAGCAATTTTCAGTAACTATATTTACATTTATAGAGGTTTTATATTTTTTGCGGTGATATTCTAAAGGTCGTCTGTTGTAAATGTATCGTATGCGGGAAAATGTTAATTCAAACCACGCCAAGCCGAACTCCGTAATTGTTGTTTCCTTTTCCAATGTGTTCAAAAGTCGTCTTTATCAGGTAAGATTGATTATTTGGTGCTTAACGCATTTTCAACAATTTTTAAGTAATATCACGACAGGCCAGTTCACCTACCCATGCATGTGGGAAAAGGTTAAGACACGGCTCATAGCAATTTTGATTGTCCAAGACAATTTCTATTTGTTTTGCCTCCAACAATCCCTAGAGAAAATTGTAATATTTGTTTGTACAAATTTCGTTCTGCGTTCAATTGCTTTCACTTTTAGAATATCAATTGGATGGCTTGTGCTATTCATTACAAAGCTTTATCTCATTGAGAAGAAGTATGACAGCAATAGTTGGAAACAAAATGAGCCGTCCCGCAACAAAAGTATTCAACGCGGATCAGCCTACGCATGCCGCGCAGGCTTACCCGGATATACATGCTTTGCCTCCTGTAGATTTTCTGTTTCAGGAATCACAAGAGAAAGTTGATGCAACGCATCAATGTCGCCGGATATCCATAGTGAAGTTATGCATAACACTAACATTATAGTAGTTGAATCAACAGTTATCAACTGCGGGGCATATTGGAACATCAGGGGTGGGGTCAAGTGAAAATGTATCATAACTTGCATTGTTTTGTCAACGAAGTGAATGATAATTGAAGCCTTTCATTGTTTATGATCAATCTCCATTCCAAAGTAGGTTGACCATACACACAACCAACTAATTATTGATCATAAACAGTAATGGAAATGAGTAATATTGCCAATCATTAGTCTTAGTATGTATACAGTGCTTTCATTAAGGAATAATTAGAAGATTTGTGAATTCCACATACACCTTTCAAGATGTTTGTCAGAATATTTGAATTTTATTATTTTTCAATAAAACCACAAAACAGACAATTTAGGATTTGCATGCAATAGCACGTCATTTTACCTTTCCTCTATTAAAGTCAACAGTGGACACCTTTGCAGCAATCTACTTTAAAACAATGAGATAAGGGTTAAATCGCTGAAGACATGGGTTTTCTCTTTTTCTCAAAATGATATTAGCTTGGCATCCTAATTATATCATACTTTAACAAATGTTGAAATGTAGTCCAATATTTATAAATTAGACCACCTTCGAAATATAATATCAACTAAACAGTAAATTCTCATTGAAATTGTTGTATAATTTAAACTTAATTTCGAACATAAACTGAGCCCTACAACATGTTAATTTATTTTAATTCTTTCCTTCCTTTTTTATAATGAAAATAGCAAACTACTCATGTTTTAAAATTATATTATGATGAGCGCCCTTGTGTCAATGATGCATAACAATATGCAGATCGGACGCAATATGCCTTTAGGGAATTAATTGACCCGACTCTTTCTTATTCGCAGAGGTGTCGTTCTTGAAACTCTCATTATAGGCATAGAGTGTTCGTTCAAAGTAATTTTTCTATTAAAACCAGTCTTATCTCGGTTTGTTCTTTTCTTCATTTGTTTCGAACCAAATAAACATTTTAAATCACCTATGATTTACTATTTGTAAGTGAGTGTAAAGAGCGGCTTTCTGCAAAGGAGATTGATCTACGCAGTTGGTATTCGCGAGTCACGCGATCAACAGTTTTAGCTTAGAAACAGTTCATATTTTAGATATACATGGATAAACATTATAAAATGCCTTCTTTACAAATCAAGACATCTCTTTGAACATGAAAATAACATTCAGTAAGTTAAAATTGCCATTAAAAGACGTAATTTTCATCTCGATATTTACACATAACAAACAGTCTGCTTAAGCAGGTGCGCGTATGTAAACAAATTAGACTGTGCGACGTAACAGTTTGTAGTTATCGCCTTTTGATTACATGTAGTATATAGTGTAAAATAAAGTATACCAGCTAATAGGGACTGTTTTGTCTTCGTAAATAAAACAAAAAAACATAAATGCGAGTCAAAATAAAGAAACTGAAAATACCTAAAACATCGGAATATTTATTTCATTTTAGATGTGTCATTACTTAGTGTTTTTAAACAAACACAATTGTAATATGTTCGAGACATCTAAATGTGTTTCTTTCTAATAATAATCCCCCCTACCATGTCATTTCCGAAAACCTATTAAAAATAGAAGTCGCGGGCTTTTGCCCGGCGACTAATTACTCTATACCTCTATTACCCCTGAGACGGGATGTGTCGGCGCGGATCAGTCTGCGCGGATTGCGGAGGCTGATCTGGGTTTATACATTACGCAGAGGCCATAATGTTGGTTTTCTCGCGGGATGGCTCAAATCAGTTATATGTGGGATTGCATTTTTTTCATTTATAATGCAGCGTTTCTTGGGTAAGTCTATTCCGCTAAACAGTGGATGTGGTTTATATGTAAGTAACAATGGGCTAATAGTTATGTATAGCTGTATACAATTGTCAAAGAATAAAATAAAAATACAAATGAGCACTGCATTCAAAACAAGATTGGGTTTTCTGAAGCGCGGCGGCTTGAATATCAATTTCATAAAGTAGAAATAAACAGGCAATACTTTTTCTGGTTGCTTTACAGGCAGTGTGGGAAGATTTATTATATTTTAGATGTATTTCTTTCGATCAGATTTGTACGGTGGCACAGAGGTGACATGTGTGCGATTTTATTTATCTCGTTCCCACGACATAATATCTCGTGGGAACGAGTTATTATCTCGTGGGAACGACTTAATTATCTCGTTCCCACGACTTATTATCTCGTGGGAACGAGTTATTAACTCGTTCCCACGAGATAATAACTCGTTCCCACGAGATAATTAACTCGTTCCCACAAGATAATAACTCGTTCCCACGAGATAATTAGTCGTGGGAACAAGATAATAACTCGTTCCCACGAGATAATAAGTCGTGGGAACGAGATAATTAAGTCGTTCCCACGAGATAATAACTCGTTCCCACGAGATATTATGTCGTGGGAACGAGATAAATAAAATCGCACACATGTCACCTCTGTGCCACCGTAGATTTGTCAGAAACGGAGAGCAATCTGAAATATGATCAATTCATTTTAGCGTGCCAAAGTTTCTCTGAAAACCCATCACGCTTGTCCAAGAAGGTGTAGAAAAAAATTGTTAGATTGCATGCCTTGTCAAAATTCATCTCATCAGAGAGGAGGCCAATCGTTCACGAATTCTTGTTGCTGCACAATTTGGTGGAATGAATCTTAAATGAAGAAATCGTTATATTTTATTTTAGACAAACAATCACGTGAACAACAAGAAATTAAAGCTTTTAACGTTTTACCGGGGATTTGGATTCGGGCGCCCCGCCCCGGGTTCAATCCCCGCCCGCAGCGGTCATGTTTGAATTCCCTTGGATACGGTCGTGTCATATCCTAGAACTGATCGGCAATCGAGGGTGAATGCATATGAGCCGTTCCACGATAAAACTAACATTATGGACTCTGCGTAATGTATCGACCCAGATCAGCCTGAGCAGTCCGCGCTGGCGAATCCGGGCCGACACATTTCGTCACAGGGGGGGATAGAGGTATAGAGTAATGATTCATGAAACAGAAAATCTACAGGAGACGAAAAGTGTCTATCTGGGTTAGCCTGCGCGGCATGCTTAGGCTAATCCGGGGTCGATACTTTACGCAGAGTCCACCATGTCGGTTTTCTCGCGGGAAGGCTCAATGATGTGTTCTGTCGCTGTGACGTAACTGAAATTGTGTTAAACACGGTGTAAAACCCCAAATAGATCAATTAATAAATTAAACGTTTACATTATATGATATTGATTTTGTCGTCTGCTTTCAAAATATTCAAAGAAATCCATTCACGTGTGCAAAATCAGCAGACAACTTCTGAAAACATTGTGGCAAATGGAGAAATTGCTCATTTTTGCCACAATGTGTTCATCTCTTTTCAGTAATTTAACATACCCTTGTAGAGATTTTCCATACTTTTGTATTAAAGTTTTCACAGTCGTCTGCTGCTGATTGTGTTGAGAAAGGGTTGGAGCCGTCTATATCTTTGTTACGGTCAAATGTTGTTGATAATGTTTATTTATATACTTATAGAACGAAGACCACTGCACGAAACGATGCTCCCTTGGTAGATCAATTATGTTGGTTAATGTTTGAGGTTCCACCAAAATTGCTTGGAACAGAACACAATCTAGAATTTACACATGTCATCTTTTGCTTGCCAAAGATCACCTATAAAATCCTTCGTACGTCTTATGGTGACTGATTTTCCATGTTGTTTAAAGAGTAGTTAACACTGATTTAAACATGTATCATATGAATGATTAGAAGTATAATCGAAATTGCTCCTTCAGTAAAATGTTCTCACTTTCCTCACAATATTCTTTTAAGTCATCAGTCATCCTACCAGGGAACGAGTTTAACGAGAAAAGAGCGTCTAGAACATTATATTTTTATAATGGATCACGCCCTCTGTTTTACTTTGCGCGTTTCAACTGTGGTACCTAAATCCTTAACATAAGACATTTGCGATCTCATCTGTATCCAGATTATTCGGCAATTACTCCCAGCAGTTGTCGACGAATTAGTTTAAATTTAAATCACATGACATAGATGCAGAGACAAATCACCAGTTCTTTGTGGGTAATTCGCGGTGTGGGCATTTAAATAGAAGGATATATAAGACAGGATTGACGGATACAAGATAAATTGACCAGTAACCGTTTCATCATGTTATCACCTTCCCACATACAACACTCATGCAGCAGACGACTTCTTTGAAAACATATTGACAACAATATGGAAGAAATGATCAAGTCTAAAATATAGAATATCTCTATTAGTGATAGTATGATTACTGAATAAAGTTGAATATATTGTGGCAAATTGAGAAATTTCTCATTATGAGCAGGGACGTAGATAAGATCTACGTCCCTGTTATGAGAATGTTTCTTTTAGCCACAATGTTTTCAAAAGATGTCTGCTACAGAGGCGTCTTGAAACGTCTGTAAGAGGGAAATGGCTTGATTTTAAAAATGGGTATTTCATTTTATTTCATTGATTGATTGGGGTTTGACGCAGTTTAAACCTTTTCAGTCATATCAAGGCGACCAGTTCAACTACCCATATGTTTCCTGACTTTCTCACACAAATACTCCATACATCAGTGTTTTAAAGCAACCAGACGCTTTTCCATTTAGACTGTAAGCCCAGTGATAGAAATGAGTAAGGAGTTAACTGTTGAAAATATTGTGAGAAGCTAGTTATTTCCCCCTTTTCCAGCATTGTTTCTACTCTGGAATACAAGCATATTTCCATGTCATGTGCAATGCAGATGGCCCTTCAACCATACTGAGAATCAATTTTCGACGGTTGTTAAAAGTAGGTTTGAAAAATAATTAATGGGAAAAGGGAAATAATGGTCAACAATTGAAAATTGAAGAAGAAGAAAAAGAAGAAGAAGAAGAAGAAGAAGAAGAAGAAGAAGAAGAAGAAGAAGAAGAAGAAGAAGAAGAAGAAGAAGAAGAAGAAGAAGAAGAAGAAGAAGAAGAAGAAGAAGAAGAAGAAGAAGAAGAAGAAGAAGAAGAAGAAGAAGAAGAAGAAGAAGAAGAAGAAGAAGAAGAAGAAGAAGAAGAAGAAGAAAAAGAAAAAGAAAAAGAAGAAGAAGAAGAAGAAGAAGAAGAAGAAGAAGAAGAAGAAGAAGAAGAAGAAGAAGAAGAAGAAGAAGAAGAAGAAGAAGAAGAAGAACAAGAACAAGAAGAAGAACAAGAAGAAGAAGAAGTCCATTAAAAGCAAGATTCAATGATATCAAAGTTTGAATATATTTGTTTTCCATTAATATGCTATTTATTTAGGGTTTGTATTACCAGACAAATTAGTAATTTTGTTTGCGCAAACATCAATAAGAATTCGGTCGAGTTTGTTGCTGCTTAGCTTTGTCTTTTACATGCAGTTGTTTATCCTTACCCACATACAGACGCTCTCTAACGCCTAGAGCTGCAGTAAACGACTTTTTTGAAACATTGTGGCAAAAGGAGAAATTACTCATAATTTTTAATAGTGTGTGCTATTTGTTTTTAAAGTCGTTAACTGCAAATGTGTTGTTTTTGAGAAAGGAATAGTTTGTGCTATTTGTTTTTAAAGTCGTTAACTGCAAATGTGTTGTTTTTGAGAAAGGGTTAACTGAATAGAAGGAACTGAGCCAGACGAAATCGGATCTTGTTGCATGCATAAATGAGCCGGTCCACGAGAAAACCAAAATGATGGACTCTGGGTAAAGTATCGACCCTAATCAGCCTAAGCATGCCGTTCAGGCTAACCCGGACAGACACGTTTTGCCTCCTATGGATTTTCTGTTTCAGGAATCATTACTCTATACCTCTATCCCACTTCTACGGAATGTGTCGAGCCGGATTAGCCTGCGCGGACTGGGTCGATTTATTACGCAGAGTCCATAAGGTTGATTTTCTCGTGGAACGGCTCAACTAATCATCAGGTTCTTCTGTCTGTCTAAGTTAATCGTCCAAACATTACCTTTATTCGTCTGAGCGATCTATTTAATCAGTATTGTGTTACTTAGAATATAAACACATTCTCATTTAAACCAGAGCTTATAACCTCGCAGCAGACGACTTTGAACTTATTTTGTCAAAACATAGAAAATCTCCATAGTTGAATGGATAACCTATGACAAAAAGTGGAAAACATTGTGGCAAAAGGAGAAATTGCACGTTTTGAAAAAAAACCCGTCGGCTGCAGAGGCGTCCCGAAAGCGTTTATATGAGGGAAAGGGTTAATCAGTATTGTGTTACTTAGAATATAAACACATTCTCATTTAAACCAGAGCTTAACTTCGCTCTAGCAGCAATCGATCGTATAGACATGATGGCTGCCTCATGCAGGTCGTCTCAGATTGACCTTTTGCGTCAGCCAATCAATATGTCGCCTACACAAATCGTTAGGTATCAATAGGAGACAGAGAAACGGTGCTTGTTGAGTTGTGTTCCGATTTAATGAATATTCAAATGTATCCGGTCAATTTCAGACGGCCTTTTATGCGGTACCGTCAGATCCAATATACATACAGCGAAGTATTTTGATCTGGTTTTCTTCCATGTTCAAACTCGGACGAATCTATTTTCATGTTATAGGATTTTTGGAATAGTTTTATAACTCACAGCCAAACAATGCAGATTTCAGGTGAGACAGCTCGTTACGAGCTGACTCACCTGAATCTGCATTGTTTGCAAAAAGCTCAATATTGCCTTTGGCGCTGAAAGAGTTAATGAGAATAAATTTAAACTGTATCAATTAATTGATTGTTAAGTGTTTTACGCTACTTTCAACAATATTTCAGTTGTATCACGGCGTTTACTGGTTAAGTTACCAGTACTACCGGTCCATTTATCCCGACACCAGTCAGTCAGTCGTAATGCTAACCCCGCAACCCTTAGCGCCAAGGAGGCCAGCCATTGCTACCATTTTTATAACTCGACCAATGATCGAACCTGCGACCTCCCGCACCAGAGGCGGACGCTCTACCACTACATCATCGAGGCGGTGATAAATGTCATATATCGAGAAGAATGGCCACCACCTCCACACACTATTGTTCGTCGCATACAAAGTCGTACCCAAAAGCAACAACACATGCAACATTTCAACATACATAAAAAGGACACAGGCTAATCCGATCCTCTACGCTTGCCCTTAATCAATGACTCGATACGAGTGAAAATGTGACGAGTTAGTGCAAAATGGGTAAGTTGACTACTATCATAGGGAGAAATGGCAACCCGTGTGCGCGGTATTTTGAAAAGGAGTGACTATTGGAGGGCCTATCTGACGTCGTCGCCGTCATCGTTGTGCGGCGACCGTACAGGACACGGTTCACATATTTGTTTTCTATTTAACGACAAACAGTTTTGCTATCGATGTGCTATTTCGCACATGCAATTAATTTAGAATTGTTTGTTCCTAATTCAGTTGCTCCTGTAAACCATTCTTTTGTTACTATTGTGTACATTATATTGCCATAAACATAATTGTACTTGTACTTGAATATATGGAACGCCGTAGCTGTCTTATGTGGAGACATCTCATGTTATTTTGTCATAGTGAAGCATAAAGTGTTCTCATATTCATGTGTGAAATGCTCGATTGCTTTGCGAAACTCTTTAAAAGTGTTTGTCCTCCGTTTTACATTTTATATCACGGCGACAGAATACTTGTTCGTGATGTTTTGTGTGATTTATCAGTTCTAGGCTAGAATATATGTTCGGTTTACGAAGAATGGGATGGTATACAATTTTCTATTATGTACATATAAATATATATGTGTATGTACATATGCATATGTAAGTGTTTATATGGGTGTAAGTACGTGTGTGTGCATGAATGAATATATCGATATATAAGTTGAAGGTAATATGCTAGATAAGATTGTTTTTGAACATTAAACACCTTAATATGTAACCTTCATTAAATAAAGAAAGATATTATTGTTATTGTTTTCTATGCGTATGCCAGTCGCCTGTGCCAGTACTGCACAAGCACCAATATACCTGGTAAGGCTTATACGAGGGTTGATCAAAAAGTAATGTCAAACAATTGTTTAAGGAAAATTGGAATCCGAGTAACATAATAAAGTGTCTATTCATATGGAACGCCGTAGCTGTCTTATGTTGAGACATCTCATGTTATTTTGTCAAAGTGCCATGCTATCTTGTCAATAGAACATGTTATTATGTCAAACGTTCATGTTATTATGTCAAAGTGTCATGGTATCTTGTCAACATGAGGTGTTATTATGTCAATCGCTCATGCGATTTTGTCAAAATGACGTGATATTATGTCCAACTGTCATGGTATCTTGTCAATGTGATGTGTTATTATGTCAAACGCTTATCCTATTATGTTAAAATGCCATGTTATCTTGTCAATATGACGTGTGATTATGTCAAACGATCATGTTATTATGTCGCAATGTCATGCTATCTTGTCATTATGACGTGTTATCATGTCAAACATTCATGGTGTCAATATAACGTATTATTATGTCAAATGATCCTGTTATTATGTCCAAGTGTCATGCTATCTTGTCAAAATGACGTGTTATTATGTCCAACTGTCATGGTATCTTGTCAATATTATGCGTTATTATGTCAAACGTGCATGGTATCTTGTCAATATGACGTGTTATTATGTCAAAGTGTCATGCTATCTTGTCAATATGACGTGTTATTATGTCAAACCCTTACATTATTATGTCAAACCCTCATGTTATTATGTCAAAGTGTCATGCTATCTTGTCAATATGACGTGTTATTATGTATAACATGCATGGTATCTTGTCAATATAACGTGTTATTATGTCAAAGTGTCATGCTATCTTGTCAATATGACGTGTTATTATGTCAAACGTGCATGGTATCTTGTCAATATAACGTGTTATTATGTCAAACCCTCATGGTATTATGTCAAAGTGTCATGCTATCGTGTTCATATGACGTTATATTATGTCAAACATGCATGGTATCTTGTCAATATGACGTGTTATTATGTCAAACCCTCATGGTAGTATGTCAAAGTGTCATGCTATCTTGTCAACATGACGTGTTAGTATGTCAAAGTGTCATGATATCTTGTTAACATGACGTGTTATTATGTCAAAGTGTTCTGCTATCTTGTCAATAGTATGTGTTATTATGTCAAGGGGTCATGCTATCTTGTCAATATGACGTGTTATTATGTCAAAGTGTCATGATATCTTTTCAATGTAACGTGTTATTATGTCAAACCCTCCTGTTATTACGTCAAAGTGTCATGCTATCTTGTCAATATGACGTGTTATTATGTCAAACGTGCATGGTATCTTGTCAATATAACGTGTTATTATGTCAAACCCTCATGTTATTATATCAGAGCGTCATGCTATCTTGTCAATATGACGTGTTATTATGTCAAACCCTCATGTTATTATGTCAAAGTGTCATGCTATCTTGTCAACATGACGTGTTATTATGTCCAACCCTCATGTTATTATGACAAAGCGTCATGCTATCTTATCAATATGACGTGTTATTATGTCAAACCCTCATGTTATTATGTCAAAGTGTCATGCTATCTTGTCAACATGACGTGTTATTATGTCAAACCCTCATGTTATTATGTCAAAGTGTCATACTATCTTGTCAATATAACGTATTTTTATGTCAAAGCGGCATGATATCGTGTTAATATGACGTGTTATTATGTCAAACGTGCATGGTATCTTGTCAATATGACATGTTATTATGTCAAAAGCTCATGTAATTATGTCAAATTGCCATGCTTTTTTGTCAATATGACTTTTTATTATGTCAAGTCATGTAATGTTCAGTCATATCACGGCGGCAAAGCGATTTGGGATCTTGCTTCCGTTTGTCAACAGTGAGGACTTAGATGAGCCTGTTCACCGCACAGTATCACCATAGTCTTCACCGTCTGCCTACATCACATCCTGCCGAACCAGCAACATTTAACAAAAAACGTGAAATGTTCCCAAAACTACTAAATCAAGATGGGGTAAACTGGTCTTTTCCCCACAATATCTCTCTTGTGACTCAACTAAACCCTATGTTAAGGGTATCCACAACATACGGTTTGAGGGTCATAAAAGGATTTGGGAAAGAATTGCGGAAATTTGCCCACCACATATTGTGTCGCTTTCCGCCATTTTGTATTGTGGTTTCGCGCCAATAAAAAGTTCGTCAACAACATAAGGTCGTGTGAACATAATACCATACTTGTTTAACAAGATGGTACAGTCAGAGAACAACATGATCGTTTAACATAATAACAAGTCATATTGACAAGATAGCATGGCACTTTGACAAAATAACATGACCGTTTGACATAATAACACGAGCGTTTGACATAATAACATGTCGAATTGA
>JASEVX010000001.1:20680567-20929948 GCA_031761405.1 Serripes groenlandicus
AGTGGTAAAGAGTTAATTGTTGAAAAAATTGTGAGAAACTAGTTATTTCCCCTTTTCCAACATGGGAAATAGAAGAAGAAGAAGAAGAAGAAGAAGAAGAAGAAGAAGAAGAAGAAGAAGAAGAAGAGAAGAAGAAGAAGAAGAAGAAGAGAAGAAGAAGAAGAAGAAGAAGAAGAGAAGAAGAAGAAGAAGAAGAAGAAGAAGAAGAAGAAGAAGAAGAAGAAGAAGAAGAAGAAGAAAGAAGAAGAAGAAGAAGAAGAAGAAGAAGAAGAAGAAGAAGAAGAAGAAGAAGAAGAAGAAGAAAGAAGAAAGAAGAAGAAGAAGAAGAAGAAGAAGAAGAAGAAGAAGAAGAAGAAGAAGAAGAAGAAGAAGAAGAAGAGAAGAAGAAGAAGAAGAAGAAGAGAAGAAGAAAGAAAGAAGAAAGAAGAAAAGAAGAAAGAGAAAGAAGAAAGAAGAAGAAGAAGAAAGAAGAAGAAGAAAGAAGAAGAAGAAGAAGAAGAAGAAGAAGAAGAAGAAGAAGAAGAAGAAGAAGAAGAAGAAAGGAAGAAGAAGAAGAAGAAGAAGAAGAAGAAGAAGAAGAAGAAGAAGAAGAAGAAGAAGAAGAAGAAGAAGAAGAAGAAGAAGAAGAAGAAGAAGAAGAAGAAGAAGAAGAAGAAGAAGAAGAAGAAGAAGAAGAAGAAGAAGAAGAAGAAAGAAGAAGAAGACTACCCCAGTGTCCTTTAAAAGCAAGATTCAATGTTATCAAAGTTTGAATATATTTGTTTTCCATTAATATGTTATTTATTTAAGGTTTGTATTACCAGACAAATTAGTAATCTTGTTTGCGCAAACATCAACAAGAATTCGTTCGAGTTTATTGTTGCTTAGCTAAATGTCTTTTACATGCAGTTGTTAATCCTTACCCATATACCGAAGCTTTCTGACGCCTAGAGCTGCAGTAAACGACTTTTGAAACATTGTGGCAAAAGGAGAAATTGCTCATAATTAAGAATTCTGCCTCGATTTGCCAAAATGTTTTCAACTTTAATCAATCATTAATTCATCTATTAAAAGAGTTTTAATAGAGTGTGCTTTTTGTTTTTAAAGTCGTTAACTGCAGATGTGTTGTTTGCGAGAAAGGGTTAACTGAATAGACGGAACTGAGCCAGACGAAATCGGATCTTGTTGCATGCATAAATGAGCCGGTCCATGAGAAAACCAAAATGATGGACTCTACGTAAAGTATTGACACTAATCAGCCTAACCTAAGCATGCCGAGCAGCCTAACCCGGACAGACACGTTTTGCCTCCTGTGGATTTTCTGTTTCAGGAATCATTACTCTATACCTCTATCCCACTTCTACGGAATGTGTCGAGCCGGATTAGCCTGCGCGGACTGGGTCGATTTATTACGCAGAGTTCATAATGTTGGTTTTCTCGTGGAACGGCTCAAATAATCATCAGGTTCTTCTGTCTCACTAAGTTAATCGTCCAAACATTACCTTTATTCGTCTGAGCGATCTATTTAATCAGTATTGTGTTACTTATAACATAAACACAATCTCATTAAAACCAGAGCTTAACTTCGCAGCAGACGACTTTGAACTTATTTTGTCAAAACATAGAAAATCTCCATAGTTGAATGGATAACCTATGACAAAAAGTGGAAAACATTGTGGCAAAAGGAGAAATTGCACGTTTTGTGCAATTTCTTCTTTTGTCACTATGTTTTCAAAAAGCCGTCTGCTGCAGAGGCGTCCGAAAGCGTTTATATGAGGGAAAGGGTTAATCAGTATTGTGTTACTTAGAATATAAACACATTCTCATTTAAACCAGAGCTTAACTTCGCTCTAGCAGCAATCGATCGTATAGACATGATGGCTGCCTCATGCAGGTCGTCTCCGATTGACCTTTTGCGTCAGCCAATCAATATGTCGCCTACAACATTCGTTAGGTATCAACAGGAGACAGAGAAACGGTGCTTGTTGAGTTGTGGTCCGATTTAATGAATATTCAAATGTATACGGTCAATTTCAGACGGCCTTTTATGCGGTACCGTCAGATTCAATATACATACAGCAAAGTATTTTGATCTGGTTTTAATGAGAATGAATTTAAACTGTATCAATTAATTGATTGTTTAGTGTTTTACGCTACTTTCAACAATATTTCTGTTATATCACGGCGTTTACTTGGTAAGTTACCAGTACTACTGGTCCATTTATCCCGACATCAGTCAGTCAGTCGTAATGATAATCCCGCAACCCTTATCGCCAAGGAGGCCAGCCATTGCTATCATTTTGTACATGGTATAACTCGACCAATGATCGAACCTGCGACCGACCGCACCAGAGGCGCGGACGCTCTATTACTACACCATCGAGGCGGTGATAACTGTCATATATCGAGAAGAATGACCACCACCTCCACACACTATTGTTCGTCGCATACAAAGTCGTACCAATAAGCAACAACACATGCAACATTTCAACATACATAAAAAGGACACAGGCTAATCCGATCCTCTGCGCTTGCTATTAATTAATGACTCGATATGAGTGAAAATGTGATGAGTTAGTACAAAATGGGTACGTTGACTACTCTCATAGGAAGAAATGGCTACCCGTGTAAGTGGTATTTCGAAAAGGAATGACTGTTGGAGTGACTATTTGACACGGTTCACATATTTTTTTCTATTTAACGACAAACAGTTTTGCTATCGATGTGCTATTTCGCACATGCAATTAATTTGTTCCTAATTCAGTTGCTCCTGTAAACCATGTGTTTTGTTACTATTGTGTACATTATATTGCCATAGACATAATTGTACTTGTACTTGAATAGACACTTTATTATGTTACTCGGATGCCAATTTTCCTTAAACAATTGTTTGACATTACTTTTTGATCAACCCTCGTATAAGCCTTACCAGGTATATTGGTGCTTGTGCAGTACTGGCACAGGCGACTGGCATACACATAGAAAATAATAACAATAATATCTTTCTTTATTTAATGAAGGTTACATATTAAGGTGTTTAATGTGCAAAAACAATATTACCTTCAACTTATATATCGATATGTTCATTCATGCACACACACGTACTTACACCCATATAAACACTTACATATGCATATTTACATACACATATATATATATATATATATATGTACATAATAGAAAATTGTGTACCATCCCATTCTTCGTAAACCGAACATATATTCTAGCCTAGTACTGAAAAATCACACAAAACATCACAAACAAGTATTCTGTCGCCGTGATATAAAATATAAAACGGAGGACAAACACTTTCAAAGAGTTTCGCAAAGCAATCGGGCATTTCACACATGAATATGAGAAAACTTTATGCTTCACTGTATTTCGCTTTGTTCGACTTCCAGAACATTATTCTGTGTTAAAGTTAAATCGTTTTATTAAACCAACAAGTAATTTCCGGTGCAATCGATTATTATTATTGCTCTGTCGGAGTAATACCATGTGAAATTAAAGTGTACACATTCGCTTTAAATGGTATATGGACGCGTAAGTAATCTAATCACGAAATTCTGAGCGACGCACGGTGGTAAATTCATCGGTATACCATTAGAAAGATTGATTGATTGATTGGGGTTTAACGCCATTTTCAAAAAAAATTCAGTCATATCACGGCGACCAGTTCACCTACTCATGCATTTTCTGGTTTTCCCACACCAGTACACCACACAACATACTTTCCAAGCAACTGGCTACTTTTCCACATAGACTTTTAAACAGCCCATTGGTGAAAGACGAGTTACGCATGTCACAATGACGTTTGGCAAACGTCGGAAAGAATGTTGGCCGAGCTGGGATTCGAACTCACAAGCCCTGTCCCTTTGGAAAGAATAATGTTCAGCAAAGCGTGATTTCAAATGGTATAATGGTAAGCAATTGTAACTTTTACTGTCCTTTTGGTATTAGATGTGTAAGATAAATGGAAAGCTTTTCCCCACTGGGTCTAATTATTACGGTTTACTAATGTACTAAAACACAATTTCCTTTTTTATAACATCTTCAATGCTGAACATTTAAAATCGACCTGTCCATTGTGTTATATTTGGAATAGTCCAACGCCAATTCTGGGAATTTCAAAATAAAATGTTGAGCTGAGCAGCCAACAGCATAGATCCTGGAAAGACAGCGCCGCTAATGGAAAGCAATATTATCCTGTTGTGTCCTAGTTTCGTGACCTTTAACATCGATTTTCGCGCATGCGCATTTC
This sequence comes from Serripes groenlandicus, assembly GCA_031761405.1. Classification (NCBI taxonomy): domain Eukaryota; kingdom Metazoa; phylum Mollusca; class Bivalvia; order Cardiida; family Cardiidae; genus Serripes; species Serripes groenlandicus. Next base: position 20,684,808 of record JASEVX010000001.1, read on the forward strand.
GATATGAAGAAGCGAGTGGTCAAAATATTATTTTATTTTAGATAAGTATCAACATAAACTGGTAACATAAACAAAAATAAGAAATATATTGAAATATGTCTCAAATATATGCCTGTTTACGTCAAAACGCTTTCTCCTCAGTTCGTTCCCTAGTTTCATATTGCCTAAATATAAAGGGAAGTAACCGGAAGTAAAATGTAAACTTAGAAAAACGCTTCCAATGACATTGACGAGTTATGCAGACAAAAATTTTCGCTCGAACAATTGATTTCTTATACGTCACGAAACGAGTACAAGGGCCGAATGTAGGAGAAAGAGAAGGATGACTGTTGTTTTTTTCTTTTTTGGTATTAGCTTTGTAAGATAAATAGCCTTTCCCCACTGGAACTAAGTCTGACGGTTTACAACACGATTCCCTGTTTAACATTTGGAAGAGTTCATAGTCAATTCAAGGAATTTTAAAATAAAATGTTGAGTTGATCAGTCAACAGTATAGCGCCTGGTCAGACGGTACCGTGCATGCGCCGCTGGGCTTGCTATATATATACTGGTGGCATGGGCTTCATAAAAAGCGGTTCCCCCAGTCAAATGGCCAGGCGACTTTGAAGCAACCAGTTCTTTCTAAGTATATACACAACCAACCTCTTTAAATATAGTAATGCTGACAGGTTACCCTTTTCAATAATATATTTCTTTTCTTTTGGAAATCTAAATTTAAGTTTGTTAAATTGATTACTATAGGCTAAAATTTGTTAATTTGCCGTGTTTTTTTTTTTAAATGGTATATATACATTTAGATTGCCTAAAGTAGCTTTCATTATTGGCGAACCCAGACATGTTCTGTTACCCACCTGACAAAGTCCATATGTTTCATAATATATTTGTTTCCTTGTATGACCTTTCTGGTCCGTAATGGTAGATATCTAATGGCTTTCCGTGTTTACTCGAACCAGTGACAAGCAGTACGACAGGATGATTAATTTTTATCTTAATCGATCGGGTTGTTTAACACTTGTCAGTAAGGCTGCATTTCACCAAGGATTGTTTTTTCCAATCGGCCCAATCTGGACCAGATTGTCCCCGATGAATCAATTTCTTTGATCGGCCCGGTTGTCGTCCTGAATCGCCTCCAATCCAATTATTTGACCCGATTGAGTCCCGACCTTTTAGACCATGGCGGGGGGACGAATCACGGATGTTCCTCGCGCGATCGACACGTTTCCGGGGCGCAAGTATGCGAAAGTACGCGCAAGTACCCGCAGGTACACGGCAAAGGCACGACCCTCGGTAGAGAGTGGTAGAGGCTATACGAAAGCTCCAGAGGGCGGGCGAGACAAGGGGACCTTCAGGGGACCATCGGACGACCAAGACGACCACGGGCCGACGGTTCTTGATCGGCTACTGTTTTTCAACATGTTTAAAAACAGTAGCCGATCACTTTTTCGGTACCCGACCCTCGTAGGACTGAGGCGATCGCGCCAGATCTTCCCACGAATGTATAGGGTAGTGCTCGACAGTGCTCGCAGGTTCCCGACTATTTTCTTAAAAATGCGGCCGATCGACCAAAAAAAGGATCGCGTACTATCGGGACCAAAACAATCCTTGGTGAAATGGCCGCTCTAACTAGAGTGGTGGTCTACTCTGATCAGATCTAACAAAATTATGATACATCCGGAAATATGAAATATATACGTATTCCTTCAAAGTTGAAAACATTATTGGAAAAGAGGAAAACTCAACGTTTTGAATAATGTCCTCCTTCTCGCACAATGTTTCTCAGAAGTCATCTGTTACAGAGGTTTTATTATTCGTGTGTTAAAGGGAAAATGATAACCTTTATGCACAGGCTTTTCTTTGCATATAGATATCGAAGGCTTGGCGTGAAACGGTTGTAACTAAAAACCTATTTTAAAATCTCTGGTTTAGGGGCAATTTTGACCCCTTTGTAAACAATGCAAATTTAGGTGCCATTGCTCACAACGAGCAATGGCACCTAATTTTCCATTGTTTACAAAGAAAAATGATTTAACGCTTATAAAGACTTTATGGCGAGTTGATTAACCTTGGTAAAATAATACAAATTTTAGTTACAACCGTTTCACGCCAAGCCCGCGAAATACTCTCTCTGTACAGCAATATTTGGACAGGCGCGTCCCGTCTGCTAACAAGCGCACCATTTATAATTTGGCAAGATGCCATCGAACGTTTATCTTCAGACGTACAGTCTACATATAATATGACCAGTCTAGCTTATAATGAGGGAAATATCCATCCATATTCCATTCATCATCGAATAAAAACAATATAGACGCCAATCAGATGTCTTGTATTGATAAACCTTCCTTTCTTAGCAACGTTGTTGTCTTAGTAACTCTTTCCCACCTGCAGACGCATTTTGACGCAATAGTAGCAGACGATTTTGAAAACAATGTGGCTTAAGGTGAAATTGCTCATGATGAGCAATTTCTCCTTTGGCCACAATGTTTTCATCTTTATTTAACAAGTTAGCTATCTTTAAAGGTTTTTGTCACCAAGTTTTCAAAGTCATCTGCTGCAGATTTGTTGTATGTGGGAAAGGGTTGAAAATCGTTTGCTTTGATTGATTAATTTGGTATTTTTCGCCGCTTTCAACAATTGTTCAGATATACTACGGCGTTACCTGGGTAAGTTACCAGTTACTACTGGTCCATTTACCCTTACACCAGTCAGTCAGTCGTAATGCTTACCCCGCAACCCCTGAGCGCCAATAAGGGCAGACATTACTACCATTTATAAAGTATTTGGTATGACCCGTCAAGGGATAGAACCCGCGACCTCCCGCACCCGAGGCAGACGCCCTGCCAATACACCACCGAGGCAGACGCTCTGCCAATACACCACCGAGGCAGACGCTCTGCCAATACACCACCGAGGCAGACGCTCTGCCAATACACCACCGAGGCAGACGCTCTGCCAATACACCACCGAGGCAGACGCTCTGCCAATACACCACCGAGGCAGACGCCCTGCCAATACACCACCGAGGCAGACGCTCTGCCAATACACCACCGAGGCAGACGCCCTGCCAATACACCACCGAGGCGGTTTCGTGAAAATCTCTATAATTGAATGGATAACCTATGACTAAAAGTGGAAAACCAGAGCTTAACTTCGCAGCAGACGACTTTGAACTTATTTTGTCAAAACATAGAAAATCTCCATAGTTGAATGGATAACCTATGACAAAAAGTGGAAAACATTGTGGCAAAAGGAGAAATTGCACGTTTTGTGCGATTTCTTCTTTTGTCACTATATTTTCAAAAAGCTGTCTGCTGCAGAGGCGTCTGAAAGCGTCCATATGAGGGAAGGGGTTAATACATTACGATTTTTCCATTGCGTTCCGTCGTCAAATAAAACATGTGTTTCGCGAACGAGAACATTCCACTAGAATTAGTCAAGATCCTAAAGATGCATGCCGAAGAATATTGTCTCAGCGAATGCTCAATAAATGTTCATTTAAAAGCGTGCGGTGTTTTTGTGTGTGTGCATTTCGTAACAAAAAACAAAAAAACAAGATTATAAAAGAACTAGAATTATTGGCTCTCAGCATGCAATAGTCTCGTCTTTTATCTTCCTCGTGACATGTAAACATCACGCAACCAATATACCATACCATTTACACATTAGAAAATACTGAACTCTTTCATTGCTTTACATTGCTTTACATTGCTTTACATTGCTTTACATTGCTTTACCCTGTCTTACTGACGCCACCTAGTGGCAAAAGGCGTACGTACAGTCTCACTAGAGTCTTCAGTGTTTTGGCTTTTGAAAGGGAGGATCAACAACATAACATACATATGGATGTAGCATGGAAACACCGTTTCTCGAACCTCTTAGCATTTATCAGGGCTCATGGGAATACTTATAAAATCATGTCAAAAACCAACAATACTGACGATTAATTTCAACAACTTCTGTGTAAGTAAACGAAGCACCGGTTCACATATAATTGATTACGTATAATGCGTTTTTGGAAATATATAAACAGTCCTTAAACTTAAGGTTCGAGAATAGGTACGGTTCGAAACAGGGACCTGCACGATATATTTGAGATATTGAGTTGAAAACACTGTAAAGAAACTGCTCATTTGGGATAGGAGAAATTATTTTCTCCCAATGTCTCCTTTTGTCACAATGTTTTCAAAAGTCGTCTGCTTTCCAACATAAAACGAATCTGCATCGGACGATTTTTGAAAACATTCAGTAAAAAATATTGAAAATGAAAGAACAATTACTATATAATGTTAAAAGCATTGAGGCCAAATTGCTCAACATGGGCAATTTCTCCTTTTGTCAATATATTTCAATAGTCGTCTGCTATAGGCGTCAGAAAGCGCAAGTTTGTTTAGAAAGGAAGAAAACTCTTTGTTATTTCTCGGAAAGGATAACGGTCGATGTTTCTGTGAAATGTCTTATAGAGTATTTCACATTTTTATATCTTTATTTAACCCTCAAACCCTATGTTGTGGGTATTCAACAGAGACGATTCTTTTGAGTACCCACAACATAGGTTTTAGTGGAGTAATAAGGGAGATATGGATCGGAAAAGACAAGCTCACTCCTCTTTTTCTAGTTATCTGTAATGTTTGTCTACGAAATGATTCAGTTGTATGAATTTGTTGCGATTCTATCAAACAGAGACGGACAGTTAGAGTACCTATTGACAACCATCTGTCCAATTGTTGAATACGTAAACGGATTGAATAACATAGAATAAAGAGGCGCGTCGGCTAGACGTTGGGTCCCATTTTCTCTTTCCCATATACAATAAATCTGCAGCAGACGGCATGGAAAACATCAATGCAAAACTAAGGAAAATTTAAATAATTGAAAGTATAATTATTGAATAGAGTTGAAAACACTGTGGTAAAAACAATTGAGCCGTCTCGTGAGAAACAGACATTGTGGACTCTGCGTAAAGTATCAACCAGGATCAGCCTAAGCATGCCGCGCAGGCTTACCCTGATAGACACTTTTCGCCTCCTGTTGATTTTCTGTTTCAGGAATCATTACTATATACCTCTATCCCCCTGAGACGGAATGTGTCGACCCGGATCAGTCTGCGTGGACTGCGCAGGCTGATCTGGGTCGATACATTACGCAGAGGCTACACTGTTGGGGTTCTCGTCTTCACTTCACGCAGATCTATGCAATATAATCTCATTAGAATCAGAACAAAACACATCGCTGTACGTATATTGGATCTGACCACTCCGTATAAGAGGTCATCTCGAAGTGACCTTTTACACGTTAATACTCATGAGCACGTGCTTAGTTTGTATGTCCAATGAAATCGCACGATGGTTGTTATGAGAGTGTATGTTTTAAGGCCCCAAAGCGGGGAAAAACCAAACACATTATAGCGTTCATCGTCTGAAGCGATTTAGATCAAATTACGCTAAATACATCCGCTGACTTGCTGATCTACAGTACTATAGTCCCTAAAAACAACTTTGTTTGCGTAGAAATGAGTGTATACCATCACCAGAATGTATTGAATACATGACATTGAGTTTAAATGCATTGTGAATGTGTATAGGATGCACTGGAAATGATTGATTTGATCGCTTTTAGTATGTTAACCTTGTTTGAAAGTGAAAGTAGAGAATGGTAAACACCGGTTTTGTCCGGGACCGATTTTGTTCAAAATGACGATTAGGAGGTAACTCTTTTCAATGGTACAGGGTGTGTTCTACGTGAGAAACGCTTAGAAATTGTGTTAATTGAAGACTGAAACTGGTCGATTTACATGGAAACAAAGAATGATTTTTTTTGGTGTAGTGTAACCTTTACCCTTTCCAACTTGTAGACGTATTCTGACGTATCTGCAGCAGACGACTTTTGAAAATATTGTGACAAAAGAAACAATTTATGATTTCGCCACAATGTTTTCAACTCTTATCAATAATAAAACTTTCCTTTCCACCTAAGCATTTTCAAAGTCTGCTGCTGCAGATTTGTTGTATGTGGGAAAGGGTTAAGTGACAGTGACCGTGTATGTTGCAGGAATAATAGTCGCAGCACATTGTTTTTTTTTAAATCAATTGTTCGCGATTTCCTGCTTAAGCCATTTTCCTTTTATAGTATTTTATATTTTATGATCTCCATGAAAAAAGTATTAATCTAACACAAGGTAATTAGAAAACACCCTATTTATATATAGAGGCTTTGAAAACATTGTTCAAAAAAGAAAAATTTCCGTTTAGAGAAATTGCTCCTTTTTTTAACAATATTTTTATTATTCTTCTGATGTATGTAAATCACGTAAAGTCGTCTGTATGAAGGGAAATGGTAGAGTTACATCCAACATGTATTGTTAAGAATTAACTGCGCCTTTTTGAATTTGGGCCCACGCTTTGTCCATATACAAAGGCAAAATCACGTCGGGCATATTTGATCGGCGATGGTTAAATTAAATCTAAAATAGAACAATTATGTCGTAATTTAGAAATGTTCAACACTGCCTACGCACGTATTTAATTGTTTGTATGCATACACTTACACATCTTTGATTCAAACTGGGCCAAATTGGAACCAGTCCTCTCCGACAATATGCTAGTATAACAACAACAACAACAACAACGCAACAACAACAATAAACACAACAACAACAAATACTACTACTACTACTACTAATACTACTACAACTACTACTACTACTGGTACTACTTATACTACTACTAATACTACTACTACTACTAATACTCCTACTCCTACTCCTACTACTGCTACTACTACTACTACTACTACTACTACTACTACTACTACTACTACTACTATTACTAATACTACTACTACTGTCACTAAAACTACTACTACTACTACTACTACTACTATTACTATTACTACTACTACTTCTACTAGTACTACTACAACTACTACTACTACTACATTAACTACTACTACATTAACTACAAATACTACTACTACTACTACTACTTACTATACTACTACTACTACTACTACTACTACTACTACTACTACTACTACTACAACTAATACTACTACTACTACAACAATAACTACTACTTCTACTAATACTAATACTACTACTTCTACTTCTACTTTTACTACTATAACTCCATTATTTGTCATCAATCACTAGTTCAACTCTTGCTTGTGTCATGAAAATAAATCGACTACCAACCTACCAATAAAACAACACCTTGATATAAAAGGAAACTTGTTGAAAGCGTCTAAAACACGAAACAAACTAACAGATATCCCTTACCTCACATATTTTGTCGAGGGACGCCACGAAGTAATCATCACACACTATAGCTAGTGCTATAAACATGTACACCGTCAGTATGATGTGTAGGATGATTGCCCCGTGCGAGCGCTGGCTCTCAGTGAACGCGTCCGGTGGGAACTCGTGGAACGCTGAAACGAAACAAGCAATACTGTAATAACAATAATTTACTCTTTCAGCGACGAATTTCCAAAACTGGACTCTTTAATCTTCAAAATCGGGGGAATTCATTTTCCATTTAACCCTTTCTCTCATACGACAAATCTGCAGCAGACGACTTTGAACATATTTCGTCGAAAACTAGAAAATCTCTATAATTGAATAGATAACCTATGACTAAAAGTGGAAAACATTGTGGCAAAAGAAGAAATTGCTCGTACAAAAAGCCGTCTGCTGCAGAGGCGTCAGAAAGCGTATATATGAGGGAAAGTGTTAAAAACAGTTTTGTAATATTTTAATAACTCGAATTTACGTTATGGGCTATCTCACCTGAATCTGTATTGTTTGAAGAATAAAACCACTTAAATTTTGCCATTGGAACTGAAGAAGTTAAACACACACTATCGTTGGCATGAACAAATTATCAGGCAAATTTTGAAAACATTGTGACAAAAAGGGGAAATTGCTCAAATGAGCAATTCAACCTCTTGGCACACTTTTTTTTTTATTGTATCTCTTTTCAATAAACCATACTTTTACATAGTTCTGTTTATTGCATTGAAATGCCGTCTGCATATGAGCCGTCCCGCGAGAAAAGCAACAGTATGGCCTCTGCGTAATGTATCGACCCAGATCAGCCTGTGCAGTCCGCGAAGACTGATCCGGGCAGACACATTCCGTCTCGGGAGGATAGAGGTATATAGAAATGATTCCTGATACATAAAATCCACAGAAGGCGCAAAGTGTCTATCCGGGTAAGCCTGCGCGGCATGCTTAGGCTGGTCCGGATCGATACTTTACGCAGAGTCCACAATGTTTGTTTTCTCGGAACGGCTCATATATGCGTTGTGTGTGGGAAACGTTTTCGTTGACATTAATTACCATTGACGCCTTTACAGCGGATAACTTTTTAAAATATTGTGCAATTAGAAGAAATTGCCCACCATTGACTACTTCTTTTTACCAAAAATGTAATAAAAAATTTTTTTGGTATAAAAATAATATCTCCTATTAAAAAAAAAAAACAATTTCTTCCACATACGGTTTCAAATAAGTCTTTATATCGTACAGAATAACAATATCCCCGTCAAAGTTAGAAGGGTCTCGCAGACGACTTAGAATGCATTTATGCAAAAACATGTAAAACATAAATAAATGAAAAAATAAATACAAATTGGGGGGATAGTTCACAAGATGGTGTCAACAAGGGGACCTTGCTCATAATTCTCATTCTCATTATTTCCATTTGTTTTCCCAAAAGGTCGTCTGCTTGAGATGCGTTGAAATGCGTCTGCATGTAGAAAAGGATAAATCGATTATATTTTTAGAGGTATCTTTTATGATTGGGTGTATTCAGATTGTCCTAACACACCGAGAAATTGGGCGTGTGCTAGCCGATTTAGCCAATGCGATTACAGTCTGTGACGAGCGCTCACCGAACACTCGTTGTGTTAGGACAATCTGAACATGATCTGGTGCTCTAAACACGTTGTTGCTCCATACGTTTGTAACGTCAAAACAGCCGCGTTGAGTTAATTAGAATGTCTTTCTTTGTAATATGTACATGTTTACATTTTGACATTCTGTTTCTTAACTTAGTGCGTAGTTATTTATAGTTGTCTAAAGTATTTGGTAGGTATTTCTGACTTCCATTTCATAACTTCAGCCAAAGGAATTTTGAACAATTGGCATTTCACAAGAAATACCGCTATACCATTAAATATCATATAGTATTATTAGTCGCCGAGCAGGAGCCGGCGACTATATTTTAAAAGCCTTTCAGAATTCACATTGGAGATTAGGATAAACTTAACCCTTCAGCGCCGAATTGTTTAAAGTAGACTCTTCCATGTTCAAATTCGGACGACTCTATTTTCTTGTTATAGGATTTTTGAAATATTTTTATAACTCACAGCCAAACAATGCAGATTTCAGGCGAGACAGCTCGTTACGAGCTGACTCACCTGAATCTGTATTGTTTGCAAAAAGCTCAATATTGCCTTTGGCGCTGAAAGAGTTAATATAAATGCCTCGAAAACAATAAGGTGGCAATTGTTTAAATACAGTAAGTCATGATACATTTGAAAAGAAATTCGTGTTTCCATTGTTTTATGAGTTTATGATTAATTAACCTCGTATTTCATTTTATTACATGCTCTTTGCGAGTATTCACTCGTCCCTGATTAGAAATGCAGCAAACGTTAATGTTGAAGTACCATTATAATATCAGCATTGAATAACGTCATTTTGTCTTTTGAGAAGTAGCTACTCGTTACTGAGAGTTCTTTTCAAGTTTAAAGGAACGTCTAGATTTGTGTAAAGTTCAGAAAATGTAAAATCATTTATTTAAAAAATAGTCAAATGTATGAACTGTTTTTACTCTATAACTAGTCGATAGCCGGCTGCTCTCTGATAGGCTAATTAGTTTACACATATAAATCCGTTTATTTACAAGACTTCTCATTCACCAAAACGTCTTAAATCATTTTATTTAACACAGAATATATTATTTACATGAAGATAAATATGTCAATGATGCAATGTAGTTTTGAAAACATGCATAGCACTTTGCTTGATTTCTAATTCATTTTCGATGATGAACGATTGTAACATGACGATGACCCTTGCTCTTGACACGAGTTGAAAACTTCCAAAGATGCTCAACAAATTAATAGTATACCCTAAAAAGATGAAATAAAGGTGCTTCGGAATGTTTATTTGGCTTAAAACCATTTCAAAAAAGAGCAAACTCTGATCAAACGAACCAACAGAAATAAAAATATTGTATTGTTCTTTCGCAAACAATAAATTTCGTAAAATATGTTTTTAAACATCATCTTTCAAGACCGCTCCGATATCACTTTAGCTGTCGAAAGCGACGTTCAGCCCGAAAAAAAAAAAAAAAAAAAAATGTTTCACCACTGCAATATCGGCTCAAAATGTATTTTCGAACGTATTGACGTAGCTACACACGTAATAAAAGATAAGAGTGGATTCATCTATCATAAATACGTTATTGTTATGATGATGATAAACGTAAAACGGACGGATTTCCCATTATGGGACTAGACTGGTCACAAAAAGAGAAACATTATCGAGCTTATAACAAACGAACCTAGTCGGGCATAAAATGGTTCTTGACGTATTCCGATATCCTTACTTCTATAATCTAACCACTAGGTTAACAGTTATTGATTGATCGTTGGTGTTTTACGCTGCTTTCAATAACTGTTACTGCACGGAAATTGGGATTTAAACGGGATTTAATTTAGAGTAAAAAAAATTAAATTCCGAAATTTAGGGAAATTTACCTCTAAATTAAATCCCAATTTTCGTGCAGTGTGTTCAGTTATATCACGGCGTCTCCAGGGTAAGTTACTAGTACTACTGGTCCATTTATCATGACACCAGTTATATCACGGCGTCTCCTGGGTAAGTTACTAGTACTACTGGTCCGTTTATCATGACATCAGTTATATCACGGCGTCTCCTGGGTAAATTACTAGTACTACTGTTCCATTTATCATGACATCAGTTATATCACGGCGTCTCCTGGGTAAGTTACTAGTACTACTGGTCCATTTATCATGACATCAGTTATATCACGGCGTCTCCTGGGTAAGTTACTAGTACTACTGGTCCATTTATCATGACACCAGTTATATCACGGCGTCTCCTGGGTAAGTTACTAGTACCACTGGTCCATTTTTCATGACACCAGTTATATCACGGCGTCTCCTGGGTAAGTTACTAGTACCACTGGTCCATTTTTAATGACACCAGTTATATCACGGCGTCTCCTGGGTAAGTTACCAGTTCTACTGGTCCATTTATCATGACACCAGTTATATCACGGCGTCTCCTGGGTAAGTTACTAGTACTACTGGTCCGTTTATCATGACACCAGTTATATCACGGCGTCTCCTGGGTAAGTTACTAGTACTACTGGTCCGTTTATCATGACATCAGTTATATCACGGCGTCTCCTGGGTAAGTTACTAGTACTACTGGTCCATTTATCATGACACCAGTTATATCACGGCGTGTCCTGGGTAAGTTACTAGTACTACTGGTCCATTTATCATGACACCAGTTATATCACGGCGTCTCCTGGGTAACTTACTAGTACTACTGGTCCATTTAGCATGACACTAGTTATATCACGGCGTCTCCTGGGTAAGTTACTAGTACTACTGGTCCGTTTATCATGACACCAGTTATATCACGGCGTCTCCTGGGTAAGTTACCAGTACTACTGGTCCATTTATCATGACAACAGTTATATCACGGCGTCTCCTGGGTAAGTTACTAGTACTACTGGTCCATTTATCATGACACCAGTTATATCACGGCGTCTCCTGTGTAAGTTACCAGTACTACTGGTCCATTTAGCATGACACCAGTTATATCACGGCGTCTCCTGGGTAAGTTACTAGTACTACTGGTCCATTTATCATGACACTAGTTATATCACAGCGTCTCCTGGGTAAGTTACTAGTACTACTGGTCCATTTATCATGACACTAGTTATATCACGGCGTCTCCTGGGTAAGTTACCGGTACTACTGGTCCATTTATCATGACACCAGTTATATCACGGCGTCTCCTGTGTAAGTTACTAGAACTACTGGTCCGTTTATCATGACACCAATTATATCACGGCGTCTCCTGTGTAAGTTACTAGAACTACTGGTCCGTTTATCATGACACCACTTATATCACGGCGTCTCCTGTGTAAGTTACTAGTACTACTGGTCCGTTTATCATGACACCAGTTATATCACGGCGTCTCCTGGGTAAGTTACTAGTACTACTGGTCCATTTATTATGACACCAGTTATATCACGGCGTCTCCTGGGTAAATTACTAGTACTACTGGTCCGTTTATCATGACACCAGTTATATCACGGCGTCTCCTGTGTAAGTTACTAGAACTACTGGTCCGTTTATCATGACACCAGTTATATCACGGCGTCTCCTGTGTAAGTTACTAGTACTACTGGTCCGTTTATCATGACACCAGTTATATCACGGCGTCTCCTGGGTAAGTTACTAGTACTACTGGTCCGTTTATCATGACACCAGTTATATCACGGCGTCTCCTGGATAAGTTACTAGTACTACTTGTCCATTTATCATGACACCAGTTATATCACGGTGTTTCCTGGGTTAGTTACCTGTACTACTGGTCCATTTATCATGACACCAGTTATATCACGGTGTTTCCTGGGTTAGTTACTAGTACTACTGGTCCATTTGTCATGACACCAGTTATATCACGGTGTTTCCTGGGTTAGTTACCTGTACTACTGGTCCATTTATCCTCACACCAGTTATATCACGGTGTTTCCTGGGTTAGTTACCGGTACTACTGGTCCATTTATCCTGACACCAGTTATATCACGGTGTTTCCTGGGTTAGTTACCTGTACTACTGGTCCATTTGTCATGACACCAGTTATATCACGGCGTCTCCTGGGTAAGTTACTAGTACTACTGGTCCATTTATCATGACACCAGTTATATCACGGCGTCTCCTGTGTTAGCTACCAGTACTACTGGTCCATTTATCATGACACCAGTTATATCACGGCGTCTCCTGGGTAAGTTACTAGTACTACTGGTCCATTTATCATGACATCAGTTATATCACGGCGTCTCCTGGGTAAGTTACTAGTACTACTGGTCCATTTATCATGACACCAGTTATATCACGGCGTCTCCTGTGTTAGTTACCAGTACTACTGGTCCATTTATCATGACACCAGTTATATCACGGCGTCTCCTGTGTTAGTTACCAGTACTACTGGTCCATTTATCATGACACCAGTTATATCACGGTGTCTCCTGGGTAAGTTACTAGTACTACTGGTCCATTTATCATGACACCACAGCCAGTCAGTCGTCATGCTATCCTCACACCCCTGAGCGCCAGGAAAGGTGGTAATTACTATCATTTGTAAAGTCTCTGTATGACCCGCGACCTCAGGCACTCGAAGCGGACGCTCTCTCGCTACACATTGATGAGACTGTGTGTATGCACAGTGTCTCTGTGGCTGGGGGACGCTCAACAAGAATGGCGGCCACTGTCTGACCTATGCTTGAACTGTAAGAACCGGCTAAATGGATCTGAACGATTGGAGTCACTGCAACTCTTGAGCTCCAGCTGGTGGAGTGGTATTGGTTTGATACCTTATATGTTTATATATCGATCAATCTCATTAATATCATCTCCTATTAACGCTACATTTGGTCAGATCGTGTACTTTAGTCAGATTGGTATATTGATGGAAATATTAGGTATGGGACTAATATTATCTTTCGAGTCCGCCGCGATATGACCTTAGCTGCTGAAAGCGGCGTAAAACCAAAAACAAAATAAAAAGTGTATGCACAAGGTCACCTGAGTCGTAAATGGACGAAAATGCCAAAATACCATGTTCCATTAAACTGGGCTGAACATGTATTTTCGAACGTATTACTGTATTGATTGGTTGATTGATTGGGGTTTGACTCTGGCTTAAACAAGTGTACAGTCATATCACGGCGGCCAGTTCACCTACTCATGTATTTCCTGGCTTTTCTCACGCCAGTACCCCACACTACAGACTTTCAAAGCAACTGGCTTCTTTTTCAACCATGACTGTAAGCCCAGTGGTGGTATACGAATGACGCTTGTCACAATCGGAAAGAATGCTGGCCGAACGCTTGTCACAGTCGGAAAGAATGCTGGCCGAACGTATTGACGTAGCTACACACGTAATTAAGATAAGAGTGGATTCATATGTCATAAATACTTTATTGTTATGATGATGATAAATGGAAAACGGACGGATTTCCCATTATGGGACTAGACTGGTCGCAATAGGAGAACTATTATCGAGCTTATAACAAACAAACCTAGTCGGGCATAAAATGGCTCATGGCGGATTCCGATATTCGTACTTATATACTCTTACCACTAGGTTTACAATTTTTTATTGATCGTTTGGCGTTTTACGCTGCTTTCAATAATTGTTCAGTTATATCACGGCGTCTCCTGGGTAAGTTACCGGTACTACTGGTTCATTTATCATGACACCAGTTATATCACGGCGACTCCTGGGTAAGTTACTAGTACTACTGGTCCATTTATCATGACACCAGTTATATCACGGCGTCTCCTGGGTAAGTTACTAGTACTACTGGTCCATTTATCATGACACCAGTTATATCACGGCGTCTCCTGGGTAAGTTACTAGTACTACTGGTCCATTTATCATGACACCAGTTATATCACGGCGTCTCCTGGGTAAGTTCTAGTACTACTGGTCCATTTATCATGACACCAGTTATATCACGGCGTCTCCTGGGTAAGTTACCGGTACTACTGGTCCATTTATCATGACACCAGTTATATCACGGCGTCTTCTGGGTAAGTTACTAGTACTACTGGTCCATTTATCATGACACCAGTTATATCACGGCGTCTCCTGGGTAAGTTACTAGTACTACTGGTCCATTTATCATGACACCAGTTATATCACGGCGTCTCCTGGGTAAGTTACTAGTACTACTGGTCCATTTATCATGACACTAGTTATATCACGGCGTCTCCTGGGTAAGTTACTAGTACTACTGGTCCATTTTTCATGACACCACAGCCAGTCAGTCGTCATGCTATCCCCACACCCCTGAGCGCCAGGAAAGGTGATAATTACTACCATTTTTTTTAAAGTCTTTGTATGACCCGGCCGGGGATCTAACCCGCGACCTCACGCACTCGAGGCGAACGCTCTACCACTACGCATTGATGAGACTGTGTGTATGCACAGTGCCTCTGTGACTGGGGGACGCTCAATAAGAATAGCAACCACAGTCTGACCTTTACTTGAACTGTAAGAGCTGGCTAAATGGGTCTAAACGACTGGAGTAATTGCAACTCTTGAGCTCCAGTAGGTGGAGTGGTATTGGTTTCATAACGTATATGTTTATATATCGATGGACATATAAGGTATGGGACTAATGTCATCTTTCGAGTCCGCCGCGATATGACACTAGCTGTTGAAAGCGACGTTAAGCCCGACAAAACAAAAAGAAAGTGTATGCACAGTGTCACCAATGCAATGCAAGACTACCACAGTCCGTTATACTAGACTCAAAATGTATTTTGCGAACGTATTGACGTAGCTACACACGTAATTAAGATAAGAGTGAATTCATATGTATGGTATGACCTGGCCGGGGATCGAACCCGCACCCTCCCGCACTCGAGGCGGACGCTCTACCACTACACTTTGGTGAGACTGTGTGTATGCACAGTGCCTCTTTGGCTAGGGGACGTTCAATAAGAATGGCAGCCACTGTCTGACCTATGCGTGAACCGTAAGAGTCGACTGAATGGGTCTGAACTATTCGAATCAATGCAACTCTTGAGCTCCAGTAGGTGGAGTGGTATTGGATTCATAACTTATATGTTTATATATCGATGGACATATAAGGTATGGGACTAATGTCATCTTTTGAGTCCGCCGCGATATGACCTTAGCTGTTGAAAGCGGCGTAAAACTAAAGTTCACCTGAGTCGTAAGTGTATGCACAGGGTCACCTGAGTCGTAAGTGTATGCACAGGATCACCTGTGTCGTAAGTGTATGCACAGGGTCACCTGAGTCGTAAGTGTATGCACAGGGTCACCTTAGTCGTTAGTGTATGCACAGGGTCACCTGAGTCGTAAGTGTACGTACAGGTTCACCTGAGTCATAAGTGTATGCACAGGGTCACCTGAGTCGTAAGTGTATGCACAGGGTCACCTGAGTCGTAAGTGTATGCACAGGGTCACCTGAGTCATAAGTGTATGCACAGGGTCACCTGTGTCGTAAGTGTATGCACAGGGTCACCTGAGTCGTAAGTGTATGCACAGGGTTACCTGAGTCGTAAGTGTATGCACAAGGTCACCTGAGTCGTAAGTGTATGCACAGGGTTACCTGAGTCATACGTGTATGCACAGGGTCACCTGAAGTGTCACCTGAGTCGTAAGTATATGCACAGGGTTACCTGAGTCGTAAGTGTATGCACAAGGTCACCTGAGTCGTAAGTGTATGCACAGGGTTACCTGAGTCATACGTGTATGCACAGGGTCACCTGAAGTGTCACCTGAGTCGTAAGTGTATGCACAGGGTCACCTGAGTCGTAAGTGTATGCACATGGTTACCTGAGTCGTAAGTGTATGCACAGGGTCACCTGAGTCGTTAGTGTATGCACAGGGTTACCTGAGTCGTAAGTGTATGCACAGGGTCACCTGAAGTGTCACCTGAGTCATACGTGTATGCACAGGGTCACCTGAGTCGTAAGTGTATGCACAGGGTCACCTGAGTCGTAAGTGTATGCACAAGGTCACCTGAGTCGTAAATGGACGAAAATGCCAAAATACCATGTTCCATTAAACTGGGCTGAACATGTATTTTCGAACGTATTACTTTATTGATTGGTTGATTGATTGGGGTTTGACTCTGGCTTAAACAGGTGTACAGTCATATCACGGCGGCCAGTTCACCTTCTCATGTATTTCCTGACTTTCTCACGCCAGTACCCCACACAACAGACTTTCAAAGCAACTGGCTGCTTTTCCACCACGACTGTAAGCCCAGTGGTGGAATGACGCTTGTCACAGTCGGTAAGAATGCTGGCCGAACATATTGACGTAGCTAAATACGTAATTCAGATAAGAGTGGATTCATCTGTCATAAATACTTTATGATGATGATAAATGGAAAACGGAGGGATTCCCATTATGGGACTAGACTGGTCACAATAGGAGAAACATTATCGAGCTCGTTACAAACAAACCTAGTCGGGCATAAAATGGTTCTTGGCGGATTCCGATATCCGCACTTCTATAATATTACAACTTGGGCTACATTGTTTTTTCTTTTTTTTTACGCTGCTTTAAAAAAAATCAGTTATATCACGTCATTTCCTGGGTAAGTTACCAGTACTACTGATCCATTTATCTGACACCAGCCAGTAGATCGTTATGCTAACCCCGCAACCCTGAGCCCCAGGAGGGCATCCATTAATACCATTCTTTAAAGTCTTTGGTACGACCCGGCTCGGGATCGAACCCGCGACCTCCCGCACCCGAGGCGTACACTCTAAAACTACACCACCGATGCGGTCTGGGTTACAGGGGCTCAACTAGAGAAAATGTATTTGTAAGCCTGAGCTGTTTCATTTTAATTGTTATGTTTAAGCTTTTCCACTTACAACGAGTCTGCAGCAGACGACTTCGAAAACATCTTAGCAAAACTATCGAACATATAATTATTGAAAGTGTTGAAAAACTTTGCGGTAAAAGAAGAAACTAAACTTAATAAGCAATTTCTATAGCCATAGATATTTCAACATTCCTCTGCTGAAGAGGCGACAACATTTGTATTTATGAGGGCAAAATAATAATAAACAACGTGTAACCAGTCACGCCAATGGGTTAAACTATTTGTTCCTACATATATTTTATTCGCTTCTAGCGATATGGGAATCACAATGCATCTCGCCAGAACATCGACTTCTTGTAATTTAGCCATAGATGAATCTTTTGACAAAAAAACAACCCCACCCCAGAACTGTAGCCCCATTATTGTTTACACCAATTAACCCTTTCCCTCATATATACGCTTTCTGACGCCTCTGCAGCAGACGGCTTTTTGCTCAAAACTAGCAATTTCTCCTTTTGCCACAATGTTTTCCACTTTTAGTCATAGGTTATCCATTTAATTATAGAGATGTTCTATGTGTTGACACAATATGTTTAAAGTCGTCTGCTGCAGAAATGTCGTATGAGGGAACGGATTAATTCATTTATAAATATGTATTTGTATGACGAGAAGCATGTATGTTGTATATTCTATTATATTATATGTAATTTGGCATAGACGCATCTTTTGACAACAAATCTAGAATTCTATCCGCATTAGTTTTTACGCCAATTTACCTTTATATGACCCTGTCGCGTAGAGTCGATATGACCCGAAATCGATCGATGCTACTCGTGTGTAGATTTCCGAGTCTGTGCATCAACCCAGTATCGCCAGATCATTGACATTCATGTCATTAAGCTATTGATCAATCTATTGACAACAAAACACTAGAATTCTAGCCCCATTAGTTTTTACGCCAATATATTTAACTTGATATAACCCTGTCGCGTAGAGTCAATCAGGGGCGTAGCTTTGCAATAATCAATGTGTAGGCCGTCTCGTGAGAAAATCAACAGTGTGGACTCTGCGTAAAGTATCGACCCGGATCAGCCTAAGCATGCCACACAGGCCTACCCGGATAGACACTTTTCGCCTCCTGTGGATTTTCTGTTTCAGGAATCACTACTCTATACATCTATCCCCCTAAGACGTAATGTGTCGGCCGGATCAGTCTGCGCGGACAGCGCAGGCTGATCTGGTCGATACATTACGCAGATGTCTATCGCCGCAGCTGCATTTTGGGGCATTTTGAGAAAAAATGTGTAGGGAGCTACGCCACTGTCAATATGACTCGAAATCGATCGATCCTACTCAGTTACTGTAGATTTAACATAACGTAATGTTACAAAACTCTGTATTAACCCTGTACCCCATACAACAAATCTGCAGCGGACGACTTCAATATCATACTTGTAAAACGTGAACTATCTCCAGAAACAAGGGCTTTATTATTAGTAAGGTTTGAAAACATTGTGACAACAGGATAAAATGCTCATTATGAGCAATTTCTCATTTAATCACACTCTTTTCAAAAGTCGTCTTCTGCAGAAGCGTCAGAAAGCCTCTGTGTGTGGGAAAATGGTAGAAGGTAACTCTCACAGATTATTTGTGAGAACTCAACTATAACCGACAAAATTAGTAAAGAATATTCAATTACTTCAAGTACATATTTTATGTGACGCTGTATTACCTCCCTTTATATTAATCGTTCACGAATTTCACTTATACAGAGCGGATCAGTTTCACGTTTTTATTATTTTTACTTGGAATCATTTACTTCTATTAATGAGTGAGGTTTTGGTCGAAACTTAATAGCTTAAAACAATATATATATTTTTTTTAAATATGTGAAATAAACCTAATGTATCCACATTTTTATTTTTTTTAAATATCTCATTTATGCCAAGTTAGCTAGTAACATTGTGGAAAACCACTTTAACGTAGGTGGGGGAGAAATTGCTCAATCCTTAAATGGTGCGAGACTACGTATCTACCACTATTTGTTGGACGTCTTCGGACGTTAATAACACTTAAAAGAAATTAATAGACAACAGATCTTCTACTCGGAAGAACACTTGAACGTTAAAGAACGTGTATCGATGACGAGTATTGAATACATAACAAGCTGTGTTTATTATATAGAGTTCATGTTTAGTTATCTACCGTTCATTTTATACGGATAATTTTAACCCTTTCCCACATAAAGCCGCTTTCTGACACCTATGCAGCAGATGACTTTTGAAAACATTACATGGTGTAATTCCTGAAAAAAAGTGAAAACATTGTGGAAAATGGAGAAATTGCTTGCTTTGAGCTATTTCTCCTTTTGTCACAATGATTTCAAGACTCGTCTGCTGAAGAGGCTTCAGAAAGCGTCTGTATGTGGGAAAGGGTTAAAAGCTTTAAGTATTCTCCATTTTTCGTCATTTATTTTTCTGCAAAATTACTGGACAAATAGTGCGAACACCGGCATAGGATATAGTCTATAAATTTGCTTTTTACCTATTTCCAATAAAACAACAAATCTCAAGCAGACGACTTCGGAAATATCTTGGCAGAATATTTGAAAATCTATTCAAGGCAAATGTTGATTATTGAAAAGAGTTGAAAAGATTGTGGAAAAAGAGAAATTGCTTAATTTTAGCAATTTCTCCTTTTGCTTCAATATTTTCAAAAAAGTGTCTTCTACAGGACCTCGTAATAGGGATTCCGTCCCACGAGAAAACCACCATTATGGCCTCTGCGTAATGTATCGACCAGATCAGCCTGCGCAGTCCGCGCAGACTGATCCGGGCCGACACATTACGTCGCAGGGGGGATAGGGGTATAGAGTAATGATTCCTGAAACAGAAAATCCACAGGAGGCGAAAAGTGTATATCCGGGTAATCCTGCGCGGGATGCTTAGGCTGATACGGATCGATACTTTACGCAGAGTCCACAACGTTGGTTTTCTCGCGGGACGGCTCATATCATTATCTGAGGGCGATAAAAACTATCCCTCATACGGACACTTTCTAACATATCCCAAGCAGACGGCTTTTATAAACATTGTGGCTTCAGGGGGGAAATGCTCACAATGAGCACTATCTCCTTTTACCACAGTGTATTTAACTCCGTTTAATAAATTAAATCTCACTTTTGGGGAATTTTCACATTTTGGCAAGACGATTTCAAAGTCGTGTTGGGAAACCACAATATGACCTAATAATATCCCTGACGTAAATGTCCCTGCCCACTGCCCCTTATAATAACAAATCGACCCCCAATCCCTGCGAGATCCCCGCGAACAATTTGTCATATCAGCAGTCAGACTTTAACCACCAAACCAAGCAGTTACCTATCTGTATGACATACGGTTTTACACGTGTGTGCTGCTATCTGGTGGACCAGTGAGACTCAACCGTAAGTTATACCTTGTTATGTTCGCACTAGTTAGTTTCACTATAGTCGTCTGCTTCAGAGTTGT
Organism: Serripes groenlandicus; assembly: GCA_031761405.1. Lineage (NCBI taxonomy): Eukaryota > Metazoa > Mollusca > Bivalvia > Cardiida > Cardiidae > Serripes > Serripes groenlandicus. The sequence goes on from JASEVX010000001.1 coordinate 20,705,963, forward strand.
GGGAAAAGGTTCAACTATTTATGGTAACGCAAAATATTAAAATAATATCAATCATCATTATATGTTTAGGATAACACTCACAAGAGATTAGGTAAAGAGACTCTTAGTTCTATTCTAGTGTGCTTGATTGATTGGGGGTATAACTCCGTTTTCAACAATACTTCAGTCATATTACGGCGGGCCGAGCCTCGGTAGCTCAGTCGGTAGCGACGCGGGCTGTCAATCCAGGGGTTGTGAGTTCGAATCCCGGCTCGGCCACCTTTCTTTCCGACGACAAAAGTCAATGCGACATGCGTCATTCGTCTTCCACCAATGGGCTAAGTATATGTGGAAAAGCAGCCAGTTGCTTGGGAAGATTGTTGTGTGGAGTACTGGTGTGAGAAAACCAGGAAATGGATGAGTAGGTAAACTGGCCGCCGTTATATTACTGAAAAATTGTTTAAAACGGCGTTAAACCCCAATCAATCAATCAATCAATCAATCATATTATGGCGGCCAATTCACCTACCCATATGTTTCCTGTCTTTATTACACAACACATCTCCACACATCAGTCTTTTCAAAGCAACCGGTTGCTTTTCCACATGGACTGTTACAACATTGGTGGATGACGAATGACGCTTGTCGCATTGACGTTTGCCAAAACGAATGTTCGCCGAGCTGAGTTACGAAATTACAACCCCTGTATTACCAGCACGTGTCAGCACCGACTGAGCTACCGGTGCTCGGCTATTGTGATTTGAGCGTTCCATCGGTATAACGCTTCTGCTTTACATTGATATTAAAATAGATGTGTTAACGCAGGAATAATTAGATAAAAATATATACGTAATATTACCTCCCTTTAAACTAATCTTCCATACACTACACTTCTACAGAGGCGGATACAGATCTCTATATAAATTCAGTAAGTTGAAAGTCATCGCTTTCATTCATCTAATATTTATCATAAATCATAAACTAGTGAAATATTGAAACAGATTGTTCAATATTTGAATAAGAACTAAACGTAATGTATGTAAGGAAAAAATAAATACTGCCATTTCAGTTGTGTTAGTTACATTGTGGAAAAACCACATTAACGCTGGTGGGGGAGAAATTGCTCATTCCTTAAATGGTGCGAGACTTCGTATCTACCACAATTTATAAGCGCGTCTTCGGACGTCAAAATAATAATTAATGTATGTCCACCTCTAATTCATCGGGATGGGGCAAGTTCTGAGAAAAGGGTCTAGGAAATCTCGATTTCTTGCCTTTTTCGGCGGAGAATATTTTCAAAAATTGATGTATGCGAATATATTATACGAACAGCTACATAAGGCTCCCGTTTAGACGGCACTAGTCCCGGTAGCTCAGTCGGTAGCGTCACTGGCTATCAATCCAGAGATTGTGTTTTCGAATCTAAACTCGGCCAACATTCTCTCTTTCAGACGTTTGACAAAAGTCACTGTGACAAGCGTCATTTTTCTGTCACCAATGGCTAAACATTTCATTTCTTATCAAGTATCTTATCAAGTATCATTTCTTATCCATCCCCTTTAGTCAGCAAGGTAACTTTCTATGTCAACTTGAATATTTTGTAAACCATGAATTGTGGACCGTGTTCAAACCTTATTTGTGAGTTTATGTATTACTTAGCGCTAAGTAGGATTGGTTGAATTCGAGCCTGGTTAGATCAACATTATTTTAAGAACAAGGTTTGTTAGAAGTAGTAGTTGCTACTTTTTCAACTGGAGATGTCGAGTCACCATGCATAATTCGGTTTCGACATGTTAGTCGATCATGTAAAGGATGTAATCAACCATCTTTCTCTGTGATACGGTTAGCTTTCTCTAACTGCACTGTGCATTTTGACAGGCGCAATTAAACTGCCAATAATGTTGGACATCTGACCAATAATTAATGGACTAACTTCCATAAGGCAGTAGGCTGTTAGTATAAGTATAGGACTGAGATCTTATGATATCAGTCACTTCTGGTGGCCGGTGCTGGGACGTAGACGTATGAGAGAGCCACTGTTTGGCTGGGGTTTTGGGACATGTGCATCTCCTAATAAACATTTTTAAATGTATTATGAGTTGTTACTTTGTTACAATCATCTAACAAGACAAAAACATATTTCGTTAGTAATTAAGCCGAATGGCCATAGCACAGAATAATTTAAACGTATGCATATACAACAAAGACTGATGAAATGCATTAAATCGCAGAGTCTATAAAGTTGAATACATCATTCAGATTTTGAAAGAATGATCGGATCTTCACTATGTTTGAGATATATCACGGCGTTTCCTGGGTATGTTACCATGCAGTCGTACTGGTTCATTTATCCTGTCACCAACGAGTCAGTCGTAATGCTAACCCCATGACATTGAGCGTCAAGGCGGGTGAGCAATAACTACCACATATAGACGCTTTCTGACGCCTCTGCAGCCGACGGTTTTTTGAAAACATAGTGACAAAAGAAGAAATTGCTCAAAACGAGCAATTTCTCCTTTTACCACAATATTTTTCCACTTTTAGTCATAGGTTATCCATTCAATTATAGAGAGTTTCTATTTTTTAACAAAATATGTTCAAAGTCGTCTGCTGCAGAAATGTCGTATGAGGGAAAGGGTTAAACAATTTGATATGATCCGGTAGGGGATCGAACCCGCGACCTCCCACACCCAAAGTCCGAGGCGGCACGAATGATATGTGGAGTACTGGTTTAGAAAACCTAACACTAACCAAAGGAGATAGCCTGTCGTCGTGCTATGATCAACAATATAATATCAGAGTCGCTTCTGGCAGATACTCAATATCGCAGGTGCGCTTACCATTAAAGTCAATAACACAAACTATGGTTAATATGTGTTCCATCTCCTTTTCTCACGCCCTGCATATATGGATTCCAGAGAGGAACGCATTACATTTTATTCATTATAAACATTCATCTATGCAAACAATGTATTGAATTGCTTTAAAAAGAAAACCAAACAATTATTGAAATAACTGCAAATGTTGTTGAAACTATGGTTAATATGTGTTCCATCTCCTTTTCTCACACTCTGCATATATTGATGCCAGAGAGAAACGCATTACATTTTATTCATTATAAACCTCCATCTATGCAAACAATGTATTGAATTGCTTTAAAAAGAAAACCGAACAATTATTGAAAAAACTGCAATTTTTGTTAACATTGCGTTAGGAAGAATTTACAAATACTTAGATGTTAATGTTTTTCGAAGTTCCGGTTCTTTTTCTGAAAATTATCTTGCTTTTCACTTTTTTATTCACTGATTTTTTTAAAAAACATTTCGTCTTTCTCCATTCCACTATGACTATGTACATTTTTCGTCAAAATAAACGTTCTATTCTATTCTGTTCTATTTTATTAACATATCTCGATATAACCAAAATACCAGCGGTTATTTTGTTTGCAAGGTGAACTGGGGAAGAAACAATTATAATTGAATGTTAAGAAGAATTGATGATAGAAGTTTCTAATCTTACTGTGAAACTTTCTCACCCGCTGACGCATCGGTCGCAGATACAATTAGATTAAAGTGTGACAATAGGAGAAAGTGCTCATTTTGAGCAAGTTCTCATTTTGTTCTCATTTTGACACAATGGTTTCCGCGGCTTTAAACTCATTATTACACTTTCATTTATGAATGTGTTGCGAATGTTTTCCTAGATGTGTTCCAAGTCGTCTGTAGCAGATTCGTTTTTATCTAGAAAAGGGTTTAGTTATGTAGCCAGCTATAAGACAGCCGATGGGAATTGTTTCTATAATTACATTAGCAATTCTAAAATCGTTCCAAAACTGATTCCGCTAACAATTCCCTCATGAAACAGAGGAGTCCTCTGAATGGGCGCTGAAAAGTTTCATAACATAGCGCCTTTTTTATCTTCTAAAATTATTTTCATGTTTATTTATTATAACTCCGATAACTTCAATGTAAACGAGATTAAATGTGTATAAACAAGTTACCTCTAAAACTACGTTTTTGGTGCGATTGGTTTAACAATCGCCACAATGCTAACAGAAACAAAAACAACGAACAAATTTACATAGTCAGTTTTGAACAACCCGTTGACTTTTTATTCCTTTCTGCAAACCAATTAACTTACATCCGTTAAACCGCCAACTATATAGTTCCATCAGTGATGCAGAGACACGATTAATAATAATCATGTCAGTGCTACTTTGGTACCGGATTGATACTAAGAATTGAGATTTATTGAGATAATATCTACATAGAGTTAACATATGTAAATATTATCTTTCTTCATGTTTGGGCAGATAATAAATATCATTGCGCGTTCTATAACTCAAATGATAATCGCAAGGCCTACACCGAGATTGCAGGACTTTCTACACGATCGCCACTACTACATGCCATCGGCGCTTTGATTTAACAATGTAATGCTTGACAAAGTGTCCTCTCTTGAATTGCGTTGTCTTCTGTAAATGTATATTATGAGAATAGTATGTTCATAAACCTTTCAATCCTTTCCCACATGCAACCAATTGCAGCAGACGACTTTGAATTTATGTTGGCAAAAGCGTGAACATCTCAATAAATGAGAGTTTAGTAATTTGATAGAGTTGTAAACATTGTGACAAAAGGAGTTTCTGCCTCAACGTTTTCAAAAGTCGTCTGCTGCATATGCGTATGAAATCACGTGCATGTGGGAAATGTTCGACCAAAGACCATACATGTCAAGGGCGTAGCTCCCTTTAGGTACTGTAGGCACGTGCCTACACATTTTTTCTCAAAATGCCCAAAATGCAGCTGCGGCGATACACATCTGCGTAATGTATCGACCAGATCAGCCTGCGCTGTCCGCGCAGACTGATCCGGCCGACACATTCTGTCTTAGGGGAATAGATGTATAGAGTAGTGATTCCTGAAACAGAAAATCCACAGGAGGCGAAAAGTGTCTATCCGGGTAGGCATGTGTGGAATGATTAGGCTGATCCGGGTTGATACTTTACGCAATGTTGATTTGCTCACGAGACGGCCTACACATTGATTATTGCCAAGCTACGCCCCTGCATGCACTTTTATGTTTCTAAGTGTCTGAGTTTATAACCCAACAACACTTGTTTTAATAAAAGTAGATCCCTCTGGCTAGACGTAAATTTGATTTTGTCCTAGCAGTAGGGCGTATGAATCGATTCCGTTTGATGGTACGGTTTAAATATTGTTCCGAAGTCCAGGAAGAGTGAAATCAAGAGCGGTCCGCATGGGTTATACTCATTCAGAGGAGATTCGGACCAGATGTTATGGACGCGTAGGCGTTTCTGCGTGTACATAATTTCACTTAACGCTAAAATTGGTTTTCCTGGAGCCAAGCTCAAATGGATGCACCTGAAATAGGTGAGGAGTATCCATGTATTAAAAACCCGCCTCGGTCGGGCGTTCCGGATTCGATGCCTAGTCGCGGCGGTCATCTTGGAGTGCCCTCTGGCAAGACACATTTCCTAGCCTATACTGGTTTGTTTATCCAGGGATCATGCATTTGTGAAATATCGCAGTGAAAGTACTGAAATAATGTTGAAAGCGGCGTAAAACCCTAATAAAACAAAACTTATCCATTTATAGATAAATATGTTGTCGACAGGGGAAGTGTTTACCAGACAAAACCTTTTGTACCATTTACTGCAAAGCAAATCACCATTCTGAGATTCTTAGAATTAAAGCCTGAATGGGAATATGATATAACCAGTTCCCCCGCTAGGGAACACGGGTTATTATATGAGAAAAAGCCCATCATCACTTCAGTAATAGGCCTGTAATCAGGGGAGGTAACCGAGTCGTCAAACTGATATGCATTAAAGGCTTCCCCACAAACTTGCAACACTATATGTTGCGAGGAAACCAACAGTGTGGACCCTGCGTAAAGTATCAATCCGGATCAGCCTAAGCATGCCGCGCATGCTAAACCGGAGAGACACTTTTCGCCTCCGGTGGACTTTCTGTTTCAGGTATAATTCCTATATACCTCTATCTCCCTAAGACGGAATGTGTTGGCCGGATTAGCCTGTGCGGACTGCGCAGGCTGAGTCCATAATGTTGGTTTTCTCACTAAACGGCTCATTTGTCTCGGACGTTGAAAGCCGTCGACGCAAATTCCGTATTTTTGAAAATATGTGTATTTTAAAATCCGTTTATATATCTCATGCCATTTATTATTTAGTGTTTTAAACCGCTTTTAACAATTTTTCATTTATATGAGAAAAAGCCCATCATCACTTCAGTAATAGGCCTGTAATCAGGGGAGGTAACCGAGTCGTCAAACTGATATGCATTAAAGGCTTCCCCACAAACTTGCAACACTATATGTTGCGAGGAAACCAACAGTGTGGACCCTGCGTAAAGTATCAATCCGGATCAGCCTAAGCATGCCGCGCATGCTAAACCGGAGAGACACTTTTCGCCTCCGGTGGACTTTCTGTTTCAGGTATAATTCCTATATACCTCTATCTCCCTAAGACGGAATGTGTTGGCCGGATTAGCCTGTGCGGACTGCGCAGGCTGAGTCCATAATGTTGGTTTTCTCACTAAACGGCTCATTTGTCTCGGACGTTGAAAGCCGTCGACGCAAATTCCGTATTTTTGAAAATATGTGTATTTTAAAATCCGTTTATATATCTCATGCCATTTATTATTTAGTGTTTTAAACCGCTTTTAACAATTTTTCATTTATATCACGGCATTTCCTGGAGAAATTACCAGTACTACTGGTCAATTTATCCTGACACCAGTAAACTGCAAATTACAATTTCAAGTTAATCATTTTTTCATTCAATAAAGTACAATCGACAAACATTAAAGTATGAAGTAAATGACATAATCATCCGACAGTTCAATTTAAACGAACAATAGCAATATCTATCTAAAATAAGACTACTCTGTTCATTTTGTGTATCTAATGTGACGTCTAAAGACGTTTATACATATTGTAGTAGATACGAAGCCTCGCACCCTTTAAGGGTTTGAGCAATTTCTCACCCCACCTCGTAAAAGTGGGTCCACCCTGTTACTTATCAATTATAGGAGAGATGAACGGTTAAACATGTTCTGAAATTGTCATTACATTTCGCTCCAATTGACAGATGAAAAATCATTTTCAAAATTGAACTATAAGTTTTAATTTAAAACAAAACCTTATCCGAACATAAAATGTAAACATTTCAAATTGAACCTTTCACATCTGCTTATGTGAAGTGTATGAACGATATATGTACAGGTAGGTAATGTAGCACTTTAAATTTCAATATTGCAGGCCCTGTTCTTGTTCAGCTATTTGTAATGGCAGTGTATGGCAGAAGTGCATAATCATGCGCCACACACGGCGAATTGAGCAAACAACAATGGGCAACAATGGGCAAGTACCATCCTACTACTTCAGTCCAAAAAGTTCGGACGAATGTCTGTATACACAATATTCAAGTTCATCCGAAAATATGCAAATTGCAATAAATGCGGTGAATGACTCTTTCTTAAATCTTTAACAGTTATGTTTCGGACCAGTAAGCGAAACGAACAGATATAGTTGCGACTGTGTAAATGTCCAACATTTATACGTGAAGGTCGGAGGTTTTAACTTTTTCAACGCCAAAGACAATATTGAGCTTTTTGCAAACAATACTGATTCAGGAGAGTCAGCTCGTAACGAGCTGTCTCACCTGCAATAAGCATTGTTTGCCTTTTGGTTATCAAAATAGTCCAAACTTTTATTACATGAGAAATCGAGACGCCCGATTTTGAACATGGAAGAGTCTATGTTAAACAATTCGGTGCTGAAAGAGTTTATTTCATTAGGATGAGTATTGTCCGTGCAGCCTGAATTGAACTTTCGCATGATTAATTAACTCTTTCAGCGCCGAATTGTTTAAAGTAGACTCTTCCATGTTTAAATTCGGCCGATTCTATATTTCATGTTATAAGAACTTTTGAATATTTGTAAAATTAAAGGGCAAACAATGCTGATTTTAGGTGAGACAGCTCGTTACGAGTTGGCTCACCTAAAATCTGTATTGTTTGCAAAATCCTCAATAATGCCTTTTGCGCTCAAAGAGTTAACTGAATATGCTGGTTTACATAAAAAATGCAGTGAGCAATAATGACCTCATGTAATGTAGTCATCACCATAGGGACCTGGCACACTGATTAAATGAAATGAAAATCTATTATATGAGATTTAAGGTCGCTTAACCTTTGATGTTAATGAAAATGGGAAGGATTTTAATGTCCGTTGGTCGCAGACAGCAGGATCTTGCTTATTGAAGGTTAATTTATTAATAAAAAACATCGGGGGGAGTTCAATGTGGTCGCTTACACCAGGGGGTCGGTTATACCAGGTGGTCGGTAGTACAGGTTTGACTGTATATAGACAAGCGCTCCAACATCATCGTCAGATAGATTTGATCCATGTTTGCATTTTGGTCCGATACAAAATAAAACACGACGATTGGGTAAAGCGCTGTGTTTTAGCATGTAGGTAAATGGGGACCCTAAACACTGGACTCACGTATTTTATCCGAAAACGATCGACTTACGAACAACAGACTTTAAATCATGACAATAACGGTGACATTTGACAGGTCGGATACAGGTCTGCAGTCTTTCTGGAGGTTCTATGTCAGGATTAGTCTTAGTTTATTGGGTTGTTCATTATACGTCCGAAGAAGTCAAACAAATAGTGGTTGACACGTAGTCTCGCACCCTTTAAGGATTGAGTAATTTCTCCCCCGCCTACGTTAATGTGCATTTCCACAATGTTAAATATCGAATAAACGAGTGATGGAAGGCTAAACATTTTCTTAAAATGCCATTGTCATTAATTCCAATTCACTTATTTAACTCCACACTTCCACACAAAGTTTCAATATTTTACAATAATTTATATTTAAGATAAAATCCGACGAATCATAAAAAAGTAAAACATTTTAATTAACTAAAAAAATAACGCTATTTGTTTTGTTCTGAATATGTGGTATATACGGACGATTAATGAAAAAGGAGGAAATATAAGGTCAACAGTTTTAATTATATCGGTGGTTCTGTTTGTTATCCAGATGTTTGCAATGGCAAAGAATTACGGAAGTGTAGTACTACCATGCGCCACACACGGAGAAACTAGCAAACAACAAAGGACAAGTACCGCCCTACTACTTCGGTCCAGAGTTGCTTTTCGTTTTTGACGAACGTCTGTTTACAACTCTTTTCAATAATCAACATTTCTGATATAGAGATATTTCACATTTCTGGCTAGATATGCGTCTGCTGCAGATTTTTAGTCTGTGCAAACGTGTTAACAGAAGCCTAGTTTTGCTGTTCGGATTCAAACATGCACATCATAAACATGTGTAAATTCAAATATTAAAGACACTAGAGTTATGGCTCTTGGCCACTCCTAAATGTTATTTACATACAAACGGGAATTACAAAACGACGGCCCTCTCATACCAAAAGTCCCGGGTTCGAATCCAATTGTGTTCCCTAATGAGTACAATGCAACAATGAATCGAGTGGAAGATTAATAATTTAGCTACGTCAAAGATCATTCCGTTTCAGAGCTTTGATAAGATATTGAGATCATTTTTGATTATAAACATATTTGTATGTAAGTGAGTGTATATCTTTAAAGAAAGTGTAGATGTAAACTCATCTTATATCATTGAACATGGCGCAATGAAACAAGAAGTGTTATTCGGACATTTTGGACTGAAATCGCTGACCGTATGTAATATTGTTATTCCTGCAAGTGTTAGACTAAATAAGGAGAAGTCCACTTCTTAGTAAGCATATGCGATTGATATAGTTTCTGTTCATACAAAAAATACATAATTTATAAAAAAAATCAGCTAAATTAAGTTACGAAAACGGAGCTTATTAACACTTTTTAAATCAACATGTACATCAACTCGCTAACATGTATACAGGTACCGAATCTACCTTTATCGAGTGCAGTTGCCTGGGTGATGCATGGGCGTGTACGCGGTCGATGTATTTTTCTCCAAACCAATGTATTTATGTCTTTAATACTTAAATACAAATTAAATTCAAATATTTTAAGATTTTTTTTTTTATTCATGTTAGTTATTAGGCAAGATATTGTGTGAAACACATTGAATGTGCATACATGTAAGAGTTCTGTTTGCGCGAAATACGCTGCCATTTGAGATAAAAAGATTCATTGATTATTTAAACAATTTGTATAAGTATGATGTTGCCATGCAAGTGTATAGGGGAAACAGCCGGCTTATATCTTTTTTATAGAGAACATGACGGAGGTTCGTGTATTTATAAATTACTACAAGAGCAGCTAGATAAAACACTAGTCCATACAATTCTTATGGGATTTATATCCGATCATAAGTGTTACATTTGATGATAATTTGTTTCTAGTGTGAATACGTATGGGATATAGTATTCTGTAAAGTATTTCGAGATATGAGCCAGAAAACCAACATTGTGGATTCTGCGTAAAGTACGGAGAGGTCATAATGTTGGTTTTCTCACGGGACGTCTCATATAGATAGTATTAGATGTTCCTTACATTATCAGAACAATGGATATTTCAACCTTACTTCGTAAATTTTAAAATAAATCACTTTAATTTATACTGAAGATAATGACTTCGATAATGTAACGATGATTTAACGCTTATAAAGACTTTATGGCGAATTGTTTAACCTTTGTAACAAAATACCAATTTTAATTACGACCGTTTCACGCCAAGCCCTCGATATGTTGTAGGACTATGTTGTGCTGCCGAATGCCTAAAGGGTTAGGTTTGATAAAATTCAGCGAAACATTTCAACCAGAAATCTTTCGTCGTAGTTGTGTACGACTCCGGAAAAAGCGAAAAACAAAATATGCGCTAAAAGTGTGACTTTGTTCGGCTTAGTCAATTTGAGACAAGTCTAGATGACAATTAAACTCTGTATTCAATTTCCTCAAAAGATCACATGTCTCACAGCTGATGATCATTAAACTGTGCAGTACGTAGCTAAGATATTTTCTGCGCTCCTGATAGAGTATTACAAAAAGCATGTGACAATTAAGAAGACACAAAGGAATTTGAGTTTGACAACCATGTTGTGTTAAAGCTTTTGTATTTTCTGATTATACCAGCTTCTTTATTTAATCAAATTCGCACGTGTAGATAGATGTTTAATGATATTTCCATATGATCTGCCTCTTTTCAGCACAAAAGAAATTTGCTTATAAAGTTGCCGCCAGGGGAGGTAAATATTGTAGTTCTTGGAACTATGTCACCAGTACCCTAAATACTAATTGTGAATTAGTTGTAATCATTAATGTAACATAAAGTGTTAATTTGCCTCTGCAGGGAATACGTATCGGAGTATATTGGAGCCCATTCCAACAAGTGTTTAGAATACAACGGGCTACAAACGTTTCGCGCTGAATCAAATAATCAATGATTCCCCGGCACTAGAGGAAATAGGTTTCTTTCATTCTCTTATTATTGCTAATCTCTTTGATGCTGTCAGATGAAAATACACTGCTTTAGGGTAAACATTAATAAGATTCAGTTCTCATCGAGAAGCAATAACATATTAGTGTGTTTACGCATAAATGAAACCCAAATTATGGTGATAGCGTAGTTATTTCTGAACCTAAAAACAATCTCAAATACGCTTTGTCGGGCGAAATGGTGTTATTGTTTCATTTGCAAACAGTGAATCTCTGAGATGAACCTGCGCATACGTTGAGCCATGATATCACTTGAAGAGGTCGACGGTTTGAAGCCCGGGTGGGCCATTTATTCCTTCTAAAGACTGACAACAATCATTGCGACTAGCGTCATTCGTGGTCCACCAATGCACGGTATAATGTCAAACCTGTGTTGAACGACCACCCACAGGTAGTGACCAATCTAGTCAGTGATCAAAGGTGGTCTTTAATTGCTGGGTCAGAAATTGAATATTTGGGAAACTAAAAGTATGATAGCTATAGACAGGTAATTGCTATTCCAAGTTGGTCTTTAATTGAGAGCCATGTTTCCAGAAAATGAGTATTTTGCATTTGGGAAATTAAAAGTTTGATCGATATCGACAGGAAATTGCTATTCCAAGGTGGTCTTTAGCACAGCTTTGACTGTATAGTATTATGTTGGAGAATAATCAGTTGCTTGGAAAGAATGTTACATGTGGTGCTCTTGTACGAGAAAGATTAGCTCTTAATCCCCTCTTTCCCACATGCGACAACCCTTCAGCAGACGGCGGCGGTTTATAACACCTAGACGATAATATGGATACACTATATACATGAGTGTATAACTAATTAATATAGTTGAAAACATTGTGGCAAAGGGAGATATTACTGATCATGATATGTTTAACGTTATCATACCAAATGAGAGATGAGCACGAGTTCTTCTCGATACAATAATTTCAAAATCTTTAGTAGGAAGTGTATTTGGGCGACTCTCTGCGAGCAGTAACCATACAGCGTTTAAACCAGTGTAGCCCCTGCGCAGTCTAGAATTTGCTCTGCATCGTTTGTCAATTAGCTGTAGAAGAGTTCAAGAAATTTCTATAAAACAGTGTCCATGTTGATCCTCAGCATAATTATGTTAACTCTTTCGCTGCCAAAGGCAATTTTACGAAGGCTTTTGCAAACAATGTATATTCAGGTTAGACAGCTCTTAACGAGCTTTCTCTCCTTAAATCTGCATTGTTTGCCACTTAGACATTAGATTTTACCTGTTGGACGAAAAATCGAGTTGTCCAATTAGTTGACTTTGTGAAATTTGGCAGTCAAAGAGTTTGTTTTCCTGAAGATAATTGTTTCCATATTGCAGCCCTTATCGAATTGTTTTTATTTATAAACATATCGAGGGCTTGGTGTGAAACGGTTGTTACTAAAAACCTACTTTGAAAACCCTGGTTCAGTGGCAATTTCGACCCATTTGTAAACAATGCAAATTTAGGTGCCATTGCTCAAAACGAGCAATGGCACCTAAATTTCCATTGTTTACCAAGACAAATGATTTAACGCTTATAAAGACTTCATGGCGAGGTGATTTACCTTGTTAAAAAAAAATACCAATTTTAGATACAACCGTTTCACGCCAGGCGCTCGATATAAACGTTGCTTCAGTGTGACATTATTGTGAACGTCATTGTCAACAGTTTTAACCCTTTCACATACGAATTTCACAAAGTTCACTCTTCCTTGTTGAAAATTGGACCTCCACATTTCTTCGCAAAACACGTAATCTGGTAAAATTTAATGCCTAAGAGTTAAACAATGCAGCTTTCAGGTGAGACAGCTAGTTACGAGCTGTCTCATCTGTATCTGAATTGTTTACAAAAGCTTTAAATTGCATTTTGCAACGAAAGGGTTAAGTTATATCATTGTTTGATTTTGTTCATCCTCGCCATGAGTGGCGGCCAGGTCACCTTACTGTGTGGTTACTGTCTTAATCGCACAAGTGATCCATACAGCTAGCGACCTTCCCCACATACATAGACTACTTAGCTCATTGGCGAAAAAGCAAATGACGTACAAGTCTCATTACCTATTCTCAATAATCCATCGGTAAGAGAGAATGACAGACCCGGGGTTCGGTTTCACGACCGCTGAATTGAACAGTCTTGCCATTACAGACTTAGTTATCGTTGATCGTTTATTGCCGTGTACGATAAAGACCGAGAAGTACGTATTCATATACCACGGCTCGTTACCCGAAGTCGATTTTACAGTGTGCTTTGTACTATGTGTGCTTTATTGGGTACATCAAATATTCATTTAACGTGTCTCTAATTGGTTTTGTAAATTTATTAGTTTTGTTATTTTAATTGATTCAATGACCCAACGAGTTGAATTGTAAATACCTTACATATATCGACCTTCAAGAATGGTAACCATTTTCTATATATTGCAAGTTTAATCGACAGCACAGGACTTTGAAGTACCCTTAGCAAAAAGGAAACTCCATAGAAATTTCAAAGTTTAAAGTATATTACTGGAATTTACTTATAAAATACTATGGCACAATCGTTTTGGAAAAGGTCTTCTGCTGCAGATGCGTAAAAACGCGTGTTCATGTGGGACAGGATTAAATGGGACATGACATGACATGAAAGAAATAATTTATTTTCATCGAAAATCAGCATAACTTTATATATCATAAAGGTTCATGATACCCCTTAATACGCTTATCTACGCTGCAGCAGACTCAACATAAAAATAGTGTGGCCAAATGCGAAACTGCTTGTGATGAGCAGTTTGTCCAGTTATCACAATGTTTTCAACTAGATTCATTCATTACACAATCATTTAAAGATTTTTATCTTTTCCGCCTGGACATTTTCAAAGTCATATCACGGCGGCCAGTTCACCAACTCATGTGTCTCCTGGCTTTCTTACAGCAGTACTCCAAACAACACACTTTCCAGGCAACTGGCTGCTTTTCCACAGAGACTGTTAGCCCATTGTTGGAAGACGAAAAATGATGCTTGTCGACAGTGACTTTTGTCAACATTTGGAAGAAAATGTTGGCCCGAGCTGGGGTTCGAACTCACAACCCATGGATTGACAACCCGCTTCGCTACCGACTGAGATACCGGGGGTATAACGTAGTGACCATGACCCCTGTTATCTTGCATTAAAATAGAATATGAGAAAATTCCAAAATAATAGATCAAGATCAGATTGCAAGTGTCCATAATATACTTGTGGTAACAGTTTTGCATTCAAACATTTAGAATGCTTAACACTTTTTTCAACATTTTGACGCATCTGCAGCAGACGACATTTAAAAACAATGTGATAAAAGGAGAAACAATCGCTCACAATGAGCAACTTCTCCTTGTGTAGTAAAATTCTCAACCCTATTCAATAAATATACTTTCGAAGAGAGTTTACATAGTTTTGATATGTGATATATGTGGGGTAAAATGGCGATAATGATGACAATGGAAAACACAGCACAGGCTAATAGAATTGCATACATTAGTAAATTATATTTTTCCCCACATTGTTTTCTATTCCGATCTAGTTACTCGCTGGTCGCAATTTCATCAGATCGATTGTCTCTTGTAGGGGAAGAACCACTGATATCCTAGTTAACCCTTTCCCACATACACCATATCTGCAGCAGAAAATTTGGACAAAATCTAAGAAAACAATATGGAAAAATCTCAATAAATGAAAGTATTATCATTGATAAGAGTTAAAAAATATTGTGACAAAAGGAGAAATTGCTCATAATGAGCAATTTCTCCTTTTGTCACAATGTTTTTAAAACTGTAGATGCTTCAGAATATATCTATATGTGAGAAAGGATTAGGAGTTACGCTTATAGTTGAGATAAGGAATGATCTAGCACGAATGCAGCTGTAATTAATTACAAAGCCGCACCACATGTCTGTTGTTTATTCCGCGAAACAACGAGAGCAGTGCAATTCGAAAGCATGACACGTTTTTGACAACGAGGGACATGACAGTAATTGAACAACCGGAGAAGTTATGTTCCCAATATCTTTGCTTTTGGCCATTTACAAAACAATTATATGGAGACATGAATACATACAAATATAAACCATTCAACGCTTATTGACATTTAAGAAAAAGCAATATCACCTGGAGTAATTTTTTATAATTGATAACGCTTCCTTGGTATATTTATTAAGATTGTAAGTTTCTTTTTGTTTTGTTTGTTAATGACATAATTGCAACGAACATTTGTATTGAGGGCCATGTTACATTTCCTAAATATTTAGATCTGAGCGAACTTTATCTTGCACATACTAAAAGGAAATGAAATTCTAACTCAACAACATTTTGATGACAAACTGTACATATTCTGTTCTTTCTCTGTTTACATGTACATGTATATCATTAACGAGGACATACTATACAAAACCATGACAGTATTAGCATTGATAAGAGTTTTAAAAACCAGTGTGTCAAAAAGAGAAATGGCTCATTAGGAGCAATTTCTGGTTTTGCCACAATGTTTTCAAAACTGCAGATGCTTCAGAATGTATCTAAATGTGAGAAAGGATTGGGAGTTACGGTTGGAGTTGAGATAAGGAATGATCTAGCACGAATGTAGCTGTAATTAATTACAAAGCTGCACCACATGTCTGTTTATTCCGTGAAACAACGAGAGCAGTGCAATTTGAAAGCATGACGCAGGTTTTTGACAACGAGAGACATGACAGTAATTGAACAACCGGAGAAGTACAATTCCCAATATCTTTGCTTTTGGCCATTTATAAAACAATTATATGGCGACTTGACTACATACAAATACAACCCATTCAACGATAATTGACATTTAAAAAACACTAATATCAATAATAAAAAAACATCCTTGATATATTAAGCAAGACTGTATACTGTAGTTTGTATTTGTTTCTCAAAGACATAAGTGCAATGAGCTTTTGCAATGAGCGCCATGTTACATTTCCTACCTTTTTTAGATCTGAATTAACTAGAATTTGTGCATACTAAAATAAAATGAAATTCCGACTCTATTACATTTTGACTACATCATTAACATATTCCGTTTTCTCTGTTTATATTATTAGCGAGACACATGCATTACACACTAATATGACAGTGTTTTAGCTGTGGACTTATGACGGCGTAAGTTAATTGTATTACCGACCCAACCGATCTGCAGAACTTGCCTTGACAACTCTAGGAATTCATGTCACTGTCTTATGATTGAGAAAAGCAGACAGTATGACCTACCAAGGGAGTAGTATCATTTATGCGTCTATTGTGAATCCAGTAGTGAGGATGAGTTACATTTCTTATTGTGATGTCCATATCCGGGAAAAGTATATATATGATATATACATGTATATTAAATATACAAATTAAATTTCATGCTATAATATCATGTCTTCAATACATGAACTTGTTATTCGTCACTCGACAATGTTTCTTTGCATCAAAAGGAGAATGGAATATCTAAATGAAATAGTAATTAGGGTTTTAAATGGATTCAGATTATTCTTTTCATTCTTGCACCGTTAATATAAAGCGAATGTTTATATTATTAAAGATAGGGAACGTTTTTGTTTATTTGTATAATTGTTTACTTGATTATGTTATATCCCATACACAATCACACTTTGTAAAATGTATAAATGTAAATAATTGGTGTATGGACTGATTATACTTTACACCTATGAATTGAATTGATCTACTGTGGTGTACACGCTGAACGCTGATTATACTATACACCTTTGAATTGAATTGATCTACTGTGGTTTACACGCTGAATCAGGTAGTTAGATTTAAGTTTAAATTTATTTGAAATATTGAAGTATTTATAGTATCTGGTAAGCCTGTACGTAAACACTCTGTAAAAAAGATGCATTAAAACATATAAGTACGCCAATACGCCAATCATAAACTATTAACTTACCCCTCCAAGAATTGTTTTACGTTTTTATATGTGAGTGTGTGAGCGAGTGAGTGATTGTTTGAATGCGTGAATGTGGCATGTGTATGACATTTATTTCCATAATACTTATGTTGTGTAATGAAACACTATGTATGGTTGAAGTCAATACAAAATATATATCTAGCTATCATGATTGAGAATTGGACACGTATAGATACATAGTTTAATAATCTCTCCACGACTGAACCACTGACTCACTCACATACATTAAAGAACTATGTCTAAATTACCAGGGTATTAACGAAAACCAACTTCAGATTGATGTCTCTCTAATATCGTGACATTTTGAATGTCAACTTGGCAAGTTTTCTCTCATATTTCAACTTCAATGTTATGTTAATAATGATATGTTTGAAGAAACGTATCGTTAAAAAGATGTAGTACATTTGAATATCAGTCATTTTGGCAGAGCTAGTGATCCTTTTCCAGACAAATCAATCATTTGCAAAAGCGGGCAACCCCAAAACCAATTTATTAGTGAGATTGCATGATGGATTACCAGCAGCCATTGTGTGCACTGCTTTTGGACATCATACTAATTTATCAGCCATTGTGTGCAATGGACATACTACTGATATATTAGCCATTGTGTGCAATGCTGTTTAACATGAAACTAGTATATCAGCCATTGAGTGCAATACTGTTGGACATAATACTGATATATCAGCCATTGAGTGCAATGCTGTTGGACATAATACTGATATATCAGCCATTGAGTGCAATGCTGTTGGACATAATACTGATATATCAGTATGTTTTGCAAAGTTTATAACGCTAATACTGGAATTTTGGTTAGTTTGGCAAAGATGCAGACACTCATACAGGCATATCAGACAGTTTTGCAAAACGGGCGATCCTGATACTGGTGTATTAATATGTTATGTAAAGCGGTTGGACCTAATACTGGCACATCGGTAATGTTTGAAAAAGCCGTCTACCCTATGTGTTACAAAATTGACGACACATTAAATGTTATTTTTGCAAAACCGACTACCGTAATACTGATATATCAACCATTTTGCAAAGCCGTCGAATACAATACCGATGCATCAGTCAGTTTTCAAAACCATCGAACGTAATATTGATATATAGATCATTGTTGTAAAGCCAACGACCCTCGCTCTTGATTATGAGTTTTAGTTTTGCAAATCGACGATCCTGACACTGACATTTTAGTCATTGTTGCAAAGTGGACAAATATATCAGTATTTTCATTTTATTGCAAAACAGGGAAAATTTAAAAAAAAATCATTTGTGATTTATTTAATCATTAAGGTTCCATTATATATATATATATATATATATCTCTGTCTCACCTCTTCTACATCGTCTTATTACCTCAAGTAGTATCATTATTGTTTTGATATGAATTGCATTGCTTATCGTAGCTTTCGGATATTTGAAAGAAAAAAGAAATCAATTGTACTGAACGTTTAAGTTTAAGAGAGGATAGCTACAGGGAAGCCTACTAAATGACATTTACGACCAGTTTATTTCCAGATTAACCTGCGCATTCGTACAATCTGACTGATCAAAATATAAACTGATCGCGAACACGCAAAATGAAGCATTCAAGCATTCAAGCAACCTCTGCTATACAGTAGTATAGTTTAGGGGTGCAAATATGTCGTTTTATACATTTGTCAAAATGTCACTTAAATTGGTTCAAGAAGGATTTGTTGTTTTAATGCTTTTAACAGTATTACAGTTATATCATGGCATTACCTGGGTACTGGTACTTCCGGCATTAATTATCCTGGTTATTTACCAGGACTACCGGTATTAATTATCATGGTTATTTACTAGGACTACCGGTATTAATTATCCTGATTAATTACCAGGACTACCGGTATTTAATTATCCTGGTTATTTACCTGTACTACCGGTATTAATTATTCTAGTTATTTACCAGGACTACCGGTATTATCTATCCCGGTTATTTACCTGTACTACCGGTATTATTATCCTGGTTAATTACCAGGACTACCGGTATTAATTATCCTAGTTATTTACCTGTACTACCGGTATTAATTATCCTGGTTATTTACCAGGATCACCGGTATTAATTATCCTGATTATTTACCAGTACTACCGGTATTAATTATCCTGGTTATTTACCAGGACTACCGGTATTAGTTATCCTGGTTATTTACCAGGACTACCGGTATTAATTATCCTGGTTATTTACCAGGACTACCGGTATTAATTATCCTGGTTATTTACCAGGACCACCGGTATTAATTATCCTGACTATTTACCAGGACTACCGATATTAATTATCCTGGTTATTTACCAGGAATTCCGGTATTAATTATCCTGTTTATTTACCAGGACTACCGATATTAATTATCCTGGTTAATTACCAGGACTACCGGTATTAATTATCCTGGTTATTTACCAGTACTACCGGTATTAATTATCTTGACACCTAAGCATCAGCCATAATGCCATCCACGCAACTCTGAGCGCCAAAGAGTGAAAGTAGTGCAGTGTTAGAGCGTCGACCTCTCGTACCAAAGGTCTCGGGTTTGAATCCCGTGATGAGCGGGTTCTGCATTTGGGATTTTTTTCCACACAAACGGCGCGGTTACTGGTTATGTCTCAAGGAAGCAGACATCGAGCGTAATACATATAAGCTTAAAGCTGGTTTCGCAATCGATGTAAAATAAATAAGTTTAAACTAAACTAAGGAGTGAAAGTCATTACTACCATTGTTAAGATCTTTGTAGGAAAAATGAACATTGTTTTATTACCTGGCGGTGAACATATCTCCTCCTGCGCCTGTGTAATATTATCCAGTAACGATGATGTCACATTGTTTAACATCGTGGTAACGGCTAGCGAATTGGTCGACATAAATGAACGTCCAGCCTGAGCAGACACAGAAGACGAAGCAACAGGTTGTTCTGAACTGTTTACAGATGTACTCATATTATATCCATCCATGGTTTTTACAGAGAATAGCACGGAACCTTCTAATAACACGAGATTATTTTCTAAAGAAATGTCTCACATTGCATGGGCGATAACAGATACTATAGTAGTATTGTTACTGTATCATATTGAAGGATTTCCACAAAAAGCACGTGTCTCGGGTAAATCTACAATAACAACAGTTATTATACTGAAGTCAAGATAAGGAGGGATATACCGCTACTTTCTCCACAATATCTCTCTTATTATCCAACAAAACCCTATGATGTGTTTACTCAAAAGAATCGTCTCATTGAGACGATTCTGTTGAGTACCCACAACATAGGTTTATAAGGTCCAATACGTATTTTAGAACATGCAAAATGCCCCTTATTTAGAGAGCTGCTTACAAATTGTCGTAACTATAGAATTACACGTATGAAAACAAGAATAAAATAGTGTTTTTTATTTGAAAAAGGCGAAACAAAAAATTGAGTCACGAAATAACACTTCAATAAAACGTGCCTTGCATAGTAAAAAAAGACAAAAAAAGACCAACGAACAAATAAAATATTCACTTTCACTTGGCAGAGTTTGCCCACGAACTGTCGATATATTCCAGTGAATCGGTTATGTGTTGCGGATTTTATTGGAAACCGAAGTGGTCGGTCGGTATAGAGATGTGAAGAATCATACCCTGCTCCCATCAAATCAGTATTCCACAATAGAACAAGTGGTTATCGATAAACAAATGGGTTTCCTGTATTAATCCAATTCTCTTTATTAACAAAAGTGTGCTCGTCCAAAATAGAATGAGCCGAGCCCCCGCTAGCTCAGTCGGTAGCGACGCCGGCTGTCAATCAAGGGGGTTGTGATAAGCAAGCGTCATTCGTCTTCCATTAATGTGCCATCAGTCTACGTTGAAAGGTAGCCAGTTGCTTGGGAAAGACTGGTGTGTGTATTACTGGTGGGAGATAGCCAGGACACACATGGGTAGGTGAACTGGCCGCTTTGATATGACCAGGGGCGTAGCTTGGCAATAGTCAATGTGTAGGCCGTCTCGTGAGAAAAGCAACATTGTGGACTCTGCGTAAAGTATCGACCCGTATCAGCCTAAGCATGCCACACAGGCCTATCCGGATAGACACTTTTCGCACTCCTGTGGATTTTCTGTTTCAGGAATAACTACTCTATACATATATCCCCCTAAGACGGAATGTGTCAGCCGGATCAGTCTAAGTGGACAGCGCAGGCTGATCTGGTCGATACATTACGCAGATGTCTATCGCCGCAGCTGCATTTTGGGAGCATTTTGAGGAAAAATATGTAGGCACGTGCCTACAGTGCCTAAAGGGAGCTACACCCCTGATGACTGACGTATTGTTGAAACGGCGTTAAATCAACCCTCGATTAATCAAACAACCAGAATGAAGAAGGCAAACAAGTTGGCAAACAAGTTGGCAAACAAATTTGAATGCGATCCTTGCAAAGGGTTTAATCGATCAATCTTAAACGTCGATACCCTTTCGAAAACCGATTTTCTTATAATATAAATTATTTTTAATTTGAATAGAATTTAATCTCGACGCAAATACAGTTCTGCTAGACACTATTTTGTAAACAAATATTTCCCACAATGTTTTTCAACATGTATTTAAAGTTTGATTTCAATTATCAACATACAAATACAATCATATTAATATATTTGTTTATGCCTAACCGTACATAAAAGGTTAAACATTACAAGCAGAACTGTGCTGAAGACTACGTAGGAATACCGATTCCCTGTCCATAGCAACCACACTTTAAGTTTCCCAAGTACTCATTCTCTGCATAAAATGTTCCTGTAATTAAAGACCACCTCTGAACAAAGACCATATTGTTGCGATCCCATAGGTGGTCTTTATACATAGGTTCCACTGCATATCGTTTTATTTCATGTGCCGTTTGAATTCTGTCTCAAACATAGCAAGAAAAGATGCCTATTCAGATTAGGAATCTGAATACGTCCAAGGTACCTCAGAGTATCCCAACAGCTACGCTTTTCAATCAAGCCCCACGGAAAGAAAACATCTGAGACTTTGCGACCACTCAATATCCGGTTCAACCTGTACCTCAACTTCGCCGATTATATTACCTCCCCTTTTGGATTATATTAGCTCCCCTATTGGATTATATTACCTCCCCTTTTATATTATTTTACCCTCATCTGATTATATAACCTCCCCTATTGGATTATGGGGAGTCAACAAACAATCCGCTAACAGCAAAGGTCTAACAAATGGACATCATGAACTCATTAAACTCCAGCATATAGCTTGGTCACAAAAAAAAGGTAATCGAATTGTAGTTAGTCACACGTATTACGATGTACTTAATGCCATTAATTATATTTAAGGCCTCATCGACGAAAGCCCTTGTGTATACAAGTTTAACGCCATTGACCGCCCGTAGTCTTGGAGACATTAGATCAAAGACACAGACGTCGATAAAGATAATTGAGCCGTTCCAGGAGAAAACCAACATTGTTGACTCTGCGTAAAGTATCGAACCGGATCAGCCTAAGCATGCCGCGCAGGCTAACCCGTACAGACACGTTTCGCCTTCTGTGGATTTTCTGTTTTAGAAATCATTACTCTATACCTCTATCCCCATGATACTGAATGTGTCGGCCTGGATTAGCCTGCGCGGACTGCGCAGGTTGATCTGGTCGATACATTACGCATAGTCCATATTTTTTTTCTCGTAAAACGGCTCACCTGCACAATCTCGCCTGATTCTTCTGGTTTCCCGAAGGTATGAAGTAGCCCGAGGTATCACACCAGACAAAATCCTTGCAATGCAGCCATGCAGGTATCACAACCTTGTGTACCAAGTTTATATGTCTTACGACAAGCGTAACTTAATTGTTTTAATTGAAGTGCAATGGAGGTGGTATCTCATCCTTAGTCTCAATGACTGCTATTTACGACTTCTTCTTCTTCAGATTATTATTATTATCATTATTATTATTATTATTATTATTATTATCATTATTATTATTATTATTATTATTATTATTATTATTCTTATTATTATTATCATTATTATTATTATTATTATTATTATTATTATTATCATTATTATTATTATTATTATTATGATTATTATTATTATTATTATTATTATCATCATTATCATTATTATTATTACAATTATTATTATTATTATTAGTAGTAGTAGTAGTAGTAGTAGTAGTAGTAGTAGTAGTAGTAGTAGTTGTAGTAGTAGTAGTAGTAGTAGTAGTAATAGTAGTAGTAGTGGTAGTAGTAGTAATAGTAGTAGTAGTGGTAGTAGTAGTAGTAGTAGTAGTAGTAGTAGTAGTAGTAGTAGTAGTAGTAGTAGTAGTAGTAGTAGTAGTAGAAGTAGTAGTAGTAGTAGTAGTAGTAGTAGTAGCAGCAGTAGTAGTAGTAGTGTTAATAGTATCATTATTATTGTATGCATGACAGAAAACTTTATTGAAAAAAAGGTATCGCTCGATTGAACAATCGATGTGGTTTTTTTTTATAACAATGTCTTTTATGTACAGTAGGATATGTTGAGAACCATTACGCGTTTTATTGTTTACCAATACAAAAGAAAATGGAAAGGGCTAAATATAACTCAATTAGTCGATAAAGAAACTAATTGATCTGCGTCAGACAGACGGGGGGGGATTGTTGCATGTATGAACAATATACTATCTCGTCGAGATAGTCATTGTCATTGTTAGCTTGCATGGTGATTCATACCGCTTTCAACAATTTGTCATATGAGCCGTCTCGCGAGAAAACCGACATTGTGGAATCTGCGTAAAATATCGCCCCGGATCAGCCTAAGGATGCCGCGCTGGCTTACCCGGATAGACACTTTTCGCCTCCTGTGGATTTTATTTGTTTCAGGAATAATTACTCTCTACCTCTAAACCCCCGAGACGGAATGTGTCGGCCCGGATCAGTCTGCGCAGACTGCGCCGGCTGATCTGGGTCGATACATTACGCAGAGGCCATAATGTTGCTTTTCTCGCAAGACGGCTCATATATACCATGGAGTTTCCTGGGTAAGTTACAATGTACAAGTTCTAATTTTATTCTAAACTATTTTAGTTCCATTTATCCTAAAACAAGCGAGTCAGTCCTAAGGCAACAGCCACAATCCTGAGCGCGAAGGAGGAAAAAGCCGAGAATCGAACCCTCGGCCTCACGCACTGAGGTGGACGCTCTACCTCTATACCACCGTGGCGGTTTATTGACCTGTGTGCAGCCAAAACACTGAACATTGAGTTAGGTCCAGCGATTAAGGTTCTTAATGCTTTATCGTCTAGGTAAGACTCAGATGAGCCTGTGCCTCCGCAAAGTCTCCGCAGAGCCTTCACTTAAATTAATCCCCCACATGTTTAATTAAGCCGTCCCGCGCGAAAACCAACATTGTAGACTCTGCGTAAAGTATCGACCCGGATCAGCCTAATCATGCCGCGCAGGCTTACCCGGATAAACTTTTCGCCTCCTGTGGATTTTCTGTTTCAGGAATAATTACTCTATACCCCTATCCCCCTGAGACGGAATGAGACGACCCGGATCAGTCTGTGCGGACTGCACAGGCTGATCTGGGTCGATACATTACGCAGAGGCCATACTGTTGTTTTTTTCGTTGGACACAGAACGTCTAAAACACAGAAATCTAGCTCCATTGGTTTTACCCCAATTTCATACATATATATCATTCAGTTACGCAAAACTTTATTCAATGATTGGGGTTTAACGCCGTTTCCAACACATTTTCAGTCATATCAAGGCGCATATCACCTACCCATCTGTTTCCTGGTATTCTCACACCAGTACTCCACACAACAGTCTTTCCAAGCAACTGGCTGCTTTTCCACATATACTGTTAGCCTAATCATGGAAAACGAATGACGGTTGTCGCTTTAACTTTTATTAAAAGTCGGAAAGAATGCTGGCCGAGCTGGGGTTCAAACTCACAACCCATGAATTGACATCCCGCGTCTCTACGGACTGAGCTCGGAAAGACAACACTTCCCCCAAATAGCTTGACTCGGCTCAATGTTACTTATGAAACTAAAAAGGTTTTAGTATCAGTCGAACTTGTTTAAAGAGACCATCCAAGGGAAATGCTGTAAGTGGTCTCTTAACCCTTTCCCTCATATAGACGCTTTCTGACGCCTCTGAAGCAGACGGCTTTTTGAAAACATAGTGACAAAAGAAGAAATTGCACAGAACGTGCAATTTCTCCTTTTGTCACAATGTTTTCCACTTTTTGTCATAGGTTATCCATTCAATTTTGGAGATGTTCTATGTTTTGACAAAATACGTTCAAAGTCGTCTGCTGCAGAATTGTTGTATGAGGGAAAGGGTTAAAACACTTAAGCTCTTATTGATGTATGTTCCCTTTTTACTTCATTAAACATATATTGAACTATAAGTAGGATTTCGATTTTTTCAGGTTAATGTTAATTTATGAATGAAAAAAAAAACATCGGGGTGTGGGGGGGGGGGGGGGTGGGGGTGAATTCACCATGGTCGCGTACACCATTGGGTCGGTGGGCTATTTTGTTTCACCCTAAGACATTGATTATTGTATTGAACCCGTTCTCATTTATCACAGGAAACCGTTTGATGAAGGAACGAGAGACAAATGTCTATAATCAAGTTAGTGTGACTGCCAATGAGCTGTCAGGGAGTCGTTGTTATCTCTTTGTTGAATATTATCTGATTGAAAATGGGTCTCTGACACATTCGGGGTCCCATAAGGCATTTAAAATCAGTTGTTCACCCCCCACACACTTACAATAAATCTGCAGCAGACACTTTTTGAAACCATCTAGGATAAAATATGGAAAATCTCTGTATATGATAGTTCGTTATTGAATAGTATTAAAAATATTGTGGCAAAAGGATATATTGACCATCATAAGCATTTCATTCTTTGGTCATGATCTGACAATTTGGTAAAATGTCGTCTGCAGCTGATGAGACTCCATACGTCTGCTTGTGGGAAAGGGTTTACGTAAACATGCATCGGGAGGAATAGCAACCTAACAATTTAATCAATAAACTCTTACTCTTTCGTCCAAAAAGAGTTTCAAATAAATGTGAAGCATTTCAGTGGAAGCGGACTTCGGAATTACTACATATCAGAAGTCGAGATGGGGTGCCCTTGGGTTAGGCACATATCCTAGACTGGTACTGATTTGTTTGCTCAGGGAGCATGAATGTTGCCGTTATGAAGTAGAACGATACCAAAACAACACCTTTTTCATATTATGATTTTTTTTCTTAATTATTATTCTTTTGAAAGTGACTTAGATAGAGTGTTAATAATTACTTCTTGTACTATTGTTTTGTTGATGTACCAT
This sequence comes from Serripes groenlandicus, assembly GCA_031761405.1. NCBI lineage: Eukaryota > Metazoa > Mollusca > Bivalvia > Cardiida > Cardiidae > Serripes > Serripes groenlandicus. Next base: position 20,732,727 of record JASEVX010000001.1, read on the forward strand.
ACACATGTCACTATACTAAACTATTTACTTACTAACTTACTTACTTACTGAATAAGTGAATTGTCGCCGTGATATAACTGATATAATGTTAACAACGGCGTAAAACCCCATTAAACAAACAAACAAACAAACATATCAGGATCTTATATATCAGTCCATACACATCGTATGTGTACGACAGCGAACTGCGAAAAAGGTAAAGCGCTTATGTAGTGACTTTGTTTGACTTCTCTTCTTTTTTTTTTTAACTTTTTCAGCACTAAAGGCAATATTGAGGTTTCGTAACGAGCTGTCTCACATGAATCCTGAAATCAGCATTATTTGCCTTCTAGTTATCAAAATAGTCAAAACCTGTTATTACATGAGAAATGGAGACGCCCAATTTTGAACATGGAAGAGTCTACTTTAAGCAATTCGGCGCTGAAAGAGTTAAAGACAATGAATGCACTATTCAACACAAGACCCATACTAGTCCAACAAAGGATCATTTAGTGCTAAGTCAGGAACGTTGTTGATCCGTCAATAGAACTAAGTGAACCGAATGAACATGTGAATATAGATTTTTTTTATATAGATTATTTGTTACTTTTTTATGCCAATTTAGCTTATTTAAAGTGCAACTGGAATGGACCAAACGATCGATGTGGATTTTCAATAGACCGGCTAATAAGCCAGTCTGTCAGGTGAAACGCCTTCATGTAAGAACAAGGCGTTATATGGCTCGTATGATAATCCTTTCCCGCTTCCAGACGATCTTTGACGCCTCTTCAGCAAATGACTTGAAAAAACATTGTGACAAATGGGAAATTGCTCAATTTCTTTTTTCAGTAATTTGACATATAACAAATCTGCATGAGACGACTTCGCAAACAAACTATACTAGTAGGCAAAATGCGGAAAATATCTACAAATAAAAGTTAAATGAACGGACAGAGTTTAAAACGTCGTAGCTTTAGGAGAAATTTGTCACCATGAGCAAATTGCGACCGACAGTGTTTTCAAAAAGATTCGTCAAGGTACGTTTTCCTTTGTGAAAGCGTTTGCCCTTTCCCACATACATTATGATATGTAATGGACAAATTACCCTTGGCTTGCGAAGATGACATACAGTTGACTTCTAACGCAACTTTATCAGTCGAAATTTGCAAACATTGTGGCAAAAGGAAAAAAATGCTCATATTTAGCAATTTCTCATTTTTCCACAATGTCCTCAGCTCTATTTTTACCATTATACTTTCATTTTTCTCGGGATCTTCTATATATTTGACTAGACATGTTCTGCTGCAGATTTGTTTATGGTGGAACGCGTTAGGGTCATACACAGCAACTCCTAACAGAATCAATAACGTTCTATTTATGTGACTTTTTTGCAGGGAAAGTAACTAGATCGTTGATTACAACTGCATTGTATCGGAGTGATTTAATATAATGTACCTGAACTCTTGATTCCCCTGTTTCCATACAATGTATCGCTAGAGGGCGCCTATAAGTTAAAACTAAGACCATTTCTTTTCAATAGTATTGATAACCTGTATCGATAGGTAAAAAACAAACAGTCAGACCCAATCAAACTTTAAAATTATAATGTCGAAGTTCTTTAAACTTTAAAGAAGCCCTATGATTGGTTCATTTCGAAGAAGCCCTATGATTGGTCCATTTCGAAGAAGCCATATGATTGGTCCATTTCGAGAATGTATCTGTTTCACCAATCAGAGACTCGAACACAGTGTATCGACAAGTATTGGCAACCGTCGGAAAGAATGTTCGCCGAACTGGAGTTCGAACTCACAACCAATGTTTTGACAACCCATGTTGCTACCTTCTTAGCAACCGGCGCTCACCAAATTATTGAACAGAACAGCGAATGTTTGATATACACAGATAAACATACATACATGGTTAAGACAATCGCATAATTGAGAGACACAAAGTGACACAATTGCCTCAACCATTAGGTAGGTATTTGTATGGCTACGACGTATTATGAAAATCTCTGTTTTCCCCCAAACATTGCTGGCTATCCACTTAATTATATATAAAAAAAAAAACGTTTGTACGTTTCTATCTTCCAAATCATTTTTGTTTCCTTCTGTGGAATCCGCGCCGAGTGGTAAGCGTCTGGGATTTTGAATCGAGTTCGATCCCAAAACGCAGCGGTCATTGTGGTGTGCCCTTAGGCAAGGCACATTTTCAAGCCTAGTACTGGTTCGTTGACCAAGGGATCATTAATATGTGAATTTTTACCTAGTGATATAACCTAAATAATGTTGAAAACGGCGTTAAACCACAATAAAACAAAAACAAAACTATTCCTTCTATGAAGAATGTTTGATATCCTCTATCGAGCGAGGGGTTGATTACGTAGTTGCCGATTCTGGTGTAAACTTGATCTGGTGTTATTGCCTAACGGCCATTTAATTAACGACTTTTCGCTTTCTTGGGTGGAAATAGGAGAAGTTAAGACCATTAAACGAAAGATTACAAGAAACAGGACGCCGTATATAGGAGAACGTTTATTAACGAATTATTCCTTAGAATACATCCTTTTACGTAAACATTTAAGTCGTTTTGGGCGGTTTGTAGGGGGTTTGTGAACGGGTCTTAGTTCTTATATGCGAGCAGTGAATACTCTGATCATATTGATAGGCATGTGAGTCCGTAAACCCTCGCAAGAACCTTCACTGACATGTACAATCGCTATTCGACCGAATATAACTTGCATATATATGCGAGCAGTGAATATTCTGATAGGCCTGTGAATCCGTAAACCCTTGCCCTCGCAAAACCTTCACTGACAGGTAGAACGGCTATTAGACCGAATATAAACTGTGTTGCATATTTTCGAACAGTGAAGACTCTGACAAGCCAGTGTATCCACATAGTCTCATCAGAGAATTCATCATCAGTATACATGTATACAATAATTAATTAATTGTTTTGTTGGTGTTTTATGCCACTTTCAACACTTTTTCAGTTATATCTCGGCGTTTTTATGGGTAAGTCATCAGTACTACTGGTCCATTAATCCTGACACCAGCCAGTCACTATTCGTATACATGTACAGCAGTTATTTGACTGAATTGTTGTTTTGTTGCATTATGCAATCAGAGAAGACTCATTTAAACGTATCACCATTTTGTTCAGTTATATCACGGCGTTTTCGTGGTAAGTTACCAGTACTACTGGTCCATTTATCCTGACACCAGCCAGTCAGTCGTAATACTTACCCAACAATCCTGAGCCCCAAAGGAGGACAGCCATTACTACCATTTAAAGTGTTTTGTCTGACTCGGCCGGGTATCGAACCCGCGACCTTCCGTACCCAAGGCGGATGCTCCACAAAATTGCACGTTTTGAGCAATATTTTCATTCTTTTTCGAAGTCAACTGTACCAAAAGCGTAAGAATTGTAGAAAGAAAAATAAAAAAATAAATAATCAAGTCTTCAAGGTTTGAACAATGTAGAGCTCTGAACTGTTCACGTTTTGCCTACACAATCTAGGTAGAAGTTTCTGTCAACTGGTGTAGGTCCTGATCAAACATGAACAGCCGATGAACATGCTGATCTGAACATACACTATTCAGGAATTCATTGTTCTTCTTTTGTATCAATGTATAAAATGCGTCTATAGCATGTAGAGGATGAACTCAAATAGAATGACAAAGAAATCGCTCGTCCACCATTAATTATTGAATGGAAAAAATACAAGGATGATATTTTTTGTTTTATCTTTTCACCGTTAGTGCGCCATGCCATCATTTCGAATCAATATCCGAGTAGATAAATCGATCCCATAAAAAAGACAACCTCTGACAGGGATCACCGATACCTCTTAACCCTTTCCCTCATATAGACCCTTTCTAACGCCTCTCTGCAGCAGTCGGCTTTTTGAAAACATAGTGACAAAAGAAGAAATTGCACAAAACGTGCAATTTCTCCTTTTGCCACTATGTTTTCCATTTTTTGTCATAGGTTATCTCCATTCAATTATGGAGATTTTCTATGTTTTGACAAAATACGTTCAAAGTCGTCTGCTGCAGAATTGTCGTGTGAGGGAAAGGGTTAATTGAGCTTCTGCAGCAGATGTCTTTTGAAAAAAAAGGTGACTCATTTAGTAACTCATTTAGCCATTGGCTATTTTACAATGAGTCCATCTTAAAAATGGTGGCTCATTTAGTAACTCATTTAGCCATTGGCTATTTTACAATATGGCCATTTTAAAAATGGTTACTCATTTAGTGACTCAGTTAGCCATTGGTTTTTTTACAATGAGTCCATCTTAAGAATGATGGCTCATTTAGTGATTCATTTAGCCATTGGCTATTTTACAATGAGTCCATCTTAAGAATGGTGGCTCATTTAGTGATTCATTTAGCCATTGGCTATTTTACAATGAGTCCATCTTAAAAATGGTCACTCATTTAGTGATTCATTAGCCATTGGCTATTTTACAATGAGTCCATCTTAAAAATGGTCACTCATTTAGTGATTCATTTAGCCATTGGCTATTTTACAATGAGTCCATCTTAAGAATGGTCACTCATTTAGTGATTCATTTAGCCATTGGCTATTTTACAATGAGTCCATCTTAAGAATGGTGGCTCATTTAGTAACTCATTTAGCCATTGGCTATTTTACAATGAGTCCATCTTAAGAATGGTTACTTATTTAGTGATTCATTAGCCATTGGCTAATTTACAATGAGGCAATCTTAAAAATGGTTACTTATTTAGTAACTCATTTAGCCATTGGCTATTTTACAAAGAGTCCATCTTAAGAATGGTCACTTATTTAGTGATTCATTTAGCCATTGGCTATTTTACAATGAGTCCATCTTAAGAATGGTCACTCATTTAGTGATTCATTAGCCATTGGCTATTTTACAATGAGTCCATCTTAAGAATGGTCACTTATTTAGTGATTCATTTAGCCATTGGCTATTTTACAATGAGGCCATCTTAAGAATGATGGCTCATTTAGCAACTCATTTAGCCATTGGCTATTTTACAATGAGGCCATCTTAAGAATGGTCACTCATTTAGTGATTCATTAGCCATTGGCTATTTTACAATGAGTCCATCTTAAGAATGGTCACTTATTAAGTGATTCATTTAGCCATTGGCTATTTTACAATGAGTCCATCTTAAGAATGGTCACTCATTTAGTAACTCATTTAGCCATTGGCTATTTTACAATGAGGCCATCTTAAGAATGGTCACTCATTTAGTGATTCATTAGCCATTGGCTATTTTACAATGAGGCCATCTTGAAACAGCGTGACAGAAGGAGAAATTGCTCAAAACGAGCAATTTCTCCTTTTGTCACAATGTTTTCAACTGTATTCAATAGTAACATATTCATTTAAGAGATTTTCAAATTTCTGTCTAAATGTTTTCACAGTCGTCTGCTGCAGAATTGTTGTATGAGGGAAACGGTTAACGGAGTATGTTGACATGCTATCTATTGCTCTCACCGTTTGTCTTTTAACCCTTTCCTTCATACAATAAATCTGCAGCAGACGACTTTGAACATATTTTGTCAAAAAATAGAAAATCTCTATAATTAAATGGATAACCTATGACTAAAAGTGGAAAACATAGTGGCAAAATGAGAAATTACTCGTTTTGAGCAATATTTCTTCTTTTGTCACAATGTTTTCAAAAAGCCGTCTGCTTCAGAGGCGTCAGAAAGCGTCTATATGAGGGAAAGGGTTAAAGGTGTTGAACTCCAGATTGAGATCAAAATGTTGAACTGTTGAAACTTCTGCAAATATTATTAATAGTGACAAGTAAGTAAGTAATACAAAGTTCAACACTATTTTGGCAGTAAATGTTGAAAAACAGTCAATAGAAAGTCATGAAACTGTACAACAGTTGGATTACTGGGTATATCTACCCAGTAAAAAAGAAGCATAAACGATCACAATTTAGATGTTTATTGTACTGGAAAGTGAAAGTATTGCTCTTACTTTATTCCATAATTATGATTCTAATATTTCAGGATAACTTTTGTATTTTTTTATAACTTTGACTATACTATCAATATTCTAGAGACCAGCACTTTTAACCATTTCTCTCATACAGACGCTTGCTGACGCCTCTGCAGCAGGCGGTTCTTGTAAGCGTTTTTTGGCAAAAGTAAAAAGTGCTAATAATTTCAATTTCTCCTTTTACTACGATGTTTTCATCTCTATTCAATAGTTATATCTTCATTTATAAAGATTTTCTATGTTTTTTTGTAAGATTATATCTCCAAGTCGTCTGCTGCAGTTTGTTTATATGTTGGAAAGGGTTCACTCTTTCAGTGTCAATAGCAAAAGTTTGTCTTTTGCAGACAATAAAGATTCAGGTGATTCAGTTCGTAACGAGCTGTCTCACATGAAATCAGCATTGTTTGCCGTGCTATCAAAACATTGCAAAACTCGTATGACATGACAAATGTTTTTTGATCATGGAAGTGTTGTCTTTAAAGGCGCTGAACTCAAGATTATTGATAGTATAGTCAAAGTTTTAAAACTGTTCAAAAAGTTGTCTTGAAATATTAGAATCATAATTTTGGAATTAAGTAAGAGCAATAATTTCTCTTTCCAATACAATAAACATCTACATTTTGATCGTTAATGCTTCTTTTTTACTGGGTAAACATACACAGTAAGCCAAATTTGGTACATTTCTATGACTTTCTATTGACTGTTTTTCAACATTTACTGCCATAAAAGTGTTGAACTATTTATTACTTTCTTTGTTGTCACTATTAGCAATATTCGCAGAAGTTTCAACATTTGTAAAAAAAAAAAAGATCTCAATCTGGGGTTCAGCACCTTTAATTCCTTCGCTACTACATGTAGAAAAGGTTTAAATACTTTTTTTTTGTGAATTACGGCCATCAATTGTGACACACAATCAATGAAATAATTGCAAATAGGGATTATACCAATATCTTCCTTCAAATATAAGGTGATGATATTAAGCCGATGTTACGCATAAATGTCAGATTTTACAAGAAATCATGAAATGTCATATTCATTTTAAGTAGCAATGAAAGTCAGTTACAAAAAAAAACCCGACTGCTATGGGAAGAAAAAACACGTTGTATGGAGTGCAGTTACGAGAACGGCAGGAATAACACGTTAGTAAATATGGCCTCAAATCATTCAATTAATCCTTTTTATTAATTGATTGGAAATTAACGCTGTTTTCATCGATGTTTCAGCTACATCAGGGCGGCCAATTCACATAACGTCTACTTCATGTCTGTTTCATTTCAAGATTCTACACACACCATTCTTCCCAGGCAACTGGCTTCCTTCTCATATATACTATTCTGCCCATTGGTTGACGACGAATGACGCACGCCATAATGACTACCGCGGCTCGACATTTAAACTATGAAAGTCAACATTCATGGTGGTGGTCCATGCTCTATGTTTTTCAGAAGTTTCTAGGAAAATTATGTGACGCATCGGCGAAGAATACGGAGCCCCAGATAAGCTTGCCGATCAGCCGATTGATCTGAATAAAGCGGTTGCCTTTAACCTTTTTCAACTTATTGAGACGCAACTGCAGCAGATGATATTTGAACGAAAAAATGCTCATAATGTGCAATTCTCCATTTGCCACAATGTTTTCAACTTTAATGTTATCATTATACCTTTATTTTTCGAGAGCTCTATTCAATAATTGTACATTGATTTAAAGACATTTCCCATAGTTTTGCCAAGCTGATTTCGAAGTAATCTGCTGCGGATTTGTTGTATGTGGGAAATGGTTAAGGTTCGTTTTCCTAGAGCGACGCTCGAGTGTGATGTACTGCAGACAAACTCACCATTAACGGGCGATACAGATACAGATACAGATACAGATACAGATACATATACAGATACAGATACAGATACAGATACAGATACAGATACAGATACAGATACAGATACATATACAGATACAGATACAGATACAGATACAGATACAGATACAGATACAGATACAGATACATATACAGATACAGATACAGATACAGATACAGATACAGATACAGATACAGATACATATACAGATACAGATACAGATACAGATACAGATACATATACAGATACAGATACATATACAGATACAGATACATATACAGATACAGATACAGATACAGATACAGATACATATACAGATACATATACAGATACAGATACAGATACATATACAGATACAGATACAGATACAGATACAGATACAGATACAGATACATATACAGATACAGATACAGATACATATACAGATACATATACAGATACAGATACATATACAGATACAGATACAGATACAGATACAGATACAGATACATATACAGATACAGATACAGATACAGATACAGATACATATACAGATACAGATACAGATACATATACATATACAGATACAGATACAGATACAGATACAGATACAGATACATATACAGATACAGATACAGATACAGATACAGATACAGATACAGATACATATACAGATACAGATACAGATACAGATACAGATACATATACAGATACAGATACAGATACATATACATATACAGATACAGATACAGATACAGATACAGATACAGATACAGATACAGATACAGATACAGATACATATACAGATACAGATACAGATACATATACAGATACAGATACAGATACAGATACAGATACAGATACAGATACATATACAGATACAGATACAGATACAGATACATATACAGATACAGATACAGATACAGATACAGATACAGATACAGACGAACCTATGGAAACCGGCGAGTCTAATATAGGTCTACACTGATCGTTACTTCTTTCCCACACACGACAAATCTGCAACAGTCGTCTTTGAAAACATAGTGACAAACATCTGAAAAATCTCAATAAAAGCTAGATTAATTGTTAAACAAAGATGAAAACATTGTGGCCAAAGGAGAAATTACTCATTATGCATTTCCCACATACAAGACATTTGCAGCAGACCACTTTGAAAACATAGTGGCAAAGTATGGACAATTTCAGTAAATGAACGAACAATTATTGATTACAGTTGAAGACATTGTGACCAAAGGAGAAATTGCTCATTAAGAGCAATTTCACCTTTGGCCACCAAGTTTTCAAGTGTAGTCTTCTCTTATTATGTCAAAATGCATCTGCAAGTTGAAAAGGGTTAAAAAAAAAAAAACCTGTCTGTAGGGTGCCGAGGAATTCTGTTGATTGATGTATTGGGGGTTAACTCCGTTTTCAACCATTTCATCCATACCACGGCGGCCAAGTTCACATATTCATGTGTTTCCTTGCTTTCCAAAATAGTTACTACACACGACAGACTTTCAAAGAAACTTGCTGCTTTTCCAGATAGACTTTTGACCAATTGATGGAAGGCGAATGAACCTTGGCACATTGACTTTTGTTAAACGTCGAAAATAATTTTGGTCGAGCTGGTGTTCGAAATAATAACCTCTGGATGTACAGCCCGCATCGTTACCGACTGAGCTACCGATGTTCGGCGTTTGTCGAAGAGCATCTAACAAAAAGTGTGTTTGGATTAAGCATGGAACATCGAGCATGGATGCAGACGCATAGCTTTATTTCCACTTTTCAAAAATATAAAATTGTCGTTTTTCCTTGTTGACGGCTCAAAATTATGCTGTTTCATTTATTTTCGCTAAAAGTAAATATTGATTATGACTAAACTTGTATTATTGTATCTCGTATTTAAAACCATAATATAGTTGCATATTGCGTCAGACATATTTGTGGCTTAATTGTAAGTGAATTGAACATACCACATTGACCCTGTGGTGTATGAAATGAAAAAATATGAAATGATATTTTTTTTCTGGGTGAAGGTTCACAATTATGTTCATTTATGTTCGCTAAAAGTAAGTATTGATTATGAATAAACTTGTAGTATTGTATCTCGTTTATAACACCATAATACTGTTGCATATTGCGTCAGACCTTTGTGGCTTATTTGTCAGAGAATTAAGCATACCATGATGACCCTGTGATGTACGAAGAAGGCCAGACGCTGCATAATTGGTGGGATGGTATATGTGTGTACAAAAATTATTATCTTTCATTCATAGATGCCAAATATACTATAATTAACGTTTATGAAATGAGCCAGCATGTCTTCGGAGGTTTTGAAATGATTGAACAGTATTGAATTTGATGAACTCGAATGGATGCCATAAATTACTTTGTTGGAGGAATCCTCCGAATGTTGCGTAATTCATTTTATACTTAAATGTGCTGAACTCCAGATTGAGATAAAATAAAAAAAAATGTTGAAACTTCTGTAAATATTGCTTATAGTGACAACAAAGTAAATAATAAGTAGTTCAAAACTATTTTGGAAGTGAATGTTGAAAAAACGTCAATTGATAGTCATGAGAATGTACACAATTTGGCTTACTGGGTATGGCTACAAGTAAAAATGAAGCATAAACGCTCAATATATAGATGTTTATGGTACTGGAAAGTGAAATTGTTACTTTAATTTCATACCAGAATTATGATTTTAAAATTTCAAGACAACTTTTGAACAGTTTAACACTTTGACTATAATATCTGTTTTCTGGAGTTCATCACCTTTAAGTCATAAATCCATATCGGGTAAAAATAAAAACCCAAGATCCGTTCAAGGATATTGTTCGAGTTAACGATATATTCGAATCTTCCTATGATCGAGTTATCGCGAGTCGACTGAGCTATTTTGTCGTTGTTTGAAAGTGAAAGAAGATAATGTGAAAACTCAGTTTCGTCCCAGCCCAATTTCGTCCAACATGACGGTCACAATCTTACAGAAGTTTAGAGCTAGGATTGTTGTCCGACAACATAGCGTATAGACCGCCTCGCTGGTGAAGTGGTAGAGCGTCCGCCTCGGGTGCGGGATCTCGCGGATTCGATCCCCGTCCGGGTCATATCGGTAAATAACGGAACCTAACGGAGATTAACGTATGAATTGCTTCAGAGCGCAGCTAGGCTTATCGATATTTGAGATTTATCTGATGATCAAAATGCTTGGGTATGAACTGGCAGTAATGACCCTCCTTGGCCCTCTGGATTATGGGGTTAGCATTACGACCGACTGGTGATGTCAGGATAAATGGATCAGAAGTACTTGTAACTTACCCAGGAAGACAGTGGTGCAGAGGTAGAGCGTCGGCCTCTCGTACCAAAGGTCCCTGGTTAGAGTCCCGTGATGAGCGGGTTCTGACTTCCACACAAACGGCGCGAGTACTGATTAGGTCTCCAGGAAGCAGACCTCGAGCGTGATTAATATAAGCTGAAAGCTTGTTTCGCAATCGATGTAAAATAAATAAGTTTAAGCTTTAAGCTTTACACAGGAAACACTGTGATATAACTGATAAAATGTTGAAAACGGCATTAAACACAATCAGTGACATGGCCCATATCTCTCAAACAGTTCCGTATTTCTTGATACTGGTATGCTATCTTCAAAGGGGTCTTCTTCGAAAACATATGGGAAATTCGGAACGAATGGGGAATTGGCAGCATAAGGGAAATTTGTAACATATGGGGAATTGGTAACATGTGGGGAATATGTAACCTATTGGGAATTGGTAACAGAAGGAACATTTATAATATATGGGGAATTGATGAAATAAGGGAAATTAGTAATATATGGGGAATTGGTAACATAAAGGAAATTTGTAACATATAAGGAATTAGTAACATATGGGGAATTTGTAACATAAGGGAAATTTGTAACATATGGGGAATAGGTAACATAAGAAAATTGTGTAACATATGGGGGGAATTAGTAACATAAGGGAAATTTTTAACATATGGCGAATTGGTAACATATGGAAAATTTGTAACATATGGGGGAATTGGTAACATATGGAAAATGTGTAATATATGGGGAAATTTTTAACATGTAGGGAAATTTGTAACATATGGGGGAATTGGTAACATATGGAAAATGTGTAATATATGGGGAAATTTGTAACATGTAGGGAAATTTGTAACATAAGCGAAATTTGTAACATATGTGGGAATTGGTAACATTTTGAAAGTTTGTAACATATGGGGACATTTGTAACATAAGGGAAATTTGTTACATAATGGAAATTTGTAACATATGTGGGAATTGGTAACATTTGGAAAAATATATGGGAAATTTGTAAAATATAGATTATTTGTAACATATGGGAAATTTGTAACATATTGTGATCAGGAACATAAGAGGGAATTGGGAAGTACAACTTTAAAAAGTAATTTGAAGTAAACAATAGATGCTCGGTTTGCTCTTTTTTCGTTTTTTCTAAAAAATAATTGAAAGGATTCAGATGCATGTCATCCGTCAACATTTAAAAGGCCTACTGTACTGATGGATATGTTTAGAGGAGGGTTACGAACAAAGTGTTACAAAGTGTCTTTTGTTTTTATTCAAATCAATGCAACAAATCGTCCATTATAGATCTGAGTAGGCGGTTTACACGAGGGAAAATGTTAACCCTTTCTCCTTACAATCGTCTTAGATGAAATATTCCGAAAAAAAAAAGGAAATTCAACTTTGGATACAGAAGTGAAAACAATGCTGGCAAAATATGAAAATGCTGGTTTCAGGGCAACGTCTCACTTTTCCTACATTGTTTTCAATAGTCGTCTGTTGCTTATGCGTGGGCTGTCGTCTGCAACGTCGTAAACAGTTAAATGGAATAAGCGTTCATTGATTTCCTATACTAGGAAGTATCGCCACATTAGTAGCAGGAATCAAACAATCTCGCAGAGACCGCAGGAATCTCCCGAGAAACAATTCCTTGCTCTGGCTTATAAATGTGCGATTCTACTGATGTATTACTTGGAAATGCGTTAAATTTTCTTCTCGATGCTACCGGTTTTTTTTTTAACTCTTTTTTCTTACACTCCAAGATGTATGCCCAATGTATTAACCCTCAATCAGATCGAGGGCTTGGCGTGAAACTAAACACCTATATTGAAAACCTTGGTTTAGTGGCAATTTTGACCCCTTTGTAAACAATGCAAATTTAGGTGCCATTGCTCAGAACGAGCAGTGGCACCTAAATTTCCATTATTTACCAAGAAAAATGATTTAACGCTTTTAAGGACTTTATTGCGAGGTGATTAACCTTGGTAACAAAATACCAATTTTAGTTACAACCGTTTCACGCAAAGCCCTCGAGATGCTCTCTTCAGCAGACGACTTTTGAAATGTATTACATATTTGTTTACGGACGATTTTCATATTTTTGCATAGATGCTTTCAAAGTGGTCAGGTTTAGATTTGTTGTTTTGCGGGAGTGTTTTTTTTTAGAGTAACTGCAGTTGTCGACTTTTGAAAACATTGTAGCAAAATGAGAATTGGTCATGCTGAACTATATTCAATAATGATACATGCACTTTCATTTCAAGAAATGTTTCATATGTGCATCTAGATACTTCCAAAGGTCGCCTGCAGCATATTTTGCTGTATGTGGGAAAGGGTTTGATACGCTGCACTGTTAACATTCTGTATGGGACAGATAAGAAGGTTGTAACATGCAATTTGCTAAGGTTAAACTTGCATTAAACACGGAAATGCAGCTGAGCAAAAACAATAAATTGATATTGATCTGCTAGCACTTATCCCATGCCCCAATACAGACCATGTTAAGTCACTTTGCAGCAGAGGACTTTGTAAACGTTGTTGGGAAAAGGGAAAAAATCGCTTAAAACGCGCAATGTTTTTAAGAAGATTAGAGGGCGCCTGTCTTAGCTAACTTATTGTTGTCGACCTGACAACAGTCGACGTCCAAATAAACTTATAGATGCCTTCATTCGACGTTCGCGTCATTGTATGGTTTGTATGGGAAACTGTCTAGTTGCATTATACAGATATTTGGTTAAAGGTTACAATGCACTTAATAAATTCCTTATTTGTTTCTATGTAAATCGACCAGTTTCAGCCTTCAATTGTCAAAATTTCTAAGCGTTTCTCATATAGAACACCATATATCATTGAAAACAGTTACCTCTAAGCTTCAAAACATTCCAAAGAAAATGTGTGTGTGTGGGGGGGGGGGGGGGGGGGGGGGGGAGGGGGGGGGGGTGGGGGTGGTGATGCATTATCCAAGAAAGAATACACAAGGCGAAAACGAAAATGGTTACGGTTATTTTGGACCAAATTGGGCCCGGAAAAGGTCAAAATACTAAACATGATCAAAACAATCATTTCCAGTTTATCATTTACACATTTACAATGAATCTAAACTAAATATAATACATTCATTATGATGATGGTTCACCCTCATGTCTACGCTAACAAAACTTTTTGGGACTTTTTGGCTATAGCTCAGCGGATGTATTTGGTGTAACTTGACCTAAACTATTCTAGTACTTGGACTGTTTTGGAAATCGTATGTTTGCATCTAGTGAACTTGCGATCAAATTTATCAGTTACTAGGATGGAATGTTCATAATGAAATTGATGTATTACTTTGATTGTATGAGAAATTGTGCGTTAACATCACGCAAAAGTGTGATCGAATTATTTGTTTACTGGAATGGTATGAGATAAAGTATGTTTACGTCACATCTATAAATATATGTTCAAACTGACAATTGTTCTGAGTTAACCAAACAGTTGATCGAACCCTCAACCTCCCGCTGCCGATGCGGACGCTCTACCACCACTACTACACAAACAAGGCGGTTATACTTGCAGATACTTATAGGAGCATTTTTCTGCGTATTATTTTGTAAAAGAAAAAACCTCGTTTATGCCGTCCGACATTACATTGGCATTAAACTGAAAGCCACTATAACACTAAAGAGCTGTAATCTAATATATCATATTATAATAAGAATTCATGAATAATGTTAGATTAACAACCTCTCCACATCACAAATAACGGTTGCATTGAATACAAATACAAATCTAAGCTGTTTTAGACTATAGTAAAGTACAGTCCAACCTGTGTTTAAAGACAACCCGTGAGAATAAAAAATGTGGTCTTTGTTCACAAATGGTCTTTAATTGCAGGGTCATCTATGCAGTAAATTACTAATTGGGAAATTAAAAGAGTGGTTGCTGTAAACAGATGATTGCAACACACAGGTGGTCTTTAGTACAGGTTTGAGTGTAGTACGTCTGACATGACCTCACAAATGGCGACGAAATCGGTCACCTTCCGATAGACATCGCTATCGCATACATAATGAATGAGTTAATATAAACTTGAAATTAACTATACAGCGGAGTAGTACAACTTGATTTTCATTAACTATACAGCGGAGTAATACAACTTGATTTTCATTAACTATACAGCGGAGTAATACAACTTGATTTTTATTAACTATACAGCGGAGTAATACAACTTGATTTTCATTAACTATACAGCGGAGTAATACAACTTGATTTTCATTAACTATACAGCGGAGTAATACAACTTGATTTTTATTAACTATACAGCGGAGTAATACAACTTGATTTTCATTAACTATACAGCGGAGCAATACAACTTGATGTTTGGAATCAATACAATTGAGCCGGCCCGCGAGAAAACCAACAAAATGACATCTGCGTAATGTATCGAACAAGATCAGCCTGCGCAGTCCGCGCAGACTGATCCGGGCCGACACATTCCGTCTCAGGGGGATAGAGGTATAGAGTACTGATTCATGAAACAGAAAATACACAGGAGGCGAAAAGTGTCTATCCGGGTGGGCCTGCGCGGCATGCTTAGGCTGATCCGGGTCGATACTTTACGTCCACAATGTTGGTTTTCTCGCAGGGACTGCTCAGTCATAAATGGTGAGGCGAACCACTTTCGGAGTAAGGTTAAAGCGGTTGGTTCACAAACAGGTTATCTTTATTACCTATACCAAGTCCAAAGGGCGCCGCCATAATTGCTGAATGACTGACCCTAGTATGTAATGGTAGGCAGGAGCGTAGCTTGGCAATAATCAATGTGTAGGCCTCGTGAGAAAATCAACATTGTGGACTCTGCGTAAAGTATCGACCCGGATCAGCCTAAGCATGCCACACAGGCGTCCCCGGATATACACTTTTCGCCTCCTGTGGATTTTCTGTTTCAGGAATCACTACCCTATACATATATCCCCCCCTTAGACGGAATGTGTCGGACGGATCAGTCTGCGCGGACAGCGCAGGCTGATCTGGTCGATACATTACGCAGATGTGTATCGCCGCAGCTGCATGTTGGGGGCATTTTTAGAAAAAACAAATGTGTAGGTACGTGCCTACAGTGCCTAAAGGGAGCTACGCCCCTGATAGGGCACAGGTAACTCCAGACGAGTTCTAGGCATGCCGTGTCGGCCGCAAGACTTACATTCGGAATGTTCATTCCGTTCAGATACATCCTGGCCTGGAGATAGTAAAATATATCATTGTGCAGCATACACATATGTTATTCTTGGCTGCGGGTTGTTGTTCGTTTGCCTGGTGTAAAACGCAGGTTTCAACAATTTTACTGCGACTAAGTGAAACCGGACGCTGTCTAGATTTAGAGTAAAGTGGTGACAATTATATTGAATAGTGTGGAACAGAACAGTTGCCAAATTGGATCGATGAATGTGAACAAAGACATGTTTCTGTTAAAATGATTTGGAAACTGTAAATACAATTTGATCTAAGACACAAATTTCTGTTAAAAGGAGTCCTTACTGTAAAACTTTAATCATGTTTCTAGTAAAACGAATGGTAACCGTTTAACGCTTTGATCTAAGTTACCCCGACACTGGCACGAATTTCGTGCCAATGATTAAAGTCTTCGTGAACGAGCGTGAAGGGTGCGGGGTGCGTGCCCATTTTTGGCCGTGCATTGCGTAAACAGTGCGTAACTTAGACACATTTCTGTCACAATATTAAACCGGTTGACATTTCTTATAAAGCCAATAGTAACTGTTGCTATATTCCGTGAGTCCACCAGCAACAGAATACATGTAGAAACCCTATAATTAACCTTTTCCCATATACAGAAGCTTCACTGTAAGCAGATGTCAAAAGATCCAATCTCAATACCTAGCTTACATCTTGCCTAGTTTAACCCTTCTGACATGCAGACGAATTCCGACACAACTGTTTCAGGCGTCTTTCGAAAATATCGTGGAAAAGAAAGTCAATGCTGATAATGTGTAAATTCCCATTTTGTCAGATTGCTTTCAACTATATTTAGCCATTTTTACATTCATTTATTACCAGTTCCAAAAATGTGTCTAGATGTTTTTAACGTCGTCTGTTGCAGATTTGTTGTATGTGGAAAAGATGCTAACCCTTTTCCCCACATACGACAATTCTGCAGCAGACGACTTTGAAATCCTATTAGCAAAAATGTGAAATATCTCCATATTAAATGGGTATTTAATAATTAAATAGAGTTGAAAACATTATGGCAAAAGGAGAAATTGCTCGAGCAATTTCTTCTTTTGCCACAATGTTTTCAAAAATCGTCTGCTGCAGAGGCGTCAGAAAGTGTCTGTAGGTTTGAAAGGGTTAACCAAATAACTGTAGACACTGCATCGTTCATGTAAGGATTTACGACACGTTGTCCTGTGTCCCCTTTCCACGTGGCACGTTCTGACACAAATCGGCGTTCGAATGGTCTGCATCAGACATTTAATGAGCTAACTCTCTCCATAATTACAGTGTTAGCGGTAAGCTTATAAGGCGATTATTATTTCGTTTTGAAAAGATTGGCTGTTCTTTTTCTGTGTATAGATCCGATACAGAAACACCTGTGCTTAAGACCACCTTTGTATAGCTTTTCCCTGCCTAGAGAAACCACACTTTTAATTTCCTAATTATGCATGTTCTGCACAAATGACCCTGCGATTAAAGACCACATGTGAACAACGACCATATTGTTCTCTCCCCATGGGTTGTCTTTAAACATAGGTTTGGCTGTTTACACATATATTGACTTCATAAATTGAACAGTCCCAATACTCATTTTCTGCATAAATGATCCTGCAATTAAAGACCACCTGTGAACAAAGACCAAATTGTGTTTTTCCAATGATTGGTCTTTAACCACAGGTTGGACTGTAGTAAATACTTGTACATGTAAGTTCTGATGAAAAGAAGGAGAATTTAACTGCTGTGTGAATATTTTTTTTTATTAAATTAGAAAATGCTCTAATGTTAATAAACCATATAAAAACATTTTGATTTTCAGAAGTTACAAAATGTTTCCTAAATATATCGCCATCAAAATAAAATAAACCAATAATATTGAGACTATTAACTCTTTTTTAAACAATGGCCATCAATTTACTCGGAAAATACAGACTTATGTCTGTCTTTCTATCTCTTATCATCAATTTATTTATATCTCCGCCTAACTTTTCTTAAAGGAATAACCATATTCTTCTACGCGTGGGTGTTAATGGTACATACATAAATGCTTTATGACTATTGTAGTTAATGTCGGACATATCGAATCGTACATGATTTAATCTTCGTTGATATAGGGACATTGTGAAAAGAGGAAAACTTGCCCAAATAGGCGGTTTCCCTCCTTTCCATATTGTTGTTGCAACTGCCTATTTTTTTTAAATTTCAAATATTTCCAAGTGAAAATTTTGACGGCGGCTAAAGGCAAACTTATGAAAATATTAATTATATTTCGCCAGCAAAATTGTAAATTTGTATGTATGTTTGTTTTGTTAGTTTATTTTCTCTGTTGTGTTACTGTCAGTGTATATAAAATGTATCCTCATGGGCTGGAAGCCTAAAGGAATTTAAATTGATAAACTTATCAAACTTATCAAACGTATGCAAGCCTATATATATACAATCCGTGTACTCTTAATTTGAATGGAACGTAAATATCGGCGTCCTACTTGAACCTGAGTGTTAGCTCTTAACCTCATACAGACGCTTTATGACGCCTCTGCAACATATGACTTTTGAAAATTTCGTGCCAAAAGGAGGAATTTCTCATTTTGTCACAATGTTTTCATCTCTTTTCAATAATTACCTTTCATTCACAGAGATTTTCGAAATTCTTGCCTGGATGATTTAAAAGTCTTCTGCTGAAGAATTGTTGTATGTGGGAAAAGGTTAAAAGCAGTCACGTATGCAGCGCATCATTCGAAAAGAGCTGACAGCTCTTTATTTTAGAAGACTAATGACGCTTTTCACAGTGACTTTCGTCAAGCGTCGGAAAAATGTTGACCGAGCGGTGACTCAAACGAACAACCTCTGCATTAACAGCCCACGTCTCTACCTGGGCTGAAGTAAAATCAAGGATGCGAAGTCAAAGTCCAACGAAATCTCCATTCGCCTGGCGTAATTCATTTCTACTGTGTTCACATCTCGAGATGTCTTTCACAGGAACATTTTTGAGTCTAGCGATTTAGGATCCTAATTCATCTGCGTACAGTGAAGACTCAGATGAGAATATGCATCATCACATTTTCACCAATGTATTCAACGTCCGTCTTACAAATGATTAGTCCTAGATGCATCTTTCGACAAAAACACTAAAACTGTAGCCCCCATACTGTTTATGACAAATTTTGTTAACCCGGTAGCTCGGGCTATCAATCCAGGGGTTTTGAGTTAGAACCCCAAAATTATTTCCGACATTTGACAAAAATCACTGTGACCAGCGTCATTCGTCTTCCAACAATGAGGCTAACAGTCTATGTGGAAAAGCAGGCAGTTGCTTCGAAAGTATGATGTGTGGAGTACTGGTGTAAAAAAAAAAAGCCTTGAAACACATGAGAAGGTGAACTGGCCGCCGTGATATGACTGAAAATTGGTTGTGAACGGCGTTAGACTCCAATCCATTTATGCCAATTTACATACAGGTCAAATTACGCTAAATACATCCGCGGGCCCCTTTGATCTACAGCCAAGTAGTGCATAAACAAAACTTTGTTTGCCAAGAAATGGTTGAACATCTGGCCCAGACTGCATTGGATATGTGACAATGGGTGTAAATTCTTTGTAAATATGTGGAGGATGAACTGGAACTGTTTGATTTGATCATTTTAGGTATTTTGACCTTGTGTGAAAGTGAAAGTAGAGTATGGGTAAATCCATTTTAAGCCTAGCTGGATTGTGGTAAAAAGGACGGTCCCTATCTTCACAGAGCGAGTTCTTTCTTGCATAATACATGACCCCACATTTTCTATGGATTATTTTAAAGGTAAGAAGTATCTCTTTTCAATGATATATGGTGTTCCACCTGGGAAATGCTTAGAAAGTGTGACAAACGAGGGTTGAAGCTGGTTGATTTACATGTAAACAAAGAAGGAATTTATTTGGTGTATTGTGACCTACATGTGTTTTATGATCCCGATACGGCGAGTCAATTAGTCATCGTATCCCCGGTCGAGGCTCGCTTCTAATAAATCTAGGTTTTAACCCTTTCCCTCGTACGACAATTCTGCAGCAGACGACTTTGAACGTATTTTGTCAAAAAATAGAAAATCTCTATAATTGAATGGAAAACCTATGAAAACATTGTGGCAAAAGGAGAAATTGCACATTCAATGATTGTCTTTATTACAGAGAGTTGACGTTTAACCCTTCCCCACCGTGATACAGCAAATCTGAAGCAGACGTCTTTGAAATAATCTAGGGAACCATATGAATAATATCTAGAAAAGAAAATAATTATTGATATGAGTTATGAGCAATTTCTCATTTTGCCACACTGTTTTCAAATGTTGTCCGATGTAGAAGCGTTTCAAAACGCCGGGTGTGAGGAAAGGGGAACTTATAATCACTCGAAACCCGACCTTCGGGATTTGATGACAGGCGAATAAATAGTCTGTCTCTTCCCTTATAGCCATTCAGGCGAAGAAATATCGCTTGAGCCACTGATGAATGGCGAGACCTAAACCAAACTTACATTTCCTGTCCAAATGTTCGAAGGTCGGGTTTTGCATGATGTTGCTGTTCATGCTATTGTAACAAAAATGTATACTTTATTAAAGTGTTCTTGAAAGTTTCTGCAACTTAAATTGACACCATGGACGCGGGAATAACAGGAAAATGGGAATATTATTATATTATTCTGCTAAATTTTGCAATTTTAAGAATATATTAAGGGAAAAAAAGGACACGCATGCGAAGACAAATGTTTTACAATAATTTTGGTAGATCGAGGGGAACACGTTGGGGAAAGGTATTTATTTTTATTTAATGTTAACATTAACACCGTCTATATATAGTCCATTTTAAATCAATCTATAATAGAAGTGTACACATTTTCAGAATATACGAGTTGCAGAATGCCGTCGATGCAGACTCACTTTGAGGCCTGAAGCAGACAATTCTTGAAATCATTGTGGCAAAAGGATAAATTGCTCATCTTGATAATTTTTTCACTTTGCCACAAAGAGTTCAACGGAATTATTTCCGGAAAATTCCAAGTATGACAGATTGATCGCTGAACAATCTATAAATAGAAGTGTCACATGTTCTGAATACACGAGGATCATGCTCTAGACGATGTTGAAATTTAAAATGTTTGCAAATCAAATGACTCTTGAAATTTCCTGCGGTAAATGTGTAACCCTTTCCCACATAAGACGAATCTTCAGCGGACGAATTTGACAGCATTGAAGCAAAATTATGGAAAATCTGTGGAAATGAAAGTACAATTTTTGAATAGATTATAAAACAATTATGACATAAGCAGAAATGTCCTATTAAGACCAATATCTCCATCTGCCACACTGTTTTCATATTCAATTCCACATCTACAGACACGCGAGAAAGCATCTGCTAATGGGAAAGGGTTTTAATTCCTCTTAGAATTGATTGATTAATTTGGATTTTGCGCCGTTTTCAACAATTGTTCAGTTATATCACGGCAGCCAGTTCATCTTCTTATTTGTCTCCTTTCTCACACTAGTACTCCACACAACATACTTTCCAAGCAACCGGCTGCTTTTCCTCATAGACTGTTAGCCCATTGGTGGAAGACGAATGACGCTTGTCGCAATGATTGTTGTCAAACCTCGGAAATAATGTTGGCCGAGCTGGGGTTCGAAATCACAACCCCTGGATTAACAGCCCTCGTCGCTACCGGGCTCCTCTTAGAAATGCTTTCTCTATGACTCGTAATGGCGCCAGCAGTATCAAAAGATGACATATAAATGTAATTCTATCCTAAAAACATATATCATCACTTTTCTGGTATTTCTATAACAAATATAGACCCGAGTCTATCTCCATATCGAGGGCTTGGCGTAAAACGGTTGTAACTAAAATTGGTATTTTTTTACCAAGGTTATTTACCTCGCCATAAAGTCTTTATAAGCGTTAAATCATTTTTCTTGGTAAAGAATGGAATGTAGGTGCCATTGCTCGTTCTGAGCAGTGGCACCTAAATTTGCATTGTTTACAAAATGGTCAAAATTGCCCCTAAATCTAGGGTTTCACAATAGGTTTTGAGTTACAACCGTTTCATGCCAAGCCCTCGATATCAAGCATTGATTTGTCTGCTTGCTATTACTGTGTACGGATTTGATGTTCTTCGTCACCGTTATCTTGTTCATCTGTTGGCGCGTTGCCCTGTCTTAGATAACGTACTTCACAATAGTAACCAATCCCCAACATAAATACGCCTCTGCATCAAACCTAACAAAATCAGTTATTTCACGGAGTTTCCTGGTTTATTTACCAGTCGAGTCCCGGTAGCTCAGTCGGTAACGACGCGGGCTGTCAATCCAGGGGTTGTGAGTTCGAATCCTGACTCGGCCAACTTTCTTTCCGACGTTTGACAAAAGTCATTGCGTCATTTTTCTTCCACCAATGGGCTAAGTCTATGTGAAAAAGCAGCCAGTTGCTTGGGAAGAATGTTGTGTGGAGTACTGGTGTGCGAAAACCAGGAAACACATGAGTAGGTGAACTGGCCGCCGTGATATGACTGAGAAATTGTTAAAAACGGCGTTAAACCCCAATCAATCAACCATAATAACCAATCCCCACATAAAAACGCCTCTGCATCAAACTAACACAATCAGTTATTTCACGGCGTTTCCTGGTTTATTTACCAGTACTACTAGTCTATTGTCCTGACACCAGCCAGTCAGTCGTAATGCTAAACCATGCAACCCGGAGCGCGAAGGAGGGCAGCCTTTCCTACCATTTTTCAAAGTCTTTGGTATGTCGAACCCGCGACCTCCCGCACCCGATGCCGACGATCTACCACCACACCACCGAGACGGTCTAGAGACTATAAATGATCATATCATCTTAAACTATGCCGAGCACTATAGCATTTCTATACCAAAGATTACCCCCAACACAACCAATCTGCAGGAGACGATTTTAAAATGTCTTAACAATTTAAAAAAAACATCGTGGCACACAGATGACTTACTCCATAAGAATCCTTTCTCCTTTCTCCTAGACAAAAAATATTATTTTGTATGTATTACGCTTCAATCTGAATTTAAACACTTTTAGACTTTTACAGTTGAAAAAAAAAGGTATTTGGATGAAATGTGATTGAAACGTATTGTTGAAAATGGGCCAATGCATGTTAAAAGCGAAGGCTACTTTCCCCACAACAATTTCAAGTGGTACACTTTCTAAAAAGGCAACAGGTTAGGGTGCTTATTCTGTTGGCATAAGTTTGATTCTCGTCTGCACTTGTGATCGGTTTAAATATATTTAAACTACATAAACAACTACACAAAATAATACAATTTAAACTATTTTTATTTGTTATCATATTAATCAACATAATATAGAAAATGAGTATTTGTAAAAAATTATTGTGTATGCATAGCACAGATAAAACATATACACATGATATACATTAGATAGATGCTATTTTCACACAGCTAAGCTCCCAACTGGATGAGTTGGGATGCTGAGTCCACATAAGTCATTAAATCAATCACTCCAGTTTGGTATCTCTCTTTGAGAACTATCAGGCGACGATCAATGTTCAGGTACCGTTGGGTTTGTGGTCTTGTAGTTCCACCTGCAGCTCTCTGAATTCTGTTGATATCGTTGCAGTTCTGAACGTCTTTAAACATCTGTATGGCAATGAATATATTAGGGTTGGCATGTTGGGTTTTTAGTTTACTGTGACATCCTTCAACATTAATAGCTATCAAACTGTAAGAACATAAAGCTTTAATTTAAAGGGCAAATATTTTGTGTGTTTGAATGATAATTTGTTTGTGCTACATGTTAAAACCAAATTAAATACAAATTAATAATGGATTAAATTTAAGTTAATTATTAATTAATTAATAGCTACCAAACTGTAAGAACGTAAAACATGATAATTATATTTACAAAATTTACTATTTAAATATTTAATACTTTAATCAAAAGTTTATAAAAAAGAGTTCCAAAGTCATCTACAAAATAAATCTATAATTTACCCTTTACAAGGCCCCCTAATTCCCCGATACACTTTAAGTCGAGTAGGCGTTCCGGGAACACACCGGGCAATCGTTAACTGTTTATTCTAGTTTTAAAATGACCAAATGACACTGACAATGACAAATTTTATTGAAAGTAATTAGGCCACCGGCCCATAGTACAAAGCATTCTATTTAACAAATAATATATAACTGAGAATGATGTCCTTATCATGTTTTCATAAACATATATATGAAATATGAAAGTTATTTGTTATTACATAAGGATTGTCGTTTTGAAGCAATGTATAAAAAGCATCAATGCTGGTGTCGCCTACATACCAATCAAATAAATAGAGGATATTTGTTGGTTCGAGTGAAATATCGATTTATATTTTCACTATGATAAGGGAGACAACTCATATTACCACGAGCCGTAGGCGAGTGGTAATGTGAAAGTTGTCTCCCTTATCATAGTGAAAATATAAATCGATATTTCACGAGTACCGACAAATTTTCTTTTTATTATATGACAACCAATGAAACACTAAAAATTGACATCGATAGGTATGTTTAAATTGTATCACTTCGAGTTGAAATATATTCCATATACACTCAAAACAAACAAATTTTCTTTTTATAATATGCCCATTATATATTTATTTATATATAACTTGTGTAGAATAACATGACCGAATACTAGGAAAATGACGTCACGTCAGCGGTTTGACGTCATAATGTTAGTCTCTTTGACGTCATTTATTCATATTCCACAGTGTGGATTTTTGAAAAGATATAGGGTTATATTTCACTCTGATAAACAGCAAATTCATTGGTTGTCATATAATAAAAATACAGTTCTTAATTGATCAAACCTTTGGCAGTGAAATAACACATGAAATAAACATTCAACAATGTTTTTCTTTAACTTTTGATATATATATCCCTAGTTCACGATCAATATTATTGTGACGATCAGTCTCGATGCCAAATTTGTGGTTCGAGCATCGGAATTTAGCAAGAGCTATTCTATATTTGAATGGCATGTCAATCAACAGATATATATCTTTCAGTATTTATCAGAGATTTATAGTGTTTGTAATGATGTCAACGACCAGATTCGTTGATTTGTACATGCCAGCTTTGTTTGAAACAGTCTATCAAGACAGCTTTGCAGTAGATGATCTTTTTTCTGAGAAAGAGAAACGAGTATTGTATCACTTTGATACAATACTCGTTTCTCTTTCTCAGAAAAAAGAAATAAAAAATCATCTACTGCAAAGCTGTCTCATGTCATCTGTATATGGGAAACAGGATTGATGTATCTTGTGCTCTAATAGGTAAACTTGCGCAAATATTTAGTTTCGAATTGGAGTAAAGCAGAAAAAAGACGTGACCTATCCTAAACGGGCTGGTCAATATAACAACCATTTCAACCCTTTCCCTCATACGACTATTTTGCAGCAAACGACTTTGAACACATTTTGTCAAAAAAATGGAAAATCTCTATAATTGAATGGATAACCTATGACTTAAAGTAGAAAACATTGTGGCAAATGGAGAAATTGCTCGTATAGAGCAATTTCTTCTTTTGTCACTATGTTTTCAAACAGCCGTCTGCGCTGCAGAGGCGTCAGAAAGCGTCTATATGAGGGTAAAGGGTTTTAAATGATGAATCAGCATGCTTCGATATAATATCACAGCCAGACAAAAACACATTTAACTTGGACACGTGCCAGTCTGAAGAGAATGGGAACTTTCAATCTATTTGTTGCGAACAATTGACGAGTTTTCTGCAACAAAATAATTGGATCTTCTGATTCAATATTTATTCTGCCCAATGATGACGACACTTACAATAACAACGTAACAACCCACCTCCATTCAATTCAAAAGGAAATATTTTATACTAATCTAAATTGCTTAAAAGGGTTATAATTCATATCACAATACATGGTTAAAAATGATCCTTGAAAGAAACCTGATATAAAGATTTAGTTTATTGCACATATTGAAGTCAGCTTACACATGGTGTGAAAATGACCAAACGTTGATTAAACGCATACTAAGGGTCAAATTGCGTGTAAATTACAGATGCTTTTAGCAGAATTTCTGTCATATCGCAGTGAACAAGTTCACATGCCCGTGCCTTTCATGCTTTTCTTTCATCAAAAGTCTAAACAAAATTATTTCAAGATAATTGGCTTACTTCCCACATAACTCTGAGATCATTCGTATGTGAGCCGTCCTACGAGAAAACCTAAATAATGGAGACTGCGTGATGTATCGACCCGGATCAGCATGCACTTTCCACGCCGCAGGCTTATCCGGGCCTACACCCCGTCTCAGGGGGATAGAGATATAGAGTAATGATTCCTGAAACATAAAATCCACAGAAGGCGAAAAGTACGAAAGGCCGGTGGTGACTTCCAAACTTCAGACTTCAGACTTCAGACTTCAGACTTCAGACTTCAGACTTCAGACTTCAGACTTCAGACTTCAGACTTCAGACTTCAGACTTCAGACTTCAGACTTCAAACTTCACACTTCAAGCTTCACACTTCACGCTTCACACTTCGCACTTCATACTTCACACGTCACACTTCACACTTCACACTTCACACTTCATACTTCACACTTCATAGATAATATGTTTGAAGTGTGAAGTCTGAAGTGTGAAGTATGAAATTCATACTTCATACTTCACACTTCATAGATAATATGTTTGAAGTGTGAAGTGTGAAGTGTGAAGTGTGAAGTGAGAAGTGTGAAGTGTGAAGTCTGATGTGTGAAGTGTGAAGTGTGAAGTTTGAAGTTTGAGGTATAAAGTATGAAGTTTGAAGTGTGAAGTGTGAATTGTGAAGTGTGAAGTATGAAGTTTGAAGTTTGAAGTGTGAAGTATGAAGTCTGAAGTCTGAAGTTGAAGTCTGAAGTCTGAAATCTGAAGTATGAAATCTGAAGTCTGAAATCTGAAGTTTGAAATTCAGACTTTATACTTCACACTTCATAGAAGTTTGAAGTATGAAATTTGAAGTGTGAAGTATAAACTTCAGACTTCATACTTCACACTTCAAACTTCAAACTTCAAACTTCAAACATATTATCTATGAAGTGTGAAGTATGAAGTGTGAAGTGTGAAGTGTGAAGTGTGAAGTGTGAAATGTGAAATGTGAAGTATGAAGTGTGAAGTGTGAAATGTGAAGTATGAAGTGTGAAGGGTGAAATGTGCAGTATGAAGTTTGGAAGTCACCACCGGTCTTTTGTAGAAAAGAGTCTGTTCGGGTTTTCCTGCGCTGCATGCTTCGGCTGATCCGGGTCGATACTTTATACAATGTTGGTTTTCTCGCGGAACCGGAACGGCTCATTTAGCTTATTTATTTTACATCGGTTTCGAAACCAGCTTTAAGCTTATATTAATCACGCTCGATGTCTGCTCCCTGGACGCATAACCAGTCCGTGCGCCGTTTGTGTGGAAAAATCCCAAAAGCAGAACCCGCTCATCACGCGATTCGAACCCGAGACCTTTGGTACGAGAGGCCGACGCTCTACAACTGCACCTACTGTCTTAATTGTATTTCATTCTTCAATGCATTAATTCTTACATTATAACAAGAAAACCTCTTAATGGAATATCTATTAGGAAATATTAAGCTCAGCCAAAATTCTTTCCGACTGTTATCTATGCTGCTATATGCATTCGTCATCAATCAATGGGCTAATAGTCTATTTGGAAAAGCAGCCAACTGCTTTGAAAGATTGTTTTGTGAAGTACTTGTGTGAGAAAGCCAGGAAACACATGGGTAGGTAAATTGGCTGCCGTGGTATGATTGAGTACTTGTTGAAAACGGCGTTAACCCAAATCAATCAATAAATCAATAAATTAATTAACTAGTGTCAGGGAATAGACAGTCGTTCATTTATTTCAACGGTCGAGAGGCTCCATAGGGAAATCATACAACCTGACAGTTGAGAACAGTGTCGATCCAGATCAATAAGTTCGTCTACAAAGTCTGCAATCATAGGAAAGAATCAATGATCTAGCCGAGGTTGAAACTCACCACCGCATGATTAAAAGCCATCAACTGAGCTGTCATGGTTTGACACCCTGTCAAATCGGGTCTGATTGTAAGACACAGTAGTGAAGAGGTAGAGCGCTGGCCTATCATACCAAAGGTCCCAGGTTCGATTCCCCTGCAGAGCGGGTTCTGCCTTTGTTTTTTTTGTAGATCTAGATCTAGATCGACATTGTTCGCAAAATAGAAAAAAATAAAAAAATGTTCAAAAACGAGCTCAATCAAATATTCTTTACTTAAAAAGGATATGTTTGTGTTGATGGCTTGCTGTTTTTAATTTTAAAAGCGTCATTAAAATACCATATTACGTCAAGATATTAATTATTTACCACATACAAATCAGAACAGATGACATTGAACACATCAGGGGACCATTTTAAAATATTAACAAATCCGAAAGTATATAACTATTGATTGAAATTTCCGAAAAAACATGAAAGTGAGAAATTGCTCAATATAAGAAATTTCTTCTTTCGCAAAATGTTTCCAAAAGTCCTCTGCTGCACAGGCGTCAACTAGCGTCTTTATGTGGGAAGAGATTAACCTGGTGGTTATTTTAAGGAACGTCTCACTCTGATTTAAAAAAAATATCTGACCATGAAATGTAACATCCGGGAAATAGAAATAATATTGAAAAAGAAATACAGAAAAATACGATATTGCTTGTTTTGAGAAATTATTCACTTTTTCCGAAATGTTTGCAAGGTTCGTCTGCTGCAGAGGCGTCCGAGGTGGTCGACTGTATCATGGAACTGTTTCGTAATTTTAAAAAAAACCACCAGCTTGGTTTATTGTCGATAGCAAGGAAATAATAGATCAGACTGACCGCGAACCCTTCCCACAATACAACACATATGTAGCAGACGACCTTGAAAACATCATAGTTACTTCAAATATATGTTTTAGGGAAACTTTAATTATTGAATGGAGTCGAAAACATTGTAACAAAGGTGAAATAGCTCATCATGAGCAATCTTTCCTTTTGCAACATATTTCTTAAATGTCATCTGCTGCAGACGCCCCAAAATGCGTCTACGTGTGAGGGGAAGGGTTAATATAGGATTGCGTCCGCATCGCCATACCGCAGCTGAGACATTCTCTTATTGAATTTCAACTCGTCTGCACGTCTTTCTGGATTATCGGTTACGTCTGCGGGTCGCGTTACAAAATATACAATTTTTCCCATTTCACACAGGGGACTACTTTCTCAATCATTATCACTGGTGATTTATGTAATCTGTTGCTTCTAGCATTCTAGCACAAATACGCTACTCCGTCTTTGAACACAAATAGAATATGTTTATCTATGTTCTATATACTACTAGAAGGGATTTATTTTTAGATATTTGCAATTAATATAAAGGTTGTTATGTTCATTGCATTGCATTCTGACACATGCTACTATGTTTTTTTTTGTTTTTTCATTTGCTTATGCCATAAATCATTGCCATAGAAACTCATCTAATGTTCTCATGTTTGTTACTCATGTGTGTTACTCATGTTTGTTACTCATGTTTGTTGCTCATGTTTGCTACTCACGTGTGTTACTCATGTTTATTTCTCAGGTTTATTACTCATGTTACCCCATGGTTTTAAAGTAGTGCCATAGAGCAACAACATATTAGTAGTGCCATATAGCAACAACATATAAGTAGTACCATATAGCAACAACATATTAGTAGTAGTGCCATATAGCAATAACATATTAGTTGTGCCTTATAGCAACAACATATTAGTAGTGCCACATAGCAACAACATATTAGTTGTGCCACATAGCAACAACATATTAGTAGTGCCACATAGCAAACAACATATTAGTAGTAGTGCCATATAGCAACAACATATTAGTAGTGTCATATAGCAACAACATATTATTAGTAGTGCCATATAGCAACAACATATTAGTTGTGCTATATAGCAACAACATATTAGTAGTGCCACATAGCAACAACATATTAGTAGTGCTATATAACAACAACATATTAGTAGTGCCACATAGCAACAACATATTAGTAGTGCCATATAGCAACAACATATTAGTAGTGCCACATAGCAACAACATATTAGTAGTGCTATATAGCAACAACATATTAGTAGTGCCACATAGCAAACAACATATTAGTAGTAGTGCCACATAGCAACAACATATTAGTAGTGCTATATAGCAACAACATATTAGTAGTGCCACATAGCAAACAACATATTAGTAGTAGTAGTGCCATATAGCAACAACATATTAGTTGTGCTATATAGCAACAACATATTAGTAGTGCCACATAGCAACAACATATTAGTAGTGCCATATAGCAACAACATATTAGTAGTAGTGCCATATAGCAACAACATATTAGTAGTGCCACATAGCAACAACATATTAGTAGTGTCATATAGCAACAACATATTAGTAGTGCCATATAGCAACAACATATTAGTAGTGCCATGTTTTTCATGTTTGTATTTTTTTTATTTTTTTTATTTTTGTTGTATATTGTATGTTTGTCATGTTTGTATTTTTGTATTTTTTTGTTTTTGTTTATTGTATTTTTGTCATGTTTGTATTTGTGTATTTGTTTGTATGTTTGTCATGTTTGTATTTGTTGTAACGTGTTGTCCCGTCGGTATTTGACCTTCTGGTTTAACGAATACACTATATACATTATAAAAGTGTTGACGTTTTTGATTTGAGTTTTTAACTGCTTTCAGAAGCTTTTTTGGTTGTAAATGTTATAGCGTAGACAATAAACACGTATTCCTGGTGTTTTGATTCCTCTATAAAATGTTATAACCCAAGTTAAGACGCGAACGCAATTAATCTATTCAATAGATTATTGATTTTGCTATAAATAACTTTAGAAAGCAAATCGTTGGGACTTGAAGACACGAGGGGATCCGTTCTAGTTATGACAGATGGTTCGATATCAATATTACTCAGCATTATCAAACAGGTTACATCACGCCGTGATTCACTGAATAAAGCCTAATATGCAACGGAAATATCATATAACAGTCTGTGCCTATTTACCTTAAGATCATGCCGGGGGACAAATCACTCTTCTTTGCTCCCATTTGACCCAGGGGACTACATTCTCAATCATTAGCACTGGTGATTTATGTAATCTGTTGCTTCTAGCATTCTAGCACAAAAACACTACGTCTTTGAACACAAGTAGAATATGTTTATCTATGTGATATATACCAACCAATAACAGAGATTTATTTAAGATATTTGAAATTAATATAAAAGTGTTAACGTTACTTGATTGCGTTTTTAACTGCTTTGAGATTCTTTTCGGTTATAAATATGATGGCGTAGACAATAAACACGTATTCCTGGTATTTTTATGCTTATATACAAGGTTATACCTCAAGTTAAGAGACGCGAACGCAATTAATCTACTCAATAGACTATTGATTTTGCTACATAACTAATTTTTAGAAAGCAGATCGTTGGGAAGACATGAGGGGATCCGATCTATTATGACAGATGGTTCGATACCAATATTACTCAGCATTATCAAACAGGTTACATCTCCCCTAATATGCAACAAAAATATCGTATAACAGTCTGTGCTTCTAGCAATCTAGCACAAAAACACTACGTCTTTGAACACAAGTAGAATATGTTTATCTATGTGCTATACACTACTAACAGGGATTTATTTAAGATATTTAAAGGTGAGGGTGATAAATCGCTCTTTTTTTGCTTCCTTTTGATCCAAATGACTACTTTCTCAATCATTAGCACTGGTGATTTATGTAATCTGTTGCTTCTAGCATTCTAGCACAAAAACACTACGTCTTTGAACACAAGTAAAATATGTTTATCTATGTGATATATACCAATAACAGAGATTTATTTAAGATATTTGCAATTGATATAAAAGTTTTGACGTTACTTAATTGAGTTTTTAAATGTTTTGAGATGTTTTTCGGTTATAAATCTGATGGCGTAGACAATAAAAACGAATTCCTGGTAGTGTGATGCTTATATAAAAGGTTATACCTCAAGTTCAGACGCAACTCTTTGGGAAGACACGAGGGGATCCGATCTATTATGACAGATGGTTCGATACCAATATTACTCAGCATTATCAAACACGTATATATCGTATAACAGTCTGTTCCTATTTACTGTAAGATCATGTCGGGGGTGGGGGGCTATTTTGCTTCTAGCACTCTAGCACAAACACACTATGTCTTTGAACACAAGTAGAATATGTTTATCGTTGGGAAGACATGAGGGGATCCGATCATCTATTTATGACAGATGGTTCCATACCAATATTACTCAACCAGGTTACATCACTCGTGACATGATTCACTTAACCCTTTCCCACATATGACACATCTGCAGCAGACGACTTTGAGAATGTCTATCTTAAAATATGGAAAATCTCTGTAAATGTAGGTATAATTACTAAACAATGATGAAAAACGTTGTGGCAAAAAGAAGAAATTGCTCGTTCTGAGCAATTTCTCCTTTTGTCACAACGTTTACAAAAGTCGTCTGGTGCAGATGTTTCAAGATGCGTCTACAAGTAGGAAAGGGTTAATAAAGCCTAATATGCAACGGAAATATCATATAACAGTTTGTGCCTATTTACTTTAAATTCATACCGGGGGATAAATCGCTCATCAAACACTAATTAAAAACGTAATTATCGGACCGTTTATAAAATGATTAAAAATACAATATCAGTCGTTGAACCGGAAAATCAACCAAATGGTTTTATGTCCAGTTTTGTATGTAGATACAAATATAGATGTTTGGCTTTTCGATTTTACGAGTCGATTTTTACACTTGTAACGTATGTTTAACCTTTAGGCATATTACTTTCGAAACAAGACGACCTCTGAACTATGTCATGCGAAAACCGACCTTCGGAGATTCATAATTAGTGTCTGTCGACTGTCTGTTGTAAAAGAAATATTGTATTGTCGACAATGATACAAATACAGTACGATATGTTCAGTTATTTAGGCCTGTGGTCCACTTTACAATTTTACACATCCACGTGTGTGACATCACAGTGGAGAGATTCAAGAAAAGAAAAAAGTTATGGATGCGATTACACTTATAACTTATTTTTAACCTTTAGGCATATTACTTTCAAAACAACACGATTGGTAAACTATGAACTCTGCCTATTAAGACCAATATCTCCATTTGCCACACTGTTTTCATATTCAATTCCACATCTACAGACACGCGAGAAAGCGTCTGCTAATGGGAAAGGGTTTTAATTGATTTATTAATTGGGATTTTACGCCGTTTTCAACAATTGTTCAGTTATATCACGGCGGCCAGTTCACCTTCTTATTTGTCTCCCTTTCTCACGCTAGTACTCCACACAACATACTTTCCAAGCAACCGGCTGCTTTTCCTCATAGACTGTTAGCCTATTGGTGGAAGACGAATGACGCTTGTCGCAATGACTGTTGTCAAACCTCGGAAATAATGTTGGCCGAGCTGGGGTTCGAACTCACAACCCCTTGATTAACAGCCCTCGTCGCTACCGGGCTCCTCTTAGAAATGCTTTCTCTATGACTCGTAATGGCGCCAGCAGTATCAAAAGATGACATATAAATGTAATTCTATCCCAAAAACATATATCATCACTTTTCTGGTATTTCTATAACAAATATAGACCCGAGTCTATCTCCATATCGAGGGCTTGGCGTGAAACGGTTGTAACTAAAATTGGTATTTTTTTACCAAGGTTATTTACCTCGCCATAAAGTCTTTATAAGCGTTAAATCATTTTTCTTGGTAAAGAATGGAGATTTAGGTGCCATTGCTCGTTCTGAGCAATGGCACCTAAATTTGCATTGTTTACAAAAGGGTCAAAATTGCCCCTAAATCCAGGGTTTCAAAATAGGTTTTGAGTTACAACCGTTTCACGCCAAGCCCTCGATATCAAGCATTGATTTGTCTGCTTGCTATTACTGTGTACGGATTTGATGTTCTTAGTCACTGTAATCTTGTTCATCTGTTGGCACGTTGCCCTGTCTTAGATAACGTACTTCACAATATTAACCAATCCCCAACATAAATACGCCTCTGCATCAAACCTAACCAGTTATTTCACGGCGTTTCCTGGTTTATTTACCAGTCGAGTCCCGGTAGCTCAGTCGGTAACGACGCGGGCTGTCAATCCATGGGTTGTGAGTTCGAATCCCGACTCGGCCAACTTTCTTTCCGACGTTTGACAACCGTCATTGCGTCATTTGTCTTCCACCAATGGGCTAAGTCTATGTGAAAAAGCAGCCAGTTGCTTGGGAAGATTGTTGTGTGGAGTACTGGTGTGCGAAAACCAGGAAACACATGAGTAGGTGAACTGGCCGCCGTGATAGGACTGATAAATTGTTAAAAACGGCGTTAAACCCCAATCAATCAACAATAATAACCAATCCCCACATAAAAACGCCTCTGCATCAAACTAACACAATCAGTTATTTCACGGCGTTTCCTGGTTTATTTACCAGCACTATACTAGTCTTTTGTCCTGACACCATCCAGTCAGTGGTAATGCTAACCATGCAACCCTGAGCGCTAAGGAGGGCAGCCTTTCCTACCATTTTTCAAAGTCTTTGGTATGTCGAACCCGCGACCTCCCGCACCCGATGCCGACGATCTACCACCACACCACCGAGACGGTCTAGAGACTATAAATGATCATATCATCTTAAACTATGCCGAGCACTATAGCATTTCTATACCAAAGATTACCCCCAACACAACCAATCGGCAGGAGACG
Source organism: Serripes groenlandicus (assembly GCA_031761405.1). Lineage (NCBI taxonomy): Eukaryota > Metazoa > Mollusca > Bivalvia > Cardiida > Cardiidae > Serripes > Serripes groenlandicus. The sequence continues at coordinate 20,767,901 of JASEVX010000001.1, forward strand.
ATTTTGAAACACGATCGTAAAATATGGACAAATATCTACTGTAAAATGTCTTAACAATTTAAAAAAAACATCGTGGCACACAGATGACTTACTCCATAAGAATCCTTTCTCCTTTCATCATGATGAGATTTTCAAAAGCCGCGTCAAAATGCGTCTACATATGGGCAATCGGTTTGTTCCCGGAACGCCTAATCGAGTTAATCTCTATCTGGTCAAAATTGAGGATTAGGGGGCCTTTTAAAGGGAAGTTATAAGTGATAGATTTATGTGAACTTAATTGATACGATAATTGAACATGGTCAGATTTTTTCTTTTATAGACAAAAAATATTATTTTGTATGTATTACGCTTCAATCTGAATTTAAACACTTCAAAACTTTTACAGTTGAAAAAAAATGGTATTTGGATGAAATGTGATTGAAACGTATTGTTGAAAATGGGTCAATGCATGTTAAAAGCGAAGGCTACTTTCCCCACAACAATTTCAAGTGGTACACTTTCTAAAAAGGCAACAGGTTAGGGTGCTTATTCTGTTGGCATAAGTTTGATTCTCGTCTGCACTTGTGATCGGTTTAAATATATTTAAACTACATAAACAACTACACAAAATAATACAATTTAAACTATTTTTATTTGTTATCATATTAATCAACATAATATAGAAAATGAGTATTTGTAAAAATTCTTGTGTATGCATAGCACAGATAAAACATATACACATGATATACATTAGATAGATGCTATATTCACACAGCTAAGCTCCCAACTGGATGAGTTGGGATGCTGAGTCCACATTAGTCATTAAATCAATCACTCCAGTTTGGTATCTCTCTTTGAGAACTATCAGGCGACGATCAATGTTCAGGTACCGTTGGGTTTGTGGTCTTGTAGTTCCACCTGCAGCTCTCTGAATTCTGTTGATATCGTTGCAGTTTGATACAATACTCGTTTCTCTTTCTCAGAAAAAAGAAATAAAAAATCATCTACTGCAAAGCTGTCTCATGTCATCTGTATATGAGAAACAGGATTAATGTATCTTGTGCTCTAATAGGTAAAATTGCGCAAATATTTAGTTTCGAATTGGAGTAAAGCAGAAAAAAGACGTGACCTATCCTAAACGGGCTGGTCAATATAACAACCATTTCAACCCTTTCCCTCATACGACTATTTTGCAGCAAACGACTTTGAACACATTTTGTCAAAAAAATGGAAAATCTCTATAATTGAATGGATAACCTATGACTTAAAGTAGAAAACATTGTGGCAAAAGGAGAAATTGCTCGTTTAGAGCAATTTCTTCTTTTGTCACTATGTTTTCAAACAGCCGTCTGCGCTGCAGAGGCGTCAGAAAGCGTCTATATGAGGGTAAAGGGTTTTAAATGATGAATCAGCATGCTTCGATGTAATATCACAGCCAGACAAAAACACATTTAACTTGGACACGTGCCAGTCTGAAGAGAATGGGAACTTTCAATCTATTTGTTACGAACAATTGACGAGTTTTCTGCAACAAAATAATTGGATCTTCTGATTCAATATTTATTCTGCCCAATGATGACGACACTTACAATAACAACGTAACAACCCACCTCCATTCAATTCAAAAGGAAATATTTTAGACTAAATTTATACTAATCTAAATTGCTTAAAAGGGTTATAATTCATATCACAATACATGGTTAAAAATGATCCTTGAAAGAAACCTGATATAAAGATTTAGTTTATTGCACATATTGAAGTCAGCTTACACATGGTGTGAAAATGACCAAAAGTTGATTAAACGCAAACTAAGGGTCAAATTGCGTGTAAATTACAGATGCTTTTAGCAGAATTTCTGTCATATCGCAGTGAACAAGTTCACATGCCCGTGCCTTTCATGCTTTTCTTTCATCAAAAGTCTAAACAAAATTATTTCAAGATAATTGGCTTACTTCCCACATAACTCTGAGATCATTGGTATGTGAGCCATCCTACGAGAAAACCTAAATAATGGAGACTGCGTGATGTATCGACCCGGATCAGCATGCGCTTTCCACGCATGCTTATCCGGGCCTACACCCCGTCTCAGGGGGATATATATATAGAGTAATGATTCCTGAAACATAAAATCCACAGAAGGCGAAAAGTACGAAAGGCCGGTGGTGACTTCCAAACTTCACACTTCAGACTTCATACTTCAGACTTCATACTTCAGACTTCATACTTCAGACTTCATACTTCAGACTTCATACTTCAGACTTCATACTTCAGACTTCATACTTCATACTTCAGACTTCAGATTTCAGACTTCAAACTTCACACTTCAAGCTTCACACTTCACGCTTCACACTTCGCGCTTCATACTTCACACTTCACACTTCACACTTCACACTTCACACTTTATACTTCACACTTCATAGATAATATGTTTGAAGTGTGAAGTTTGAAGTCTGAAGTGTGAAGTATGAAATTCATACTTCATACTTCACACTTCATAGATAATATGTTTGAAGTGTGAAGTGTGAAGTGTGAAGTGAGAAGTGTGAAGTGTAAAGTGTGATGTGTGAAGTGTGAAGTTTGAAGTTTGAGGTTTAAAGTATGAAGTTTGAAGATTGAAGTGTGAAGTGTGAATTGTGAATTGTGAAGTGTGAAGTATGAAGTTTGAAGTATGAAGTTTGAAGTCTGAAGTCTGAAGTTTGAAGTCTGAAGTCTGAAATCTGAAGTATGAAATCTGAAGTATGAAATCTGAAGTATGAAATCTGAAGTCTGAAATCTGAAGTTTGAAATTCAGACTTCATACTTCACACTTCATAGATAATATGTTTGAAGTGTGAAGTGTGAAGTGAGAAGTGTGAAGTGTAAAGTGTGATGTGTGAAGTTTGAAGTTTGAAGTTTGAGGTATAAAGTATGAAGTTTGAAGTTTGAGGTGTGAAGTGTGAAGTGTGAAGTATAAAGTTTGAAGTTTGAAGTGTGAAGTATGAAGTATGAAGTCTGAAGTCTGAAGTTTGAAGTCTGAAGTCTGAAATCTGAAGTATGAAATCTGAAGTATGAAATCTGAAGTCTGAAATCTGAAGTTTGAAATTCAGACTTCATACTTCACACTTCAAACTTCAAACTTCAAACTTCAAACTTCAAACTTCAAACTTCAAACTTCAAACATATTATCTATGAAGTTTGAAGTATGAAGTGTGAAGTGTGAAGTGTGAAATGTGAAATGTGAAGTATGAAGTGTGAAGTGTGAAATGTGAAGTATGAAGTGTGAAGTGTGAAATGTGAAGTATGAAGTTTGGAAGTCACCACCGGTCTTTTGTAGAAAAGAGTCTGTTCGGGTTTTCCTGCGCTGCATGCTTCGGCTGATCCGGGTCGATACTTTATACAATGTTGGTTTTCTCGCGGAACCGGAACGGCTCATTTAGCTTATTTATTTTACATCGGTTTCGAAACCGGCTTTAAGCTTATATTAATCACGCTCGATGTCTGCTTCCAGGACACATTTATAACCAGTCCGTGCACCGTTTGTGTGGACAAATCCCAAAAGCAGAACCCGCTCATCACGCGATTCCAACCCGAGACCTTTGGTACGAGAGGCCGACGCTCTACAACTGCACCTACTGTCTTAATTGTATTTCATTCTTCAATGCATTAATTTTTACATTATAACAAGAAAACCTCTTAATGGAATATCTATTAGGAAATATTAAGCTCAGCCAAAATTCTTTCCGACTGTTATCAAAAATCTATGCTGCTATATATGCATTCGTCATCAATCAATGGGCTAATAGTCTATTTTGAAAAGCAGCCAACTGCTTTGAAAGATTGTTTTGTGAAGTACTTGTGTGAGAAAGCCAGGAAACACATGGGTAGGTAAATTGGCTGCCGTGGTATGATTGAGTACTTGTTGAAAACGGCGTTAACCCAAATCAATCAATAAATCAATAAATTAATTAACTAGTGTCAGGGAACAGACAGTCGTTCATTTATTTCAACGGTCGAGAGGCTCCATAGGGAAATCATACAACCTGACCGTTGAGAACAGTGTCGATCCAGATCAATAAGTTCGTCTACAAAGTCTGCAATCATAGGAAAGAATCAATGATCTAGCCGAGGTTGAAACTCACCACCGCATGATTAAAAGCCATCAACTGAGCTGTCATGGTTTGACACCCTGTCAAATCGGGTCTGATTGTAAGACACAGTAGTGAAGAGGTAGAGCGCCGGCCTATCATACCAAAGGTCCCAGGTTCGATTCCCGTGCATAGCGGCTTCTGGCTTTGTCTTTTTTGTAGATTTGGATCTGGATCGATTCAAGAACGAGCTCAATCAAATATTCATTACTTAAAAAGGATATGTTTGTGTTGATTGCTTGCTGTTTGTAATTTTAAAAGCGTCATTAAAATACCATATTACGTCAAGATATTAATTATTTACCACATACAAATCAGAACAGATGACATTGAACACATCAGGGGACAATTTGAAATATTAACATATCCGAAAGTATATAACTATTGATTTAAATTTTTAAAAAAAAACCATGAAAGTGAGAAATTGCTCAATATAAGAAATTTCTTCTTTCGCAAAATGTTTCCAAAAGTCCTCTGCTGCACAGGCGTCAACTAGCGTCTTTATGTTGGAAGAGCCTGGTGGTTATTTTAAGGAACGTCTGATTTAAAAAAAATATCTGGCCATGAAATGTAACATCCGGGAAATAGAAATAATATTGAAAAAGAAATACAGAAAAATACGATATTGCTTGTTTTGAGAAATTATTCACTTTTTCCGAAATGTTTGCAAGGTTCGTCTGCTGCAGAGGCGTCCGAGGTGGTCGACTGTATCATGGAACTGTTTTGTAATTAAAAAAAACACCACGAGCTTGGTTTATTGTCGATAGCAAGGAAATAATAGATCAGACTGACCGCGAACCCTTTCCACAATACAACACATATGTATAACAGACGACATTGAAAACATCAAAGTAAAATTACTGGAAATATATGTTTTAGGGAAACTTTAGTTATTGAATGGATTCGAAAATATTGTAACAAAGGTGAAATAGCTCATCATGAGCAATCTTTCCTTTTGCAACATATTTTTTAAATGTCATCTGCTGCAGACGCCCCAAAATGCGTCTACGTGTGAGGGAAATGGTTAATATAGGATTGCGTCCGCATCGCCATACCGCAGCTGAGACATTCTCTTATTGAATTTCAACTCGTCTGCACGTCTTTCTGGATTATCGGTTACGTCTGCGGGTCGCGTTACAAAATATACGATTTTTTTCCATTTGACACAAGGGACTACTTTCTCAATCATTATCACTGGTGATTTATGTACTCTGTTGCTTCTAGCATTCTAGCACAAATACACTACTACGTCTTTGAACACAAGTAGAATATGTTTATCTATGTGCTATATACTACCAGGGATTTATTTTAAGATATTTGCAATTAATATAAAGGTTGTCATGTTCATTGTATTGCATTCTGACACATGCTACTATGTTGTTGTTTCTTTCATTTGCTTATGCCATACATCATTGCCATAGAAACTCATTTAATGTTCTCATGTTTGTTACTCATGTTTGTTACTCATGTTTGTTACTCATGTTTGTTGCTCATGTTTGCTACTCACGTGTGTTACTCATGTTTATTTCTCAGGTTTATTACTAATGTTACCCTCAGCATGGTTTTAAAGTAGTGCCATAGAGCAACAACATATTAGTAGTGCCATATAGCAACAACATATTAGTAGTATCAGTAGTGCCATATAGCAAACAACATATTAGTAGTAGTGCCATATAGCAACAACATATTAGTTTTGCTATATAGCAACAACATATTAGTAGTGCCACATAGCAACAACATATTAGTAGTGCCATATAGCAACAACATATTAGTAGTGCTATATAGCAACAACATATTAGTAGTGCCACATAGCAACAACATATTAGTAGTGCCATATAGCAACAACATATTAGTAGTGCCACATAGCAACAACATATTAGTAGTGCTATATAGCAACAACATATTAGTAGTGCCACATAGCAAACAACATATTAGTAGTAGTGCCATATAGCAACAACATATTAGTTGTGCTATATAGCAACACCATATTAGTAGTGCCACATAGCAACAACATATTAGTAGTGCTATATAGCAACAACATATTAGTAGTGCCACATAGCAAACAACATATTAGTAGTAGTGCCATATAGCAACAACATATTAGTTGTGCTATATAGCAACAACATATTAGTAGTGCCACATAGCAACAACATATTAGTAGTGCCATATAGCAACAACATATTAGTAGTGCCACATAGCAACAACATATTAGTAGTGCCATATAGCAACAACATATAGTTAGTTTAAACTTATTTATTTTACATCGATTGCGAAACAAGCCTTGGGCTTAGATTAATCACGCTCGATGTCTGCTTCCTGGAGACTTCACCAGTACTCGCGCCGTTTGTGTGGAAAAATCCCAAAGTCAGGACCCGCTCATCACGGGACTCGAACCAGGGACCTTTGATACGAGAGGCCGACGCTCTACCTCTGCACCACTGTCTTCCACATATTAGTAGTAGTGCCACATAGCAACAACATATTAGTAGTACCATATAGCAACAACATATTAGTAGTACCATATAGCAACAACATATTAGTAGTACCATATAGCAACAACATATTAGTAGTAGTGACATATAGCAACAACATATTAGTAGTACCATATAGCAACAACATATTATTTGTCCCATATAGCAACAACATATTAGTAGTGCCACATAGCAACAACATATTATTAGTGACATATAGCAACAACATATTAGTATTGTGATATGTTGTTGTTATGTGATGTTATATTTAGTAATAATTAGACACATATATAACTCTTTGACTTAGAATTGTCTTGTTAGGTTATCATACTGACATGAAGTCATCAAATGCGATGCTATTTATTCTTTGATGATAAAGGTCGCATTACATTATGATCAATATGTTAATATTTTTCACGAATCCTCTTTTTTATTCTTTAAATGTTATATGTTTTGTATTTAAAAAAAAGAAGACAGACTGCCATGTTTGACATGTATTTTTTTGTATATTGTATTTTTGTCATGTTTGTGTTTATTTTTTTGTATATTGTATGGTTGTCATGTTGGTAGTTGTGTATTTTTTTTGTATATTGTATGTGTGTCATGTTTGTATTTTTGTACGTTTTTCGTATATTTTATGTTTATATTTGTGCATCTTTTTGTATGTTGTTCATGTTTGTATTTTTTTTGTATATTGTATGTTTTCATGTTTGAATTTGTGTAACTTTTAGTATGTTTGTCATGTTTGTATTTTGTAACCTCTTTTTACCATCGGTATTTCACCTTCTGGGTAAACAAATACACTATATACATTATAAAAGTGTTGACGTTACTTTATTGAGTTTTTAACTGCTTTCAGATGCTTTTTGGTTGTAAATCTTATAGCATAGAAAATAAACACGAACTCCTGGTGTTTTGGTTCCTATATAAAAGGTTATACCCCAAGTTAAGACGCGAACGCGAACGCAATTAGTCTACTCAATAGATTATTAATTTTGCTATAACTCATTTTAGAAAGCAGATCGTTGGAACTTGAAGACACGAGGGGATCCGATCTATTTATGACAGATGGTTCGATATCAATATTACTCAGCATTATCAAACAGGTTACATCACGCCGTAATTCACTGAATAAAGCCTAATATGCAACGGAAATATCATATAACAGTCTGTGCCTATTTACCTTAAGATCATGCCGGGGGATAAATCACTCTTTTTTGCTTTCATTTGACACAAGTGACTTTCTCGATTAGCACTGGTGATTTATTTAATCTGTTGCTTCTAGAACACTACGTCTTTGAACACAAGTAGAATATGTTTATCTATGTGCTATACACTACTAACAGGGATTTATTTAAGATATTTGAAATTAATATAAAAGTTTTAACGTTACTTGATTGAGTTTTTAAATGTTTTGAGATGATTTTCGGTTATAAATATGATGGCGTAGGCAATAAACACGTATTCCTGGTATGTTTATGCTTATATAAAAGGTTATTGATTTTGCTACATAACTAATTTTTAGAAAGCATATCGTTTTGAAGGCATGAGGGGATCCGATCTATTATGACAGATGGTTCGATACCAATATTACTCAGCATTATCAAACAGGTTACATCTCCCCTAATATGCAACAGAAATATCGTATAACAGTCTGTGCCTATTTACTTTAAGAACATGCCGGGAGGGGGGGGGGGGGGGGGGGGGGGGCGTGGGGGTGGGGGGGGGGGGGTGATAAATGGCTATTTTTGCGCTCGTTTTTGCTTCATTTTGATCCAAATGACTACATTCTCAATCATTAGCACTGGTGATTTATGTAATCTGTTGCTTCTAGCATTCTAGCACAAAAACACTACGTCTTTGAACACAAGTAAAATATGTTTATCCATGTGATATATACCAATAACAGAGATTTATTTAAGATATTTGCAATTGATATAAAAGTTTTGACGTTACTTAATTGAGTTTTTAAATGTTTTGAGATGTTTTTCGGTTATAAATCTGATGGCGTAGACAATAAAAACGAATTCCTGGTAGTGTGATGCTTATATAAAAGGTTATACCTCAAGTTCAGACGCAACTCTTTGGGAAGACACGAGGGGATCCGATCTATTATGACAGATGGTTCGATACCAATATTACTCAGCATTATCAAACACGTATATATCGTATAACAGTCTGTTCCTATTTACTGTAAGATCATGTCGGGGATGGGGGACTATTTTGCTTCTAGCACTCTAGCACAAACACACTATGTCTTTGAACACAAGTAGAATATGTTTATCGTTGGGAAGACATGAGGGGATCCGATCATCTATTTATGACAGATGGTTCCATACCAATATTACTCAACCAGGTTACATCACTCGTGACATGATTCACTTAACCCTTTCCCACATATGACACATCTGCAGCAGACGACTTTGAGAATGTCTATCTTAAAATATGGAAAATGTCTATAATTGTAGGTTTAATTACTAAACAAAGATGAAAAACGTTGTGGCAAAAAGAAGAAATTGCTCGTTCTGAGCAATTTCTCCTTTTGTCACAACGTTTACAAAAGTCGTCTGGTGCAGATGTTTCAAGATGCGTCTACAAGTAGGAAAGGGTTAATAAAGCCTAATATGCAACGGAAATATCATATAACAGTTTGTGCCTATTTACTTTAAATTCATACCGGGGGGGATAAAATCGCTCATCAAACACTAATTAAAAACTTAATTATCGTATGAGGGGTTTGTAAAATAATTAAAAATACAATATCAGTGGTTGAACAGGAAAATCAATCAAAAGGTTTTATGTCCAGTTTTTTATGTAGATACAAATATAGATGTTTGGCTTTTCGATTTTACAAGTCGATTTTTACACTTGTAACGTATGTTAAACCTTTAGGCATATTACTTTCGAAACTAGACGACCTCTGAACTATGTCATGCGAAAACCGACCTTCGGAGATTCATAATTAGTGTCTGTCGACTGTCTGTTGTAAAAGAAATATTGTATTGTCGACAATGATACAAATACAGTACGATATGTTCAGTTATTTAGGCCTGTGGTCCACTTTACAATTTTACATATTCACGTGTGTGACATCACAGTGGAGAGATTCAAGAAAAGAAAAAAGTTATGGATGCGATTACACTTATAACTTATTTTTAACCTTTAGGCATATTACTTTCAAAACAACACGATTGGTAAACTATGAACTCTGAACTATGCAATGCGAAAACCGACCGACGGAGATTCATAATTAGTGTCTGTCGACAATGATACAATACAGTACGATATGTTCAGTTATTTAGGCCTGTGGCCCACTTTTCAATTTTACATATACACGTCCGATCACACTTTTTTGTATATATATATATATATTGTTTATCTGTATGATATTATGAAATATATATGTTTTGGTGACTTATAGGCCCATGGGGCCGGGTGTTAATAATAATTGTTAAAGAATAAATGTATATTATAAATGCTTTGTAACACATGTCACAATAATAAACAATTTACTTACTTACTTACTTACTTATACAAAATAAGTTCACATGTGTGACATCAAAGTGAAGAGATTCAAGAAAAGAAAAAAGTTATGGATGCGATTAAAAGCAGTTCAACACATATTTTAAAGCATCATGACAAAAGAGGAAAGTGTTCATTATGTTCATATCTCCTTTAAAGCAGTAAGGATTTCAACTCTTTTCAATAACTATTCATTCAGCAGTCGAACGCTTCTCTATTAAGGTCGAAATATTTTCAAAGTTATTTGTTGCCAACTTGTTGCATATATGCAATGGTTAACCCTTTCCCTCATACGACAATTCTGCAGCAGACGATTCTGAACATATTTTGTCAACAAATAGAAAATCTCTATAATTGAATGGATAACCTATGACTAAAAGTGGAAAACATTGTGGCAAAAGGAGAAATTGCTCGTTTTGGGCAATTTCTTCTTTTGTCACTATGTTTTCAAAAAGCTGCCTGCTGCAGAAGCGTCAGAAAGCGTCTCTATGAGGGAAAGGGTTAATATGTTTATGTTATAAACAGAAGTAAATATCAACCCAATAGTAAAATAATTTGTTTTGATATGTAGGCTTCTGGTCAAGTATGCATATAAAAGAACACAACAAATACATATAATAATGGCGTTTCCTTTAAAATTACTAATTTAAAAAAATACTGATTGTTATGTGTAATTGTTTCAGCTATATCAGGGCTTTTCCTGGTCCATTTATCCTGACACCAGCCAGTCAGTCGTTATGCTAACCCCACGATCCCGAGCGTCAAGGAGGGCAGCCATTACTTCCATTTTTAATGTATTTGGTATTACCCGACCAGGGATCGAACCTGCTACCTCCTGCACCCGAGATGGACGCTCTACCACTACACCACCGAGGCGGTTTCAAAGCATGTATGGCTTAGCTAATATAATTTTTCTTAATAATTTACTTTCCTGATTTTAAATGAATCGGGTTGAATGCCTTTATGTACAGTCGATGTGAGGGTCTTTCATCAGATGCTTCAGGGATTCCTGTACGGTATTATGGAGAACCGTGGGGAAACCTGATCGTATACTGCACGAGTGTACAGTCTCACGTAGGGCTTCACTGGTCGCTTAATTTCAGAATGTCAGTTTCCATCGACGGGGTCAACTTTTAATAGCAATGTTTTTGTTTTTTTACATATGTAACTCTATTAACCATGGGCATAAATATGGGGATTTTCTTACTTCTGGTCATTTTGTGATCATAACCTAACTTCGCCACCAAAAAATTGACCTTTTGGAAATTGTGTAGTTCAGATCCATTCCAAACCGCATTCTTAAAATTGCTCATACTGAGCTAATTCTGCTTTTGTTATAATATTCCCAAAGGTCATCTGTTGTAAAGACATCATAACGAGTCTACATGAGGGAAGTTGATTTTGGAGGAACATTCCTGTATTTCCTGGAATTTTAAAAATGACATTATTTTATAGATTTATTAAATTTTCTTAGAAAACTGAAGGAAAAATTAACTAGGAAATCGTCAACCCTTTCCCTCATACGACAATTCTGCAGCAGACGACTTTGAACATATTTTGTCAAAAAAATAGAAAATCTCTATAATTGAATGGATAACCTGTGACTAAAAGTGGAAAACATTGTGCCAAAAGGAGAAATTGCTCATTTTGAGCAATTTCTTCTTATGTCACTATGTTTTCAAAAAACCGTCTGCTGCAGAGGCGTCAGAAAGCGTCTATATGAGGGAAAGGGTTCATTTCCTCTTGAATGTCAAAGTTCCTTGAAAACAATAGAATACGGGAAACATTGTTTAACTCGTTCAGTGTCGAATTGTTTAAAGTAGACTCTTCCATGTTCAAAATCGGAAAACTCCATTTCTTAAGTAATACGAGTTTTGGAATATTTTGAAAAATTAAAAGCAAACAATGCCGATATCAGGTGAGACAGCTCGTGACGAATCTGTATTGTTTGCCAAAAAAACGTCGATATCTTTGGAAAGAAAACTTTAGATATGACTATATATAATATGTGATGATGTGTTTTCAACGTGTCGTATTTAACTATAATGGTTAAATGTCAATTTGAAAAACTTGATACTGCTGTCTTTTTTTAATTTGAAAATTGATATCATTGTCTTTCCATGATTTGAAAAAAGATAAGCTTTTTTTTAAGTAGCTACTGCCGTCTTTCTCTCTTTCCCTCTTATAGCCGAATTGAATGCTGACGCCGAGCCCCGGTAGCTCAGTCGGTAGCGACGCGGGCTGTCAATCCAGGGGTTGTGAGTTCGAATCCCAGCTCGGCCAACATTCTTTCCGACGTTTGGCAAAAGTCACTGTGACCTGCGTCACTCGTCTTTCACCAATGCGCTGTTTAGCAGTCTATGTGGAAAAGTAGCCAGTTGCTTGGAAAGTATGTTGTGTGGTGTACTGGTGTGGGAAAACCAGGAAACGCACGAGTAGGTGAACTTGTCGCTGTGATATGACTGAATTTTTTTTGAAAACGGCGTTAAACCCCAATCAATCAATCTGCAGGAGACGCCTTTAGAAAATAGTGTGGCAAAAAAGTCAGCCTCTGAATTTTGTCAATTGCAAACATTCATCTGTAGGCTAGGAAAGGGTTAAATCTTATCAACAGCTAGCGGTCGTGTTTCCTACTTCATCTATTTTCGCTCATCCACAATCCCTAACATATAACATACTTAATTATTTAGATATTGCATGACCTTGAGTCGGCCATTATTCTTTACATCACGCAAATGATCCTGTAGATCAATGTGAGTTATCCGTGATCTCGAGTGGATCTCGTGTGAACATATTCGTTATTGCAACACACACACAGGAGCCTACCACGAGAATTCTTCGAGGTTTGAATGTCAAAAAAAATATCTCTGTCTTTTCAGCTAATTACCTGTGTTATCTAGGTTCGCTCTATATATATTATCTTTTCAGCTCATTACATAATGTCATATATATGTTCGCTTTATATCGTTTAACCTTTCAGCTTAATATTACAATTAAGTCCTATATATATATAGTCGCTATATGTATATTACCATTTCAGCTTAATGCATTTATGTCATATATATGTTCGATCTATGTGTATTACCATTTCAGCTTATTACATTTATGTCATATACATGTTTGCTATATATGTATAACCATTCGAGATTAGTACATTTATGTCATATATATGTTCGCTCTATATCGTTTAACCTTTCAGCTTATTACAATTAAGTCCTATATATACTCGCTATATGTGTATTATCATTTCAGCTTATTACAGTTAAGTCCTATATATAGTCGCTATATGTGTATTACCATTTCAGCTTATTACATTTAAGTCCTATATATAGTCGCTATATGTTTATTACTATTTCAGATTATTACAGTTATGTCATATATATATGTTCGATATATATGTGTATTACCATTTCAGCTTATTGCAGTTATGTCATATATATATGTTCGATCTATGTGTATTACCATTTCAGCTTATTACATATATGTCATATACATGTTTGCTATATATGTATTACGACTCAAGATTAGTACATTTATGTCATATATATTCGCTTAATATGTATTACCCTTACAGCTTATTACATTTATGTCATATATATTCGCTCACTATTGTATACTTTGATATTGTTCCTTCTATTTTCCATTTGGTAAAAGGATTCAATATCAGTTGTTATTGCATACTTTCATATTATTGGTCCGTTCACTTTGCATTGAAGAAAGTGGTCATGATTTTTCGATCATGACCGGTGTAAAGGAGTGATCATGACGTGCAAAAATTTCGCATAATTAAAATGCTAGGGACTACTTTTTTATGTAAACAAACATAGCTGACCTAAATATCATTAGTATACCTCACGTGACTTTGTAATATTACATTCTCATATACTGATCATGGAACATTTCTTATTGTCTCATGCTAACATTACGTTTTTGACCGGATAACAGTCTGAACGCGCGTCTTAAATGTTGGTTATGCACGTGCATGACGTGATTTAAAAAAATACGTCACTGTTATTATTCAATTTTCCAGGGTCTTTCAAATAGTACTATTTGAAAGACCCTGAATTTTCTAAAACGGCATTTGCAACAAAATGACTACATTTGTAAACAAACAGCTTGTTTAGATTTCGGAAGCAGACTTATCCACTTTCGATTTTTAAAGAAAATCCACAGTGTTAACCAAATAGTTTACAATATGAAAGTATGCAATAAAAAGGTTATTGACCCAGTACTGTGAAATCATCGTTGGACCTCGTTCTTTGGCGAACGTAGCCTCGCAAGCTCGACAACGTCAACCCAAGAACTCGGTCCAACGATGATTTCACAGTACAGGGTAAATAACCTATGCTATTGCACGCATTGATATTGCACGCATTGATATTGCACTCAGATCTTGTTCACGTAATGCTAAGAACGGAATTTCGAACTATTTCCATACACTAACGTTACCAAAAGCGCTCTCATCCAACCTTTCATGATTTAGAGACCAGCTAACTTCTACTTCTACTGTGTATAATACTGTCAGGGCTTAGTGCATCGCAGGCAAGTGAAGCCATCAAAATGGTTAAAACAACTAATTAGGCATATTTTCAAATATAAATGAAATAAAAAAACATCTGTGTTGTTTAGGCTGTGTATCAATGTAGACGTGACTTGAATCAGTTTACAGATGTGATCTGCGCACGGTTCGACTCTCTGATAGTCCTAGGAAAAAGCTGTGCTTATACGGTTCGTAGTACATTGTTTGGTACATTTTTTATAGCTGACACGTAGTGAAAAAAATGATAGACATGTATACACAGACCCCCAATCTGGTCTATTTATAGCGTTAGCTGTGCTAGAAAATAACTACGTAGTTTCTGACGTAATAATGTGACGTGTACATCAATAGTATTGCTCGATTGTTGTTTTGATTGTCGTTGACGATCTATTATTTATAAGTGTATCAACAAATAAAGAGGGATTCATAAATGCTAGGATGATAAGCAAATGTTTGTTTTAAAGGTAGGTCTCAAGATTTGTTTTGTTATCTTTTGATGTGAAGTTTATCAACGCAGTAGCCTTTATATGTATATAAACGATGTGTTTTTGCTTTATTGAACATACTGCGAGGTCAAAATATCCTTTTAAAGGAGCATCTTAATCGTAATAATTTTTTTTTATCCAGGCGTAAATACAAGAAATAGAGAATACACGAGTTCTTAATGGAAAACACTGCTCTATATGTTTTAATTAAAGCATATTACAAATTCCATAAAATATTATCAGATGTTATATATCTTTAGTTTTTTCACATTTTTTTTTTTTTTTCTTGGGGGTAAAATGCATAGCGAATATACGTGCATGTTTCGTTGTAAATATTCGAATGATAAAAATCACAGGTGCCAGTCTCGTTTACAAGTTTGAAAAGGTCCAGATTGACAGAATAATAGATATAAATCAAATAAAACCAAAACAACTTCACAATGAGGGAACACAACACTAAGTGGCCCTGTAAAAAGCAAAATGCGAATAAGTTCCGACTTATTTGGTCTCTAATAATATATGAACTATATGAATAGAGTATGAGTCAGTTACACATATTTAAATGTAGATCAGCATTATCATCCGATAGTACAGTGATATTTGATGAATGTTCTATGTGCATCAGCATGGCTGTCTGTCTAGGCGGACTGTCAGCCATTCTAATGCACACCTAGCTGTACAGTATGTCAAATTCGTGTCATGTTACGATGTGATGGTCTATGAGACAGTTGCATTTTTATCTGTATTGTCATGCAGAATCCATTGCCCATGTGTCACAGACTCAACTTTGTTCAGCCTTACTGAGGTTTTATTAGTAACATTGTATGTTGTTTGACACATATTTAATTTTAACATATTTTAAGTTATTTAATAGTTAATCACATATGATTAGTGATATATGTATAGCCATGCATTTGTTTGTCCTGACAATCGTATCATGTTTATCAAGTGTTATGCATGTTTATGCAAGCACTTCCTGCTGGATTATGCAAGCATACACTTCATTTGTTTGATTCATGTATGTGAATTTTGCCTTTCATTTGTGAAATGTTTCACATCATTGTGAAAAATGTATTGTTTTTCCTAATTGTGAAGTAGCCTTAATTTTGCCTCTTATATAGTAGGTGGAAAGGCGCTGATGTCATACATGTTCACTCTATATGTTAAACCATTTCAGCTTATCACACTTATGTTGTATATGTTTGCTCTGTGTGTATAACCCTTAGAGCTTATTACATTTATGTCATAGATGTTCTCTCTATATATATATTCCTTTTATAGTTTATTACATTTATGTCATGTATACATAATTGCTCTATAAGTATTACCCTTACAGCTTTTTACATTTATGACATATATATTTGCTTTATATGTATTACCATTTCAGCTTATTACATTTATGTCATGTACATGTTTGCTCTATATATATTTCCCTTACAGCTTATTACATGTACATTTATGTCATATAGATTCGCTCTATATGTATTACGCGTACAGCTAATTACATCTATGTCATATAATTATGTTCGCTCTATATGTTTTTGCCGAGCCCCGGTAGCTCTGTCGGTAGCGACGCGGGCTGTCAATCCAGGGGTTGTGACGCGACTGATCTGGATCGATACATTACGCAGAGTCCATCATGTTGGTTTCTCGTTGAACAGCTCATATATACAATGAACCGTATCTGAATCTGGACAATAGAAATGTTTAAATTTAAAATGATCTAAACAAAACAAAAAAGACATCGGATTGCTTTGATTCGTAACTTTAGTTATTAGTTATGCGAAACGCATATATAAATAATACGAACATATATCTTATAGTCCAATGTAGAATTGGTTTTGAAACACTATTGTCTTGGTTTAAATTTTCTTCGGAATCTATTAACTATTCCAAAATCTGATATCGGTTCTTCTGGTGGTCTTGGTATAAGATGTGTGCCGTTCAACTCATCTACATAACCGTCCCTTTGTTTGATAATGTCTGTAATGCTGGATGCTGCTTCATCATTAACACGTTCACTGATAAGGTTTTTGGTATTTGAACCAATCTCTGGTAAATATGTGTCGGTCGTATCAGATACATTCAACTTCCTTTTGTCCCACTCGTTCTTTGCTTTAGCTATTTCCTTTTTATACCACATCATTCTCTTTGTTAAATTTTCCTTCTTTTCTTGTTCACGTTCCAGTAATCGCTGTGCGCTCATATATTCATTGATGAGATCATCGTCTATCCCTCGTGCTCTCTCTTGTCGCTTCAACCAATCTCTCTTATTCGCCAACTGTTTCCTCTGTTTTGTTAGATCGTCGTTCAGTCGCTGTGTCATGACATATCTAGCTGAGCTACTTTTAACATCCTTCCTGTGGCCTGTTACGATCTCTTTATATCTTGCTCTCTCCTTTTCTAAACGTTCGCATTCTCTTCTCTTGTTTAGGGTTTCTTTTCTATCATTTTCTGATAGACTGTTCAGATGGTCAATCAGCTGTTTGTTTCTTTGTTGTTTTTCCTCTTGATGTTTCAAGTATTTCTCTTGTTGCTGGATACTAGTAACATCGTCCTTTATCTTATCCAATAGTTCTTCTCTACTCCATTGATATCTTTTAACGCCATTTGTTCGTGCAGTATTCTCTGTATATCTTACTTCTACTACATTTAGCTCGGCTTTAAAGTCCCCTGCTTTATTTCCTGAACAATGACTAAATCCAGACAATCTTGTGCTAGTGCTATAGTCCGATGTTCGATCCGTGTCTGAAGTCGAATAACTTGAGGTTGATTTCTTCTTATACATGTTTTCCGTATGTGTGTGTGTGAAAGACAATACACAATAATGTCTGCCCTAGCGTTGCTATGACTAGATGACGTTGATGACGTTGTAAAGGTAGTGACGTATGTAACGGTAGTGACGTTGATAACGTTAGTAACGTAATTACGTTTTAACGAGGATACGTCCTAGATATTTTTCGTACATTGTATAATATACTCGAAGGGACAATCTTCGTAGATATCATTACGCTGTAGTTTGAGACGTTCTGTCCTTAAAGCGGATTTAGATGTTTTTTCTCAAATGGATTTTCTGTTTTTCTTTTTATGCATGTATGATGATATTATTTGAGTGTACATGCATTTATATGCAATACATTCATTTTCTTTTTTAAATAAAAGGAAGCCTTTCAGGAGTGCTTGCATTTAAAATGTTACAACTTATTCGTGATATTTTTACTTACACTGAAACTAAAACAGCTTTTTTTGTTTGTATGTTGCTATCATGTTTTGAGATAACAAGGTTTGTAAGTGATGACAAAAGTTGTACATCTACAAAAAATATCAAAAAACACTTTTGTTTTTGTTTTTGTGCATGACTAGAGTGACATATACATGTAGCTGTGTTGAGGGTAATTGTAATGATATCTGCTCGGTTATTGATATTGAGAAATAGACCTCGAGAAACGGATGGTTTAATTTAGTTTTATCGTCAGTTCTTTGATCTCTATTCTATTTGACAGCTATAGTTCCTTGGTGTGCGATCGTTCTCTGTTGTTTTACCATATAGCCTAATTGTTGAATGTTACAGCATCTTGTACAGCATTACATTTTACATCCGCTGACAAAGGTAATTAAAGGCTTTTGCAAACAATGCAGATTCGGGTGAAACAGCTCATTACGAGCTGTCTCTCCTGAAATCTCTGAGTTATTTGCTACTTAGACATTAAATGCTAAAATAAATAGAGAGCAACAGAGATAAACAAAAATCAAATGTGACATAAAGACAGTAGAAATGATGCCAAAACGGTGTATACGCACTTTTACCACAATTACACTTGGCCTGCGAAGACGGTGTATACATACTTTTGCCATAATAACACTTGGCCTGCGAAGATGGTGTGTAAGCACTTTTGCCATAATAACACTTGGCCTGCGAAGCCGGTGTATACACACTTTTGCCATAATCACACTTGGCCTACGAAGACGGTGTATACACACATTTGCCATAATCACAATTGGCCTGCAAAGATGTGTAAGCACTTTTGCCATAATCAAGCTTGGCCCGCGAAGACGGTGTATACACACTTTTGCCATAATTACACTTGGCCCGCGAAGACGGTGTGTAAGCACTTTTGCCATAATAACATTTGGCCCGCGAAGACGGTGTATACACACTTTTGCCATAATCACACTTGGCCCGCGAAGACGGTGTGTAAGAACTTTTGCCATAATAACATTAACACGAAGACGGTGTATACGCACTTTGGCCTGCGAAGCCGGTGTATACACACTTTTGCCATAATCACACTTGGCCCGCGAAGACGATGTATACGCACTTTTGCCATAATCACACTTGGCCTGCGAAGACGGTGTATACACACTTTTGCCATAATCACACTTGGCCTGCGAAGACGGTGTATACACACTTTTGCCATAATCACACTTGGCCCGCGAAGACGGTGTGTAAGAACTTTTGCCATAATAACATTTGTCCTGCGAAGACGGTGTATATGCACTTTTGCCATAATCACACCTGGCCCGCGAAGACGGTGTGTAAGCACTTTTGCCATAATCACATTTGTCCTGCAAAGACGGTGTATACGCACTTTTGCCATACTCACACTTGGCCCGCGAAGACGTTGTGTAAGCACTTTTGCCATAATCACATTTGTCCTGCAAAGAGGGAGTATACGCTTTTTTGCCATAATCACATTTGTCCTGCAAAGACGGTGTATACACAGTTTTGCCATACTCACACTTGGCCTGCGAAGACGGTGTGTAAGCACTTTTGCCATAATCACATTTGTCCTGCAAAGACGGAGTATACGCACTTTTGCCATAATCACATTTGTCCTGCAAAGACGGTGTATACGCACTTTTGCCATAATCACATTTGTCCTGCAATGACGGAGTATACGCTCTTTTGCCATAATCACATTTGTCCTGCAAAGACGGAGTATACGCACTTTTGCCATAATCACATTTGTCCTGCAAAGACGGTGTATACGCACTTTTGCCATAACCACGCTTGGCCTGAGAAGACGGTGTGTAAGCACTTTTGCTATAATCACATTTGTCCTGCGAAGACGGTGTATACGCACTTTTGCCATACTCACACTTGGCCTGCGAAGACGGTGTGTAAGCACTTTTGCCATAATAACATTTGTCCTGCAAAGACGGAGTATACGCACTTTTGCCATAATCACATTTGTCCTGCAAAGACGGTGTATACGCACTTTTGCCATAATCACATTTGTCCTGCAAAGACGGAGTATACGCACTTTTGCCATAATCACATTTGTCCTGCAAAGACGGTGTATACGCACTTTTGCCATAACCACGCTTGGCCTGAGAAGACGGTGTGTAAGTACTTTTGCTATAATCACATTTGTCCTGCGAAGACGGTGTATACGCACTTTTGCCATACTCACACTTGGTCTGCGAAGACGGTGTGTAAGCACTTTTGCCATAATAACATTTGTCCTGCAAAGACGGGAGTATACGCACTTTTGCCATAATCACATTTGTCCTGCAAAGACGGTGTATACGCACTTTTGCCATAATCACATTTGTCCTGCAAAGAGGGAGTATACGCTCTTTTGCCATAATCACATTTGTCCTGCAAAGACGGAGTATACGCACTTTTGCCATAATCACATTTGTCCTGCAAAGACGGTGTATACGCACTTTTGCCATAATCACATTTGTCCTGCAAAGACGGAGTATACGCTCTTTTGCCATAATCACATTTGTCCTGCAAAGACGGTGTATACGCACTTTTGCCATAATCACGCTTGGCCTGCGAAGACGGTGTATACGGAGATTTGCCAGAATCACCCTTAGCTTGCGAACATGATTTATACACAGTTTTGCCAGAATCACACTTGGCCTGCGAAGGCGGTATACGTTACGTTACGATAGGTTCAGATGAGCCTGCACATCTGCTCAGTCTAATAATAAACTACGGTCGTTAACAGAGTCTTCTAACAGGCTTATATAAGTAATTTGTGATCAGTGTAAATCTTTATCAGACTGTTCGGATGCACAGGCTGATCTTGGTCTACATTGTTCACAAATGTTAGCTTGTATAACTGACCACGGACCGGGTTCATACATGTCCTTATACAACTACTGACGAAATCACCTTTTGGTTCGTGCCAAGATAAATCCTCGTGATAAGGAGGGAGGAAAAAGTGCGCAAATATATTCAAATCAAATATTCTTGATTTCGACTGTAGATCATAAATATAACGGGTCTTTATTCCTTATGGTAAATGTCAATAAAAAAAATTGATAAAGTTAGGCTATAGGTAACAAGACAGAATCCGGTGTGGAACTGTATTATCCGAGTGCCAACATGATTGTTTTTTTCCCCGGAAATATACTCATGTGATTTTCTTTTGGTCAATAGGCTCGACAGTATACAGGGGAAGACAGCCAGCATAGCTCTAGATACTGGGCGTATTGCATGATCTAAAACCAGTATTAGACCTCTAAAAGCTATGTTGTGGGTACTCAAAAGAAACGTCTTACAGATATGTCGAAAAAGCAAGACATGTTTACTGCTCTTTATCTAGTGCTCTGCAGCCAGTTGCTGTCTTACAGATATGTCGTAGAAACAAGACATGTTTACTCCTCTTTATCTAGTGCCCTGCAGCGAGTTGCTGTCTTACAGATATGTCGTAGAAATAAGACATGTTTACTCCTCTTTATAGTGCTCGGCAGCCAGTTGCTGTCTTACAGATATGTCGTAGAAACAAGACATGTTTACTCCTCTTTATTTAGTGCTCTGCAGCCAGTTGCTGTCTTACAGATATGTCGTAGAAACAAGACATGTTTACTCCTCTTTATCTAGTGCTGTGGTGACAGTTGCTGTCTTACAGATATGTCGTAGAAACAAGATATGTTTACTCCTCATTATCTAGTGGTCTGCAGCCAGTTGCTGTTTTACAGATATGTCGTAGAAACAAGACATGTTTACTCCTCTTTATCTAGTGTTCTACGGCCATTTGCTTTCTTACAGATATGTCGTAGAAACAAGACATGTTTACTCAAACACCCCGGATACACACTACTGTTGATGAATGTGAAGATAACTATCCTTGAAAACAATGTGGGAAGTGAGAAATTGCTCAATCGAACAAGTTCTCCCTTTTTTTCCAACTCAGTACTGACTTTGAGCCAAAAGTGAACTTCTCGGATGGAATATTTCATATTAACGAGTATTAGTTTGTTTGCCATTCGTAGACTGGGACGAGCTGCAGTGTTACCCCTATGACATTTGTTCCTTTGCTACTTTTAAACAGTTTCCTTGATATTTTCGAGTTGGACCGACTTTTCATCAGACGGCACTTGAAAACATCTTGAGAAAGTGAGACATGATTAAATACGAACCATATGTCCGTTTCGACCCTGCGTATACAAATGATATTCTTAATTTTATAATGATATAAGTGTCCTCGTATATTTTCATTGCTTATTAGACCCTATCCAACACACAACACAACTGCGGTAGACGACTTCTAAAACATCTGGGACAGCATATATAATGTAAAATAAAAGAATAGAGAGGAAATCATTGTGGCAAAAGGAGAGAGAATTCACCATCTTTTAAATAACTCATATCGATATTAAAACGATGCTAAACTTCCCATTAAGATACAGAAAACCCATTTGTAATCATTCATGCATTTTCGGAATCCACTCAACATGCACGCATTATTACGAACCATGATAACCGACTGTTTACGGTAAACAAAAATCCTTATTCAAAATATGGTATTCAGAGAACCATATGAGTCGTTCCGCGAGAAAACCAACATTGTGGACGCCAGGATCAGCCTACGCATACCGCACATACTAATCCGGGCAGACACTTTTCGCCTCCTGTGGATTTTCTTCTTCAGGAATCATTACTCTATACTAATTTCCACCTGAGACGGAATGTGTCGGCCCGGATTACCCTGCGCGGACTGTCTCGACTGATCTAGGTCGATACATTACGCAGAGTCCATCATGTTGGTTTCTCGTGGAACAGCTCATATATACAATGAACCGTATCTGAATCTGGACAATAGAAGTGTTTAAATTTAAAATGATCTAAACAAAACAAAAAAGACATCGGTTTGCTTTGATTCATACCTTTAGTTATTAGTTATGCGAAACGCATATATAAATAATACAAACATATATCTAATAGTCCATGTATAATTGGTGTGAAACATTATTGTTTCGGTTTAAATTTTCTTCGAAATCTATTAACTATTCCAACATCTGATCTCGGTTCTTCTGGTGGTCTTGGTATAAGATGTGTGCCGTTCAACTCATCTACATAACCGTCCCTTTGTTTAATAATGTCTGTAATGGTGGATGCTGCTTCATCATTAACACGTTCACTGATAAGGTTTTGGGTATTTGAGTCAATTTCTGGTAGATATATGTCGGTCGTATCAGATACATTCAACTTCCTTTTGTTCCATTCGTTCTTTGCTTTAGCTATTTCCTTTTTATACCACATCATTCTCTTTGTTAAATTTTCCTTCTTTTCTTGTTCACGTTCCAGTAATCGCTGTGCGCTCATATATTCATTGATGAGATCTTCGTCTATCCCTCGTGCTCTCTCTTGTCGCTTCAACCAATCTCTCTTATTCGCCAACTGTTTCCTCTGTTTTGTTAGATCGTCGTTCAGTCGCTGTGCCATGACGTATCTAGCTGAGCTACATTTAACGTCCTTTATGTGGCTTGTTACGATCTCTTTATACCTTGCTCTCTCCTTTTCTAAACGTTCGCATTCTCTTCTCTTGTTTAGGGTTTCTTTTCTATCAGTTTCTGATAGACTGTTCAGATGGTCAATCAGCTGTTTGTTTCTTTGTTGTTTTTCCTCTTGATGTTTCAAGTATTTCTCTTGTTGCTGGATATTAGTGACATCGTTCTTTATCTTATCCAATAGCTCTTCTCTACTCCATTGATATCTTCTAACGCCATTTGTTCGTGCAGTATTCTCTGTATATATTACTTCTACTACATTTAGCTCGGCTTTAAAGTCCCCTGCTGCTGGTTGATTTCCTGAACAATGACTAAAACCAGACAATCTTGTGCTAGTGCTATAGTCCGATGTTCGATCCGTGTCTGAAGTCGAAAAACTTGAGGTTGATTTCTTCTTATACATGTTTTCCGTATGTGTGTGAAAGACAATACGCAATAATGTCTGCCCTAGCGTTGCTATGACTAGATGACGTTGATGACGTTGTAAAGGTAGTAACGGTAGTGACGTTGATAACGTTAATAACGTAATCATGTTTTAACGAGGATACGTCCTAGATAATTTTCGTACATTGTATAATATATTCGAAGGGACAATCTTCGTAGATATCATTACGATGTAGTTTGAGACGTTCTGTCATTAAAGCAGATTTAAATGTTTTTTATCAAATGGATTTAATGTGTTTCTTTATATGCATGTATGATGACTATTTGACAGCTATAGTTCCTTCGTGTGCGATTGTTCTCCGTTTTTAACACTACAGCCTAATTGTTGAATTTTTCAAACGGCCTAGTACAGCATTATATTTTACATCCGCTGACAAGGGCAATTAAAGGCTTTTGCAAACAATGCAGATGCAGGTGAAACAGCTCATTACGAGCTGTCTCACCTGAAATCTGCATTATTTGCCACCTAGACATTAAATTTTACCAGATTTCCTGTTGGACGCAAAAACAAAGTGGTCCAGTTTTCAACATGGAAGAGTCGATTTTGTGAAAGTCGGCAGTTAAAGTGTTTTAAAAGTAGCAAACTGTATAGACAGCGTATATGTGCCGGCTGACCTCGCTATATACAGGCCTCACAGAATCGGTTAATATGTCAAAATATACCAACATTGGAGCAGTTGTCGCAAACAAAATTTTTATTTCCTTGCTTACGCGGATGTATAAATTAGATAGAGTGCAACAGAGATAAACAAAAATCAAATGAGACATAAAGTCAGCAGAAATGAATACTTTTTCTTCTCTTATTATATCGACCATTTTGAAAGTAGGCGCTAGTGGCAGTTTGCTTTTTTAATTATTGAGTCTTTTAGATTAAATAAAACAAGCCGTGCACAGGAACAATTCATTTATCCCCGTCATAATATTCCCGTTAAAAGGTCAACTGTTAAATTATTTATAAACCCTTTCCGATAAATCAGCAGCAGAAGCAGAAACCTTTGAAAACATCCAAGCAAACATATGTATAAATAAAAATGTAAGTATTAAATACTGTTGATACAGTTTGAGTCAAAAAGAAAAAATGCTTATTGCAAGCAATTTCTTCTTTTGTCATTTTCTTCTCAAAGGTAGTTTACTGCAGAGATGTCAGAAAGCGTCTTTATTCGGGAAAGGGTTAAATGAAAGAGGATCGTTTGAGCCATTACATTCATTACACCTCTCTAATGATACTCTCCGTGTTTAATTCATGTTTAAGCCAGTATATTCATTACACCTCTCTAATGATACTCTCCGTGTTTAATTCATGTGTAAGCCATTACATTCATTACACATCTCTAATGATACTCTCCGTGTTTAATTCATGTTTAAGCCATGACATTCATTACACATCTCTAATGATACTCTCCGTGTTTAATTCATGTTTGAGCCATTACATTCATTGTTATATTGCTATATAATTATGTATTTGTATGTATGTAAATATTGCTTTAGAGGGCCCCAAGGAAGATTAGTTTATACTAATTGGGTTACCCTCTGTAAATAAAGACTTTCATTCATTCATTCATTACACCTCTAATTATACTCTCCGTGTTTAATTCATTTTTGAGCCATTACATTCATTACACCTCTCTAATGATACTCGCCGTGTTTAATTCATTTTTAAGCCATTACATTCATTACACATCTCTAATGATACTCTCCGTGTTTAATTCATGTTTAAGCCATGACATTCATTACACATCTCTAATGATACTCTCCGTGTTTAATTCATGTTTGATCCATTACATTCATTACACCACTCTAATGATACTCTCCGTGTTTAATTAATGTTTGAGACATTACACCACTCTAATGATACTCTCCGTGTTTAATTCATGTTTAAGCCATTAAATTCATTACTACAATATAATGATACTCTCCGTGTTTAATTTATGTTTTTTGCCATAACATGTATTACAACACTATAATGATACTCTCCGTGTTTAGATTCCGTAGTGGATTCCATTGTAAGATACTGACGCAGTTAAACGATCAATTTAGGACAGTGGATTCCGTTGTAAGATAATGACGCAGTTAAACGATCAATTTAGGACAGTGGATTCCATTGTAAGATAATGACGCAGTTAAACGATCAATTTAGGACAGTGGATTCCATTGTAAGATAATGACGCAGTTAAACGATCAATTTAGGACAGTGGATTCCATTGTAAGATAATGACGCAGTTAAACGATCAATTTAGAACTGTGGATTCCGTTGTAAGATAATGACGCAGTGAAACGATCCATTTAGGACAGTGGATTCCGTTGTAAGATAACACAGTAAACCCGACAATTTGGGATGATGGCTTAGGTGTAAGATAACGCAGTCAACCGATCAGTTTTAGGACAGTGAATTCCATTGTAAAAAACACAGTAAACGCAACAATTTGGGACAATAAATACCGAATAATGACACAGTAAACCGATTAGTTTAAGACGGTGGATTCCATGTACAATAACACAGAAAACCAGCTATGTTGGGCAATGGATTTCGTAAGACGCCACAGTAAACCAAATAATTATGGAGTAAGTTTATACAGACAATCCACCCGTTTATTACGTTAGATTCAGTGTAACATAAAACGGTAAACACAATTTCTTTGTGTATGATGAAGTAAGTTAACACAGACGATCCATCCGTTTATAACTATATATTCCAGTGTAAGATAAAACAGTAAACCCAATAATATTTGGATGATTTATTAAATTACACAGACAATCCATCCGTTTATAACGGTTGACTTATAACGGTTGATAAAATATAAAGTCATGAAAGTGGGCGTTGGATTCCGTTGTAATAAACTATATTAAACACATCACATTAGGACGGTGGATTCCGTATCATAGCACACAATTGGACCGTGGATTAAAGTGTAAGATAGCACCATAATCCCATTAGTTTGTTATTTAACTTATTTTGCATTAAGTTGTATGTTAGCACTGTACGCCCCATCAGTTAGGGACGGTAGATTAAGGAGTAATGTAACCGTGATGTGTATTCTAGCCTATTCTAAACGAGATTTTGTATTTTAAGTTAAGTCAGTTTTTGGAACATAGGGTTTTTGTTTTAACCCTTTCCCTCATACGACAATTCTGCAGCAGACGACTTTAAACATATTTTGTTTAAAAAACGGAAAATCTCTATAATTGAATGGATAAACCTATGACTAAAAGTTGAAAACATTGTGTCAAAAGGAGAAATTGCTCGTTTTGAGCAATTTCTTCTTTTGTCACTATGTTTTCAAAAAGCCGTCTGCTGCAGAGGCGTCAGAAAGCGTCTATATGAGGGAAAAGGGTTAAGAAAGAACCGCGATAAACAAATTGGTATAGTAAATGGTGCTTATGTCTTAACGTTTCTACAAGAGACTACCATTTTCGCTCTAAATGTTTCGTGTAAATGGACCATTTAGGAAGACGTTTCCCGGAGAGATATTAGACAAACGATACGTGAAAACCTGAGTACTACTGTAAGTGGAACGAAGTAATTTGATTTTTCCTTGCTTAATGTTCAACTGGTGGGCCGTAAAACTCATCCAATCAGAATACGATGGTGTTTGGCTTTTTTAAAAAAAAACATATTCCACATGTAGACGATATCCTTGCCCTTTTCGAATACAGACGATTTTAAACCAAACTTGATGCTTCAGCTCTTCTTCCTTCCTAATGTATATTTAAATTATTTAAATAAAGGTTTGTAAAAACAACCCCTTGAAGTCCTTAATTCAATTTAAACTAGTCTATACCCTCATGCATGCTGTCGGTTACGAATAATCCAAATTGCAATTTAGGTGAGAATAGTTCTCTGAGATAGCCAAAGGGAAGAATCCCTTGGTGAATGCAAATTTAGTTGGAAACGGTATCGGTTTGCCTTTGTGTCCTAAATAACAGACAACTGAATAAATCAATTTCCTTCTGTAACACGCGTTAGTGTTTGTCTAGCTACAACGAAATATAAATAAGACCTTCGTTGAAAAAAGGCATTCAAATATATTTGATACTGCTCAGTGAACACAACAAGTCCTTAATGCAGTTTTATAATTTGGTTGATACGATATGATAATATTTAGAAAATGAATGTAAAAGCTGGATTTCTTGGGTCCATTTGATAACCATGACAACGCAGTCAGAATCAAAAGCCGATTCTATAATTGCATTGGTAGTTGGATTTCCAAAATTCAGAACAATTTTCAATGCATCTGCAGCAGACGACTTTTTTAACACACTTTGACAAAAGTAATTAGCATTATCTTCGTTTTTACAAAATGTTTTAATGCCATTCAATAATTATCATTGACACATCATCTGATCGTAGATAGTACAAAACATGACGTAAGTGGTCAAATTTACTTATTTCTGTGTATGAAAGTCTACTTTTGACGTCATTATCTCCAAATATGCAAGTGACGTCACTTACGTTACCAGCGTCACTAACGTTACCAACGTCATCTAGTCATAGCAACGCTAGGGCAGACATTATTGTGTATTGTCTTTCACACACATATGGAAAACATGTATAAGAAGAAATCAACCTCAAGTTATTCGACTTCAGACACGGATCGAACATCAGACTATAGCACCAGCATAAGATTGTCTGGGTTTAGTAATTGTTCAGGAAATCAAGCAGCAGCAGGGGACTTTAAAGCCGAGAGAGATTTAGTAAAAGTAAGATATACAGAGAATACTGCACGAACAAATTACCACAGTAGATATATATGGAGTAGAGAAGAACTACTGGATAAAATAAAGGACGATGTCACTAGTATCCAGCAACAAGAGAAATACTTGAAACATCAAGAGGGGAAAAAACAAAGAAACAAACAGCTGATTGACCATCTAAATAGTCTATCAGAAACTGATAGAAAAGAAACCCTAAACAAGAGAAGAGAATGCGAACGTTTAGAAAAGGAGAGAGCAAGATATAAAGAGATCGTAACGGGCCACAAAAAGGAGGTTAAGAATAGCTCAGCTAGATACGTCATGGCACAACGACTGAACGACGATCTAACACAACAGAGGAAACAGTTGGATAAAAAGAGAGATTGGCTGAAGCGACAAGAGAGAGAACGTGGGATAGATGATGATTTCATTAATGAATATATGAGCGCACAGCGATTACTGGAACGTGAACAAGAAAAGAAGGAAAATTTAAAAAAGAAATGGATGTGGTATAAAAGGGAAACAGCTAAAGCTAAGAACGAATGGGACATAAGAAAAGTGAATACATCTGCTGACAAATCTTTACCAGCTATTGGTTCAAATACCAAAAACCTTATCAGTGAACGTGTTAATGATGAAGCAGCATCCACCATTACATACATTATCAAACAAAGGGACGGTTATGTACATGAGTTGAACGACACACATCTTATACCAAGACCACCAGAAGAACCGAGAACAGATGTTGGAATAGTTAATAGATTCCGAAGAAAAACTAGACCAAAACATTAGAATTTATGTACACTCTTATTTTGTTCGGCTCATCCTCAGGAGAACGAAGCGAAAGAACTATTTTCTTCTCTAAATGAAACTATTTAGATAGTTTAATTATGATTGTTTTTTTAATTTGCCTTGACATTAACATAAATGTAGTGGAAAAAAAGTGTTTTGTATTTGTTTTCTTATATACTATATTAGTTAATCGGATTTCAACATAGTCGAAACCTGAATATTAGAATAGCGATGCCGTTTTTTGACCAGATGGTTGACTATTTATGTTGGTGATATTCGGGCCTCAAACCTTCGTTTTTCTCAATAACTCTTTTTGGACTTAACCGATATTTTGGTAGCTGTAAATTGATGTTCAGTCCAACCTGTGTTTAAAGACCACCCATTGAAAGACAACACTCTGGTCCGGTCTTTATTCACATGTGGTCTTTAGTTGCAGGGTCAATTAGGCAGAACAAAATTAATTAGGATATTAAAAGTGTGGTCGCTATAGACAGGGGATTGCTAAACAAATGTGTTTTTTATCACAGGTTCGACTGTATTTCAGAACAGTGACCTGTGATCCGCTTTGGCACTTTGTTCGTCGAAAGTTAAGCCAACTGTTCTAGAACTCGTCTCGGCGCTCTTCTGCTCCGACCTTAGTCGATAAGCCAAGACGTAAATTCTTCATCCAATTCGGAATCATGACCGAACGTTGTGAGCATTGACTTGCCAGCATTCTTATTAATAAAACTTTGGTATCCCTTACAATTATGTAACTGGGTTTTTTTCTTACCAGATTTCATACGAACATTACTTCGATAGATAGGCTGATTGATTGTTTGGTGTTTTACGTCGCTTTCAACATTTTTTCCAGTTATATCACTGGGTAAGTTACATCCTTGGCCATTTAGCATAACACCAGGCAGCCAGTTGTTATGCTAACCCCGCAACCCTCAGCGTCAAGGAGGGCAACCATTACTAACGTTTTTAAAGTCTTTGGTACGACTCTGTTGGGGATTGAACCCACCACATCCCGCACCCGAAGCGGACGCTCTACCACTACACATCCGAGGAGGTCTCTTGATGGATAGGATGCCATTGCTTGTTATGTTGATGTTTCTGGTAGTTTGGGTCATTGGCAATGTCACTAGTACTATACAATACCAGATAGACCAACAATGTTATGGTAATCGTTTACTATCTGGCTTCGTAGCTAAGCCTCGTTTCTTGTCCGATAAAATGATAAAAGGTAGGACTGAATCACGCAGTGAAAAGTAATGTATCTGATATGATATTGAAGTCAACAGTAACATGTGCCGTCTTGACGCAAGAAAGTACTTCCATTCCCAGAGAGTAATAGATCAATGGAACAAACTACCAGCATATGTTGTAGAGGCATAGAGTGTAACAATCTTTTAAATAAGACAGGGGAAAATGTATCTTTTAAATTTGTACCAAATGTTGATGGACCGGAAGCGGGCTCGTCAAAACAACCATATGAAGCGAATGCCTAATTACAGGTCTCGATGACAAGGTAAACAAGGTAAATATCTGAAGTCATCTTATCTGAGCAGAAAACAGAACCTAAAGGAATATACTTCTTACTATTTGATACACAGAGTTGAAACGTAGGAAAATGAGAAATTTCTAGCTTAGTATTTTCTTCCGTTTGGACATGTACGTGAATTTACGGTTGTCTGTTAAATTGGGAGGAAGTAGTACTCACTACCTGATAAACTACCTTACACGTTGATTTTAACTCGTTCAATGCCGAATTTTACAAAGTCGACTCCTTCATGTTGAAAATTTGACTATTCCATTTTTTCGTCAAACTGGAAATGTTGTAAAATTTAATGTTTAAGTTGCAAACAATGTAGATTTCAGGTGAGACAGCTCGTGATGAGCTCGGCTCTCTCCCCTGAATCTGCATTGTTTGCAACAATCTCCTTCGCAGAGTTGTCGTTGCTTACACTCACCATACTCTGCGAAGGAGATTGTGTATGGTGAGTGTAAGGAACGACAACTCTGCGAAGGAGATTGTGTATGGTGAGTGTAAGGAACGACAACTCTGCGAAGGAGATTGTGTTTGCAACAGCCTTTCATTGCCCTTTGCAGCGAAAGGGTTAACCAAAAAAGGACCAAACATTCTCATAGTGGGTATCATTTGTATACGCGGTGGTGGAACAAGCTGAACAAACATAATAGAGATCAAAGTACGGATAGTATAACTGAATTAGCCAATCCTTGCTCGCGTTCTATTTCTGGACACTTCAGGACAATTACAGGTCATGTACCGAGCAAGTGTCTTTAAAACTGCTCCATCCAATCACAATTAATGTAACACTTTTGACGTAACAAAGTTAGACAGATACAAAAGGAGAGTCAGAGTGGTGTTTGAGAGCTCATTTTTTATGTAACACTGTTATTGGTCCGGTTAATTCGGTAGTTGTGGGAATTAAAGACATTGGTTGTATGCTAACACAGCAAAGAAAAGGGTTCTACGTAAACACCCAGAAGTGCATTTACAACGATTGAAGATCCAGATCAATCCTCATATTTGCGTAGTTTGATCTGGGTCTTCACTTGTTGTAAATGCACTTCTGTATGTTAACGTAGAACACGTTTCTTTGCTGTGTTTGCATTCAATTGCCCCAATAGCTCAAATGAGTAAATCCAGCCTGATAGAAATACATGTACGTCTGTTTCTTCTTCACATTGAGAACGCCTCGGTGGTGTAGTGGTAAAGCGACCATCTGGTGCGAGAGGTCGTGCGTTCGATCCCCGGCCGGGTATACCAAATACTTTGAAAATGGTATTTATAAGTGCTGCCCTCCTTGGCGCTCAGGGTTGCGGTAATAGCATTACGACTGACTTGCTGGTAAAAAGGATAAATAGACCAGTAGTACTGGTAACTTACCCAGGAAATGCCGTGATATAACTGAACAGTTGTTGAAAGCGATGTAAATCACCAAATAATCAGTCGTGTGATTTGGTTTAGTCTGCGAAAACTAAACAATATTGTATAATATCTTGTTCAAAATATAGCAGCTCGGCAATATATAATTGGGGAAGAACACTGATTGAATTGTGTTTAGCGCCGTTTACAACAGATTTTCTGAACTCTTATCCTGCTGTAGACGACATCTGAAGTCGCTCTACGGTTCCATCGTGAATGATTGAGGTCAAAGAAAAGCAACCCGGATCGCCGCGACAGGCAGACAATTTTGTCGGGGGAATTTTAGATGAATACATAATACTTAATATTTTCCCTATTGAAAAATACTTGTTTAAAGTTGGTCGATTTTATACTTAATATTTTCCCTATTGAAAATTACTTGTTTAAAGTTGGTCGATTTTTTATAAACTTGAATACCCTCTGACTTATTTGTGTTTAGCGCCGTTTTCAACAGAATGTCTGAATACTTCCCCTTATGTAGACGACATCTGACGTATAAGCAGCCATGCTCTACGGTTCCGTCATGAATGATTAAGTTCAAAGGGAAGTAATTCAAATCCGCGCGCCGGGCAGACAATTTTGTCGTTGGATGAATACACAAGACTGACGTTTTCTCCCATTGGACAAAACTGATTTCGTTGAAAGTTGAAATTGTTTTTTTTCCCCATTAAGTTGAATACCCTCTGACGGATTTGTAACCAAAACATGTTTTTGCTTTTAGCTATATTGACACCATAAGAGCCATTTTCAGAATAACATGTATTTTCTGAAATTGAATTGAATTGATTGATTGGAGTTTAACGCCGTTTTCAACAATTTTTCAGTCATATCACGGCGACGAGTTCACCTACTCATGCGTTTCCTGGTTTTCCCACACCAGTACACCACACAATATACCTTCCAAGCAACTGCCTGCTTTCCCACATAGACTGTTAAACAGCCAATTGTTGAAAGACGAATGACGCAAGTCACAATGACTTTTGTCAAACGTCGGAATGAATGTTAGCCGAGCTGGGATTCGAACTCACAACCCATTAATTGCGGTATAAGTGTTACCTTTGATTTGACGCATAACGGAAGGTCAACATGTGATTTCTTTAGTGTTGTTGTTTTTTCAGTAGTTTAAAGAATGAACTTTAATTTAATACATGTTTCTGGGTTATTTGGATTGTTGGGAAAGAGCCATAATAATACTATATTAATGGTCGCCTATGGAAAATAGCGCAACTGGGTCATGCAGACCTTCAACAGCCTCGGTGGTTAAGTGGTCGAGCGTCTGTCTCGGGTGCGGGTTCGATCTCCGGCAAGGTCATACCAAAGACTTTAAAAATGGTAGTAATAGTTGCCCTCCTTGGCGCTCTGAGTTATGGGGTTACGACGGACTGGCTGCTGTCAGGATAAAAGGGCAAGTAGTACTGGTAACTTACCAAGGAAACGCCGTGATATACCTGGAATTTCTTTGAAAGCGGCATAATACACCAACAAATCAATAAATCAATCATGCCAACATTCATGAAGGTATCGTATATAAACCTGTGCCCGAATAATCAATTCAATAATAAATTGTGGCAATACTATATTACCATGTTACATGTAGTAATAACTCATGTAGGGAGTTGATATGAATCAACCTACGCCAAACACACATACAATATATATATAGGAATATTCCGTGGCCGAGTGTTTATCGTCGGGAATTTGAAACCGGGGCGTCCCAGGTTCGATCCCCAGTCGCGGCAAAACGATTATGGTGGAGTGACCTTGGCATGGCAGACACATTGCCTAGCATAGTACTGGTTTGTTCACCAGGGAGCATGAATAAGTGAACTGTCACCGTGATATAGTCGAAATTATTTTGAAAACGGCGTAAAATGCCAATAAAACAAACAAACCAACATATATACACTTACTATGAAGGGAGATAACTGTTGTGACATTACTGTGAACAACTTATCGAAATATGGTAGATTGCTTCCCCATTATATTGAATATGTCTCAGTATCTGTATAATCAGGGACACTACATTACAGTGATATAGTGTCATTGGTATAAAACATTTCTATATTCTAATCTTTAAGTGTATTTTTTATTTTTAAAAATAAGAATAATCGAAGCTTATTATTTTTGTGGAACTTGCGTTTTGTATCAGATAAAAGATACTCTCGGTGAAAGAAATAATATAAAACACAATATTTTATAAATGTATAGGCATTTAAAACGAACAAAATGTTCTCATTAACAAATGTGTATACCTCTATTTGAGCCGTCCCGCGAGAAAACCAACATTGTGGACTCTGCATAAAGTGTCGACCCGGATCAGCCAAAGCATATGCCGCGCAGGCTAACCCGGACAGACACTTTTAGCCTCCTGTGGATTTTCTGTTTCATGAAGCATTACTCTATACCTGAGACGGAATGTATCGGCCCAAATTAGCCTGCGCGGACTGCGCAGGCTGATCTGGGTTGATACATTACGCAGCGTCCATAATGCTGGTTTTCAGGTGATACGGCTCATTTATCATTATTATGATGTAATATTCTTGAGTGCATTTAAGCCGACTGGGTGCATCAGGAACCCTCCCACAAAGACTGTTTAAGCCGACTGATGGAAGTACGAATGACGTTTTTCACAATGTCATTAATCATCGGAAAGTTCGAATCAATCGCCGGGCAGGAGATGCAACTAGACTCAAGAAGATTAATAGCCTTGTTCGTTACCGATTGATTGACTCGGCTAGACATATGTGATTGATTGATTGATTGATTGATTGATTGGTTGATTGGTGTTTTACGTCGCTTCCAACAATGTTCTCAGTTAAATCATGATGTTTCCTGGATTAGTTCCAAATGCTACTGATCTATTTATCTTGACACCAGCCAGTTATTCGCACAGGTGCCCGTCTCGTTTAAAATCTAAAAATAGCATTTTACTATATATATATTGTAAAATGCTATTTTTAGATTTTTAAACGAGACGGGCACCTGTGGTTATTCGTTATGCTAGCCACGCAACCCTAAGCGCCAAGGAGGGCAGCCATTACTACCATTTTTAGAGTCTTTAGACATGTGTGAACTATGTATTATGTGTGACTAAATAATAGTCTAAATATGGTATATTTCGTGATATATCAACGACTGTATACACAATTTAAAAGTAATAATTTATTTAAAACATAGTAACATATAATTAAATATTTTATTCGCGACTTTATCCGTATGCATATTAATCGAGTTCACCCTGCCAAAACGAATTTAGCTGGAGGAAATGGCAACGTAGGGAACATTGTAGGTCCAGATCAGGCAGGTCCTTCACTGCTCGCCACATACACATATAATGTTTAGTTAACCCTTTCCCACATGCAGACGCTTTCTCAGGCCACTGCAGCAGACAAGTTTTGAAAACAGTGTGGGGAAATGGGAAATGGCTCGTAAATACCACAATGTTTTCAATATCATTTAATACTTATACTTTTATTTATTGAAGTTTTCTACATCTTTGCAAAAATGTGTTTCAAAGTCGTCTACTGTAGATTTGTTGTATGTGGGAAATATATCGACATGCAAAAGACTAAATTAATTATTTCTGTAACAACTTTATCGGTATGCAATAAAATAAACGCAATCAAAAAGAATTGAGCTCGAGGAAATGGAAACATTAGAGAATATAATTGAATATAACTAAACACTGAAGCAGGTAGATATGACTTTCGATCTTTGCAAACGGTGTAGATCCAGATCAGCCTAGGTTTATGCACACACAAACCAGGACCTCTATAGCTCTCCACATACATAACAAATGTTCAGTTAAGTTAACCCTTTCCCACATACAGAGTTTTTCTGACGCCTGTGTAGCAGATAACATTTGAAAACATAGTAGCAAAAGGAGAAATTGCTCATGATGAGCAGTTTCCCCTTTTGGCACAATGTTTTCAACACTATTCAATATTTATATTTACATTTACACAGATTGTCCATACATTTGCCAAGATGTTTTCAAAGTCGCTTACTGCAGATTTTCTGTATGTGGGAAATCGTAAAGAGACCGAGACAGTCCCTTTAATTCATTCGACTTTGTATGCATTAGAAGCAGACCACTTTGAAAACATTGTGGCAAGAGATGAAATTGCTTAGATCTTGCTTAAAATGGCCTCATTGTTTTTAAGTCTTTTATCTAATAACTATACTGTCTTAAACGTACATTTTCCATATGTTTTGTCTGGATGATTTTGAAAATCGTCTGCTGCAGAAGGTTTTTTAAGTTTGAGAGGGAGGGAATTTTTTCGTCAAATGACAATTGCCAAAAAGCTTCTTTCCCTACATAAGAGCTCACTTATGGAGCGAAGGCAACGTCAATGTAAGTTTGCATCCCCGGCCTTGACCTGATTGACCCGGTACTGCCCAGCTTGGACGGCTATCCTGAAACAACAAATAATGCACATTACTAGACACCAAGGGGTACGACAAATAATGCACATTACTAGACACCAATGGGAACAACAAATAATGCACATCACTAAACATCAAGGGGTACAACAAATAATGGACATCACTAAACATCAAGGGGTACAACAAATAATGAACATCACTAAACATAACTAAACATCAAGGGGTACAACAAATAATGCACATCACTAAACATCAAGGGGTACAACAAATAATGCACATCACTAAACATCAAGGGGAACAACAAATAATGCACATCACTTAACATCAAGGGGAACAACAAATAATGCATATCACTTAACATCAAGGGGAACAACAAATAATGCACATCACTAAACATCAAGGGGAACAACAAATAATGCACATCACTAAACACCAATGGGAACAACAAATAATGCACATCACTAAACATCAAAGGGAACAACAAATAATGCACATTACTAAACATCAAGGGGAACAACAAATAATGCACATCACTAAACATCAAGGGGAACAACAAATAATGCACATCACTTAACATCAAGGGGAACAACAAATAATGCACATCACTAAACATCAAGGGGAACAACAAATAATGCACATCACTAAACACCAATGGGAACAACAAATAATGCACATCGCTGAACACCAATGGGAACAACAAATAATGAATATCACTAAACATCAAAGGGAACAACAAATAATGCACATTACTAAACATCAAGGGGAACAACAAATAATGCACATCACTAAACATCAAGGGGAACAACAAATAATGCACATCACTAAATATCAAGAGGAACAACAAATAATGCACATCACGAATCATCAAGGGGAACAAACAAATAATGAACATCACTAATCATCAAGGGGAACAACAAATAATGAACATCACTTAACATCAAGGGGAACAACAAATAATGCACATCACTAGACATCAAGGGGAACAACAAATAATGAACATCACTAATCATCAAGGGGAACAACAAATAATGAACATCACTAATCATCAAGGGGAACAACAAATAATGAACATCACTAAACATCAAGGGGAACAACAAATAATGCACATCACTAGACATCAAGGGGAACAACAACAATCTTAACTTCATCATATCCCTTTCCCTGAAACAGACAACATTTGCCACCTTTGGTTCAGTCGACTTTACCCAAGTAGTTTGGTAAAAGGACAAATTGCTCATTATGAAAAAAAATATAATTTCCCTAATACATTGTATATTTCTTATATTTCCAACAGCATATTTAATATAATTATGCATTCATTTTTACAGATTTTATACATTTTCTAAAAGTACCTGTATTTAATTAATCAAAATTCACAGTATATTCGCCACCTCGCAAAGTTTATATAATCAATATCATTATAACTATTATATTTATTATCATTATTATTATTATTATTATTATTATCATCACTCTTACTTTGTGTTTATCTTAAATCATCCTAAAATCCTTGAAATAACAAATACATTTCATGGTTTACGAAGAACAGATATTTGGATGTTTTTCATAAAATTGTAATTATCATAAAGCGTACTTTTGCATTCAATCATAGTTCATAATTATGTCACCTTTAGTAACCCAAACAAACAGTATACTAATGTTCAGCAAGTTTGTTTGTTTAATTGGGTTTAACCCGCTTTCAACATGATTTCAGTTATATCATGGTGACAGTTCACTTATTCATGATCCCTTGGTGAACAAACCAGTACTAGGCTAGAAAAAATGTGCCTTGCCCAATGGCACTCCATGGTGACCGTCATGCCGTGACTGGGGTGACGCCCGACGTTCAGCAAGTGAACATAGACTAAAGATACAGCTTTCCCGGTGCAACAAAACAAGAGCTGTCAGAGGACAGCTCGCTTGTTTATTCCACCGCTTATTAGTTCCTGAGATATGGATTCTAATGTAGTTGCATGCAAAACATTTACCAGAATTTCTTAAAGGGTGTTAATTTGCATTATATGCAGGATAGAGTTACCTAACTTGGTTATTTTCATAGGTGTAATGGTTGGGAAGAGCTGTATAAAGTTTCAATGCAATGCATCAAGTAGTAACTAAGATAATCTCTTAATGTAGTTGCAAGCAACACTTTAACCAGAATTTTTAAGTCCAAAAAGGGCCTTAACTTGCACAGGAGTTATTTGAATTGAAAATCAACATAGGTGTGATAGTTGGGAAGGGTTGTATAAAGTTTCAAAGCCATGCATGAAGTAAATACTATAGGATATGGACTCATAATGTAGTTGCATGCAAAACTTGAACCAATTTTCTAGGTAAAAAAAGGGCCATAATTTGCAAAATATACTGGATGGAGTTATTACAATTTATTGTTTACATAGGTGTGATGGTTGGGTAGGGTTGTATAAAGTTTAAATGCAAATGCATTAGGTAGCTACTAAAATATGGTCTCTAAATGTAGTTGCACGCACAAATTTAACCAGAATTTCTAAGTAAAAAGGGACCATAACTTGCATAAAATGCAGGATATAGTTATCTAACTTGATAATCTACATAGGTGTGATCATTGGGTAGTTTTGTATAACATGTCAATGCAATGCATCAAGTAAATACTGAGATATGGATTCTTAAAAAAAAAGCCATAATTTGCATTAAATGCAGGATAAATTATCAAACTGGATTATTGCATAGGTGTGGTAGTTGGTATTGAAAGTTTCAATGTATTGCATCAAGTAAATACTGATATATTGACTCTTAATTTAGTTGCAAGCACAACTTTAACCAGAATTTCTAAGTTAAAAAAAGGACCATAACTTGCATAAAATGCAGGTAAGAGTTATCTAACTTGATAATATATTTAGATGTGATAGTTGAGTAGGATTGTTTAAAGTTTCAATGCAATGCATACAGTAAATACTGATATATAGACTCTTAATTAAGTTGCAATCAAAACTTTAACCAGAATTTCTAAGTAAAAAAAGGGCCATAACTTGCTTAAAATGCAGGATAGAGTTATTTTTTTTAATAATTCACATAGGTGTGATAGTTTGGTAGGGTTGTATAAAGTTTGATTGCAATGCATCAAGTAAATACAGAGATATGAACTCATAATTTAGTTGCACATAAAACTTTAACCAGAATTTCTAAGTAAAAAAGGACCATTACTTGCATAAAATGCAGGAAAGAGTTATTTTACTTGATAGTCTACATAGGTGTGATAGGTGGGTAGGTTTGTAGAAAGTTTCAATGCAGCATCAAGTAAATACTGAGATATGGAATCTTAATTTAGTTGCACAAAAAACTTTAACCAGAATTTCTAAGTAAAAAGAGGACCATAACTTGCATAAAATGCAGGATAGAGTTATCTAACTTGATATTCTATATAGATGTGATAGTTGGGTAAGGTTGTATAAAGTGTCAATGCAATGCATCAAGTAAATACTGAGATATGGATTCTTAATTTAGTTGAATCGATTCAAAACTTTAACCAGTATTTCTAAATAAAAAAAAGCCATAATTTGCATTAAATGCAGGATAAATTATCAAACTGGATTATTGCATAGGTGTGGTAGTTGTTAAGCATTGTTGAAAGTTTCAATGTAATGCATCAAGTAAATACTGATATATTGACTATTAATTTAGTTGCAAGCACAACTTTAACCAGAATTTCTAAGTTAAAAAAGGACCATAACTTGCATAAAATGCAGGATAGAGTTATCTAACTTGGTAATATATATAGATGTGATAGTTGGGTAGGATTATATAAAGTTTCAATGCAATGCATACAGTAAATACTGATATATAGACTCTTAATTTAGTTGCAATCAAAACTTTAACCAGAATTTCTAAGTCAATAAAGGGCCATAGCTTGCATTAAATGCAGGATAGAGTTATCTTTTTTAATAATTCACATAGGTCTGAGAGTTGGGTTGGGTTGTATAAAGTTTGATTGCAATGCATCAAGTAAATACTGAGATATGAACTCATAATTTAGTTGCACGCAAAACTTTAACCCGAATTTCTAGGTAAAAAAGGAAAATTTCTTGCATAAAATGCAGGATAGAGTTATTTTACTTGATAGTCTACATAGGTGTGATAGTTGGGTAGGGTTGTATAACATTTCAATACAATGCATCAAGCAAATACTGAGATATGGATTCTTAATTTAGTTTCCCGCAAAATATTAACCAGAATCTCTAAGTAAAAAGGACCATTACTTGCATAATATGCAGGATAGAGTTAGTTATCTAACTTGATAATCTACATAGGTGTGAAAGTGAGGTAGAGTTGTAGAAAGTTTCAATGCAATGCATCAAGTAAATACTGGGATATGGAATCTTAATTTAGTTGCACAAAAAACTTTAACCAGAATTTCTAAGTTGAAAAAGAACCATAACTTGCATTAAATGCAGGATAACTGATCAAACTTAATTATTTCCATAGGTGTGGTAGTTGGTAAGCATTGTTGAAAGTTTCAATGTCATGCATCAAGTAAATACTGAGATATTGACTCTTAATTTAGTTGCATGCAAAACTTTAACCAGAATTTCTAAGTTGAAAAAGGGCCATAACTTGCATAAAATGCAGGATAGAGTTATCTTACATGATATTCTATATAGATGTGATAGTTGGGTAGGTTTGTATAAAGTTTCAATGATATGCATAGAGTAAATACTGAGATATGGACTCTTAATTTAGATGCATGCAAAACTTTAACCAGAATTTCTAAGTAAAAAAAGGGCCATAACTTGCATAAAATGCAGGATAGAGTTATCTTTTTTAATAATTCATATAGGTGTGATAGTTGGGTAGGGTTGTATAAAGTTTGATTGCAATGCATCAATTAAATACTGAGATATGAACTCATAATTTAGTTGCACATAAAACTTTAACCAGAATTTCTAAGTAAAAAAGGACCATTACATGTACTTGCATAACATACAGGATAGAGTTATTTTACTTGATAGTCGACATAGGTGTGATAGTTGGGTAGGGTTGTATAAAGTTTCAATACAATGCATCTAGCAAATACTGATATATGGATTCTTAATTTAGTTTCCCGCAAAATATTAACCAATTTCTAAGTAAAAAAGGGCCATAAATTGCATAATATGCAGGAGTTATCTAACTTGATAATCTACATGGCCGTGATAGTGAGGTAGTGTTGTAGAAAGTTTCAATGCAATGCATCAAGTAAATACTGAGATATAGAATCTTAATTTAGTTGCACGAAAAACTTTAACCATCATTTTTAAGTTGAAAAAGGGCCATAACTTGCATTAAATGCAGGATAACTGATCAAACTTAATTATTTCTATAGGTGTGGTAGTTGTAAAGCACTGTTGAAAGTTTCAATGAAATGCATCAAGTAAATACTAAGATATCGACTCTTAATTTAGTTGCATGCAAAACTTTAACCAGAATTTCTAAGTTGAAAAAGGTCCATAACTTGCATAAAATGAAGGATAGAGTTATCTAACTTGATAATTTCCATGGGTGTTATAGTTGTTGACAGTTTCAATGTAATGCTTCAAGTAAATACTGAGATATTGTCTCTTAATTTAATTGCATGCAAAAGTTTAACCAGAATTTCTAAGTTAAAGAAGGGCCATAACTTGATAGAGTTATCTAACTTGATATTATATATAGATGTGATAGTTGGGTACGTAGGGTTGTATAAAGTTTCAATATAATGCATAGAGTAAATACTGAGATATGGACTCGAAGGGCCATAACTTGCATAAAATGCAGGATAGAGTTATCTAACTTGAAAGTCTACATAGGTGTGATA
The DNA here is from genome assembly GCA_031761405.1 of Serripes groenlandicus. Lineage (NCBI taxonomy): Eukaryota > Metazoa > Mollusca > Bivalvia > Cardiida > Cardiidae > Serripes > Serripes groenlandicus. The sequence goes on from JASEVX010000001.1 coordinate 20,810,828, forward strand.
GTTGGGTAGGGTTGTATAAATTGTCAATGCAATGCATCAAGTAAATACTGAGATATGGATCCTTAATTTAGTTGAACGCAAAACTTTAACCAGAATTTCTAAGTAAACAAGATGTGTTTGTGAAACACTGATGCCCCCCAATGGCAACATCTAGGTCAAAGGTCAAGGTCGCAAGGATTACACATGTGAAATATGGTAGCCTTACCTGTTATTGTTCAAAAGTAGTGGGGAAGGTTAAAAAAAAAATTGAGAATGGCAACATCTAGGTCAAAGGTCAAGGTCAAAAATGTACTGACAGAAAGGTCATGTCACAAGGAATACACATGTGAAATATGGTAGCCGTATCTGTTATGGTTCAAAAGTAATGGCCAAGGTTAAAGTTTTTTTCGAGAATGGCAACATCTAGGTCAAAGGTCTAGGTCGCAATGTCAAAATTGTTGGTACTGACAGAAAGGTCATGTCACAAGGAATACACATGTGAAATATGGTAGCCGTACCTGTTATGGTTCAAAAGTAATGGCCAAGGTTAAAGTTTTTTTCGAGAATGGCAACATCTAGGTCAAAGGTCAAGGTCGCAAGGTCAAACATTTTGGTACTGACAGAAAGGTAATGTCACAAGGAATACACATGTGAAATATGGTAGCCGTACCTGTTATGGTTCAAAAGTAGTGGTCAAGGTTAAAGTTTTTTTCGTGCAGACAGGCCAAAAACTACATCTAGGTCAAAGGTCAAGGTCGCAAGGTCAAAAATGTTGGTACTGACAGAAAGGTCATGTCACAAGGAATACACATGTGAAATATGGTAGCCGTATCTGTTATGGTTCAAAAGTAATGGCCAAGGTTAAAGTTTTTTTCGAGAATGGCAACATCTAGGTCAAAGGTCAAGGTCAAAAATGTTGGTACTGACAGAAAGGTCATGTCACAAGGAATACACATGTGAAATATGGTAGCCGTACCTGTTATGGTTCAAAAGTAATGGCCAAGGTTAAAGTTTTTTTCGAGAATGGCAACATCTAGGTCAAAGGTCAAGGTCGCAAGGTCAAACATTTTGGTACTGACAGAAAGGTAATGTCACAAGGAATACACATGTGAAATATGGTAGCCGTACCTGTTATGGTTCAAAAGTAGTGGTCAAGGTTAAAGTTTTTTTCGTGCAGACAGGCCAAAAACTACATCTAGGTCAAAGGTCAAGGTCGCAAGGTCAAAAATGTTGGTACTGACAGAAAGGTCATGTCACAAGGAATACACATGTGAAATATGGTAGCCGTATCTGTTATGGTTCAAAAGTAATGGCCAAGGTTAAAGTTTTTTTCGAGAATGGCAACATCTAGGTCAAAGGTCAAGGTCAAAAATGTTGGTACTGACAGAAAGGTCATGTCACAAGGAATACACATGTGAAATATGGTAGCCGTACCTGTTATGGTTCAAAAGTAATGGCCAAGGTTAAAGTTTTTTTCGAGAATGGCAACATCTAGGTCAAAGGTCAAGGTCGCAAGGTCAAACATTTTGGTACTGACAGAAAGGTAATGTCACAAGGAATACACATGTGAAATATGGTAGCCGTACCTGTTATGGTTCAAAAGTAGTGATCAAGGTTAAAGTTTTTTTCGTGCAGACAGGCCAAAAACTACATCTAGGTCAAAGGTCAAGGTCGCAAGGTCAAAAATTTTGGTACTGACAGAAAGGTCATGTCACAAGGAATACACATGTGAAATATGGTAGCCGTACCTGTTATGGTTCAAAAGTAATGGCCAAGGTTAAAGGTTTTTTTGTGCAGACAGACAGACCAACAGACAGACAGACCAACAGACAGACAGGCCAAAAACTATATGCCCCCCGAATCGGAGATTCCGCGGGGGCATAAAAAGGGCCATAACTTGTCATCACATAGGTGTGACAGTTAAGTAGGGTTGTAGAAAGTTTCAACACAATAATTTTGTGAAGAATTAAAGGCATTGAAAGAGGACGAATTTTACTTTAGGGTGAGGAATGGGCGATTTTATAAACGGTAGCAATTTTACGGGATACATTGAAAGAAATATCGCTTACTATTTGGGAATTTACGGAAGATATTGAGAGAAACATAATGTTATTTTTGCCAATGATGGACTCAAAGATGAAGCATTTATTATTTGGCGAAGTACGGTAGATATTGAAAGATGTATCACTTACAGTTTGGCGAAGTACGCGAGCTACTGTAGTAGGTATCACTTCACTTACGTTTTGGCGAATCACGGGGTATATAAAAAGAGGTATCACTTACGTGTTGGTGAATTACGGGAGATAATTATGGGAAGAGGTATAATTTAGTGTATGGTGATTTACGGGAGTTACTGTTGCAGGTATCAGTTACGCTTTGACGAAGTAAATAATGAAAGAGGTATCACTTACAGTTTGGTGAAGTTCGGGAGATTTTGAAAGAGTTATCACTTACTTTTTGGCGAAATACGGGAGATATTGAAAGAGGTAGCAATACAACAACTCGGGGTGAGGAGAGACCCACACTTCATCGAGCTTATTGGCAGCGGCAGTGACCATGAGCTGGGCACATCTCTTAGCAGTCATTCTGTCCCATGTCTTTTCCATTGGTACATTCAATTTCTAGCAAAGTAAAACAACATGTTCTCTATGAGGCGCCGTTTTACTATTTATTCCTTATTTTTTGATATCAGGAATTCGATTTTTTGATATCAGAAAATCATTTTTTGATATCAGAAAATCGATTTCTTGATATCAAGAAATAAGGAGTATTTTCTGATATCAAAAAATCGATTTTTTGATATCAGGAATTCGAATATTTGATATCAAAAAATAAGGGATAAATATTAAAACGGCGCCTCATAGTTCTCCGTATATAATTGTTACACCATATCAATAAACACTCATAAATTAAAAGTATGCTTAAGTTGCCAAATGTTTAAACACCGTATATTAGGCGAGGACAAATATAGAGATTTACCACACTTGATTCACAGCAAATACTGGTTAGTATTGTTCACACTCTAGGAACCACACATACTAGTTAGTAATCCCAGCACTCGAGGCACCGTAATAACTAGTTAGTATACACATACGTTAGACGAATTAAGATGTAAGTTACACTTAACGACATGAAAGATCACAACATAAGACAGCTCTGTCGCGTTCCATAAGTTGTAAACTCCTTTTTACCTACACTTACGAGTAAGAGCATAATAACTGAGACGCTACAGGCTAATAATGAAGATTATCAGCGATGACGACATTGGAGTAATAAGTAGAAACGTGAATAGATATATTACTAACTTAATCCATACCTCATTTAGTACCCCAGAGAATGCGTGAAGTAGTGCATCAGAAAACACCGGTCCGGGACAGGCTAACGTTACGGCAATATTATATTGGTAGCACTCGATTCTTAAAGTATCAAAATATCCCTGAAAAAAAGAATTACAACACAATGCATATAGTTAATTCTGTATTTGTTTTATTATGGTTTTACGCAATTTTCAACGTTATTTCGGATATATCACGGCGACAGTTCACTCTCATTCATGGTCCCTGGGTAAACACATCAGTATTAGGCTGGGAAATTTGCCGCGCCCAAGGGCATTCCACAATGACCAGCGCGACTGGGGATCGAACCCAGGACACGACGCAAACCACTCGGCCACGGCGGATTCCTCCTATTTACCGACTTGAACCAGTGATCGCTGGATTTAAGCTAAATTTTAAATTCTTAAATGTTTACTATGAGAAGGAGGTAAGTGATAGTATAATAACAGCGTATTAGCAGTTCTGATTGTTCGTATGAGCGAACAGAACTGTTTCTACGGTATTTTCAAAAGACAAAATTATTCCAGTGAATGGTTCGAGTTAAATGATATATTCGTATTTCCCCATGTTCGAGTTAAACGATATATTCGTATTTCCCCATGTTCGATTTAAACGATATATTCGTATTTCCCCATGTTCGATTTAATGCAGTCCACAGTTAATATAAACAGGATTGTGACGGATGTTGTTACTCCTTCAACGAAACAGCATCGATGTTAGCTTCCTGGAAACTTAACCAGTAATAACGCCGCGTGTTTGTGGAGGTCTAAGATTTTGACCCCACTCTCACGTGTATCGAACATTGGACCTTTGAATCATGAAGCCGATGCTCTACCTCTGACCATGGGCTCCCGCTATTCATTGGATTTTACGGTATTAGAATTAAAGAGCAGCACGCAGCACATGAAATAACGATTATTTTCCTCTTTTCCCTCAATATTTTCTTTTCCGTCACCAAGCAGTGTCTAGGGTTTAAATACGTTTTGATATGCTTGTACTTAAGTTAAATCAACGTTTGCCTATGACCTAATGGGTCATTGTATACCCTTTATATTCGCGTTTCTTTGACAGGAAAGGACGGAAACGTAGTCATCCATTTTGCTTCGATATGTTATATTCCTTGTAACTATATTCGTAAACATTGTTGGTAAAGGAAAAATGGCTCGTTTTAAGCATCTTCTTCTTTTATAACAATGTGTTCACAACGACGACAAAGCAGTAGAACAACACCTCTTTATGTCCCATGACTATTAACCCTTTCCCTCATACGACAATTCTGCAGCAGACGACCTTGAACATATTTTGTCAAATAAATGAAATATCTCTATAATTGAATGGATGACGAAAAGTGGAAAACATTGTGTCAAAAGGAGAAATTGCTCGTTTTGAGCAATTTTTTCTTTTGTCACTGTTTTCAAAAAGCCGTCTGCTGCAAACGGCGTCAGAAAGCGTCTATATGAGGGAAAGGGTTAAGCATCCATTTACCTGTAATGCATGTTTGGCCGCGGTATAGGTCGCCGACCCCGGGGCACCATATTTTCCCGCAACGCTACTAGTCAGGAGTATGTGACCCCCACCCGCCGAGATCATATGGGGTAGCACGGCCTTGGTCAGTGAGATTGGCCCGAGGGTGTCGACTTCCAGAACTTGTCTGTCCACAGTGATATCCGTATCTATGATAACACTTCTCTGGGAACGCCCAGCATTGTTTACTAATATATCAATCTGTAAATGGAATGAATATTTTATTTACATCATTTTCGACGAATTTTATTATTTTCTGTATCAATTCTTTCTTTAGTTTAAACATATTTTATTGTAATATTAAATTATTTAACATAATATACTGAGCCAAACAAGTAACGATACATACTTAGATCATTTGTAAAATCTTAAAGCTTAAAATGTGATTACATGATTGCTTAAACGTATGACTGTTTTCACAGACCATTATCGATTATTGTAGAATATCGTGTTACTGGCAAAAGGGATTTTTACGTTTTGCACGCACTGCACGGGAAACCCATGATGATGAACATGTATCGACATAAAAATATACGCATTTCACAGATATTGTACCTGTATTGTGAAAACATAGGCAAAATTCAATATTTCTCTGTTGTAATTATGCCGAGACTGAATGCAAATCAACGCCTTATAGCCATTGGTATGCTACAAGCAAACTTACGTCACGCTGACGTCGCTGCTCACTTTGGAGTGTCTAGGTTGACTATAACCCGACTTTTAGGCCGTTATCGTGCCCTTGGTTCTGTTAATGACCGTCCCCATTCTGGTAAGCCCCGTGAAACGACTCATGCACAGGACCGTCACATAAGGACGTCACACTTACGTGACCGGTTTCTTCCATCTACTGTTACTGCTGCTGTAACACATGGTCGTACACACAACATAATTAGTGCTCAAACAGTCCGAAACAGACTCGCCGAGCGTTGTATAAGAGCCAGACGTCCGTATCATGGGCCTATATTAACCCAACGTCATCGCGTCTTGAGACGTCAGTCGGCCACTGGACACTTGAATTGGACAAGAAATCAATGGAATACGGTAATGTTCACTGATGAGTCGCGTTTTTGTTTGAGTCGGTGAACGTTATGCTGACGTCTGTGTGAACGAGGTGGACCGTTACGGTGGTGGAAGTACCAGGGGTTGGGGCGGAATATCCTACCAGAATCACACTCCATTGGTTATTGTGCGTGGGAATCTAACGGGACAACGTTATCGAGACGAAATTTTAACACCAGTTGTCGTACCATTTCTTAACGCTAACGTGAACGTCACGTTGTTCCAGCAAGACAATGCTAGGTGCCATACAGCACATGTATGCCGCAATTTTCTTACCCAACAAAACATTAATGTTCTAGATTGGCCTGCTTGTTCACCAGATTTGTCCCCAATAGAACATCTTTGGGATGCCCTGGACCGTCGGATTAGCAATCCCGAAACATTAGCGCAGTTGGAGTTATTTTTTATTCAAGAATAGAATGCCATTCCACAACGAGATATTCAAACACTTTTCAATTCTATGCGTAGAAGATGCACTGCTGTAATGAATGCACAGGGAGGTCACACCCGGTATTAACAAATTCCAGAACTTAACATTTTCATCAGTCCATTTTCTTATTGATTTTCAAAAAGTTTAAATGAAATTGAAGCATATAATCAATTTAAATTATGTATCAAAGACCATATTTTCAAAATGCTTAAAAACATATTCATATTACTGACCCACGATAAAATTGTATCCAATTGATTTCATGTATCATAACTTGTTTGGCTAAGTATACATTGTACAGGTATATTATATACTATTATAGGCAAAAGGGTCTGGCCACAAGTTCTCACAATATTAGATACGACCATTCCCTTTCAAATATATTTTACAATTTTGAAGATGGCTTTGATATATTGACTCAATTCTTTCAGCAGAAATAGAATAAAACAAAATATAAGTGGAACCTGTGTATTAAAACAGCCCATGGGAACACAACAACATGGTCTTTGTTCACAGGTTTTCTTTAATTGCAGGCTCATTCTTTTGCAGAAAACGAGTAATTGTAAACCTGAAAATATGGTTCCTATAGACAGAGAAACGCTATTCATAAATTGGAACCTGTGTATTAAAACAGCCCATGGGAACACAACATGGTCTTTGTTCACAGGTTTTCTTTAATTGCAGGCTCATTCTTTTGCAGAAAACGAGTAATTGTAAACCTGAAAATATGGTTCCTATAGACAGAGAAACGCTATTCAAAAATATGGAACCTGTGTATTAAAACAGCCCATGGGAACACAACAACATGGTCTTTGTTCACAGGTTTTCTTTAATTGCAGGCTCATTCTTTTGCAGAAAACGAGTTATTGTAAAACTGAAAATATGGTTCCTATAGACAGAGAAACGCTATTCAAAAATATGGAACCTGCATAGCCCATGGGAATTCAACAATATAGTCTTTGTTAACAGGTGGTCTTTAATTGCAGAGTCATTCATGCTGAAAATGAGTAATTTGGACACTAAAAGTATGGTTCCTATAAACATGGAATGGCTATTCCAAGGTTATCTTTAGCACATGTTTGATTTGTGACAGCCCGGTATTCCGTATGGTGTAATATTAACCCATATCATAAACCCAGGTGTATATAAATTGCTAAGCTTGTTAAATTCTGCAAAGAAAAATGAAGTATTAAATCTATATATTTATATTCATAAATGTTATAAAGAACGAAATGAGCATCTTCATAACAATGCTTGACCCAATCAAACATGTCTCAACATAATTTGATTTGATTGAAGATCTTGTATTTTTTTTTTTTTTTTTTTTTTTTTTCTGTTTATTTTTTCTGGTATTTTGATTTGTTAATTTATTGTATTTGGTTCGAAACATTGTATGTATGTTTATAATCAATAAATATGTTCTATGTTCATAATGTACACGTATAAGTACTTCCAGTATCATGAGTATGATTTGTTACAAATCGAAGCTTTGAATCAAGAGCAACTTTTTAACATAATTATGATATAGACTGATCTGATTTTCACTGATCACATTGTTCCTACGACCCGTTTCCATATGCCATGATTCAGTTATATGAACTTAATTACCTTCTTAAAATGTTTCATAACACTTTCTGCAACGTCTTTGTGGGTATCAAACGCCAGTAGATCAAGTGGTTGAACAAGAATATCTTCATCCTTCAGCTTGTGCTTTGAAAGAACTGAAAACAAATTGTAATCTCAAAGAAAAAATCGTAATGTACAGATATCATCAAGGCTTCAATGATTTGGAACGGCTACAGTCTTAACTGCGATTGTACAAGGGAAATAGAGGTAAAATGACAAAACATGAATCATCCACTTTTAGTCTCAGCCGTTTATCAGAAAATTTCAGGATTGCATATACAATATTATGTACAGCACAAACATACTGTACAAATGGCTGCTTGCAAAATGAATCTCATGGTATAGCCTGTGCTTTGAAAGAACTGAAAGCAAAATGTAATCTCAAAGAAAAAATCGTAATGTACAGATATCATCAAGGCTTCAATGATTTCGAACGGCTGCAGTCTTAACTGCGATTGTACAAGGGAAATAGCGGTAAAATGACAAAACATGAATCATCGACTTTTAGTCTCAGCCGTTTATCAGAAAATTTCACGATTGCATATACAATATGTACAGCACAAATATATTGTACAAATGGCTGCTTGCAAAATGAATCTCATGGTATAGCCTGTGCTTTGAAAGAACTGAAAGCAAAATGTAATCTCAAAGAAAAAATCGTAATGTACAGATATCATCAAGGCTTCAATGATTTGGAACGGCTGCAGTCTTAACTGCGATTGTACAAGGGAAATAGAGGTAAAATGACAAAACATGAATCATCCACTTTTAGTCTCAGCCGTTTATCAGAAAATTTCAGGATTGCATAAACAATTTGTACAGCACAAATATACTGTACAAATGGTTGCTTGCAAAATGAATCTCATGGTATACCTGGTTACCGATGCCTGTATTACTCTACATTTAAGTGGGTCAAGCCGTTGTAAGCCAAGCGTCAGGAATTTAAGAATAGCAAATACACAAATCAGCTTGTGCCTCGGAGCAGTTTGATCAGCGTCTTCACAAATTAAAGTGTGCTCTCGTTAATCAACCAAAGATTATCTGGTTCGATCCCCAGTCGCGGCGGTCATGGTTAAGTGCCATTTGGCCAGGCATATTGCCTAGCCGTGTACTGGTTTGTTTACCAACAGGGGCGTAGCTTTGCAATACTCAATGTGTAGGCCGTCTCGTGGGAAAATCAACATTGTGGACTCTGCGTAAAGTATCGACCCGGATCAGCCTAAGCATGCCACACAGGCCTATCCGGATAAACACGTTTCGCCTCCTGTGGATTTTCTGTTTCAGGAATCACTACTCAATACATCTATCACCCCTAAGACGGAATGTGTCGGCCGGATCAGACTGCGCAGGCTGATCTGGTCGATACATTACGCAGATGTCTATCGCTGCAGCTGCATTTTGAGGCATTTTGAGAAAAAAATGTGTAGTCACGAGCCTACAGTGCCTAAAGGGAGCTACGCCCCTGACCAATAAATCATAAACAAGCGAATTGAATTGTCGCTGTCATATAACTAAAATAATGTTGAAACGGCGAAAAATCGTGTCAATGAATAACTAAGCTGCCAATACTTGAATGAAAATAGCATAAATCTAGCGATCGCTAATATAACACGTCGATAACTCGAAGAGATTTATGGATCCCGTTCGCCTTCGAGAATATCCCGAATCCACTACACCATTATGATTTAGATCCCCATTAATAATACAACATTTGACTGTTCATTTCTCCAAATGCATTGCTCAATCCTTCCATCCAAGGGTTGTGAGTTCGAACCCCAGCTCGGCCAACATTATTTACGACGTTCGACAAAAGTCTCTGTAACAAGCGTCATCCGTCTTCCACCAAAGAGCTAACAGTCTAAGAAAATACAAACAGCCTGTTGCTTTGAAAGTCTGTTGTGTCGAGCACAGATGTGAGCATGCGTAGATGGTAGGTAATCTGGCCACCGTAATTTTATATCAGAAAAGAAAACCGGCGTAAAATCCCAATCAATCAATCAATCTTAGTAAACAAACAAGTAAAGAAATGTTACCCAGGCATTTTCTTTTGACGTCATGAAGAATATTTTCTCGTCTGGCGGATAGTATCAGACGACATCCCACCACGGCTAATTCGTAAGCAAGAGCTTCACCGATACCACTGGTACATCCGGTCACCCACACCACTTTCTTAGCGAGGCTCTCTGTAGAGTGCAATAATGGTAAACATTGCAATCTAAGTATTCATCACATGTACACACACAGTAAGACTCAATGAGCAATTTCTCCTTTTGCCGCAATAATTTCGGAGTTCGCTCTAATCGGTAATCAGCCATTTTATTACCGACAGTAGTCAAAACAAGCGCGGTAAAATGTTAAATTACACCAAATACATCCGCGGTAAGGTTGATCAAATAGTCCCTAAAAAAACCTGTGTTTGCGTAGAAATGAGTGTAAACCTTCACCATAATGCATTGAATATATGACAATTAGTTTAAATTCATTGTAAATATTTATAGGATGCACTAGAACTGTTTGATTTGATTATTTTTAGTATTTTGACCTTGTCTGAAAGTGAAAGCAGAATATGTAAAAAAAAAAACCAGTTTAATCCCAGCCCGAATGTTTTTAAATTCAGGGGGGAGACCTTACGGTAAATTACTATTTTGAAAAAAGCAGCAGATACGTCAAAATGCGTCTGTAAATCAGGAAAAGGGTTAGATAACTCGTACCTGGTTTGTTTCCGAAGGTCAGATTCCACCACAGTGTGAAGTCACAGTCCTGTATACGGTAGAGATAGGCCAGAATGGTCAGAACGATGACCAAGATGACCAGTATAAAGCTAGCCTCCATCCTGCGGTCACTCCGTGTGTACTCGTCTGTTAAACTGTGTTACGAAATTATAAAGTGAGCCGTTACACGAGAAAACGAACACTGCGTAGCGTATCGACCCGGATCAGCCTAATCATGCCGCGCAGGCTAACCCGGACGGACACTATTCGCATCCTGTCAATGTTCTGTATCAGGAAGCATTTATATATATACCTATATTCCCCTGAGACGGAACGTGTCGGCCAGGATTAACCTGCGCGGACTTCGCAGGCTGATCTTGGTCGATACATAATGCAGAGTCCATAACGTTGGTTTTCACGTGGAACGGATCAAGTTACTATATTATCACGTAAAGCCCTCTCTGGGAGTGTCAAAATACCATTACTTTTGAGAAAATATCATATGACACTACTAGTTAAGTTTCCAGTCTTATGCTCAAGTCTTTTTTACAGTCTTTGTTACAACGCGGACACCAAACTATGAACATGACGTTACGCCAGCGATTTGACGTTATATAACGTTAGTCACTTTGGTGCCCAAACCGGCAAATTTCATGTACATTTCTTTCGAAATACGCCTTATGAATCACTTAATGTTATAAATAAATTATCTCATTCGCTAAGTATCGCGGAATATCATCTAAGTAAACTCATTTATTAAAAGAGATAATAAATAAACACTCATGAAATATAGTTAGTTAGCCAGGTCACACGAACCCCTTCTGACAAAATTGATTGATTGATTGTTTGTTGTCTAATGCCGTTTTCAACAATTTTTCAGTTATATCACGGCATTTCCTGGGTATGTTACGAGCACTACTGCTCCATATATCATGAAACCAGCGAGTCAGTCGTAATTCTGACCACACAACCCTGAGCGCATAGGGGAGCAGTCATTTCTACCATTTTTAAAGTATGTGGTATGACCCAGTGGGGTATCGAACCCGCGACCCCCCGCACCCAAGGCGGACGGTCTTCCACTACACCACAGCGGAGGTCCCTTCTGAAACAAACAACGACATTCTTTTATTTGTTTCATAAACACCATTTCCCACATATAGACGCATCTGCAGCAGACAACTTTTGAAAATGGTGTGGCAAAAGGAGAAGCTGCTCATAATGAGCAATTTCTGCTCTTGCCACAATGTTTAAACTTTATTCAACTATCATATATGCAAAGTCGTCTGCTCCAAGTTTGCTGTATGTGGGAAGGGGGCGACTCAGCATTTAACACATCGACCTCTGAACCCCAGGGTCCCAGGCCGTATCCTGGTAGGTTAAAAGTTTCTCAAGGCAAGATTGATCTACAGTGTTTGGTTTATTGGTGTTTTTTACGCCGTTTTCAACATTATTTCAGTTATATCGCTACAACAGTATATTTATTCATGATCCCTGGGTTAATAAACCAGTACTAGGCAAGTGTGCTTTGTCCAAGGACATTCTACCATGAATGACGCTTATAAACTTGGGAATGGCAGTTTCCAAATAATCGACGCTAGGCCATGGCGAATTGGACTTTTATTTGTTTAGATGTATACATACTTTTTCTATCGACTTTACATTACTTAACCCCTTCCTTCATACGAAATTTCTGCAGCAGACGACTTTGAACATTTTTTGTTAAAAATTGGAAAATCTCTTTAATTGAATGGATAACCTATGACTAAAAGTGGAAAACATTGTGGCAAAAAGAGTAATTGCTCGTTTTGAGGGAAGGGGGGTGGGGGGGGGGGGGGGGGGGGGGGGGGACACAACACATACATATCATACACAACAAAGCTGAAGCAGATGACTGACAAGTGAAATTCTTTATCTATGAAAGCTGAGTTTTAGATAAGAGGATAAAATACTGTGTCAAAGGTGAACTTGCGTAATTCAATAGCCGTTTCTCCTATTGTCACAACGTTTTATTAAGTTCGAATAACGTCTGCTGCATATGTGACAAAACGTTAAGCTGATGGTCAATAATTATATATTTTTTAATAAAATATTGCGAGTATTTGAGTGAATAAATCTCATTAGCATTTGTTTTTGTTTTTAATTATATATATTTGATATTTAAAGCCGCGTTTTTACAGAAGTTACACGACGGTGGAGTGCCCTTGGGCAAGACATATTTCCTAGCCCAGTACTGGTTTGTTGACCCAGGGATCATGAATAAGTGAACTGTCGCCGTGATATAACTGAGGTAATGTTGAAAAGGGCTTAAAACACCCAATAAATCAAAACAAAACAATCACAAAATGAACATACGTCTTTGGGTACTCATTCCATAGGATCTAACCTTTTCCCACATGCAATAACTCTACAGTAGGCATCTTCGAAAACATATACGAAAGAATATTTAACATCTCTATACACATCAGTATAATCATTGAATGGAGTTGAACACATCATGGCAAAAGGAGAAATTCTTTTTTTCACAAAGTTTGCGAAACTTGTCTTCTGCAGATGCGTCAAAATGCCTCTGTATGTGATAGAGGGTTAAATGTGTTGAAACCCCCGGAGAGTTCACAGGAAGCAATACCGCTACAAGGTTATTATGACCACAAAAACACGAACGTTTAAGTGCCGGATTTTACCGTCATTTAAAAGCCCTACTTTCACTTTTCGCCAAAGGTCAAGTACTCCAAAATCCCCACTTTAAACACTTTCATTACTTCCCATTTTACTTGTACAAAATCTGTTAATACAAGTTCACACATTAAATGCAGTCAGTTAAAAACAAACACGTATTTCAAGTCAAACACATTTATTTATTGCGGTCTATTCGACAACAAATCAAACAAAGCGAAGGAGGTGTGCCAGTCATTACGCAACGGTATAGTTACACAGATTTATATTCCTTTGATCCGCCTCAACACTATGAATCGTGTGTAAACTGATCATCGAACACATGCAGCCAATTCACATACATCATTTTTCAACCATGAATGTGCCATATAGTTAAATTACAATTCTGAAGCAACTTACCAGAAACATGACTTGTTTACATACCTTAACTATCCACTGACACCTCCCCCTTGAAACGGTGTATCAGTAAAATGTTACTGTATAATCATATCCTACTTAAGCATAGATCGGTTACCTCCCTTACACTGTAAAATATTGCATTGTGAACCACAATTCGTTACCACCACAATTATGAACCAGTTTAACCCTGTCCCTCATACAGACGCCTTCTGACGCCTCTGCAGCAGACGGCTTTGTTAAAAAAAACAGTGTTGCAAATTGAGAAAAGTTTTCAACTCTATTCAATAATTTCATTTGAAGGTTTTGTTAACATGTTTAGGGGTATATTTTAAAGTTATTGCAGAAAAGATACATGTGGAAAAAGGTTACATTTGAAAAGTCTAACCACAGTCTTCACCGCCCTGATATATGTTATCCATACCTAAATTCACCTTCTGTGGGGAAATCTTCAGGTGTAGCCCCTATTATGTGCCAATATGTGTTTTACCCTTAACTCTTTCTGGCGGATCTGCAACAGACAACATTGTTAGCAAAGGTAGAAATTGCTCCTAATGAGTAAATTTCTCATCTTGCCACAATATGTTCAGCTCGTTTATTACATAAGTTCTCATTTATGGAGATTGTTGAAGTGTTTTTTCAAATAATAATACCAGTCGTGCATCAGGTAAACCCAACTCTGGGATGTGTGACAAGTGATGGTACGGATCCCCCCCTACGTATTTATTTCATCTGATCTATATAAAGTGGACACGCGATATCTTGAGCATGAGATTATTCGAATTCGTTTATATCGAAATTGTGATTATTCGTTTATTTCGATATTGTGATTATTCGTTTATATCGAACTTGTGATTATTCGCTTTTCTCAAACATGTGATTATTCGATCATCTCGAACATGTGATCATTCGAATTCGTTTATTTCGAACTTTTGATTATTCGAATATCTCGAACATATGATTATTCGGTTATCCCGAACATGTGATTATTCGAATTCGTTTATTTCGAACTTGTGATTATTCGGTTATCTCGAACATGTGATTATTTGCTTATCTCGAACTTGTGATTATTTGTTTATTACGAACTTGTGATTATTCGAATATCTCGAACATGTGATTATTCGGTTATCTCGAACATGTGATTATTTGCTTATCTCAAATATGTGATTTTTCGAATTCGTTTATCTCGCACATGTGATTATTTGATTATCTAGAACGTGTGATAATTCGAATTCGTTTATCTCGAACATTCGATCTTTTTCGATTATGTGATTATTCGATTATCTCAAACATGTGATCATTTGATTATCTCGAACATTTGATAATTCTAATTCGTTTATCTCGAACATGTGATTATTCTGTTATATCGAACATGTGATAAGTCGAATTCGCTTATCTTTAATACATGAAAATTCGAGTAAGATATATTTTATTTTACTTAACCCAATACATGTAGCATATATCTCATCACTTACACACATTTGCATATACTTTATACGTGAATATCCAAAAGTAAACCGAATTAACAAGAATATTCCTAATTTTAGAAGAACTCAAAGAAAGCTTAAACTTAATGAAGAAATTGGATTTGACTATACATGCTAAAACTTATAGCAGTTAAAAAGAGAGAGAGAGTGATTATAACAATTGTAGAAAGATGTATCCTATACCATATTCATACTGTCAATCTTATTCAGATGATCTTAACCCTTTCCCTCATACGACAATTCTGCAGCAGACGACTTTGAACTTATTTTGTCAAAACATAGAAAATCTCAATAGTTGAATGGATAACCTATGACGAAAAGTGGAAAACATTGTGGCAAACGGAGAAATTGCACGTTTTGTGCAATTTCTTCTTTTGTCACTATGTTTTCAAAAAGCCGTCTGCTGCAGAGGCGTCAGAAAGCGTCTATATGAGGGAAAGGGTTAAGCTTATAGTATGTGAGTAATGGGTGTTTAGAAGTATATATAACTATCGAGCACTTATCAACCAACCCTAAATAATGTAGACAATCTTTGTAAGATTGTTCTTGTAAACTTATTGAAAGACATGTATGGCAAGCCTTTTTACTATCAATACGATTAGAATGCATCTCTCTAACATAGAGAGATAACTCTGTTAGATCGAGAGACATCTCTCTAACTTTGAAAAACAAATTAAAGTGTTCCACTGGGCCCGAGTTCTTCCCTGATCATTTGGATGAGTCTCCGAGAAACCGCCAAAAGGCTGCGTTCCACTCCCGTGACAAAACAAAAAGTGTTCCAGTCCGGTGACATGGGCCTCTGGGCCCGAGTGCTCCCCTGATACGCGGGCTAATACGCGGCCGGGCTTATTCGCGATAAGTTGGAATGATATCTTTAAAATATAGAGAGATATCTCTGTAAGTTAGAAGGCTATCTTCATAGTTAAAATAGTTATTTATGTTAGAAAGATATCTTTATAGTTAAGATAGTTATTTATGTTAGAAAGATATATTTATAGTTAAGATAGTTGTTTATGTTAGAAAGATTTCATCATAGTTAAGATAGTTATTTATGTTAGAAATATATCTTCATAGTTAAGATAGTTATTTATGTTAGAAAGATATCTCTGTAATTTAGAAAGATATCATTCTAAATAGTGTTGGTTAATGTAGAATGATTTCTCCCCTTAGTCAATTCGCAAACAAACACATTTTTCTTTCGACCAATCAAACGCGGTTATTTATATTCATTCAGCAAAAGACGAGCCTGGGTAACTCAGTCGGAATCGATGCGGGCTGTCAATCCAGGTTGTGATTTCGATTCCCAACTCGGCTAACATTTGTTAAGACGTTTGACAAACATTAATGCGATAAACGCCAGTCGTATTCCACCAATGGGCTAATAGTCGATGTGGAAAGCAATTAAACCCATACTAATCAAGAAAATTCTGATAATCCATTGGAAGTTAAAATTCCCATCTTTACTTAACGCATGTTTTAAATCTATGACACGAGAACTTGAATTTATCTCGTACATTGAACATGTAATACAGTAGACGTCACTAATGACGATCTAACTATAATTACCTTTCAAATGATAAACAATACAGCAGTCAGGCAGACCATCACATTTCTAAAAATAAAACAATATGATAATTTAAGCCTATGATTTCAACTTGTTACGAACAAGGCAAACTTTTATATTATCTATTATGACCTGTGTCAAGCAAGATTAGTTTGTGGTTTCTCAGTTGGATTAGACAATTTCCTAGAGGCTTCGAATCGCCTTTTGTCAATGACATGTTTCATATATAAGAGAGCAGTTACTATACGCATAGACAATTCATAGAGATATATTTCTCAAAGTAAGAGAGATATCTTTCTCGTTTAGAGAGATATCCTGCTAACGTGCTTATGGAGATATCTCTCTACGTTACATATATTTCTTTCTACGTGACAAATATATCTCTCTACGTTACATATACTAGTATATCTCTCTACGTTACATATATATCTCTCAACGTTACATATATATCTTTCTACGTTACATATATATATTTCTATGTTACATATATATCTCTTTACGGGTCCGTTGGATTATGAAAGACAGTTTGAAAATTTACCGGTAGTGGGTAGCGAGACATCGACGTTGTGTAGAGGCGAACGGCGCTTACTTTGAGAAGTTGTGACGTTGGCGTCGTTTTCTGAAGATTGAACTGCGGGGGCTATACTGACCTCATGTTATTAAACAAGCTGTAGTTTTCTTTCTATTGCATGTATCTTTTTGAAATTTTCTATGTCATTTACAGCTGAATTAAATTTTATAGCGAACTAACGTTCGATTGAAAATGTAAAAGAATGTTGATTTTATTGAACAATTCCACGAATTTCTGGCTATACCCTCGTATATCTTTCTACGTTACATATATATCTCACTACGTGACATAGATATCTCTCTACATTAAAGATATATCTCTCTATGTTAAAGAAATATCTCTCTAAATGATCATGCTATCTTCATTAGAGAGATATCTCTGTAAGATTGAGATATATAACATAGAGATACACCTAAGACTTCCCTGTAAGATAGAGAGATATCTTTCTAAACTAGAACGGTATCGCTGTAAGATACGGATATATATCTCTGTCTTATAATAAATATATCTCCCATTAAGAGATACCTTCTAAAAAGCAAGATATCTCTCTAAGTAGAGAGACATTTCTCTGTTTTATAAAGATATCTCTCAAACGAATAAATAGTAAAACGGCTTGCCATAGACAAGTACATAACCATATCAGACCTAGCGTTAGCTGAGTTTACACTGGTCGGGAGAGCTCCATTGTTTTGTTTTCTTGGAGCAAAGTTTTATAATCTGAACCATAACGTTTGCATTTATCTTAAATTAGTCGCTACAACGAATTTGTATCTTAAAATAATTATTTATGAAACAGATTAAACAAAATCTGTGTCATTTTCTTTTGATATGTAAACTCGTATATTTATTTTTCTATATATGAACTGTGATTTTTTTTTTAATCGTATTATATGCACGCTCTACTTTCCAATAAGCGTGGGAAGTATTAAGGGATTTAACACTTTCAATACTGCAGACGTATTTTGACGAATTTGCAGCAGGCGACACTTAAAAATAATCTGACAAAGTAATGAATTGCTCACAATGAGCAATTTCTCCTTTTATCACACTGTTATCAAATGTATTTGATTATTAAACACGTATTTTAATTTATAAAGATTGTGCAAGGTTTTGCCTAGGATTATTAATCTAATCGATTTTTTATTATTAATTGCGAATTGAGAGAGTGAAAATTAGAAATGCATTGTTTATTTATTTGTGAAAGCATCGTTTCTTCTTTTATTATCATAATAGATGAATTTAGCAACATTTAAAGATTTCCTTCTTATTTGTAAAAGACATAATAGTTGTGAACTTGTTTATCGGTGGCCACTTGCAGATATAAGTGTTTAAGAACTTTAAACGTACATTATTAAGGACAGGACACACGAGTAGTTCTACTAGTTCTACGAGAAGTTCTATCAGTTCTACGAGTAGTTCTACGAGAAGTTCTATCAGTTCTACGAGTAGTTCTACGAGAAGTTCTATCAGTTCTACGAGTAGTTCTACGAGAAGTTCTATCAGTTCTACGAGTAGTTCTACGAGTAGTACTTCCAATTCTACGAGTAGTTCTACGAATAGTACTTCCAATTCTACGAGTAGTTCTACGAGTAGTACTTCCAATTCTACGAGTAGTTCTACTATTTATATTAGTAGTTCTACTAGTTCTACGAGTAGTTCTACCAGTTCTACGAGTAGTTATACTAGTTCTACAAGTAGTTCTACCAGTTGTAAAAGTAGTTTTACCAGTTGTAAAAGTAGTTATACTAGTTCTACAAGTAGTTCTACTAGTTGTACGAGTAGTTCTACTAGTTCTACGAGTAGTTATACTAGTTCTACAAGTAGTTATACCAGTTGTACGAGTAGTTTTACCAGTTCTACGAGTAGTTATACTAGTTCTACAAGTAGTTCTACTAGTTCTACAAGTAGTTCTACCAGTTCTACGAGTAGTTATACTAGTTGTACGAGTAGTTCTACCAGTTCTACGAGTAGTTATACCAGTTCTAAGAGTAGTTATACTAGTTATACAAGTAGTTCTACTAGTTATACGAGTAGTTATACTAGTTGTACGAGTAGTTCTACCAGTTCTACGAGTAGTTCTACCAGTTCTACGAGTAGTTATACTAGTTCTACAAGTAGTTCTACCAGTTCTAGGAGTAGTTCTACCAGTTCTACAAGTAGTTATACTAGTTATACGAGTAGTTCTACTATTTATATTAGTAGTTCTACTATTTATATTAGTAGTTCTACTAGTTCTACAAGTAGTTATACTAGTTGTACGAGTAGTTATACCAGTTCTACGAGTAGTTATACTAGTTATATTAGTAGTTCTACCAGTTCTAACAGATCTCGTGCTACAGATGGAAGGATTTACCATATATGTAACTTCTAATAAAAAGAAAAACAATCATTGTAACTATTGCTAGCTTAACGTTTAGACCCAGTTCTTTGAGTAGTTCTACCAGTTCTACGAGTATTTCTACTAGTTATATGAGTAGTTCTACTAGTTATATTAGTAGTTCTACCAGTTCTAACAGATCTCGTGCTACACGTGGAAAGATTTACCATACATATAACTTCTAATAAAAAGAAAAACAATCATTGTAACTATTTCTAGCTTAACGTTTAGACCCAGTTCTTTGAGTAGTTCTACCAGTTCTACGAGTATTTCTACTAGTTATATGAGTAGTTTTACTAGTTATATTAGTAGTTCTACCAGTTCTAACAGATCTCGTGCTACAAGTGGAAAGATTTACCATACATATAACTTCTAATAAAAAGAAAACAATCATTTTAACTATTGCTAGCTTTACGTCGAGACCAGACCCCCTTTTCATCTGACCCGATTCATATCCACTTAGTTATAATTAATCGATATGGTCAGTCACTTGTCAAGTGTTTAAACAATGATATTGATCTTACTAAAAAGATCAAACAAGTGGTCATAAAAGGACATTTTAAATGTCATAAAATCGACTCTTTAAAAGTTATTTGTATTGTGTATTATGATCTATAAGTCATAGAAATAGTAAATATGATCTGTAAGTGAAAGGGATTGGAGTATAGAATAAACTGGATACTACCATTTAGCAATATCATGGTAGGGTTTAATTTCTTTATTTTAATATCCTATAATTCCAAGATTATCTTGAAATAAAATTGAATTCCGAATGAAACGTGTTTTTGTTTTCTCTGCTTTTATCAGATATGTTATTATTTCCCTGAAAAGGCGACTTCTATTGCTGCTGAATGTGAGTGCTGCTCTTTTTAATCACCTGAGCCGAAGGATCGGTGTGATCTTTTGGGATGACTCTCTGTCCGTCGTCCGTCCGTCGTTAACTTTTAGTTTTAACACTTTCCCTCATATATACGCTTTCTGACGCCTCTGCAGCAGACGGCTTTTTGAAAACATAGTGACAAAAGAAGAAATTGCACAAAACGTGCAATTTCTCCTTTTGCCACAATGTTTTCCACTTTTTGTCATATCTATTCAACTATGGCGATTTTCTATGTTTTGACAAAATAAGTTCAAAGTCGTCTGCTGCAGAATTGTCGTATGAGGGAAAGGGTTGAACGGTATTTCCTCCTAAGCCACGGTGCAAATTTTAACACAAAGGAATCAACATGTGGTGTTCCTCTTTCAAAATATTCCAAACAATTAAGTACACTGTAAAAAGTATTGGTGCGGTATCATAAAGTTTCTTCTCCTTTAGAACTGCTTGTCTTTGGCAGATACATTTCTGTTTGTGACCGTCTACAAAGTTTGTTTAATCCACATTTATTGAAAAACATAGATGCAAGACAGTATAGCAAAGTGTAAAATAAAAGACCAAACATTTAAAAGCTTCTGTTTTGAAAGTGTATGGCTGATTCTCGAGGACAGCTGAAAGCTCTTTTTCTTATGTGACACGTACCGCCTCGGTAGTGTAGTTGTAGAGCGTCGTCCGCCTCGTTTGCGGGAGGTCGTCGGTTCGATCCCCGGTCAGGTCATATCAAAGACTTTAAAAATGGCTGCCCTCCTATGCACTCAGGGTTAGCATAACGACTGACTGGCTGGAGTCAGGATACATGGACCAGTAGTACTGGTATTTTACCCAGGAAACGCCGTAAAACACCAAACAATCAATCAATCAATCAATCACAAAATATTATATGACACTATACAAAAAAAAACAAATCATGTTGATTTGTCGAAAAAAAAGAAGATCTGCCAAGTGGCTTTAGAAAATGGGTTATATGAAAAAACTTTTTCAGCATCTGCTGTTCTGATTGCAAGATAATTTGGCAGAAATGTTCCTTATGTCCTATTGCTTTAGTCATATTGATTGGCTGAAGAAACAATCTCCCAGGAGCTGGGGCTAGCTTCCATGTTATATATGTCTAATAAACTTTGAATTTCCGAAGCTAATTTAGCATGCCCCTTATTACAAATGTCACTGTCTTTGACAGTTTCATTCCAACTTTTTATCAAATGTTCCACCAACACGAGAAGCACCGATTACCCCGCTTTTCCCTATAATGTCAAAAAACATTCAAATGTTCTCAATACGAAATTAACTTTTTTCCGACTAGAACATTGACCTTTTCGACAAATTTAGGACACTCTTTTCACCTCATATCTCTGAAAAAAGAGGACCAAGAAAGCCCTTATTCGATCACTTGAGTGATGAACAAGAAATAAAATATGTATCACTATTGAATAAATTACCTTTAGACTTGACAATCTCTTCTTATTTTTAAATCGAGACGGCCTGAACTGGTCCTAAATATAAACATATGTATGAGTGTGTCTTTTTTTTTAAATAATTTGGAAGAATGGGAGCCAGGTGCTTTTTAGCTCAACCCCCTTCCCTTTGCATAAAAATTATCATGTGTACGCTTTTTTTTTTAGCTCAACCCCTTTCCCTAATGTATAAACATGAGCATGTATGCTTTTTAGCTCAACTCCCTTCAATTTTGCATAAACATGAGCATGTGTATGCTTTTTAGCACAACCCCCTTTCCCTTTGCATACACATGAGAATGTGTATTCTTTTTAGCCCAACCCCCAAAGTCTTTGCATAAACATGAACATTTGTTTGCTCTTTAGCCCAACCCCCTTCTCCTTTGCAAAAACATAAAAATGTGTAGGCTATTTAGTCCAACCCCCATCCCATTTGCTTAAACATGCGAATGTGTATGCTTTTAAGCCCAACCCCCATTCCCTTTGCATAAATATGAAAATATGTATGCTTTTTAGTCCAACACCCATTCCCCTTTGCATAAACATGAGAATGTGTAAGCTCATTGAAAAAAAAGAAAAATAGGGGAGAGCTGTATCTTGTTCTGTCAAATATGTGAAGTAGAAAAGTATTCATGATAGTCATGATGGGTAGGGAACGAGAGTTATGTGCAACTATTCTTGTTTCAGTCTCTTCTTACTTCTACTTTCAGGATTTCTCCAGCCTTACTGAGGAACAAAAAACCGGTAAGAAATATATTAGAGCCGTTTCAAGACGAAACCAACATTATGGACTCTGCGTAAAGTATCGACCCGGATCAGCATAAGTATGCCGCGCAGGTTAACACGGACAGAAACTTTTCGCCTTCTGTTGATTTTCTGTTTCAGGAATCATTACTCTATACCTATATCCACCTGAGACGGAATGTGTCGGCCCGGATTAGCCTGCGCGGACTGCGCATGCTGATCTGGATCGATACATAACGCATAGACCATAATGTTGGTTTTCTCGTGGAACGGCTCAATTATACTATAGAGGTATCGTGATTACTATAGGCCGGATTGATTGATTGATTGATTGGGGTTTAACGCCATTTTTAACAATTTCTCAGTTATATCACGGCGGCCAGTTCACCTACTCATGTTGTGTTTCCTGGTTTTCTCACACCAGTACTCCACATAATAATCTTCCCAGGCAACTGGCCGCTTTTCCACATAGACTTTGCCCATTGGTCTATAGGCCGGAAGGGACATATCAATTATCTCGAGCAATCGGCCTGTTCGAGTGATCATATAGCTTCATTTATGTTTTGTCTTACATAATAAGTGTTTGTTTTGAAAGTAAGCCAGTGATGAAACGGAACAGAAGCATTGGTGATTACTCGATTTTGGCCACCTTTTTACAAATCAAAATGGTTTTTAAGAAATCTGGTAGAGGTTAAACTAAGGAACATTTCCACAAAATAACACTGAAAACTTGAGCCGAAATATTCTTATAATAATTTTGTCACAATACCAGGATAATGCAAAAGAGTCCCGCCCCAGTGCAGTCATGATTGTTGACCAATCACAATGAAATGTGGAGTTTTTGTAGGATGTCACTCAAGACACATTCCTATGAAATCGTACTATAATTGGGCCAGTGGATTTTGAGCAGAAGATTTTAAAAGGTTTTGACTTTGGTTTTTGCCATATTAGACGCCACGCAAATGGACGAACGACACATTATTCACAATGACATAGCTCGACTGACTTTCGGCTGGTGGAACTAAAACAAGTTTGCACATAAACTTACTAGTATTGATCTTCTGTTTTGTTCCAGTGGTGCTAAACAAAGTGTAGCTCACAATGTAACCATTGCTTATGTCCAGCAGGCAATGAACCACAGTCGATCATACCAACTGTTCTTGTATCTTGCATCTAATCGTCAGTTTTAAGTGTTTGGGACACGCAAACAAAGTTTTGGAAAATATACTGCGTTTGAAATCCAAGATAAGCAGAAGTCAATATTTGGTAAATTGCCAAAAAATTGAACAATATGTATCCATTTCCCCCTGTAATGGTTTAACCGACGTTATTGACTTGGTATGTAAACGCATTCCCACATGCAAAACAACTGCAGCAGACGGCTTTGAAAACATCTAAACTCTTTATTTATAAAAGAACACTTATTGAATAAAGTTGAAAACATTGTGGCAAAAGGATAAATTGCTCATAATGAGCAATTTCACCATTTGCCACAATGTTTTCAAAGGTCCTCTGCGTCAGAACGCGTCTGTCTGTGGGGAAGTGTGACCAACGGTGACCTAGGTCTGATCAAAATAATTTCCAAATGTAATCTACTCGAACAAACACCTCGAAAGCCTCTCGAAAATATTTTATGACCCAAAGACCTACAATACAAAGATAAAACTTGATTGAAAGCCCAAAATAACCAAGTTAAGTAAAAGGTTTAATCTTCCATAAACCATGACATGAAGCGATACAAAGATACAGTATACGAACAACATTTGTTTATGCGGAGAACAATATGTATGTCCTCTTTAAGGTAACCTAAGAATATTTAGCGAACGAGATTAATTACAATTCGCACAATTCAATTTGTTTTGTTTGTTTTTGGGAGTTTTATGCCGTTTTCAATAGCTTGTGTTATATCGCAGCGAGTGGGAACGATGATATTGGATCCACATCTTATATTTACATAGGCTCTTACGGTTCGATATTGATTTTATTATTTGAGCCGTTTCACGAGAAAACCAACATTATTGAACCTGCGAAATGTTTCGATTCAGATCAGCCTGCGCAATTCGCGCAGGCTAATCCGGGCCGAAACATTCCGTCTTATGGGGATGGAGGTATAGAGTAATTATTCCTGAAACAGAAAATCCACAGGAGGCGAAAAGTGTCTGTCCCGGTGACCCTGTGCGGCATGCTTAGGCTGATCCGGATCGATAATTTACGCAGAGTCCACAGTGTTGATTTTCTAGTGGAACGGCTCATTTTGTGTTTTACACAACTTCCAGCATTTTTTCAATTATATCACGGCGTTTCCTGGGAAAGTTACCAGGCACTATCCAGGAACTAGCCGGCCAGTCGTTATGCTAACCCTGCAACCCTAAGCGCCAAGAAGGGCATCCATTTCTACCATTTTTTGAAGTACATGGTACGACCCGGCCGGGGATCGAACCCACGACCTCCTGTACCGAGTCAGACGCTCGACTACTACTCCCCCGATGCGGTCAGAGTTCAAAAAAGGGTCATACTTTGGCTGCCATTTGTATTTAGCGTCACCCAGCAACGGGGTATCAATTCAATTGAAGCCACCTGTCTCGTTTTTAATGTATATGCGTTCTATTTGTAACGTATGCCCTCAAATTACAGAAGATGTTTTACATCTTTAACGTTTTTCTTGTCTTATTAGAACTCAAGAAGACATTTGAAGGACGGTTAGAGGAGGGCAGTACTGGACTCACTCAGGTTCAAGCTCGAGAGGCACTTTGTCTACTGGATCTGAATCCGACCGGGCTTGACATATCAAAGTTTTGGACCGACTTGGAAAAACAAGGTATGCAACTGAACCCGTGTCCATATACAGTCCAACCTGTGTTTAAAGACTACCTTGGATTAGCAATTTACTGTCAATAGCGACCATGCTTTGAGATATCTTTCCAAACACTCAGTTTCTGTATAAATGACTCTGCAATTAAAGACCATCTGTATAAATGACCCTGCAATTAAAGACCACCCGTGAACTAAGACCAGAATGTTAACTTCCATTGGTTGTTCTTTAAACACAGGTTCTACTGTACAGCTCAACCTGTGTTTAAAGACCGCCCATGGGAAGAGAAATATAGGATCTTTGTCCACATGTGGTCTTTATTTGCAAGGTCATTTATGCAGACAATGAGTAATTGGGCAATTAAAGTTGAAGAACTCTGGGTCAAAGAGTTCTTGAGATATTGAGCAGAAACAGTTTGACATTTACAGACCCATTTTACATTGACATTTGGCTCAGTGCGTCCAATAACAGTGGTGGTCATCTTTTCTTGAAGTAATACCATCCTATGGAGTTTGAAGACTCTGGGTCTAAAGGTCCTTGAGCAATAGTCAGGACACATATTTAAAATTTACAAGTCCCTGTGATCTTATATTTGATCCAGTAACATAACAAACTACCAGTATCCTCTTTTCAAAGAGTCCACTTATCCGGTGAAATTCCTTTACGGGTCCTGTGACCTTAGTCCCATAGTGGTTATCAATTAAAGGGGTCCAATCAACCAGTGATGTTTGAAGACTTGAAGACTCTCGGTTAAAGGTTAATAATTAAAGGTTCTCCAACTACATTAGTCCAATCATCCTGTGAAGTTTTCAAGCTGCATATTCAGTTGGCCTGTCAACTTTTGTAAATAGATCGAGCCAGGGACAATAATTATAGAGTCCATGATCGAGGTATTAATATGCATCAGCAGTGATCTGCAGACATGATTCTGTATGACAGAGCTGCTGAATAGGCTGATCTGAACCTGCACTGTTCAGATATGCAAACTCGTCCATTTATCATTGAAACATTGCTGATATAGATGGTTGTATTCTTCTTATAAATTTGTTGCACATCATTGGCCAGTAAATCAAGATATCAGGACAAACGTGGAAACATATATATAACACATAGATGGGACATACTTCGACATTTTACCAAAATAACATGTAATAAATCCTTATAAAATAAAACAAACAAAGAGAGAATATAAATAGGCTTAGTCAGTATTTGTTTTGAATTCACAAAGTTCAAATGTTAAAACTATTTACAGGACATTTAAACAATATATTGTTGTCTTGTTGTAGTCTTGGTTCATATGAATAACCCTGAATCGGACCAGGATCATGTTTTACCAAAATAGCATCTTGATTACCCTCTAATTCATCGATAATCGTATTTATCTCTATCATCTCCATTGTTTTATTTAGAATGCGGTCGGGATTTACGTCACTTCCGGTTTGAGAGCACCTGTTAAAAAATATCTTCTTAAAATGGGCGGTGCGTGAGAAACGGTAAATCACACAACTTCAATCATCTATAACACCCCTCGTAGTGGAAATACTTTGGTCGGGACTGAAGCACCAGTTTCTATAAAATAAGAACTTCATAGTTATTAAATTTCGTTGTCTTTGTTGAATCGATTTCACGTCTCCTTTAAAACACTTTTAAAAACAAAATGTTGAATAAAATCTTTCATTTCAGAATTAGACACAATAGACCTAGAAGATTTCATGAAATTACGGTGTTTTGTTGACGAAGACCCGGAGACAGTTTTACGGTGGGCGTTCAACAAGTTTGACAAAAACAACGACGGTACCATCGACAAGCAAGAGCTAATGTACGTATCAGGGCTGTTTCTTTGTGTCCTCGTGATGGCTTAACCCTTTCTAAACATACAACAATTCTGCAGCACACGACTTTGAAAACATAGTTACACAAACCTGAAAAAATCTCCATAAAAGATAGTTTGATTGTTGAATAAAGTTGAAAACATTGTGACCAAAGGAGAAATTGATCATCATGAGCAATTTTACCTTTGGCCACAATGTTTTCAAAATGGGCGTTCAACAAGTTTGACAAAAACAACGACGGTACCATCGATAAGCAAGAACTAATGTACGTATCAGGGCTGGTACTTTGTGTCCTCGTGATGGCTTAACCCTTTCCGTCATAAAATGATTTTTTTTAGGAAACTCCTTTTAAATGAAAGTACAATAATTGAATAGAGTTTAGAGCAATTTATTCTTTCTTTTGTCACCATGTTTTCAAAAACTTATAAAACTTAAAATAATTTTCAAACCTTTTTTGTAAAATCCCCTTTAATCAAGAATTTAATTATCCAAAGTCAAAGAGAACGCGTGTCTCAACCATGTTTACAAACATAGTAGACGATTTTGACAACATATTGGCAAACTGTTGACAACCTCCTCAAATACAAGTGTAATGATAAATATAGCTGAACACATAGTCAAATGAGAAGTTGTAGCAATTTCTCCTTTTGTCACAATACTATCAAAGGAAATAACAGTCAGCGTTTGTCGGTACATTGAGTTTCGGGGCATTGTATTGACGAATGTTAATGAATTGTTACGCAAATACGCTGCTTTATCTTTTTTACTGAAATTGTATTATCCGTGTTCTCTTCAACAATATTTCTTCGTACTGTAATGAAATAGAAATGAGAGATTTGGTAAAACGTCTCCAAACTAAACAGCGAGAAATATGCTTATCGAGTCGAAGGAATGTCACCGCGAATACGCGATGGTTCCATCGCAAATCCGCGATTATCAGTTTTATTAAGACGTGGTGTTATCTTGTTGCGGACGCGATGGTAAAAAAATCAAAATCGCGGTGATGGTTTGGCGTCCACTTATCTTAATGGACAAAACAAATTGGTCCGCGTTGAAAATTATCCGCGGAGGCTCGCGGGTGATGCGTTTTCCGCTCGAGCTGTACTGTATGTGAGGATGGGCTGACAAGTTCTCGAGGAAATGTGGTTAATTAACATGTTCAACAAGTTTTGAATGTTACCCAAAGAACCAGGAAACCAGTGTTGTATTACCTGATCAAATGTCGATTTAAAGAACTTTTTTTAAGAACTACAAATTGCTTGCTTTTGTACATTTGTATTTAATTATGAAACACAGGGACACTTTTTAAATATAATATATAACGTCAGAGTGCAAGTAGGAAACAGTTCAACATATTGACCGGGGTACAGTTCAATCAAAGATAAAGTAAAGTAGCAACTTTATAATAGACTGACAGTTTATACTGATTGGTTGATTGATTGTTTTGTGTTTTACACCGCTTTCAACAATTGTTCACTGTGCTTCCTGGGTAAGTTACCAGTACTACTGATCCAATTATCCTGTCACCAGCAATTCAGTCGTAATGCTAACCCTGAGCGCCAAAGAGGGCAGCCATTTCTTCCATGTTTAAGTCTTTGGTATGACCATGCCTTGAATCGAACCCGCGACCTCCCGCATCCGAGGCGGACGGTCTACCACTACACCACCGAGGCGGTTAACAGTTTATATAAGTCATCAGGTAATATATATACCTTATTAAAATGGACGCATACTTCAACTTTGATGTTTAATTAGTGTACTCGCAAACGTATCTTTCACAGAACAATACTACGGACAGTGTATAACGATGCAGAAGGCGAATTTGTTGACGAAGAGTTTGTGGAACACGTTTTAAAACTCGCGGATGACAATGGCGACGGCGTTCTCCAAATAGAAGGTTTGTTTCAAACGCAGTCATTTGGAATTAGAAATATATCTAGGAAAAAATAACAAACCATAATTTGTGTGGCTTAATTTCAAAATTTAGTGACATACATGTAGTTACGTTTCGAGCACACTCAGACATGTAGTTGTTGGAGAAAACCACATATCGTGTTAACCCTTTCCAACATACAACAAATCTGCATCAGACGACTTTGAGAAACGTTTAGTCACAAATATGGTATTTCTCTAAAAAAAAAAAAGAACAAATATTGAATAATGTTGAACACTTTGAGGCAAAAATAGAAACTGCTCATATTGAGCAAGTTCACCCTTTTCACACTGTTTGAAATGTCATCTGCTGCTGCTATGTCGGAAAGCGTCTGTATGTCGAAAAAAGTTCGATATTGATTTTTTGTTTCTATTACACTTTCAGAATTCGTTGGCATGTTGATGGCTCGAACCGGTACCCCGCAGAGTTAAAACACCGAGCTAACAGATGGAGCCACGTGCGTATAAGGGATACCAACAGTTTAGTAGTTTGTTTAAGAAAGATTATTTGAGAAAGGGTGAAACATATAACTGACTTCAATATTCACTGTACATATTCTATGATTGTGCTTTCGTGTTTCAGAAGATACTGATATAATCATCATAACTAAGGACGTCGTCGTAGTCAATATCATCATCATCATCGTTACCATCGTAACAATAATATTTATCCCTTACCTACAAACACCAAATATGCAGCAGACGAATATAAAACAGTCTCTGTAAATGCAAGTATGATAATTGAATAGAGCTTAAAACATTGTGGCAAAGGAAATATTGCAGACGCGTCACAATGCGGCTGTATCAGTATGAGAGAAACGATTAAGATTATAGCGCAGTCATCATCACCACTATCATCATCATCATCATCATCATCATCTTCACAATCATCATCACCATCATCATCAGCGTCATCATCATCGGCATCATGTACTGTGAAAGTTGGTAAATAAGATGAATATGTTCTTGAAGAAAAGGTCAAGTACTAACTGTTGTATATATAGTAGGGATGGCATGATTTGTGCTCAAGTATCTGATTGGTCAGAAGCAAATGACCAATTAGAAGCATTATTAAGAGCATGGAGTTCATTGCTGAGAATGTTTTCAGAGTTTTATAGTTTCGGACCCGGACTGCAAGGTCACAAATGCAACACTATCTTTTTTTGCAGTGCACCGCTCCAAGGTAGTTCTTATGTCGTACATGCGTGTATTTTCATCTAAAGTTTGATTTGCTTCTTGAAAACAGTTGGATAAAGAAACACAGGTTAATTTTGATGAAAAGGCATGGTTATAATAATATTATATTGTCCACTCAATGAGACAAACCGGTGATAGTGATAGAGACATAGCATATACAATGACGTAAAACAGCATATAAAAACACTACTAAATATCAATGTTTGCTCGAATTAACAGTTGTGTCACTCTGTTTCTCTTGATATTTCATAGTAAAAAGCGGTGTTTTATATGTGTATCAAAGCGTTAGCCTAGACAACAACTTACATGGTTTCCTTTCTACTCCGATCTACTTCATACTTCCAAACAATTGAAAATCGCATAGCAGTCTGATAATGCGACTATATATATTTGCATGGTGCTTAACGTCGCTTTCAACAATGTTTCAGTTATATCACGACCTTTCGTAGTAAATGTACCAGTACTACTGGTCCATTTATAATGACACCAGCGAGTCAGTCGTAATGCCATTGCCACAATCCTGAGTGTCAATGACGGACGCTCTATCAATTGACCACAGAGGCGGAAGAGAAATTCCTTGCATAGTTGTATTCAACAGATCGACTTTTGTCTTTGTTATCCTTACCATCTACTTCAACCAACAATGCTATATTCAAAAGTCAATCCCATATATCTTAGCATGTGGCACGATGGCTTTTATTCGATTCACTTGATTTGTGTGGACCTCGCATGGTACCAAACGTGATATGTGTATGCTTTATCGCTCAATGCCCTATTCCTCTTGCCCCTCGAAATCAATTCTTGCACATTTTCACTTCGTGTGTTTCAAAGCTTGTTTCCCACTCCATTTCTTTTTAAGTATCTTCTCCTGATTGTTATAGTCATAGACATCTTGGAATAATTCGGACAATTCGATGCTAGGAAGCTCCTCAGTGTACGTACTCGTTCTATTAAGATCACGGTACAATTTAGACCAAACCAAAGGACCAATACATTTGAACGAAAAAGTACACGTTATGTTCATTCGGTCCATTAGTGCAATGAACTGTGCGTAGAATGGATGACTACGAACACAGAACAGAGCTCCATTTGTTAGTAAAATATCGATGTTGCCATAGACAAAATAGTGTTCGCCAGGTTCTAAAGCCAGTGAACATTGACACGAGTCAACGAATAGGTCCAAAGGTTTAACACTGATAGTATCCAAGTCAAAATATTAGGGATGGCAACGAATATTCGATCATACGGTCGAATTTTCGAATACTATATCATGGTATCTGTCGCCATAGTTGCAAGGAAATTTCCCAGCTACATCCGTACCCTCAGAGAGAATCTTCTCAGCAGCTGGACTTCTCAGAATCTCAGAAAGCGATTATCAAGTGACATTGTGGATAGCATCATATTTCTGAACAAGACAGCTGTGCATTGAAAATGTAGTGTAAACAACTAAACATGTTTGAATTGTTTGTTTAAAAAATTCATATGTAGATTACAGTTTTTAAATGTTATTCGCCTTGTTTTGTTTGTTTACACTAGCCACGTTGTACGTCTGTGTCAGATTTGTCACATTTGAAAACATATGACTCATGGGAACATTCCATATCCCCTTTTCAACAATATTTCAGTTACATACAGCATGAGGTGGTTAAATTTCAGGTGTAAACAGGGTAATCAGAACTAAATGTTTCGAACAATACATTAAGAATGGGATCAATAAATTAAAATCTGTGTACTTTACTAGCGTATTTTTCACGAACATTTTTTTCATACGAATTCACCGGTGTAACGGAAATGTCAAATGTGAGTACTGGCTTGTGTGGGGTGGGTGGTGGTGGGGGGGGGGGGGGGGGGGATCCAGATAACCTTCTCGTTACATGTACGTTAAAGATGATTGTCACGGTAAACGCGATCCTTGTGTTTTCTTTGTTACGTGCACACTAGAGTACAATTTTTTACAATACAATACAATATGTTTTATTGCATAAAAGCTACAATTGTTTCGGATAGTATGACGAAACATTTCCTACATTACCTGATCCCTCTCCATCAAAAACGTCCATTATTTAGTACAAATGTTTTCAATTGCTGTCAAATTTGAAAAATGTCGTTTAAATGCTTATGACATCATAGAAACAAGAAGTCACATGATTACATTACAAACAATATTCCCGCCTTAAGAAAATATGTCAGAAAATAAGAACCAAAATGGCAAAAAAATGAAGTCTATACTATACGTTTGTGGTGGTTCTGAATTTGAATAAATAATATTGCAAACTTCTATATCATATATTTTATAACAAAAAATAAAGGAAGCCAGTATTATGGCTAACAAAATAAACAATGAAATGTTTTTTGGAAATAGAAATTAATTGTGTCAATAAGTAATTTAATCCAAATCATCATGATAAAAATGTGTGTAAAAACGTTTGAAACAGTTAATTAATAAGCATGTCCATGTCTATAGAAATGTTATAGTGATATTTTATTATAGATTCTAACATGACGTTGTTTTCCTTGCCTATAAAGAGCGAAGAAAATAACCGTTGATTATTCGTCAATAACCAATGGAAATGCACTACTTTTCACATTGGCGATTCCAGTTATCCCCCCGCGTATAAGCATGTCATTCAGCGTGACGTGACGTAATGAAACATACATGTATAGTATACTACGTCGTCTGCAATGGCCGACTCGATAAATCTACCGTACATGTCACCTATAGGGACTATTTGTACAGTCAGGCGATTAGATGGGCAATGGAGAATTATTGAACATGTCTCTGACGGACTTGTGAGAAAATGCGTATTACAGTCAATGGGCCCTACTAAACAGGTGGCCACACGATTTACCTTTGAAATCACAGAGCTATCCAGCTGCACTTACGCAGAAATAAATGACTTTTTGATGAGTGTTTCTGGCCTAGGTCAGGAGGATTTGGCAGATCTGGATGAATCATTTGACATAGAAAACCTCCCTGATGATACCTTGATTCAAGAAAATGCCCCTTTGTATGAAAATATGTCTAGTAATGGACAAGAGCCACCAAGTAAGCGCTTTAAAAGCGTATCTGACCACGACATCAACCATCTGATGGCACAGAACTCAGAAAGAAGCACTGAGAAACAGACCAAATGGGCTGTTAAACTGCTTAAAAGTAGATATATTTTTAACAGTTTCAGGCTTACCATGAAAAACATTGAAAACTGGGAGATTCCTGAAATTAAGATTTAGATCTTCGTTTGGATGCTTTTCATAGACATAGAAAGAAAAAAAAATGTTGTAAAAATACACAAGAAACCGCTGAACACACTGTCACAGTATGGCCGGATTGTCGCAATTTGACCTTGACTAACAAAGGTCAAAGTTACTTAAGAAATAAACTATCAAAAACCGTTTTTGATAGTTTATTTCAATTCTAACATGACCCGACACCTTAACAAAGGGAAATAAATGCACTATTTAGCAAACCAGTACCTCTTTCCATTGCTGAGATTGTGCCTCAACCAGAAACTTTAACTAAATGTTGACGGACAGACAGACAGACGGACATCGCCAATCTATAGACATGATTTGCTAGAGAAATCCGGCCAAACAAAAAAATCATACTGATCACTTTAAATGAGAGTATGCGGTTAAAATTTCCCAAAATTTAAACTTATTCACAGTTAGCCACATTAAAATGTGTGCATTATATAAGCAAGCTTTTAAAAAAGTGTTTTTATTTGCAAATTAACATTATTTTGGAGTTCTGATGCTTAGGAATTTGATGCAAAGAAAAACGACAAAGGCTCAGTGTTGAACAAACACAATATATTCCTGTAGCCTTTCTTTAGCACAAAAATTTTTAAGATTTAATAGCAACATTATAAAATAAACGACGTAGCGTTGTTTAACGTTGAATTTTAACGATTGGAGTTTAGATGCGCAGTAATTTGGCCACAAGGGCGGCGGCCCGAGTGGTCAGAATTACACGCATGAAAACGACGATAGTTGTTAATTCTACAGCAAACTATGCTACGACTTTTTTTTTATAAATCTAACATGACATTCATGTGTATTTTGACGCAAAAACGTTATTTCTTTTTGTGGCATCCATGGCGTCATTTTGATGACGTTTAACTGGGTACATGACGTCATATTATTTATCGTTGTTTATCGGCAAATAAACAACGGTTATTTTTCTTTGCACTTTATAGGCAGGACAAACAACATCATGTCTAGAATATAGTTTAAATAACTTGTTTGCATTTTGAAACTTTAATGCAATTTGTTAGAAATATTTAGGTTAAAGCGACTGAACTCCAGATACCCAACTGTCGAAAAAAAAAAAAAATCCAATTTTAAGAAAATAAGTGTTATTTTTGTATTTGAGGCATTAAAATATGATAACTGACATATTACATACCCCTATAATCGGTGAGATTTTCTTGTTTTCGATACTTTTTCCATCGCAAATTCTACCCTGTCAGTAACGGGGTAAGTTTATAAATAGCTTTCGATGCTTTTAATCTCATTCATCACGTGACTTGAAAAGTCGTCACGTGAATTGAAGAGTCGTCACATGACCGATAGGACGCATGCGCATTAAATGAAACATTTTTATACCATGAAAGTTTTATGCAAAATCACGAGGAGCTCATGCAATCACAAACAAATCTCTGTGATTACTGTCGTTCGACTCCGTCAAACGTGTAAATTGTGTATAACTGTACACGCCTGTCAGAGTGAACCGCTATATAGTTATATCACGTGATCGTTGCAAGGTGCCCGTCTGAAGGATTCCGTGGTATTTTTAAATAGAAAACCCCTTCATCGGGACAATTGAAAACGACTCAAGTTCATTTATTGATAAAAAACGATACATTTTCTACCCTGGGTTTACTTGGATAACATAAAGAATAACATTTAGGGCGAATTCGATTTTTTTTTTTTTTTTTTTTTTCGTGCCATCTGGATTTCAGTCGTTTTAAGCTTATGTTCTGATGTACGATTATTAATATCACAATCCCGAAGAGAAGGGCCAATATGACCCTTAATAGAATACCTGGGTAATAGTATAGGTAGCAAATGTGTAAGTTGTAATATCGGTGGAAAATTGATCAATAATGGGAATGAAAGTGCATGGAGTTGACACTGTAAATGAAACAGATTTTCGTTCCATGACATTTGTAATAAGGCATTAAACATTTGAGAACTATTTGAAAGGTGGTTCATGTGAAGCTATTTTTCCCCCTATTCTGATTTCGCCTGTTTGCCATGTTCTTCAACTAATTAATTTGGCTTGAAAACATTTTGTAGAGGGTCACCCAAGCAAAACTTCTACCACATTATACTGGAATCGGACAAGCAGATGAAAATGCAAAGAATTTTAAGATTGTGCAATTTCCCTTCCACCTTTATGATGCCACATCAATAAAAGTTTTCTCTCTGTACACTTTACAATATTCAACAACTTTGAAAGAGCACAACCAGATGAACATTTCTGTGAAGTTTGGTCTATTGCTTTGGGGGAAATTGTTTAACGCTATAAGTTAACGACGGACGACAGAGAGTGATCAAAACAGAATCACATTTAGCTTTCATCTCACAGTAAGCGTGTACGTGCAATTCAAACAAGAGCCCCGCCAACGCTCGTCCTTTTTTACTAAGTCAAACAAAGGGCATAACTCAATAATAATTAAAGCCAGAGAGATGTGTATTGTTTCTAGGAACATGTGTACCAAGTTTCATTTGAAGATGTAAATGGGTTTTGATTGAGGTGGTAAGGTTAGTTTTGTGAAGACGTAGACGCCAAGGGTATCACAATAGCTTCTTTGTTTTTGTCTTCGGAAAACAAACGAGTCAATAAAATGGGTCTTTTTACATCAATAACTGGATCTGAAAAGGTGGTAATGGTGGTCATGAATTCGGTTTTTCTTGTTGACCAATGTCCAGTCAGTTGAACGGATCAAAGTGAATACTGATCTCGTACATACGGACAAACTTATGGATCATGGGACATTCAAGGTCGTTATTAATAATGGGATTCTTCCGAAAATGATCGGATTTTGCAACTGCAGTTATGGAAACAGAGCCAGTTGAATATCAAAGGCACGAAGTATCCTTAGTCTGTTGTA
This sequence comes from Serripes groenlandicus, assembly GCA_031761405.1. NCBI lineage: Eukaryota > Metazoa > Mollusca > Bivalvia > Cardiida > Cardiidae > Serripes > Serripes groenlandicus. The sequence continues at coordinate 20,847,518 of JASEVX010000001.1, forward strand.
TACTGGTTGTTTACATATGCATTGATGCGGATAATAAAATAATTTAGTTCCTATATAATAAGGATAATAAATTAAATTTTCCAATTTCAAACCACTTTTTTTGTCAATATAATTCTCAATATAAGGCAATTTGATTTATTTACATATATATATTTATAGGTGTTGTATATATACATTTGTGTATATATGGGATTTTTGATTATCATCGTGTCAAGTATCATACTTCATTATTTACATCATATCATCTCGATGGCGGGAGACTGATGATACGGGTGAAAAACGTTTGTTTATGAATAGTTATTGTGATGCCATATTTTCAAATTGGATTTCATGTTGGTTGTCATATTGTTTATTATATTTTGTTTAATCAATTTGTTTTATAAAATTAGTTTCTGTAGTTATTGTGTCCAAATGGACTGGCTAGGCCCAATGGAACATGTTTAAAATAAACTTAAACTTAAACTTAAACTTATAATAGAATTGATTTCAGTTAATATATTATTGACTGATGTTCTTTCGATATTACTTGTATCAACATTTGATAATGGGTTGCAATCAAACCGGCACGAAATGTATCCACAGATAAAAACGGTCTGGTCAAGATTAAAGAACTGCTGGTCTAATTTAACGCAATAATTGTGTCATAGTGGTTTTCACAATAATAATACCGTCCTGTCATCATTGCCCTTCTTGTCAGCCGATACACCTTGTACATTTCATGATAAGATACGAAGTTCGTCCCAGCGTAACCCTACACGACGAGTCACATTAGGATCGCATTTACATATAGGAGCACCGGGAGCGCATTTGGGACTTCGGACTGTGAGATGATGACGTTAAAGTCATCTCTTTCACTTTCTGAAATGACTTCAAACCGGCCCTACTCTATTCATAGGTTATAATAAGAGAGATTTTTTTTTTTAAATTCGTCAATGTTCTTACCTTCAAAGGATGCCAGTCTCAGGGTGAGATCATCTTGATTCCTTCCTGAGAGTTTCATCCTTTTAAGCTTTCTGACATCTGATATGTTTCACAATCCTTTCATGTAATATGCTTGATCTTTTTAGGTGTGTTTGTTTTGCATTTGTATTCAATTATTGTATTAGTTTATACATATCCTATTAGGAGAGCTAATATTTGAAAAAATAACAATATTGCCCCTCCCTGAACACTTGTCCACATCACTTTTCCAACTTGTGTCACCCACAAAATCTCATCTTAAAACTAAAAGTTGGCAAATTGAGACGACACTATTATTACACCTGTTGAAAAACATCTGCCTGCACATCCATGCTAAGGATATACATCAAAACAGTTTTACAGAAATTGATTGTGTTCTGTGACTTATTGGCGGACAGTGCAGATCTAAATTCGTCTCACATGTCTTACGATTGATAGTTCGTTTTAAAGAGAGATTTATGTAATATTCATTTATTTACAATTCGTGTATTGCTCAATCGCTTACACTTCTAACATTTTTGTCACGTTATATTTAGCAAGTTCTTCTTTTAGCCTGCCGCTGTTCCTTAGTGATGATCTCACCGTTTGTGTGTGCCAGACAAGAACCTACAACATAGAAACATAAAGATAAAATGCATCGCAATTATGATACGTGAACCGTGTCCCTTACCCATATGCACACACATTATTAACACACGTCAACAGCAGACGACTTAGGAAAACTTTTTGGCAAAAAAAAAATTGTTTTTCGTGAGCCTTTTTTCATTTTTCCTTCACATTTTAACTTTCTTTAATAATGATACTTTCATGAATTTTCCATTTTTCAGTCGAATACCTTTCGAATGTCGTGCTGTAGTTTTGTACGATTAGACCAGCAACGTCTTGGACCTCGACCTGTTCTTTTGTTGACTGAACATTATTTATCCCAAGTGTATCAGATGTTGCCCACTTGAGTGTAATCATAACCATGCTCTAAGAGTTATCGATAGTTATGTTGGTAGTATACCCTCCAGTAACGTAAAAAGCGTAAACAAAACGTTTTGCACGTGCAAACTTGAGGCGCAGATAAAGTTGAAAAAATCACAATGGAACTTTTGTTTTGTTGGCAGACGGTTGGACACAAATGTAAACAAATGGTTGTTCCCTTTGACCTCACTAAGCAATTCATATTTGAACATGACCGAACACTGATTATCGACATGCTAGCAGTAAATATGGCAAAACGGAAAACTGTTCTTCAATTCATTGCAATATAGACCTATCGAGATATACGATACGAACAATTTGGCAACGTCGACGTTCAAACATGTTAAAAACATCCTAGTCTGGTTCCCGACGTCCTGTCCTTTACGCAGTAATAACGAGAAAGTGACTAAGAACATATCAATGCTAAACTATTGGAATACGATACCGATAACTCTGCGTATATCACAGAGTTTGCATAACTGCAGACAGTGCTAAAGAGGTTTTTTATTTGGATTCAGGGACCGAATTTTCAAATTTAATTTCTCTGGTTCGAAAAATAACGAATTAAAAAATTATCAAAGCACTGAAAGTGCTACGGCATGGGGGCTGCAGGAAGGTTGGAGAAGTAGGGAAAATGTGGAAGGAAATAAGGATTGCAGCTTATGTTTATGTATTTTGTTGTTAGGAAGTTGAACGATCATACAAACAAAATTGAATATTATGAAACTGCCAATTTGAAAACAGGAGGACCTTGTTGGCACTATATTGCTCACCTGAGTGCAAGAGCTCACAAGTATACACATTAAAGACATGAAGAATCAAAGGAAAATTTGACAGCAGGTTTAAACAGAATATTTTGAAATTTCTGCCTTATTATATTGAGAAATATGTAAAAGTTAAATCAACTTGCATCAAGTAGAAATAGTTCTCTAAACCATGTTCTAGACTAGAAGAAAGTGTGTAATCAATGCTTTTCCTTCATTTGGCCTAGTGACCTGATATGACCCTTATTCGAAAATGGACTAGATATTATCAATGCAAACATTCTGAGAAAGTTTCAATCTGCTGAAGCAAAGATTGCGGCTTTAAGAGTATTAACAAGATTTTCCTTCAAATTGGCCTAGTGACCTAGTTTTTAACCCGGCATGACCAATATTCGAACTTGGCCTATATATCATTAAGATAAACGTTCTGACCGAATTTAAAAAAATGTGGCTTCTACAGTGTTGACAAGATTTTCCTTCAATTTGGTGTAGTGACCTAGTTTTTGAATAGACATGACCAATTTTCAAACTTGGATTACATATCGTCACGAAAAACATTCTAAAACAGTTTCAACCTGCTCTAGTTAAATATGCAGCGACCATAGTGTTAAGAAAATAACACTTCACTTTGGCGTAGTGACCTAGTTTCCGACCCAATATGACCACTAGTCTAACTTGACCTAAATATAAATCAGACAAAATTTCAAGCTGCTAAAGCAAAAAATGCGGCCTCTACATTGTTAACAAGATTTTCCTTCACTTTAGCCTAGTGACATAGTTTTTGACCTGGAATGACCCACATTCGAACTTGGCCTAAACTCATTAAGATCACCATTCTGATAATTTAAATTGCTGAAGCAGAAAATGCGGCTTGTACAGTGTTAACGAGATTTTCTTTCAATTTGGTCTAGTGACCTAGTTATGGAACAGACATTACCAATATTCAAACTTGGCCTACATATCATCAAGACAAACATTCTGATACAGTTTTGACATGCTCAAGTTAAAAATGCAGCCTCCAGAGTGTTAACAATATTTCCCTTCAATTTGGCCAACTGACCTAGTTTCTGACCCAATATGACCCATATTCGAACTTGACTTAGATAGCATTAAGACAAACATTCTTACGAGAATGCCGTTGATACACCCACAGCGCTTGCGGGCACCTGCACAGCACGATCGGGTTGCCCGGTTGAGGGGGAATTTCGCGTTTGCACTCTAACGCTACAACTTAGTTATTGGTGGCTGAAGAGGAGAGGCATGGTCTCATTCACTTCACTGCCATTCTCCCTCTCTTGTGGGTTATGCACTCTCCTTCCCCTTCAATCATCCCATCTTTTCTTGGGCATCTTGTAGTACTGTTATTCTGACACTTTTGAGATAAACTGTGTGTTAACTTGTTACCTTCTGTGAAGAACGCGACTGGATGATCTGATGAATGATGCGATGATCCGGCTTTCATAACCTGTGAGCCACAGTGAGTGGTCGGCCAGAAGCCGGCCTGTCCCCGGTCAATGTCTGCCCGAGTTCCGGCCGGTCTCTGAGCGGCGTCTGGATTGTCTGGGTAGTCCAAAAGTTGACCCGGCGCTCGCCCGATATTGTGGGATGCCCGGCCGAACATCGGCCAGGCACCAGCCAATTAATGTGCGATGAGGTTTTAAGTCCGAGTTAAAAGTAACACGATGCCCGCGAGGAGTCCCGAAGGATTTCGGCCGAAAATGCCTAGAAATCCGCCGCAAACTATCGCAAGGTAATTGTGACTGGGGTTTAAGTGATACTATGTAGGCTACGTTTTTAATTCATAAATATGCTTGTGATAACAATATAAATCTGCAGCAGAAGACTTTTGAAAACATAAAGGTTGATAACCATATCTCTATGTGCATACATAAGGCACATTCATGTAAGCATTTTCTTCGCCATTGATGATCTTCAGTCGGACTTCACGAGGTCAATAGTTGAAATTCTTTCTTCGAAATCGCTACTTGTCACCATTGAATGGTCGGTAAGATAAGGGTGATACACCACCCCATTTATTCCTCCAAAACTCGAATTACACCTGGAGTGCATTGTCCGATGGCAGGTCTTCCCTTATAAAGTTAACCGAATCGTCGTTTAGTGCTATATCAACTGGCGGGAACAGTAAAATTAATTAGATAAGTTGCATCAACATGTGATGGGTTTCTTTGGATAATATAAAGAAAAGTAAATACATAAATAGTAGAGCTGAGAGCGTCTGGAGTGTGTGGGGAGGGGGGGGGGGGGCTATGGGCCCCCGCTAAATCCGCCAATGCATTTGTCACGCGACTTATTTGTTTACCATTAATCTTTCGTTCGTCGCACAGGTCGTACGGACCCCCGGTAAATCCTCCACTACATTTATCACGCGACGACGTTGTACTTTTCCGTTCCACTTCGTGAATGTTAATAGTTAATAAGCTTCCATATTTGACCTCTCGGTGCATTAATTTCTAAAACATTTGTTAAACTTATATACGCCTTAAGTTTTCCACTGATGTTCCAACAACATTATAATTATCTTTTTGTTGTGATATCTTAACCTTTTAATTGCAGTTTTGTTGAATCCATGTTGAACTATTTTTCTCGCGCAGTCTCACCCTTAAATGCATTGATGGGTGTTAACAGAAATTGGCAGGCTGCCAATTCCGAAAAAAAATGGTTTTACTACTATGACCAGGGGCTAAAGCTCCGGCCAAACACTGTCTATCCAACGTGCCTCCTTATTTCTATTATGAGCAATGTATATATCAAAGCACCATTCATCAGCGTATATAAACAGTCAATATCTTCGATGTCGACTACCATTGACAGCATTACGATTCGTAACAAGAGCATAGTGTTACTATTGGCTTTGTTAGTTGGAGGTTATTTCGCTACTTCCAAAGTGTTGCGGTTCTTATTGTATTGAGTAAAGGTCGGAAATCGTTGAAATTCGTTTATTTGTTTGCAAATATACACCAGGTAAGGAGCTGCTCCTGATTTTGCTAGCTGCTTTACAGCATACTTGAGTGTTATCTCGCAATACGCAGTTTGAAATCCCCGACAATAACCACTCGGCCATAACGGATTCCTGTTTTGGAAAGGACATAACCTATTTCGAACATATAGCCCAGATATCATCAAGACAAATATTCTGACAAAGTGTTTCAACATGCTTAATTGGAAAATGTGGTCTCTAAAGTGACCAAAATATCTTCAAATTTGGCCTATCGACCTGGGGATGAACACATGATAATCCAATACATTTAGCTTACATATAACCAAGAAAAACATTCAAATAAAGTTTCATCAATCTTAAACTCAAACGGTGGTCTATCGAGTGGCAACTAATTTTTTCTCTAAATTGGTATGGCCTTATTTTGAACACATGGCCCATATTAGAACGTAACTTAAATATCACCAAGACAAACATTCTGACAAACTTACATTATTCTACAGTCAAAACATTCAGCTTTTAGAGTGTTCACGCTTGATTGTTCTCAAACTTATCCGCACCAGAGTGCGCTATTATTGAAAATCGCAAGGCCTACACCGAGACACTTTGAAGAATGTTCTACACAATCCCCACGACAGTGACTTCGTCGCTTTGATTTATGGTAGGAAACGAATTTTGAAACATTGTGGCGAAAGGAAATAAATGCTTATGATAAGAAGTTTATCATTTTTGCACAATATTTTCACCTCTACTCAATAAATATATTTTCATTGCCAGAGCTTCTCCAAACATTTGCCTAGCTCTTTTCAATGTCGTCTGTTGCAGAATTGTTGTACGTGAGAAAGGGATAATGTCAGCCACTGGTACAATCATCGTTCACTTCCAACAGTTTCATTCATCTTTAAACAATAGTCTTTGATAGGAATTAACAAATGATTAGCGAATGTTTAGTCAGATCCTGGGTCTACTTTGGTCTTAGATGTCGTTGAAACATTTCCCACATACAAACATTTTCTGACGCCTCTTCAGCAGACGGCTTTTCAATACATTTTCCAAGATGTTTCTGCTCAACCCATCTATTATACTTTTATTTATATATATCATCCTCATTTCTGCATAGATGTATTCAAAGTCGATTTGCGGTATGCGGGAAAGGGTTAATAGCTAGCAGACTATAATGAGTGTTGCGTTTTAAAAGTCGCGTAAAGCAGAACAATGATAACAAGCACATCGCCTGCTATCGTTTCGATAACTCTACTCAAGTTTTTTTTTCAAATTTCCTATGTAAGTCCGTCTATTGGAAAAGGCACACGTCGACTTGTGTGAACAGCATAACATCCAGTGCATTCCAACAGTCTGATCATGACCTACACTGTTAACTTACAAAAGCTCGTCAGAAGCTATTGTCAAGTTCTGTAGAGTCTGGTAAGACGGAGTAGATGTACATACTGATCTGAATCTACACTGATCAGAAATGCCAAATTCTACCTTTTTCATTTGTGTTGCGATCAAAGGACAGGTTGTTATTCGAATACTGCGGATTTTCTTTTATTTGTTAGTGTATTTTATTGTACGTAAACTATTGAGAAACACCACGTGCACGTTCAAATTAACGTTAAACCCTTTCCAACATACAACATTTTTTTGCAGCAGACGACTTTGAATACAATAAATTTGCTGCAGAGGCTTTAGAAACCGTTAATTCTGCGAACAATTACTGGGTATACACTTTTTTTTCCTTTTAAAAAGATGCGTTGTTGTCTATATAACATAATGGCTGACAATGACATCTGTATACATACTCTGTGTAGGCTTCTTTGCTCGCAATTGCTACAAGACCCTTATCGCAAGATACCATCCATATATAACTATACAGGAATAAAGTTTCAAATTTGAGCTGTCCCGCGAGAAAACCAACATTGTGGACTCTGCGTAATGTATTAACCTTGATCAGCCTAAGCATAATGCCGCGCAGGCGAACCCGGACAGGCACTTTTCGCCTCCTGTGGATTTTCTGTTTCAGGAGTCATTACTCTATACCTCTATCAACATGAGACGGAATGTGTCGGCCCGGATTAGCCTGCACAGACTGAGTCCATAATGTTGGTTTTCTCGCGGGACGGTTCATTTAGTAGTTATACCTTAGAGCAGTTATCCGCCCTTGGTTCCAGTTCATCAAGATTATCTACAACCCGATTTAAAAATAGTGTTTCGAGTTTTCCACGGCCATCTGTCAAGTTAAAACGCGGGGGATTTTGTCGCTTTAATACATCAGTGTTTACGGCGAATCCAGCCATATCAATGGCAAACTTTCTTTCTGGAGCATATGCAGTTCCCCATCCGATTACCTGAGTAGAACAAAATACCAAATGGTCAGATAAAGAGGATTAAAAAGTCATTTTTACCAGTATATATAGAGGATATTTCATGAGTGCTAATTATTATCACTTTTATTAAACGAGTTGCCGCGAGCCTTGGCGAGCTTCATACTTAGCTTAGTTAACGAGTTTATTAAAAGTGATAATAAATACATACAAATGAGATATAGAGACTAACTAACTGCATGTTTTTGATATAGAATTTATGTCACAAGGGAAAAAAGGGGTAATTTGGTTAAAATCACGAAACCGTAGGTTGAGTGATTTTACACCAAATTACCCCTTTTTTCCTACGGTTTCGTGATTTTAACCAAATTACCCCTTTTTTCCCTTGTGACATAAATTCTATATCAAAAACATGCAGTTAGTTATTCTATTTATTATATATCTGGAATAAATCTCCCCTTTATTTTAAAGAAACATATAAAAAAAATGACTTGGCCTCAGGCGTATGAATGTTACGTAACCAATGACTGCATCATTTTAAGACGTTCCATGGCTGTTCCATTAATGTTTAAGCCGCACGTTTAAATCAATGTTTTATGTCATTCTTTATATTTTATTTTGTAAGTTTCTTAAGATGTCTCTTAGGATGACATGTTAAAATATAATTGAAACACATTTTTATCTTATTTTCACTTTAATAATGATCAAAAATCATACTATCAACATTTTAAGTAAACATAAAAAAAGTAGTTCCGGCAAAAATGATATCATCACTAGTGATGATATAAAAAAACTAAAAGTGTTATCGTCCCAGTGTTAGTTATCATTTTTTTAAAAATTGATATTGATTTTATGTCACTTAAATTTCAATGCAAAATTTGGATAGGTATGTAATAAATCTCCTTTCTTTATGATATTAAAAAATGGACTCAATGAAACGGTTCTTTTGAGTAAACATGATCCGGTTTTCATGCTAAAAAGGATTTCGATTTATGTTGGCATCCTCCCTCATAACTAAGAAACGTCATGTTACATTTTGCTCACTATTGATTCTCATTGAAATTTTAATTATCTTTGTTCATGGGCACATGAATAACAGTTCTCAGATGCAGACGCATGTTGACGCATTCTCAACAGACGACTTTTGAAAACATTGTGGCTAAAACTAGCAGGCTGATTTGGTCGATAGCCTACATTACGCAGATGTGTATCGCCGCAGATGCATTTTGGAGCATTTTTTTAAAAAAATGCTAAGGGAGCTACGTCCCTGATTACGATTGACTGATTTGTGTCAGGATAAATGAACCAGTATTACTGGTAACTTTACCAGGAAACGCCGTGATATACAGTGTGTAACTGAAACATTGTTGAAAGCGGCGTAAAAGACCAAACAATCAATAAAGAAACGGTACCAGGGTTTTTCAATCAAGTATTGACTATACCTTTCCATTTTTTACCATAGGTGTTTCGTACTGGCTTCCTGCTACCAGAGCAATGGGCCAAACTGAAACCCGTTTTGTGTATCTCATCTGGAAACAGCAGAGAAGAAAACGAGAAATAAATAGATATAAATAAATCTGTCCCTGACTACTTATAACTCGACGCCTTTGCAGCAAACGATTTTTGGGAAAAAAAATGTGTTAAATAGAAAAGCAGCTCAAAACTAAAAAAAAAATGTTGTTTACGCTATATCAATATCGTATTTCAAATGTCAATGTAACGCAAATATGTATTCATAATTGTGATCTAATGAGCCTCGTTTGGCGATTTGAGGCCGTATTGTATCTGCGTAAATTACCAAACTAATCCAAATAGTACGCAAGAAAAACCTGGTTTGGGCAGGAAATGGTTGTGTGTCTCTAGTTCAGTGTATTTGATATGTGAAAGTGAGTTTTCGAGTTATATGCATACATGGATATAGTTGATGTAAAGAAAGGAGTGAAAGTCAGGATCGGGTTTACCAAACAGACAATTTGACATTTTAATTCTGACAGGCAACTATTTTCTGTGATAAATATGAGCTAACTGAAAGCAAGTTTTACTCCGTGGTACTCTTAGGGCTCAAATTTATTGATTTCCGTTGAAATAAATATGGAAATTCGTTAGAAAGTCTCTAACCTACAGTTACAAAACATGTGAGCCTGTGTATACGCAAATCTAACCAGAGCTATAGGTCACAATACACCAATTAAATTCCTGTTTCTCAACGTATATAATTAAAAAGGGCTCTAAAACAAAATGTGTGTGTGTGGGTGGGGTTCATGCATTTTGCAAGAAAGTATTTACCCGGTGTAATGTTTACCGTCATTGTGGACACTATCGGGCTGGGACGAAACCAGATTTTCACATTTTTTACTGCCACTTTCAAACAAGGTCAAAATAATGAAAACATCAAATCATTCATTTCCAGTGCATACTATACACATTTACAATGAATTAAAACTCCATGTCATATATTCAATGCAAAAAATGGTATACACTCATTTCTACGCAAGTTTTTTAGGGACTATTTGGATCAGCATGACGGAGGATGTATTTGACGTAATTTGACCTATATGTAATATCGAGGGCTTGGCGTGAAACGGTGGTAACTAAAAACCTATTTTGAAATCCCTGGTTTAGGGGCAATTTTGACCCCTTTGTAAACAATGCAAATTTCCATTGTTTACCAAGAAAAATGAGTTAACGCTTATAAAGACTTTATGGCGAGGTGATTAACCTTGGGAAAAAAATATCAATTTAAGTTACAACCGTTTCACGCCAAGCTCTCGATATGTCTCTGGTAATATGGTCTTATATGTAACTTTTTGCCGAAGCATTTAAGTGTTACGCATTTCTAGTGTCAGTATTTTGAAGAAAGTTTTTTTCTTCTTTATATATATACCTATCTTAAACTAAAACAATTGAAACAACCGTATACATACCACGCTCTACAAAAATACATACGTTATACATTTGCAATGAGTGTATACAGATCATTCGGCACATCACCCGCAGTCCGATCTGGATGTACACTGTTCACGAATTAATCATACAAAATTTAAAGCAATTAGCTTGGTTGCGCATGCAGGTCTTTCCCACATGTGTAATACTTACAGTTAAGGTGCTGAACCCCAATTATAGATAATATAGTCAAAGTTTTAAAACTGTTCAAAAGTTGTCTTGAATTATTAGAATCATAATTCTGAGATAACATTATAGTAATAATTTAGATTTCCAGTACATTAAACATCTAAATATTGATCGTATAAATACTTCATTTTTACTGGGTAAACTACCCAGTAAGCCAAATTTTGTAAAATGTCATTGACTTGTTTAATTGACTGTTAATCAACAATTACTGTCAAAATAGTTTTGAATTATTTATTACATACTTTGTTGTCACTATAAGCAATATTTTCAGGAGTTTCAACATTTCAAAATTTCGATCTCCATTTGGAGTTCAACACCTTTACGGCTGATTTCGCAGAGTTAGAAAACGGCATGTTTTGTTCCTGATGTCGATTTCCGTATGTTACCCGATTTTTGAGGCGATATATGTCTCTATCGCTTAAAAAGCCGGCTTCTACAGTATAGCCGAGTTTGCATGGCAAGGGTAAATACAGCCAGGAAATTAATGAATGGATGAGGTACTTCATCATACCCCTGGTAGCAGCCAGGTTGTATTCGGTCTGTTTGTATTTCGGATAGGGCTCAGTTACAAAAATATTGAAAATATCTTTAAATGAAAATATTATAATTGAATATAATTGAAAAACTTTGTAGATAAAGAAGAAATTACTCACAATGAAAAACATGTGGATGGTGACATTATCTTACCTCCTCAAAAAGCTGAACATCATACGTATTATCATCATCACAAAAATAAAACACACTGGGAAACTCTGCATTTTGACTAATCCAGTCAAGTGCGAGATTTCTCTGCTCTACTCCTTTTGGAATAGTCCAACCTGTGGACAGTTTTCCTTTGAACTTTAACTTCACCGATTCGGGTGTAGAAGTCTTTGTTGTGAGATGCGTATACGTCACCTTACACCTGGACAGGAAATGTGTAACTAGTGAACTCGGTTCATCACTGTCTTCCATCACAACCCAGTGTAACCTAGGAACGAGTCTCAGCGTTTGCGACAAACGGGTTAAATCGGCTTTCTGCTCGGTTCTAGCCACTGTCGGAGTTATAGCGTATATCATTGGTAATGTCGTTATGTTCTGGCGATTATCCGATACGGTTAAGTGCACATGTTTTGTTTGGGAGACAGCTGCAATGGTAATATTTTATCAGCATGAATTATTTCATCCGTGAACAACAAAACATATTTCTTTTATGCTTACCTATTATTGATAGAAATTTCTTAGTGAATTATATAGAGGACAAGACTTAGTACAACAAAAGTAAGCGCGGTGGAGAGAAACCGTCTTTATATTGACGCATGTTGGGCAGACTCCTTTTGAAAAACATCTTGGGCAAAGGTGAAATAAGAATTATGATGAGCAATTTATTCTTTTGCCGCAATGACTTCAAAATCTATTTGGTACTTATTCTATTTATTTAAGAAATTGTACTTTTATTGTGAATATTTCTCGGGGCAAGTTTGGAATGAGATTGATTGATTGATTGATTTGGGTTTAACGCCGTTTTTAACATTTTCTCAGTCATATCACGGCCGCCAGTTCACCTACTTTCCTGGTGTTCTCACACCAGTACTCCAAACAACAATCTTCCCAAGCAACTGGCTGGTTTTTCCACATAGACTTAGCCCATTAGTGGAAGACGAATGACGCATGTCGCATTGACTTTTGTCAAACGTCAAAAAGAAAGTTTGCCGAGCCGGGATTCGAACTCACAACCCCTGGATTGACAGCCCGCGTCGCTACCGACTAAGCTACCGGGGCTCGTCTTGAATGAGATGGAAGTATAATATCTGGCAAAGTTAGTTAAATTGGGGAAAACGAAGTACAGCGATTTACACAATATTGACGAATTATTGTTAGCCCAATATATATTAATAGTATTTTAGTTATTTACTCAAATATACTATACAATGCACAAAACAATTATTTATTACCTCCATTCTTTGGAGATATCGTAAAATAATTTTTTTAGATATGTCATTACTTAGTGTTTTTAAACAAACACAATTATAATATGTTCAAGACATCTAAATGTGTTTCTTTCTAATAATAATCCCCCCCTCCCATGTGGTTTCAGAAAACCTATTAAAAATAGAAGTCGCGGGCTTCTGCCCGGCGACTAATAATAAATAAATAAAACACAGATGTTGTTTGAGTTGTCTAGGTCGAGCCCCGACAGCATTGTGGGTAACGACGGGGTTTATCAATCCAGCGATTATCAATCGACAAAGGTTACTGTGACTAGCGTCATTCGTCGTCTACCAATTAGCTGAATCATCTATGTGCAAATGTAGCCAGTTACCTAGATATAATTGTGTGTGCAGTGCTGGTGAGAGAAAGCCAAGAAACACACGTTACGTGAACTGTCTGTCGTTATATAACTGAAATAACGTAGAAAATGGCGTTGGACTCCAATCAATCAATCAATCAGTTATCTATAGCATACAATGGGTTGCTTTCCCATGTCGTGCTGTTCTTCAAAGCGTACTTATTGTCGGACCCTGAAGGTATGAATAATACACTATTGCAAATCATTTTAGGTAAATGATCTGTAACCCTTTCAATGCTGCATTTTTTAAATGGACGTGTACAGCTTTGCACTTAGAAGAGTCCATAGCAAATTCTAGGAATATCAAGATAATAACGTTGGACTAAGTGTCACCACTAAAAATAAAGTACAGATCAAGGTCCAGTCTGTGATAAGAAGCTAGAGATACAGCCCTTTTACATTTTGTAACCTATAAAGTTTTGGCTAGATACAGGCTTTGTCAACAACAGGAAACTTCCTTTATGCACACAGAGTCGTTCCTTACATTAACAATAGATGAGCAAAAGTAGCCAGTGTCCTTGACTTGTGTTGAGTACTGGAATGAGCAATCGTTGAAAATGTTGTTGACAGAGAGAGAGAGAGACACACACACACAAAGAGAGACAGAGAGAGACAGACAGAGAGACATAGATAGACAGAGAGACAGAGAGAGAGAGAGAGAGAGAGAGAGAGAGAGAGAGAGAGAGAGAGAGAGAGAGAGAGAGAGAGAGAGAGAGAGAGAGAGAGAGAGAGAGAGAGAGAGAGAGAGACAGAGAGAGACAGAGAGACAGAGAGAGACAGACAGAGAGACGTACAGACAGACAGACAGACATACAGACAGACAGACAGAGAAACAGAGACAGAGACAGAGACAGACAGACAGACAGAGACAGACACAGAGAGAGAGAGACAGATAGAGAGACACAGAGAGAGAGAGAGAGACAGAGACAGAGACAGAGAGACATAGAGAGAGACACAGAGAGAGACAGAGACAGAGACAGAGACATACATACAGACAGACAGACAGACAGAGACACACACAAAGAGAGAGAGAGAGAGAGAGGAGAGATAGACAGAGAGAGAGAGAGAGAGAGAGAGAGAGAGAGAGAGAGAGAGAGAGAGAGAGAGAGAGAGAGAGGGAGAGAGAGAGAGAGAGAGAGAGAGAGAGAGAGAGAGAGAGAGAGAGAGAGAGCGAGCGAGAGAGAGAGAGAGACGTTAAGTCTACGACCCGGGGCGCCAAAGACGGTAAGCCATTACTACCATTTTTAAAGTCTTTGGTATGCTCCGGCCTTGGATCGAATCTGTGACCTCCCGAACCCGTATACATTTTCACAACACACACACACGTTATTAGCTTAATCCTATTCGTGCGTTGGGCTGTTTTCAACTAATGCCCGGCGATCATATTGTTATTCGTTTTTCAGATTGCACATGGCAGGGCCAGTTGTTATCAGGATACACTTAATGTAAATGCCTCGAACATATTACAGTTGATAATTTTAGTTGCGATACATTTGAAAAGAATTCCATGTTTCCAATGTTTTAACTTTATGTTTGATTAACCAAGCATTGCAGATTGTTTAATGGTGTAAACGATTTGTTTACCCGTCCCCGATTAGACTTGCAACATACGCTTATGTTAACGTATTATTACAAAATCAGCAAAAAAACCACGTCGATTTCACTTCAATGGTAATTCTTCATTACTGAATATTCTTTTTATTTCATATATTACTGCATTTATGTCTTAAATAGTAAAATGCATACACTGTTTCTACTCTAGAATCGAAACGATGACGTGTGATATCAGCCTGATCTCTGACTGGCTAATTATTTTGCAAAGAAATCCTGTTATACGTAACAAGACGTCTGATTCACCACAACGATGTTAATCATTCAATTAAACATAAACGTTATTATTTACATGTACGAATACATTTCTTTTGCATATGGTTCTCACAAATGCAGTTCTATTTTGAAAATCATTTATTTGTACTTTGCCTAATTTCTTTTCGAAACCATTTGACGCTATGTATTATGTATGTATTCTGTATCAATCTTCCCTCCTTCTTAGGAGAACCGCTTGTGGCGTAGATAATCCTTTCACCGCATAGTTTAAAAAAATATACTTATTCATTTAAAACAAAAATTACGTGCCTTTGGTTTAAAATTCACCTGATTGCTCCGAGTGATAAATATATGTATTTACTATTTTATGTTATGATACGAAGGAAAGAAAATGACGCAAGTTGGAATACCTCCAAAGATGCTCAAAAACCCTTATACACACACCTTTAAATGGTTGATTATAGGTGATTGAAGATGTTAATTTGGCTCGAAACAAATGAAAAATAGACAAAACTGAGATAAGACGGAATGGACACTCGCTACCTATCAAGTGAGTATAAAGAACGACAACTCTGCGAAGGAAAAATGCTTCACGAATCGGTTATTTCGTACCAATTAATTTCGAATTTGACTCTTTTAAATGTGTCATTGGTTTCCCTTCAGTCGTATTTTGCTTGCGCTCCTCCTAATACAATTTTAAACATGAATAGTTTGCTATTTTCTTTATAAAAATGGTAAGAAAGAATAATAATAAATTAACAAGTGGTTTGGTTCAGTATATGTTCGAAATAAAGTTAGTAATTACAAAACAATTTCAATGAAAATCAATTATTTCGCTGATATTTCAATGGTGGTCTACTTGTTAAACATATATATATTAAGACTAATCATGGCAAGATGACACATTTTCATTACAGTTTATGATCAATAACTGACAGTAGGCTGTATGTACGGTCAACCTAGCTTAGACTGGAGATTGGTCATAACAAATGAAATGCTTCTATTCTATGTCAATGAAAGTCATTCGTAAAAAGAAAATGCAAATTATAATCAAGTTTTACATGACCCCCACCCGTAATGTTCCAATATGCCCCTCAGTTGATTACTGTTTCTTCAACTACAATCATGTTAGTGCTATGCATTATTGCAGTATGAATGTCCGGTGACATTGACGCATATCATCAACTTTCTATGTGTGTTCTCAAAGTTGTCTGCTGCAGATGTATTGTATGTGGTAAAGGTTGGTTTGGCTAACTGTGTATGGACTCCTGCTCTCTATCAATTCCAAGAGACTGCAGTTCACTCGATTCACCAGTTTAGATTTCTCATTATATTTCGAATTGTAGGGAGAATAGCATGCATCAGATATATAAAAAGACTGTTTTATAGAGTAATCACATATGTTTTACTATTAATTACAATTTCTTAAAAACACAATAATGGCATAATATTGGCTGCAATTGTCCATTATAAAAAAACTATAACATAGCAGATTGTGAAAAAATCTTCCTTCGGGAGGCAACCGATTGCCTACGACTTAACGTTTGACTGTATGGTCAGGGAAAGACTGTATCAGTGTTTTGCCTCATTTCCGCATTTGTGGCCATGATGCGGTCGTTATAAAAACTATACACACGTCTAAATCACTATGCGAAAATTGGGATCCCATGCTAAATATAGATTTTTTTTGGTAAATATAGACTTTTACTTTCACTTTCAAAAACGTGAAAGCAAGGTTCTGATTGGCTGGCGGAAAGGTTGTCTGAACGTGACCCTCTATCGGGTGTCCTCAGATCCTATGCGTAGCGTTAATAGGAGATGATTTTAATGATATTCCTATGCGTAGCGTTAATAGGAGATGATTTTAATGAGATTGTGTAGATGTCTACTGTACAATTACGCGTAAATTCGCGCGTTATAGCATTTTACTAAATGCTTTACATCGTTCATATTTGCGTTGAAATGACTTGCTTTTAGCGTTATGGCGACTTTTCAAAACTGGTTATGGCATGTTGAAACTGTTGCTGTAAAATAGCATGAAACCCATGACATGTGATAATC
Source organism: Serripes groenlandicus (assembly GCA_031761405.1). Classification (NCBI taxonomy): domain Eukaryota; kingdom Metazoa; phylum Mollusca; class Bivalvia; order Cardiida; family Cardiidae; genus Serripes; species Serripes groenlandicus. Next base: position 20,864,837 of record JASEVX010000001.1, read on the forward strand.
TACCGATATGTTTTACGACATTGGTTTTTACGGTATGTTTAATTCTTACGAAATCGGGACAGTTCAAGGTATTCAAATATAATACAAGACGGATGTTTGATGCAAAGATAGGATATTTAACCTGGCAGGGTCTGTGTTTTAAGTGAATGAGATAATTTAGAGTTAAGCTGATCATAAAAAGTGACATATAATACTAAAGATAAATGGACAAGAGGTTATGATAAATTTAAATTAGTACCAAAAACAATCAACTATTTGTATTGAACACACGCCCTGTTATGCTAATGTTTTATCAAATAATGCTGACACACAGAAAATCTGTTTTTTTGTTTGTATCTGTAAGTCATGATAATGGATAAGGGTTTCCCACATAAAACAAATCTGCAGTAGTACGACTTTGAAATTGCTCGTGATTAGCATTCAGAAAATCAAGTAAACGTATTTCTATGTACACGTAATCCGAAAGACTGACAATAGCTGCAGCGACTTTTGAAAACATTTTGACAAGAAGAGAAATTGATCACGAGGAATTTATCCTTTTGCTACAATGTTTTCTACTTTATGTCCATAAATTATACCTTCATTTAGCAAGATGTTCCAATGTTTACTTAATGTGCTACGTATAAGGGAAAGGCTTAACAAAGGAACTAGTTTCATTTTTTTTGAAAACGTTAAACCAGTGCTTGAATTTATTTCTCAAACTGTAAATTTACCAGTTAATATAAGAGTAGTTGAAATGCTGTCTACATTTACAGTGATAAGTTAAATACAGTTCAGTTAATCCGATCACACTTTGTTTGTAAGAACCAGAAGATTTCATTTCATTTAAGTATTCTAGATGTTCACATCGCATCCGTGATAAAACATGTTGTCGGCTAGGCAAAATACACCGATATCGTGTTTACCGCAATATTCATGAAATGTGGAACTGCAACAGCGAAAAAGAACGAAATTGATCTTGAAACAGATATTTCTGTGGTTTAAATCTTTTCATGTCTGCATTTTGCGATGACAATTGTACTCAAAGTTAACTTTGAATCCAGTATGTACTGAACATGAAAGTCAGATTATTAAAAGCAAAGCAAATGAAAAATGTATGTGAAATTGCGATAAAAAAAATAAATGAAAATCTATAAATAGACCATAGATGAATGGTACTGTGTTTTATTTCAGCTCTTAACTTGATTCGGGAACCAGAGTCGCTGCGTGGCCGCTTACGACATTTACACACTAGACCAAATTGAGATGGGTTTAAAACGCGTTGGTGAATACGGATTAAATCTAAAACGTGGACTAAATATTAAGATTTAGATTTAGACAAATATCTAAATTGAAAAGTTTAGTGAATACGGGACGAGGCTTCTTCGTCTAATTACTGCGTAATATATCATAGCATGTAATTTTAAGGAACCAGACTACATTTACAAATTCAATAGAAGGGTTCTCTATTTTACTGTCTAGAGTAGATACAGTATGAATTTCGCTTAAATAAAAATGTACATACATTCAACTAATATACTGGCCTTTGTCTTTTGTTTTTAATTTGTAAAACTCACACATGTATATAGAGTGTAAAAGGGATGATTTAAAAGTCATTACCTTAAATTAATGTACTTAGAAAGGACAAAGAGAAATCAAGATATGTGGTCACGCTAGCAAGTCTAAATATTCTCCTTGACCGAAAATTAAAAGCACCCCTACAGGAAGCCCCTGGCGGCTTCCAATAATTTTCCACGGTATCAGTGCATTTTATATCTTTAAAAACGTACGATTTGGGTTAGATCAGTTTAAGCAACTTTACTTTGTGCGCTACGCACAGAGATAATTACGTAATATGCGAACAACCCAACATTTTAAACAAAACGTCACAATAAGTCAAATCTGTTTACTAATAGTTACGGAAATGTACATGCATCTAATGAATAAGCTTGTCTAAAGACTGTTACATTTGTTTAAGAAACTTGTATTTTTCGCTGAACAAAATTATCATGTAGTAAAATAAACAGAGGCATTAAATTGCATTTGTAAAATAGTAAAAAAAACAAGATATACAAAAATGTGTTATTAAGCAAAACTTAAGTTGTACTCGTATATCAAGTTACGTAAGTTGCTTGTATATATATATGTATAGGAGCCGCGTCTTATTGCGTTTGTTCGTATTGTGTTTACGTCGGCTCTAACAGCATTTCGGTCATGTAACGACGTCTCCTCAAACCAGAAAATCACCAGTACTGTGTGTAAGCTTGTCCTGACACCAGCGCACAACTCGTAATTATACTAGTCCCCCTGAAACCCTACGCGTCAATGAGAGAAGCCACTACTACCAATTTTAAAGCATTTGGAATTATCCGATTTGATGATCGAACGCTGGCTAAAATCTCGAATGGCAGAGGTTCTAATCATTACACCACCGAGGCGGCCTAAAACACGTAAAATAAAGACGCATGTGTTCATGTAGCTCCCTGGTTTTACTCCGAAACGAAGATATATAATGCAAAACTGGAGCGTCCATATTACCAAGATTAGACGTAAACGACCCATAATGAATATTAGTTATGCCCTTTACATGAATAATACGAATACATATAAACTCCTTGAAAAACATAATTAAATCCTAACCAAGCTCACTATTTTAACGTTTTCCAACATACAGACACTTTCTGACGCCTCTGGAGCAGATGACTTTCAAAAACCGTGCGGCAAACGGAGAAATTACTCATGATGACTAGCACGGAACAATCGAACTTTTGTCCTTATTATGCGTTACAATTAAGCTGGGTCCGGATTCTTTTAAGTAGCGTTTAGAAGTCGTGATACAGGGCTTTCCTAATCGAATATCACCAAATCCGTTAGAGCGCGCGCAACAAGTAAAACAACGAAATAATTCGTAAAAACGAGATATTCGTAAAAATAGATCCTAATTTGTTTCAATTTCTTTCAAATTCGTCTGCTGCAGACATTTTCATGTTGGAAAGTTTTGAACATTTCTTCGGCTTAGTGACTGATAATGTTTGCATCATGGCTATGTCAAGCAATACACAGATGTATTACCTCGACACCACTGACCCGACCTTGACCTTTTTACATAAGAAATAATCAATGCGGTGTAAATGACAATCATTTATCAATATACCCTATAAATAGTCTATTTTGTCATAAGATTGAGTATTACGCTATGTCAACCAATTAATGCATTTGATGATGACTATTTGTTCTTGTTTATATCAATATTTCACACAGGGTCGACTTTTGCTTTTAGTGAAGCTGCTCCTTTTAATGACGGAAATACATATATACACACCTATAATTCGTCACCTTAGTGTAAAACTCAATAAGTACGTTTTTTGTAATTTTTCAGGAGAACATTTAAAACTGATTGTCTTAAACGAAATAGTCCAAATAATATTTTCTGAAAAAGATTTGTAATAAAAGAGATATTTGGAAAAAATGCACTTATATGTTTATAGTGTGTATATACCACGTGACTTTTACGTCACAAATGCTACGGCGATCAGCAATATTTTACTTCGGTTTAGAAGTAAATACAATTGTAACTATTTTATTTCTTCATCATTTTTAATGAAACATGACGCAGTCTACGCCACTTACAGAGCCCTATCTCCGTTTGTTTGCGGAGTTTGATAAGGGGTTTAGTTTCTTCAAACACTGCGACGAACATTTTCTCAAAATGTATTAAGATCACCGACAGCCGGAGCATTATCAAAACTGGATTTTGAGAACAGGTTCGTCGAAGTGTTTGAAAAAAACTAGACCTCCAATCAAATTTCTGTAAACAGCCGGAGATAGGACATTGTAAGCGGCGTAGACTGCACCATGTTTCATTAAAAAGGGTGAAGAAATAAAAAAGTTACCATTGTTTTTACTACTTATCACGATCAATTATTGCTGTCTGACGATGCAAATATGACGTCAAAAGTCACGTGGTATACACACACTGTGTTTATATTTCACTGAAATTGTTTGGTGCAATAAAATTATAAGTGCACCTATAACTTTATTGCACTTGATATTTTGGAGCAAAAACTACATAAGTGCCATTTATCCTTTACTAGATGTAAACAGATTGACAAATATTGATTTATTATTACTCCAAGATTGATATTAACCCTTTCCCTCATACGACAATTCTGCAGCAGAAGACTTTCAACGTATTTTGTCAAAACATAGAAAATCTCCATAATTGAATGGATAACCTATGACTAAAAGTGGAAAACATTGTGGCAAAATGAGAAATTGCACGTTTTGTGCAATTTCTTCTTTTGTTACTATGTTTTCAAAAAGCCGTCTGCTACAGAGGCGTCCGAAAGCATTTATATGAGGTAAAGGGATAATATTTACTCTGTTCTATGGTAACCTAGGAAATGCTTTGATAAATCTGAAATACAACTGAATCAAGATTAAAATGCAACCAAATTAAATAATAAGCTTATATATTGTAAATTTAGATTTAGAATACATAAAAGAGTTGCCTCAGTTAAATAATAATAATAATCAAAGTACTGAAAGTACTGGTAACGAATTATCTTGAACATGTATTGTAAAATCTAATTTATGAATGCAATTGATCATGCTATTGCACAATTTAGTCTATTTTATTATTATTAATATTTTTGTCCAGAGATTTTTTTTATCAGTTGACAGTTTTAGTAAATGTAGCATTTCAACGGCGATGCGAGCGTTTAACATGCACACTAACTCTTTCACTGAGCTCTGCGTAAAGTCTGTCAAAACACCCATGGCATATTTGTGAGATTTACATTGTTAGTTCGATTTGTTTTCGTCACCAGGGGCGGATCCAGGATTTCGGCTCATATTATAACTATGTTTCATGTGAGTGAATTAATTATTATAAATCTATAATGTTTAACAAATCGCATAAAATAAGAATTAAAAAAAAAAAAAAAAACCAGTTCCAATTGGGACTCGAACTCGCGTCCATAAATAGTCCATGATTAGTAGTTCTACACGATCTCCATTACACCACGGTACTTTGATACAACGTAAGAGCGTTACTTTCGTATATATATTAAGCTAACTGAATGCGCGCGTATGTAAACCATGATCTATAATTAGAAAGCCCCTTTGATCATCGTTATCATGTTGGAAAAAGGACAAACAACGGCGATGCGAGCGTTTAAAATGCATACTGACTATTTCACTGAGCTCTGCGTAGTGGCATATTTGTGAGATTAACATTGTTCTATACTGCGTGGGGTCGACTTCTAGTGAATGGGCATATGACTAAAATTCATACTCGTGCCTTATACCTACCTGCCGACAAATGAAATATATATGCGCGTACTGTTAATTTGATATTTTCTAGAAAATTGATTATCTATGATGATTCGATAGTATAATTATGACTTCACTGTATTGAAATAACACGTATAAGTCATTTTAATATCAAAAAAATACTAGGACTATTTAGGTGCAGCGAATGTGTATTCTAAGCGGAAGTGTAGTTTAACCGTGACTTCCGAAAACAAACACGATCGCGTTAACTGTATTATTTTTTGAGAAAAAATAATTCGTTAATAATAGACAAGCACCATTATGGAAATAATTTATGTAATTAACCGATTCAGCGTGGTACCATGAAAGATATGTTGATTCAAATTTCTTTAATTTTTCGCAGTTCCTGATATGCAGTGGATTCCATATTTTAGGTCCAGAGTATGTCAAAGATTTTCTGTAAAATTCTATTCTTGGTTTAGGAATGCAAAGTGTATTCTGGCGCCAGATCTGGGTGATGGACAGGAGCAAACCTATAGTCCCCAAACAAATCTCCGACCGGTTAGGGACTAATAAGTAATATGTTCCCAATCAGGTAGCCAGGGAGACTAGGTTTTCTCATCATTTGACCGACCATCCAGTTTTATTTTGTCAAGGCCATATTTAAATCCTATTATGTATAATTCTCTTAAAAATGGAGAGATCTTAGAAGAAAATGTGAAGTATGACAAAATGAAACTTTTTAACAAATCTGATAAAAATTGAAAAAAATATTTTTCGACATGAGCATTATTTCCCTTTTCTGCAATGTTTCTGAAAGTTGTTTGCTACAGAGGTGTCAAAAGTTGTATATATTATGGAAATAATGAAGAAACAGAAATGAGTGTTATTTATGCAGCTATTTTGTATACAAATATGGACACCAAATAGTTGTTTGAAATATTAAAATGATGTGTTGCAATACATCACCATGTGCACATATTGTTTGTTTGCACAACAAAATAATATCAGTGTACTTATCACTTTATGCCTCTTTCTTATAAAAGCATATTTTGAGGTTGAATTTGGTTTTAATACTTTTTAAGGACATGTATCTTTAAATATTAAATCATTTTATGCAAAAAAGTGATTTTGTGAAAAAATGGACTTATTAAGTTTTTGCACTAAGTTGACGAATTGATATATAACTTTGCTCAAAGATCAGCATTAGCTCGAGTAATATTTAAAATTAACAACTTCTAATTAAATATTGGGATTCAGTTGTTCATAGATAGAGTTTGTTTGTTTGGAGTTTAACGCCGCTTTCAACAGCTTTGGTCATATCACGGCGGTCAGTGCACCTACCCATGTTTTCCTGGCTTTCCCACACCAGTACTTACACAACATTCTTTCGAAGCCACTGACTACTTTCTCATAGATAGAGAGCCGGCCTCCTAATACACAGATCCAGCTGCGGATCAACATTTGGACGTTTTCCTTCACTATCAGCGACTGTTCACATAAACGTGCATTTTATTGTTTCCAAATACAGTCCAACCTGTGTTTTAATACCACCGCTGGGACGAGGACAATCTGGGCTTTGTTCACAGGTGGTCTTTAATTACAGGGCCAGTTATACAGGAAATGAGTAATTGTGAAATTGACAGTGTGGTTGCTATAGACAGGCAATTGCTAAACAGAAGTGGTCTTCGCACAAGTATGACTGTACATACAAGAGATACGAACATAGCATTTGAGCAAAATTCATAAAACAATTGTACGTGACATTAAAATGGTTCTGAAATTTATTTTAATATTAAAGATGCTTTTTTGGAAAGAAGGTTGGTATAATTAGAGATGACAGTGATTCTTTTAATTTTAAAGACGTTGGTATACTTGCGTATTGCAGCGTTTCTTTTAATTTTAAAGATGTTTTCATGCAAGCAAGTTGGTATACTTGCATATGACAGCGATTCTTTTAAGTTTAAAGATGTTTTCAGGCAAGCAAGTTGGTGTACTTGCATATGACAGCGATTCCTTTAATCTTAAAGATGTTTTTAGGCAAGCACGATGGTGTAATTGCAGTTGGCAGCGATTCTTTTAATTTCAAAGGTGTTTTCAGGCAAGCACGTTGGTATAATTGCAAATGACAGCGATACAGTTACTATATATGACGTACATTAAATAATTGATGTTAAACTCTTATAATATATCAAATAAAGACAGTAAAAAGCTCAGTATTGGGTGTTTTCAGATGTACATAACCTAAAGAAATGCGTTATGAGGTTGGATTGTGAGCCGAATCCAACAATCAAATGACGCAATAGCTTTTAACTAGCCAGAGTGCTCGTTATGTGTAAGGTAATTGAGAGTGCAACTTTGGTTCAGTATCCAGAAATCAGACACAGCAAGTTACACATATAAGTTGTTAGAACTTATAACAAATGCACGCAACTTTAAACTGAACGAACTATGGGTGCAACGCTTACAACACATCGGCACTGCCATCACCACAATCAACTACCGCAGCGACACCATCAACTACACGCAGCTTAAGGAGAGAAAGAAACGCCCTTGCCAAAACAATGTTTAATATATATTTACCTGAATTATTTCCGAGAAGGTCCGTCTGAATCACAAACAAACACACAAAGATGACCAATAAAACAACCCAAAGCACATTCAGTATTCTAAGTCTCCCCATCTCGTCCAATACTGTATACTATTATAACACTATATATACGACTACGTTCAGCCTATGGACATGGTCGGTCACGGTGACTTTTTATCGGGATAATCACAGCTCTTTGGAAGCTTTACCTAAATGGTATATCCAGGGTCCAATTCCACCAACCTTAGCGCTAAGTAATACTTAATGGCATATTTCATCATTTTTGTTTCCCTTATAAAAATGCCTAACTATTTAATTTCTTATCAAGTTGTGTTAGTCAGTAAGGTAATTATTTATGTCAACTTAGTCATTTACTTAAATACATACCACCATTCATGTATTAGAGAAACAAAAATGATAAAATATGCTTTGAAGTATTTAAGTATTACTTAAGAGCTAAGTGAGGTTATTGGAATCGACCCAGAATACAGAACAAATACTGATTTTAGGATAGGTCTGGTGTATCATGTTGCCATGCTCAATCGAAAACGTTCTGTCATCGACAGTAACCTCTAACTACCTTAACTCTTTCAGTGCCAAAGGCATTATTGAGGTTTTTGCAAACAATACTGATTCAGGTGAGCCAGCTCGTGACGAGCTGTATCACCTGAAATCAGCATTGTTTGCCTTTTAGTTATTAAAATAGTCCAACACTTTTATTACATGAGAAATGGAGTCGCCCGATTGTGAACATGGAAGAGTTTACTTTAACAATTCGGCGCTGAAAGAGTTAACAAAGTCGTTTAACTCTGTAACAGAGTCCAGCCTTTTTCATAATGTACTTTGAGATTAAAAGTTTACGCTGTTCCTTATCCTCTACCAAATACAACAAATCTGCAGCAGACGACTTCGAAAACATGTCGGCAAATCTATAAAAAAATATATAAAAGAAAGTACAATCATTACGATAAATTTCTCCTTTTCCTTTATAATATCGAGCACGGTGGTAGGTTTTTTTTTTATCAGAAACATGTTATTTTCACGATTTCCCACATAATTCTGAAATGTTCCTTGTTTTTTCTTTTCCAATTCTAGTTTAATACTTGTCTTATTTTCTACTCCAATCCAATTCTGAACTATTTCCTTGATTTGGCTCCTCAAGTTCTTAAATCCCCAGACTAGATGTCTATAACTTTTTCAAACAGAATATGTCGTTTGGTCGGAATTCTTGTTGTACTGAAGGAGTATTTGAGTAACATGCGTTCTCCAATTTCGTATTTGCTTGATCGTTTGGCGTTTTAAACTGTCGCCGGCGGAACGTTTCGTTTGGAGCATGTATATGTTGTTGAATTTCTTTTTCTGTTTAACGCCGTTGACACCGATGAGAGATTTCTTCGGGAGTTGACTTGAAATGCTGTCATGTTTCCGAGGACCCTTTCAATGCTCATATTTATTGAATATCCGATGTTTTGCATCCCAGTTACCCAATTAAAACCTTGTTTTCTCCTGCAATTCGTACAATTAAAAGGTACGCCCGTAATGTATATCAAAAGGGTTCATCCTAATACCGACTATATCAAGTCAAACTATCAAATGTCATTGTAGGGTTACAGCACTCATCGCTATCTTGACCTTTGGCCTACATTACGACGATCATCTGTGATACAAAGACATACATTAAGGCGAATATATCTTTAGGTAACCGTATTCGGTTCGCCTTAATGTTTAAGATGTCACAGAAGTCATTTCAGTTGTTAAAACAACACTTAACTATAGGGAATAAAAGAATATACAATAGACTTTAAGAAACATGACTTTGGTCGTTCTTGTTATATTACAATACGATATACGGGCCATTGAAAAAAAGGGGCCTATATCTCGATGCCTAAGAAACATCACTTAAGTGCAATTCTTTTTAGTCTTTAATTTCTCAAAAATCTGTCGATAGATTTCTCTTATGAACAGCAATATGACAAAATACACCTATAATAACGTATATTTTTTCTTGGCAAGACTTTATATTTACTTTAGCCCGGATAAAGGATGTATTTTGGTTTATTTTTAGAATTGAACATAGTTGGTTAAGTTTTGCGTTTAGGTCACTTATATGCAAACTATCAAACTCAATATTGCCTTATAAAGTCAAACAAAGTCATTACATAAGCGCATTACCTTGTTCGCAGTTCGCTTTCGTACACATACGATGAGTATGGACTGACATCAGCTCCTGATATGTTTGTTTGTTTGTGTGTTTATTGGGGTTTTACGCCGTTTTCAACAATATATCAGTTATATCAGGCGACAATTCACTTATTCAGTAAGTAAGTAAGTAAGTTAGTTAGTAAATATTTTATTATAGTGACATGTGTATGGTACATCAACAAAACAATAGTACAAAAAGTCATTAATATATAAGTCACTTTCAAATGAATAATAATTAAGAAAAAAAAACATAATTTGAAAAAGGTGTTGTTTTGGTATCGTTCTACTTCATAACGACAACATTAATGCACCCTGGGTAATCAAACCAGTACTAGTCCAGGAAATATGCCAAGGACACTTCACCTCGACTTCTGATATGTAATAATTCCGAAGTCCGCGTGCACTGAAATGCTTTACGTTTATTTAAAACTGTTTTTGGACGAAAGAGTAAGAGTTTATTGATTAAATTGTTAGGTTGCTGTTCTTCCCAATGCCTGTTTACGTAAACCCTTTCCCACAAGCAGACGTATGGTGTCTCATCAGCTGCAGACGACATTTTACCAAATTGTCAGATCATGACCAAAGAATGAAATGCTTATGATGGTCAATATATCTTTTTGCCACAATGTTTTTAATACTATTCAATAACAAACTTTCATATACAAAGATTTTCCATATTTTATCCTAGATGGTTTCAAAAGTGTCTGCTGCAGATTTATTGTAAGTGTGTGGGGGGTGAACAACTGATTTTAAATGCCTTATGGGACCCCGAATGTGTCAGAGACCCATTTTCAATCAGATAATATTCAACAAAGAGATAACAACGACTCCCTGACAGCTCATTGGCAGTCACACTAACTTGATTATAGACATTTTTCTCTCGTTCCTTCATCAAACGGTTTCCTGGGATAAATGAGAACGGGTTCAATACAATAATCAATGTCTTAGGGTGAAACAAAATAACCCACCGACCCAATGGTGTACGCGACCATGTGAGTCCCCACCCCCACACTCCCGATGTTTTTCTTTTATTCATAAATTAACCTTAAAAAATCGAAATCCTGATTATAGTTCAATATATGTTTAATGAAGTAAAAAGGAAACGTACACCAATAAGAGCTTAAGTGTTTCAAGAGACCACTTACAGAATTTCCGTTGGATGGTCTCTTTAAACAGGTTCGACTGATACTAAAACCTTTTTAGCTTCACAAGTAACATTGAGCCGAGTCAAGCTATTTGGGGAATTGTTGTATTTCCGAGCTCAGTCCGTAGAGACGCGGGCCGTCAATTCAGGGGTTGTTATACTAAATCGTTTTAGTTTCCACTCATTATACAAGGAAACATGGCTTAGTCAGTATTTGTTTTGAATTCACAAAGTTCAAATGTTATAACTATTTACAGGACATTTAAACAAAATATTGTTGTCTTGTTGTAGTCTTGGTTTATATGAATAACCCTGAATCGGACCAGGATCATGTTTTACCAAAATATCATCTTGATCACCCTCTAATTTATCGATAATCGTATTTATCTCTATCATCATCATTGTTTTATTTAGAATGCGGTAGGGATTTACGTCACTTCCGGTTTGAGAGCACCTGTTAAAAAATATCTTCTTAAAATGGGCGGTGCGTGAGAAACGGTAAATCACACAACTTCAATCATCTATAACACCCCTCGTAGTGGAAATACTTTGGTCGGGACTGAAGCACCAGTTTCTATACAATAAGAACTTCATAGTTATTAAATTTCGTTGTCTTTGTTGAATCGGTTTTACGTCTCCTTGTTAAACACTTTTAAAAACAAACTGTTGAATAAAATCTTTCATTTCAGAGTTAGACACAATAGACCTAGAAGATTTCATGAAATTACGGTGTTTTGTTGACGAAGACCCGGAGACAGTTTTACGGTGGGCGTTCAACAAGTTTGACAAAAACAACGACGGTACCATCGATAAGCAAGAGCTAATGTACGTATCAGGGCTATTTCTTGGTGTCCTCGTGATGGCTTAACCCTTTCTAACATACAACAATTCTGCAGCACACGACTTTGAAAACATAGTTACACAAACCTGAAAAAATCTCCATAAAAGATAGTTTGATTGTTGAATAAAGTTGAAAACATTGTGACCAAAGGAGAAATTGCTCATCATGAGCAATTTTACCTTTGGCCACAATGTTTTCAAAATGGGCGTTCAACAAGTTTGACAAAAACAACGACGGTACCATCGATAAGCAAGAACTAATGTACGTATCAGGGCTGGTACTTTGTGTCCTCGTGATGGCTTAACCCTTTCCGTCATAAAATGATTTTTGTTAGGAAACTCCTTTTAAATGAAAGTACAATAATTGAATAGAGTTGAAAACATGGTGACAAAAGGAAAAATTGCTCGTTTAGAGCAATTTATTCTTTCTTTTGTCACCATGTTTTCAAAAACTTATAAAACTTTGGAAAAATAATTTTCAAACCTTTTTTGTAAAATCCTCTTTAATCAATAATTTAATTATCCAAAGTCAAAGAGAACGCGTGTCTCAACATTGTTTACAAACATAGTAGACGATTTTGACAACATATTGGCAAACTGTTGACAACCTCCTCAAATACAAGTGTAATGATAAATATAGCTGAACACATAGTCAAATGAGAAGTTGTAGCAATTTCTCCTTTTGTCACAATGCTATCAAAGGAAATAACAGTCAGCGTTTGTCGGTTCATACAGTTTGTGCAGAATACATTGAGTTTCGGGGCATTGTATTGACGAATGTTAATGAATTGTTACGCAAATACGCTGCTTTATCTTTTTTACTGAAATTGTATTATCCTTGTTCTCTTCAACAATATTTCTTCGTACTGTAATGAAATAGAAATGAGAGATTTGGTAAAACGTCTCCAAACTAAACAGCGAGAAATATGCTTATCGAGTCGAAGGAATGTCACCGCGAATACGCGATGGTTCCATCGCAAATCCGCGATTATCAGTTTTATTAAGACGTGGTGTTATCTTGTTGCGGACGCGATGGTAAAAAAATCAAAATGGCGGTGATGGTTTGGCGTCCACTTATCTTAATGGACAAAACAAATTGGTCCGCGTTGAAAATTGTCCGCGGAGGCTCGCGGGTGATGCGTTTTCCGCTCGAGCTGTACTGTATGTGAGGAGCACTATAAAGTAAAGTAGCAACTTTATAATAGACTGACAGTTTATACTGATTGGTTGATTGATTGTTTTGTGTTTTACACCGCTTTCAACAATTGTTCACTGTGCTTCCTTGGTAAGTTACCAGTACTACTGATCCAATTATCCTGTCACCAGCAATTCAGTCGTAATGCTAACCCTGAGCGCCAAAGAGGGCAGCCATTTCTTCCATGTTTAAGTCTTTGGTATGACCATGCCTTGAATCGAACCCGCAACCTCCCGCATCCGAGGCGGACGGTCTACCACTACACCACCGAGGCGGTTAACAGTTTATATAAGTCATCAGATAATATATACCTTATTAAAATGGACGCATACTTCAACTTTGATGTTTAATTAGTGTACTCGCAAACGTATCTTTCACAGAACAATACTACGGACAGTGTATAACGATGCAGAAGGCGAATTTGTTGACGAAGAGTTTGTGGAACACGTTTTAAAACTCGCGGATGACAATGGCGACGGCGTTCTCCAAATAGAAGGTTTGTTTCAAACGCAGTCATTTGGAATTAGAAATATATCTAGAAAAAAATAACAACCATAACTTGTGTGGCTTAATTTCAAAATTTAGTGACATACATGTAGTTACGTTTCGAGCACACTCAGACATGTAGTTGCGGGAGAAAACCACATATCGTGTTAACCCTTTCCAACATACAACAAATCTGCATCAGACGACTTTGAGAAACGTTTAGTCAAAAATATGGTATTTCTCTAAAAAAAAAAAAAAAAAAAAATATTGAATAATGTTGAACACTTTGAGGCAAAAAGAGAAACTGCTCGTATTTAGCAAGTTCACCTTTTTCACACTGTTTGAAATGTCATCTGCTGCTGCTATGTCGGAAAGCGTCTGTATGTCGAAAAAAGTTCGATATTGATTTTTTGTTTCTATTACACTTTCAGAATCCGTTGGCATGTTGATGGCTCGAACCGGTACCCCGCAGAGTTAAAACACCGAGCTAACAGATGGAGCCACGTGCGTATAAGGGATACCAACAGTTTAGTAGTTTGTTTAAGAAAGATTATTTGAGAAAGGGTGAAACATATAACTGACTTCAATATTCACTGTACATATTCTATGATTGTGCTTTCGTGTTTCAGAAGATACTGATATAATCATCATATAACTAAGGACGTCGTCGTAGTCGATATCATCATCATCATCGTTACCATCGTAACAATAATATTTATCCCTTACCTACAAACACCAAATATGCAGCAGACGAATATAAAACAGTCTCTGTAAATGCAAGTATGATAATTGAATAGAGCTTAAAACATTGTGGCAAAGGAAATATTGCAGACGCGTCACAATGCGGCTGTATCAGTATGAGAGAAACGATTAAGATTATAGCGCAGTCATCATCACCACTATCATCATCATCATCATCATCATCTTCACAATCATCATCACCATCATCATCAGCGTCATCATCGTCGGCATCATGTACTGTGAAAGTTGAAAGAATATGTTCTTGAAGAAAATGTCAAGTACTAACTGTTGTATATATAGTAGGGATGGCATGATTTGTGCTCAAGTATCTGATTGGTCAGAAGCATATGACCAATTAGAAGCAGTATTAAGAGCATGGAGTTCATTGCTGAGAATGTTTTCAGAGTTTTATAGTTTCGGACCCGGACTGCAAGGTCACAAATGCAACACTATCTTTTTTTGCAGTGCACCGCTCCAAGGTAGTTCTTATGTCGTACGTGCGTGTATTTTCATCTAAAGTTTGATTTGCTTCTTGAAAACAGTTGGATAAAGAAACACAGGTTAATTTTGATGAAAATGCATGGTTATAATAATATTATATTGTCCACTCAATGAAACAAACCGGTGATAGTGATAGAGACATAGCATATAAAATGACGTAATCATCAATCAAAGTTTGATATCTGATTTTATATTCATATAATTTACAAAGCTCTAGATAAGGGGCTATTTTTTATGTTCTCAAATCCATATTTGACACTCAAACCCTTTGTTGTGGGTACTCAAAAGAATCGTCTTAGTGAAACGACTCTTTTGAGTATCCACAACATAGAGTTTGGTTGAGTTATGAGAGAGATATTGTGGGGGAAAAACAATTTTTACTTCCCTTATCTTGTACTCTGTATAAACATTGTTAGGACAATGTTGTTGCATAATACCACTGCTTCCTCTCTGGCGGATATTATAAAGCACAGGTCATAAAAGAGATCGCTTATGATTTCGTTTGTAACTAAAATTCGAGGGACATGAAAACATAAGACCTGCGTAGATATCATGTAAACAATTTGAGAAACATGAAGAAATTGACACTAACAGACTAGAAGCAGTTTCGTTGAAAAACAAATAATATCATTTTATCTTGAAATTTCAATTCTACCGATTCGAGTAAAGCACCAGCAGGGCGAAAGAATACAACACAAGTGTACCGGCATGCAATATAATTGTTAGTATACTTATGAAGACTGCCAAGAGTAAATCAAATATGTGTTGGTGTACAGATAAATCGTTCTACTAAATATCAAAACGCCTTTGTAGCGTGTGGTTACAGTGAACGTCTCAAGAGCAGGAGTCCATGGTTCGATCTCCAGTCGAAACATTGTGTTGATATTTCATAGTAAAAAGCGGTGTTTTATATGTGTATCAAAGCGTTAGCATAGACAACAACTAACATGGTTTCCTTTCTACTCCGATCTACTTCATACTTCCAAACAATTGAAAATCGCATAGCAGTCTAATAATGCGACTATATATATTTGCATGGTGCTTAACGTCGCTTTCAACAATGTTTCAGTTATATCACGACCTTTCGTAGTAAATGTACCAGTACTACTGGTCCATTTATAATGACACCAGCGAGTCAGTCGTAATGCCATTGCCACAATCCTGAGTGTCAATGACGGACGCCCTATCAATTGACCACAGAGGCGGAAGAGAAATTCCTTGCATAGTTGTATTCAACAGATCGACTTTTGTCTTTGTTATCCTTACCATCTACTTCAACCAACAATGCTATATTCAAAAGTCAATCCCATATATCTTAGCATGTGGCACGATGGCTTTTATTCGATTCACTTGATTTGTGTGGACCTCGCATGGTACCAAACGTGATATGTGTATGCTTTATCGCTCAATGCCCTATTCCTCTTGCCCCTCGAAATCCAATTCTTGCATATTTTCACTTCGTGGGTTTCAAAGCTTGTTTCCCACTCAATTTCTTTTTAAGTATCTTCTCCTGATTGTTATAGTCATAGACATCTTGGAATAATTCGGACAATTCGATGCTAGGAAGCTCCTCAGTGTACGTACTCGTTCTATTAAGATCACGGTACAATTTAGACCAAACCAAAGGACCAATACATTTGAACGAAAAAGTACACGTTATGTTCATTCGGTCCATTAGTGCAATGAACTGTGCGTAGAATGGATGACTACGAACACAGAACAGAGCTCCATTTGTTAGTAAAATATCGATGTTGCTATAGACAAAATAGTGTTCGCCAGGTTCTAAAGCCAGTGAACATTGACACGAGTCAACGAATAGGTCCAAAGGTTTAACACTGATAGTATCCAAGTCAAAATATTAGGGATGGCAACGAATATTCGATCATACGGTCGAATTTTCGAATACTATATCATGGTATCTGTCGCCATAGTTGCCAGGAAATTTCTGTGTGTCCCAGCTACATCCGTACCCTCAGAGAGAATCTTCTCAGCAGCTGGACTTCTCAGAAACTCAGAAAGCGATTATCAAGTGACATTGTGGATAGCATCATATTTCTGAACAAGACAGCTGTGCATTGAAAATGTAGTGTAAACAACTAAACATGTTTGAATTGTTTGTTTAAAAATCATATGTAGATTACAGTTTTTAAATATTATTCGCCTTGTTTTGTTTGTTTACACTAGCCACGTTGTACGTCTGTGTCGGATTTGTCACATTTGAAAACATATGACTCATGGGAACATTCCATATCCCCTTTTCAACAATATTTCAGTTACATACAGCATGAGGTGGTTAAATTTCAGGTGTAAACAGGGTAATCAGAACTAAATGTTTCAAACAATACATTAAGAATGGGATCAATAAATTAAAATCTGTGTACTTTACTAGCGTATTTTTCACGAATTTTTTTTTCATACGAATTCACCGGTGTAACGGAAATGTCAAATGTGAGTACTAGCTTGACACATACAGAATTAATTAACTCTCTGTTGTGGAAGCATGCAGAAATGAGTCGAATATTCGAATACTAATTTTGGTAATCGTTGCCATCCCTACAAAATATACACCGCCATATTTGTATGAATGACCAAAGTCCGTAAAATGTCGGCACTCATGATGTCGGTCCCCACTGAAAAAAAAAGGTGTGGGAGGGGGGGGGGGGGGGGGGGGGGGGGGGGGGGGAATCCAGATAACCTTCTCGTTACATGTACGTTAAAGATGATTATCACGGTAAACGCGATCCTTGTGTTTTCTTTGTTACGTGCACACTAGAGTACAATTTTTTTTACAATACAATACAATATGTTTTATTGCATAAAAGCTACAATTGTTTCGGATAGTATGACGAAACATTACCTACATTACCTGATCCCTCTCCATCAAAAACGTCCATTATTTAGTACAATTTGTTTTCAATTGCTGTCAAATTTGAAAATGTCGTTTAAATGCTTATGACATCATAGAAACAAGAAGTCACATGATTACATTACAAACAATATTCCCGCCTTAAGAAAATATGTCAGAAAATAAGAACCAAAATGGCAAAAAAATGAAGTCTATACTATACGTTTGTGGTGGTTCTGAATTTGAATAAATCATATTGTAAACTTCTATATCATATATTTTATAACAAAAAATAAAAGAAGCCAGTATTATGGCTAACAAAATAAACAATGAAATGTTTTTTGGAAATAGAAATTAATTGTACCAATAAGTAATTTAATCCAAATCATCATGATAAAAATGTGTGTAAAAACGTTTGAAACAGTTAATTGATAAGCATGTCCATGTCTATAGAAATGTTATAGTGATATTTTATTATAGATTCTAACATGACGTTGTTTTCCTTGCCTATAGAGAGCGAAGAAAATAACCGTTGATTATTCGTCAATAACCAATGGAAATGCACTACTTTTCACATTGGCTATTCCAGTTATCCCCCCGCGTATAAGCCTGTCGTTCAGCGTGACGTGACGTAATGAAACATACATGTATAGTATACTACGTCGTCTGCAATGGCCGACTCGATAAATCTACCGTACATGCCACCTATTGGGACTATTTGTACAGTCAGGCGATTAGATGGGCAATGGAGAATTATTGAACATGTCTCTGACAGACTTGTGAGAAAATGCGTATTACAGTCAATGGGCCCTACTAAACAGGTGGCCACACGATTTACCTTTGAAATCACAGAGCTATCCAGTTGCACTTACGCAGAAATAAATGAGTGTTTCTGGCCTAAGTCAGGAGGATTTGGCAGATCTGGATGAATCATTTGACATAGAAAACCTCCCTGATGATACCTTGATTAAAAAAAAATGCCCCTTTGTATGAAAATATGTCTAGTAATGGACAAGAGCCACCAAGTAAGCGCTTCAAAAGCGTATCTGACCACGACATCAACCATCTGATGGCACATAACTCAGAAAGAAGCACTGAGAAACATACCAAATGGGCTGTTAAACTGCTTAAAGGTAGATATATTTTTAACAGTTTCAGGCTTACCATGAAAAACATTGAAAACTGGGAGATTCCTGAATTTAAGATTTAGATCTTTGTTTGGATGCTTTTCATAGACATAGAAAGAAAAAAATGTATGTTGTAAAAATACACAAGAAACCGCTGAAGACACTGTCACAGTATGGCCGGATTGTCGCAATTTGACCTTGACTAACAAAGGTCAAAGTTACTTAAGAAATAAACTATCAAAAACCGTTTTTGATAGTTTATTTCAATTCTAACATGACCCGACACCTTAACAAAGGGAAATAAATGCACTATTTAGCAAACCAGTACCCCTTTCCATTGCTGAGATTGTGCCTCAACCAGAAACTTTAACTAAATGTTGACGGACAGCCAGACAGACGGACATCGCCAATCTATAGACCTGATTTGCTAGATCCGGCCAAACAAAAAAATCATACTGATCACTTTAAATGAGAGTATGCGGTTAAAATTTCCCAAAATTTAAACTTATTCACAGTTAGCCACATTAAAATGTGTGCATTATATAAATATAATAAGAAGCAAGCTTTTAAAAAAGTGTTTTTATTTGCAAATTAACATTATTTTGGAGTTCTGATGCTTAGAAATTTGATGCAAAGAAAAACGACAAAGGCTCAGTGTTGAACAAACACAATATATTCCTGTAGCCTTTCTTTAACACAACAATTTTTAAGATTTAATAGCAAAATTATAAAATAAACGACGTAGCGTTGTTTGTCGTTGAATTTTAACGGTTGGAGTTAAGATGCGCAGTAATTTGGCCACAAGGGCGTCAGCCCGAGTGGTCAGAATTACACGCATGAAAACGACGATAGTTGTTAATTCTACAGCAAACTATGCTACGACTTTTTTTTATAAATCTAACATGACATTCATGTGTATTTTGACGCAAAAACGTTATTTCTTTTTGTGGCATCCATGGCGTCATTTTGATGACGTTTAACTGGGTACATGACGTCATATTATTTATCGTTGTTGATCGGCAAATAAACAACGGTTATTTTTCTTTGCACTTTATAGGCAGGACAAACAACATCATGTCTAGACTATAGTTTAAATAACTTGTTTGCATTTTGAAAATTTAATGCAATTTGTTAGAAATATTTAGGTTAAAGTCAATATTAAACAAATCCGGAAAACACTTAATCTTTGAAAATAAACTGTCACTTTGTGTCACTTATTTGTTATCCAAATCAAGAAGTAACCCATTTATATATACCGAATGTAATTTATAAAATAAACAACAATGTAGCGTTGTTTGTTGTAATGTTTATACTGTGTTCTTCTGTGCTTTTAGACTGGATGAATGAGGCACACTATCTGAACAAAGAATTTGAACTATTGAATGTCCAAGAACTCGACTCGCTACTCAGACACTTCTATGCCTCTGTTCGCACTAAGGATGGAAAGGAATATTCCAAGGCTGCTCTTGTTGGAATGCGAGCTGCTATTAATTGCCATCTGAATTCCCCTCCATTTACTAGGAACATCAATCTGATGAATGACCGTGACTTCATGGCATCTAATCAAGTTTTAACTGGACTGATAACATCCCTGAAAAGAGAAGGAAAAGACATTAGTCAGCACAAGGAGCCAATATGTGAAAAAGACTTGGTGAAGCTGTACAACTCTTGTGTATTTTCTGACCAATCTGCTAAAACACTTCAAAATAAAGTTATATATGATATCATAAGTCAGTTTGGTCGGAGAGGTCAGGAAGGTTTGCGAAATTTAAAAAAAGATTCATTCAAAACTTATGTTGATGCTAAGGGTCGCCAATATATTTACATGGCTTATAACGAGGCTGACAAAAATCATCATGGCTTAGATAGTAGAGAAAATATAAAGCAAGCACGAATGTATGTAAATGAAGGCCCGTTCTGCCCTGTCAAATCCTTTCAGAAATATGTTTCAAAACTTCACCCTGGTCTGTCTGATTTTTTTCAAAGGCCACTTAAAAATGTACAAGAAAACAAGGACATTTGGTATTATAATAAGGCTGTTGGAGTCAATATGTTATCTTCATTCATGGCAAGAATGTCTAATGAGGCAGGGTTAAGTGACAGGTATACTAACCATTGCATCAGAGCCCATGTCACCAGCACTCTTCATTCACAGGAGTTCTCTAGCAGGGCCATCATGTCTGTAACAGGCCACAGGAATGTAGCTAGTCTAGCCTCGTACATTAAACCCAGCGAGGATGAAATAGAGAGTCTTAGCAGGGCACTATGTCCATTCACTGTCACAAACGAAAACTCGCATAAAGCACCATCTCAGTGTCTCGCTGGCGTTGCATCAGCTACCAACAAACACGAGGCTGTAATAAACCCACCCATTGTCACATCACCCTCACGTTGACCTACATAATCTAATCTAGACATAAGTCTACACGAAAGCAGGGCTACATGTATGCACATGTTTACTGGTGCTATATCCAACAGTAACGTCACTCTTAATGTTTACAATGCCAAATAATCACAAAATCCGCAGTTGAATAAAACATGTGTTGTATGTCGCTGTGTATTGACGGAATTGAAGTGTATTCAAGTTCTATTTTTAGAACAGATCAGCAAAGACTTGTTGTTGTTGATATGTTTTTGTCAATGTTAATACATATTGTTAACTTGTGTAGTACAAATGAAAACTAAATAAATAATTAAATAATTAAAATAACATTGTTTTGTTGCTCTTTGTCGTTTTTTCTGCAGTTATGCGTATAATGCAGTGGGTAGTCACAATTGATGGACTACATGTGTCCTCGCATTCTAAGGGAAGTAAAACTGGTGGGTAAACTGGTTTGCTAAAAAGTGCATTTAATTCCCTTTGTTAATGTGTCGGGTCATGTTAGAATCGAAATGAAACTATCAACAACCGTGGGTTATTGGCGAATAACCAATGATTTGGAGTTCTGATGCGCAGGAATTAACCACGAAGGCCTACGGCCTGAGTGGTTAATTACAACGCATCAGAACGATTCGCCAATAACCCACGGTTGTTGATAGTTTATTTCTTAAATAAGCATTGTCACATATAATAACACATTCTCATTAAAATGTGATACAACCGATCACCATTTAAATCGGTGTTTGTTACTACCGCACAAATTACTCAAGCTATTCTTTCAACACTATCCCACATTAAAAATATCTCTAAACGAAGGTATTATTACTAATAATTACTGAAAAAGTTGAAAACCTTGTGACAAAAGGAGAAATTGCTCGTTTTGACTTAAGTCACAATGTCTTCAAAAGTCGTCTGCTGCAAAGGCGCCAGCAAGCGTCTACATGTGGGAAAGGGTAAAACAGGTAGTAATAAGGACAAAGTAAAGACCTATAACGAAGTAATGTTATGAACATACAAACAAATGAACGGATATATAAATATATATATATATTTTTTTTTTACAATTTGAAAACATTATAAATACCCAAATACTGTTAAAGCCGTTTCGATTGGTTGAAAACTACTTACTGCTTGCTTTTTCGTACAAAAACGGGTAATACGTTTGGATAAACGTTAATGCAGCTTCTTTCGTCCAAAAATAATATCCCCGTTCTGGTGGCGGATTATCCTTCACAAGTACCTGAATATTCTTAACATGGTTTTCTGATATTGAAAATAATCGAGTACTTAACTTATTATATATTTTTGTCAAACCAAACTTTGGTGTCGAAGAATACATCAAAACAATAAGTACTAAAAGGAACAGGAGTTTGCTTACTCGTCTTCGAATTTCGTCACATAATCTACGCATAGAGTCGGGCAGATATGGCAGAAATAGAGTAGATCGACATGAAAGAGTCTGTACTATATGCAATTCTGGAGATATCGAAGACGAGTATCACTTTGTACTAACATGCATGGCATATAGCGAAATTAGACAAAAATACATTAAACAATATTATTACGTACGTCCTAGCATGTCTAAATGTATACAGTTATTGAAAACCTGCAATAAATCACTATTAATTGATTTAAACATATTTTATTACGTATGTTACATAATATCAATATATACAAATGAACATTACATGATAACAAAATATATAACATATGCAAATGGATTGAACTACAAGTTATAACAACATTAGTTACAGTTCTCTCCAGTGCGGCTGTATAAATGTATATGTTTACCGGATTGAAAAAAAAATGAAAAGAGAACTTATGAAAAGAAAAAGAAAAACAATATTGAAATAAAGAAAAAACAGTAAGAGAAAAAAAAAAAAAACACAAAAAAATAATAATACCATGCCGCCCAGTCCCCATAGAATCCTCACTCCTCATCACATACACTCCTCACCCTACAACAGTGACAGCACTCAGTTAATTTAAGTTATTATTCAGGTTAAAACGTTTTGTCTGTTTAATATATTTCTGGAAATGATGAAAAATAAGTTGATTATTCTCTAATGCTAGATCTACATTGCCGTATAATAATTTAATGGTACTTAATGGGTGGAATTCACGAGTATTTGTAAATAGTTGCCGTCTTTCAATTTTGAAAAGGTCACATCGAAAAATAAAATGTTCTGCATCTTCGAATTCATCACCACATGCACAAATGGGAGTATCTCTTAAGTGGTTAACATAAAGGTCGGCGTTTAAATTACTGCAATTATTTCTTAATCGAGTATGTTGAATTGATAAGTATCGGTCACCGAATAAAAATAACTTAGGTACTATTGGAGGTTTAAAAAGATCTTTAAGTTTGCTTTTAAACGATAGGAGTGATGTAGACTCTCGGATATTTATATCAAGTTCTTTCCAAAGTTTCAGTGATGAGGGAATAACTGATCTTGAGTATATTTCTGTGCGCCTAGTCAATGTAACAAAGTCAGAATGGTTTCTTAGATTGTACGGATTTGACTCAGATATAGTAAAAGGGAACAGTTCTTCCAAATAGCTTGGTAAATCGCCTTGTTTTTGTTTATAAATAAGAATTAATTTTTGCTTTTTCCTCCTGTCTGTCAAAGAAACCCAACCAATTTCATTTAGTAATTTTTCAATTGAAACAGAACGCGTTAGGCCTGTAACAATTCTTGCGGCTTCATATTGAATTTTTTCCAAAGTATCAGTTTCGTATTTAGTACAGTTATCCCAAATTATGGATGAGTATTCTAAGATAGGGCGAAGATAAGATATGTATATTTGGTTAAGGGTTTTGCGTTTTAATCTGAATTTCATCATCCTCATCGAACCAAGTACTTTGGATGCTGATGATGCAATATTCGAAATGTGTTCGTGCCAAGTACCGTCGTGACTAAGTGTTACTCCTAGATGTTTATGGTGATCAACGAATGTTAATTGTGTATTATCAAAATATAAAGATGGAAGATTTCTATTGGTAAGTGAAAAAAATATTACTTCTGTTTTCGACGGATTGAAATTGACTAGCCATTGTTTAGCCCAAAGAGATATTTTTTGCAGGTCTCCATTAATGATAGTTTCTGTATATACTGTGTCCGCTGATGATACTGCAAGAGAACTATCATCAGCAAACAATCGCGTTACACTTTATAAAGAGTCGGCAATATCATTTACATAAATTAAAAACAAGAGCGGTCCTAATACAGAACCTTGAGGCACACCAGCATTTAAATATTTTATTTCAGAAAAAGAAGACTGAACAGATACCCTCTGGTTACGATTTGTCAAATAGTCAGATATCCAATTGATAAGGTTGCCAGTTATTCCGTATTGACGAAGTTTAAAAATCAAACCTTTATGCCAGACACGATCGAATGCCTTCGAAATATCACAAAACACCATACATGTAGATTTTTTATCATCAAAAGCTTTGCAAATTTGATTGTAGATATCAGTTAATTGGTAAACTGTGGAATGTCCAGGTAAAAAACCGGATTGTTTATTATATATAAGTTTGTTCTCATGTAAATAATTGTGAATGTGTTTAAATATAATACGTTCCATAACCTTTCCTACACAACTTATAAGTGAAATTGGTCTGTAGTTTGATGGTGAGTCCTTTGCTCCTTTTTTGAATAATGGCATAACATTTGCTAATTTCCAAGCATTTGGATATTTACTTTCTTGCAAAGACCGATTGAATAATATACAAAGTGGATGACAAATAGTTTTACATGTTTCTTTTAACATACGGTGGCTTATTTCATCGGGTCCGCTGGCTTTGTTTACAGTTAAATTAGATAAAATATCGATTATTTCTGTTTCAGTGATTTTGACGTCGGTTAAGATTTTGTTAGTTTTCGTCAAAAATGGCGGAAGATTGATATGAGAATCGTTAATTGATGAAATTGACACAAAAAAATCGTTTAAAGCATTGGCTTTATCTACATCAGACACAGAATACGAATTGTCATTGTTAATTAGAGGAGGTATGCTGCCACAACTTTTAGAATTTTCTTTAATCAACATTTTGATTGTTTTCCAATAAGTGCGAGAATTTGTTGAGTTAATATCACCCAATGAGTATTCTAGATTATTAAAATATGTTTCTTTTGCATGTTTTTTCATGTTATTTACCTTGTTTCTTAAATGTTTAAAAACTTGCCAATCCGATTTTTTTCCAGTACAGAGAGCTAATTGTTTTTGCCTATCGCGCTTACGGGATGTTTGTCTAATTTCGGAGTTGTACCATGGCTTGTCTCTTGGACGAATTGTTACAAGATTTGTTGGAATACATAATTTCGCTAAGTCAATCAATTTTGTAATAAAAGATTTAGTAGCAACATCTAGAGATCCATCAAGTACAAATGTCCAGTCTGTAATGGTAATTAAATTATTAAATAATTTAAAATCAGCACGCTTATAGTTCCAAACTGTTCTTTTGAATGGTATATTTTCATATATGTCACTTTTTATAAATGCATATGTACCAAAGTGATCACTAATGAAACCCGGTGTTTTGTGAATGCCCGAGTCAAAACATGTTAGCTGGTTCGAAAGTGCTATTGGATCTATCAATGTTTGAGTAGTATTAGTTACACGCGTTGGTTCTTTTATTATATTGGACATGTTATTTAATTCAAGTATATTACGAAAAATTTTGTTAGAAGGATTTAACTGATCTTCATTTATGTCACCTAAAATTATTATATTTGAGTGTATTTCCGAAGCCTTTTCAATACAGACGTTAACTCTATCCCAAAAATCAACTGGATAGTGTGGAGGTCGGTATACAGTACAAATAAGATAAAATTGACTTTGATCTTTAATTTCAATCCAAATAGATTCAGGAACAATATTTTCTAAGTCAAAATTTCTGGTTGGACATAAATCGGATGAAACATAAACTAAAACGCCGCCCGAATGAGATGATTTATCCTTACGATATATTTTATCTAAGCCTTCTAGTAATAAATCATCGTCATGGATATCTATCGAGAGGTGTGTTTCTGTGAAACATAAAATGTTGAAATCTAAGAAATTATGTTTGATATAGTCAAGCTTATTTCTTATGCTACGAATATTTTGATGTAATATTGAAAAACATTTATTGTTATTATCAATTGGCCCGGGATTAAGTTCTATATCCCCAGATAAAATTAATAAAAAGCGCAATATTAAAGACATACAAATGTTTTGGAGGGTGGAAGTTTGCAAATACTTCTTTGAAATACGATCATTTGCATATTTTACATGCACTAAATATAATGAGTTAGATAAGAGCAAAACAGTTATCAGTGCAAATTGGAGGTTAAAAACACTGTGAAATATAAAAGTACTCACGGTACGAATATCACTTATTAAACGATGTATTATACGTTTTGATGCAATTAGAAACTGTTTAAGTGGGTACTTGTGAAAGGTATACGATCTAGGTGTCCGCTGTCTACTGTTATAATAAAGTCCAATGGTCGCTCTCCAAAGGCCTAAATCATCCATTATCTATGAGGATATATCGTTTAATCCTTTCTAATGAAGAGCGACCATTGGACATAAAAACATGTGAACAAAGTGGCAGTGAGCAGGAATGTATGCGGCGAAACAGTAAACAAACACAGGGGCCCAAACGGCATGCGAGTACAAAATTGAAAATTACAAAAACAAAAAATACAAAATAAAACATGACTTCTAGAAATAAACTGTTTCCTAGTACGGGATCAAAAGTAAAGGGGGGAAATGCTTGAATTAATTGTTCTTTATCATTATTCATGACCAGATAAAGTAATAATTTGATTAAAACACAGGGTTGCAAAACACTCGAAAATAAACAAACACTGATTGACAGTTGTGAACGTTCAATTATTCTTCCTGGGAAGTGGATCTTCCTTCTCTTATGCGGTCGATCACATCCATACTATCAATGACACGACTCTTGGAATCACCTGGGAAAAGAGCATAAATTTTACACCCAGCTACCCAAGTTCTAGTTACTAACTTAGCACGTACTAATTGGCGTGCTTCGAATCCAATGTGTTCACGTAGACGCGTAAGATTTTCCTGTACGAAAATCCCATCACCCATACGTTTACGAGCCTCGTAGACACATTGTCTTGCTTTTGAGTTTGTAAATTTTATAATCACCTTACGGTTGATGTTGACTTTAGGTCGGCCTTTTCTATGACACTTGTCTATATCCGAACTGGTTAGGGGGATGTTGTGTTTTCTGGTGTATTCCAAAATTTTAGCCTCAACATCTTCTCGTGGGTCAGCCGTGTCTCCAGGAATTCCAGATATATCTAGGCACATCCGTCTACCATACTGTTCGAGCTCATCCAATTCGAGCTTGGTTTTATCCAGCTCGGTCTTCAAACAATGATTTGCTGACTTCAAAGTTGAAATTTCTACTTTCAATGTTGACGTTTCAGCATCAACCACTGCTTTGAACTCTTGCTTGAGTTCATTAATTAGTTCATTTTTGATTGACTGTGCAACTATTGGGCCCAATACTGCACCTAACTGTTTCAGTTCCTCGTCTGAGAAGCGATTCATGGCGAATTGTTCTAGTGTGGGTGGGGTAATCGGGGTGGTATCCTCGACACTGTCTGATGTTTTCGAGTCAGACAAGTCTAACGATTCAAAATACACAGAGTCTTCTACTCGGCATGTGTTCGGCTGATCAACAATACATTCACAATAGTTTCACATTGGTATACATAAAGTTTTTACCCTCTGTCTTTGTTGGCTAACAGCATTTGTAAGTAGATAGTGTTTATTGGCACATTTTGGATTTCAATCCCTCAGGAAACAGTTGAAATTTATGAAAATTTACATTTTCTTTGTCATCGAAAATTTAGACGCCATTTTTTCAAATACCGGAAGTACCATTCATACAGATCCTATTAATTAACTTCTGTCATTTTATAAACTATGCAACAAAGCATAGACTTAATTAATATCGTTAATGTAAACACATAAGCCCTAAATTAAACAGTGAAGTTGTATTTTTGAAGAATGCTAGACATTTTTTGTCAGAATATAATAGTCAATAAGCTAACTTTTGGATGTATAGTGTGGTTCTGTTGAAATCGATATGAACCTTATTTGGTAGTTCATGCATATATACATGTGTTCATATTAAATGATTACAAATATAACTTTTAATAGCACTAAAGGTATTAGAACGTTAAGGTATATATTACGATGAGGTTAAAGACCATATAACCATTTGTTGATAATCAATGTGTATACACATGAGATAATTTAACAAGTGCATAATGTTGTTAACAGTAAGTGAAAAGGATATTAAATACATATGTTATTGAAGACCCAGGACCGACTATTTTCAATAATACATCTGCGTATTTAGTAAACACATAAACAAAAAATCTCATGCATATATGTCGAAATTATTCCCATTACTTGTGTTAAGCTAGTTTTTGTGTTGTTTTATTACAGCCTATATTTCTTTTCTATGTGATTCTTAAAAAGAGACTGAACACCATAATAGTCCAAAATCGTTATATTTTATACTTATCGCCTAATTAATCCAAAATACGTCTATATTTATGTAACGGAATGTTGTAGAAGGTCGTACAAGTCTTGTTTTTCATTATCTCATAGGAAATAAGCAGTTAAAAAAACGTCCGCTCCGAGTTTTCCCGTTTAAAAATAACGTGGAATTTCCTCTTGCCCATTTGAATTTGTGGATTCAATTCGGCATTCTCTAACACTATCGAATCATTACATTCATGTATGTAAGGAACGACAACTCTGGGAAGGAGATTGTCAATTCGGTTGTAGTGATAACGTGATAAATATACAGCGATATTTTTAGATTTATTGGGTTACTAACCCAGTAGATTTTACAATGCAAAATAACGAAAAATCTCCGCAATATTAATAGTGTGCATATATGGTAGTACATCAGCCAGCAAATCTCAATGCCTTACATGCAAAAACATCAAGGTAATAGCAATTTTTAACAATTTTCTTTTTTTCCCCGCTTTTTTCTCATATGGGATTCAGTCCCTTTAAACACCAGTTCGATTGATCAATCAACGAACTAGTAAAATGTCTCATTCTCCTCTTACCCTATTTTAGCGAAGTTCAACTCATAGCAGTTTACCCCCAAAACATTTATGAACCTGTCTCTACCTGGGACCAGGTCGTTTTAGACGTTTTTTCTGAGGAAATTATAGTCCGAATCCAGCAAGGGGGTAAAATGCCGTTGCACACCTTGTCATTATTATTACACTATATGGACGTATAGAGTGGCTATTTATAGTTACACGTGCGGGATTCCCCAAATTACCATTACGATCATTTTTATCAAAGCGTATAGACAATAGAGAGAGACTTTTTGAGTGTTTTAACGTGGAATTGTGTGATTTTTCGCATTTTTTGCTGTAATAGAAATTTGGACGCCTGTGCATATACATAATAAGTCCGCAAGAGTGACATCACATTAAAGAGATTCAAGTAAAGAAAATGTTCTGCATGCTGTTATAAACGGTACATATATTTTAAAACATCATAACAGAAAAGGGAAGCGTTCATTAATATTTTTATTCAGACCTTCACATACATGTTGTCCTTAAGAAAGTTAACGGCCTTATTGGTCATCTTCATTTAATTAATTGAATCAGTATATAGCGGCCTACATGTACTTGTTGTCTTTAAGACATGCATGAATACCTACCTTACCGGTCATCTTAGTTGAATGTACTGGATATAAACCGACCTACATGAACCTATTTTCGATGACGGACGGTGAGTTATCACAATAACTCACACAATCCTCTTGTTCAACTGATCTAGGAATTAAGGAAATGAATGCGGAACTGGTACTGTAGACACGATGTTCTATGTTCACTATCCGACATAAGCTTGAACGATGGATTGCATGTTCTGATCATGTACGATAACTATGATCACAATCCCGAAGAGAAGGGCCAATATGACCCTTAATAGAATACCTGGGTGATAGTATAGGTAGCAAATGTGTAAGTTGTAATATCGGTGGAAAATTGATCAATAATGGGAATGAAAGTGCATGGAGTTGACACTGTAAATGAAACAGATTTTCGTTCCATGAAATTTGTAATAAGGCATTAAACATTTGAGAACTATTTGAAAGGTGGTTCATGTGAAGCTATTTTTCCCCCTATTCTGATTTCGCCTGTTTGCCATGTTCTTCAACTAATTAATTTGGCTTGAAAACATTTTGTAGAGGGTCACCCAAGCAAAACTTCTACCACATTATACTGGAATCGGACAAGCAGATGAAGATGCAAAGAATTTTAAAGATTGTGCAATTTCCCTTCCACCTTTATGATGCCACATCAATAAAAGTTTTCTCTCTGTACACTTTACAATATTCAACAACTTTGAAAGAGCACAACCAGATGAACATTTCTGTGAAGTTTGGTCTATTGCTTTAGGGGAAATTGTTTAACGCTATAAGTTAACGACGGACGACAGAGAGTGATCAAAACAGAATCACATTTAGCTTTCATCTCACAGTAAGCGTGTACGTGCAATTCAAACAAGAGCCCCGCCAACGCTCGTCCTTTTTTACTAAGTCAAACAAAGGGCATAACTCAATAATAATTAAAGCCAGAGAGATGTGTATTGTTTCTAGGAACATGTGTACCAAGTTTCATTTGAAGATGTAAATGGGTTTTGATTGAGGAGGTAAGGTTAGTTTTGTGAAGTCGTAGACGCCAAGGGTATCACAATAGCTTGGTTTTTTTTGTCTTCGGAAAACAAACGAGTCAATAAAATGGGTATTTTTACATCAATAACTGGATCTGAAAAGGTGGGAATGGTGGTCATGAATTCGGTTTTTCTTGTTGACCAATGTCCAGTCAGTTGAACGGATCAACGTGAATACTGATCTCGTACATACGGACAAACTTATGGACATTCAAAGTCGTTATTAATAATGGGATTCTTCCGAAAATGATCGGATTTTGCAACTGCAGTTATGGAAACAGAGCCAGTTAAATATCAAAGGCACGAAGTATCCTTAGTCTGTTGTATACTGGTTGTTTGCATATGCATTGATGCGGATAATAAAATAATTTAGTTCCTATATAATAAGGATAATAAATTAAATTTTCCAATTTCAAATCACTTTTTTTGTCAATATAATTCACAATATAAGGCAATTTGATTTATTTACATATATATATTTATAGGTGTTGTATATATACATTTGTGCATATATGGGTTCTTTGATTATCATCTTGTCAAGTATCATACTTCATTATTTACATCATATCATCTCGATAGCGGGAGACTGATGATACGGGTGAAAAACGTTTGTTTATGAATAGTTATTGTCATGCCATATTTTCAAATTGGATTTCATGTTGGTTGTCATATTGTTTATTATATTTTGTTTAATCATTTTGTTTTATAAAATTAGTTTCTGTAGTTATTGTGTCCAAATGGACTGGCTAGGCCCAATGGAACATATTTAAAATAAACTTAAACTTAAACTTAAACTTGTAATAGAAGTGATTTCAGTTAATATATTATTGACTGATGTTCTTTCGATATTACTTGTATCAACATTTGATAATGGGTTGCAATCAAACCGGCATGAAATATATCCACAGATAAAAACGGTCTGGTCAAGATTAAAGAACTGCTGGTCTAATTTAACGCAATAATTGTGTCACAGTGGTTTTCACAATAATAATACCGTCCTGTCATCATTGCCCTTCTTGTCAGCCGATACACCTTGTACATTCCATGATACGATATGAAGTTCGTCCCAGCGTAACCCTACTCCCTCATCGGTTTCCCGTTGATGTAGAGTGTGTCGTATGACAACAGGCGTGGTCTCCGCCACTCCCCGCGGCCTTATGCTTGGGCATCAGTTTCCTCCTTTTATCCGAAGTATCCTTGGGAATTTGTTCATTTAAGTAGTCCCTTAAAGATATCTAGCTTTCGTTCTGACCAGTTCCCTCTTCTTAGATAACGTGAATTTGGCGACGATAGTTCTAGTTTTCGCATTCAACCTATGGCCAATTCAATGATCAAACCCGATTGTGTCTACTAAATATTTTGCTATCTTTAATTTCTCTTGCGTGAACTGACTGATGGTTTCTTCTGCATCTTCTGTGAGATCAGCAGCGACTTTAGAAATCTTGCTAAAGACCAGAGTATTCCTCATAGATTGGAATTGTAAATATGAAACTTCTCCTTTCAGCGTCTCTCTGTCTCGTTCTAATGCTATACTATTAGAGCTGGTTGAACCCAATTCAAAACACAGGTTCCACTACCGTGAAGATTGGTTACACTGCATGAACAATAGGTTCCGTGCTCCTCCATCGCAACTATTATAAGCCAACGTTAAAAAACGTCGCTGATGCGCCGTGTAATAAGCTATTTAATCTGTAGAATTTGGTTAGCCTTTTGCGGAAATAATTTTAAAAGAATCTACAACAAAAATTATGTTTTTGTTCTCAATATAATTTAAGCAAATTGTTCTGTTTCACTGTTGATTATTATTAGGGTGCATTGTGGCATTATATTAGTGGTACTACACCTAAGCATCTAGTGGTTCTTAACCTAAAAATACGTATGTTATTCGTTTCGAAACTGATCGTCCGCTCGCTAAAACAATAGAAATTCTAGTCTATCTGAGCCACAGTGTAAGTTTTATCAATTTAATCGATGTATATTTGTGACTTATAATGTTTCTCATGTTATAAATGATTTGGTTTAAAGATTACATTCTTGTACACGAGCTACGCTCGATTTTTCCATGAAAGGTCTATTCGTACACGGGTCGTCTCGTACTAGGGATACATTGTTGTTTTTCATTCAATTCACACGTAAAAGCAGTATAACAGTAATTATAGTCTATGGAATGTCTCGTAAATCATTACTAAAGCAAGTTTAGGTTGCTTAAAGTTTAATTAATACTGTAAATGTATAAAACATTAGTTTGACATGATGTGCATTTTCTATTTCTTTTACATGTATATTCATTTACTGTATTTCAGTCTTTTACCTACTTCAATAAAGACGGTTAACTCTTCTGCATTGTTGGGTCTTAAGCACGACTCCCCAGAGGCAGAATACAAATGGTTATGACAAATGTCCAATTGCACAAGTTCCAGCGATTGCTCAAATAGCGAAAAACATCTTTTTTAACCTTTATATTTAATCTTAAGCTGCTTTTTACAACATATATACTTATAAATGTATAAGTCACAATGATACAATAGCATAGAACTACAGTCGGGCCGGTTTGAAGTCAGTTCCGGAAATGAATTTAACAAAAAGGTGGCTTTTAAATTATTGTTGACGTCATCATCATCACGTAACCGTGAGTCATACGTTATCGTCATTGGAAGCCCCGCCCCTTTCGAAGGATGGGTCGTCAATTATCGTTAAATTTAAACCACATCATCAACGTTAACAGTCATACTTTATTTAGAGAACACGAACAATTACTATGCAAGCAACATCATGAAAGTACACGACGTCATAGCGTCACCGGAAAAAGCGATACCGTATACATACAGAAACGATGTTACGGAAATTTACTCGATCTAAGCTAAACCATCAAGAAATGACGTGACGTCATACCGACCGCTTTTAAGAAATGACGATTTTATGTTTGAATGAGCAAATGGATTAGTTAAGTTCGTTAAACCGTTTTCACAAAGTGACGCCGTGATTCACGACGAGTCTAACGGCGTCATCTCACATTAGGATCGCATTTACATATAAGAGCACCGGGAGCGCATTTTGGACTTCGAACTGTGAGATGATGACGTTAAAGTCATCTCTTTCACTTTCTGAAATGACTTCAAACCGGCCCTACTCTATTCATAGGTTATAATAAGAGAGATTTTTTTTTAAATTCGTCAATGTTCTTACCTCAAAGGATGCCAGTCTCAGGGTGAGATCATCTTGATTCCTTCCTGAGAGTTTCATCCTTTTAAGCTTTCTAACATCTGATATGTTTCACAATCCTTTCATGTAATATGCTTGATCCTTTTAGTTTTTTTTTTTTTTGCATTTGTATTCAATTATTGTATTAGTTTATACATATCCTATTAGGAGAGCTAATATTTGAAAAAATAACAATATTGCCCCTCCCTGAACACTTGTCAACATCACTTTTCCAACTTGTGTCCACCACAAAATCTCATCTTAAAACTAAAAGTTGGCAAATTGAGACGACACTATTATTACACCTGTTGTAAACATCTGCCTGTACATCCATGCTAAGGATATACATCAAAACAGTTTTACAGAAATTGATTGTGTTCTGTGACTTATTGGCGGACAGTGCAGATCTAAATTCGTCTCACATGTCTTACGATTGATAGTTCGTTTTAAAGAGAGATTTATGTAATATTCATTTATTTACAATTCGTGTATTGCTCAATCGCTTACACTTCTAACATTTTTGTTACGTTATATTTAGCAAGTTCTTCTTTTAGCCTGCCGCTGTTCCTTAGTGATGATCTCACTGTTTGTGTGTGCCAGACAAGAACCTACAACATAGAAACATAAAGATAAAATGCATCGCAATTATGATACGTGAACCGTGTCCCTTACCCACATGCACACACATTAACACACGTCAACAGCAGACGACTTAGGAAGACTTTGTGGCAAAAAAGAAAAATTGTTTTTCGTGAGCCTTTTTTCATTTTTCCTTCACATTTTAACTTTCTTTAATAATTATACTTTCATGAATTTTCCATTTTTCAGTCGAATACCTTTTGAATGTCGTGCTGCAGTTTTGTACGATTAGACCAGCAACGTCTTGGACCTCGACCTGTTCTTTTGTTGACTGAACATTATTTATCCCAAATGTATCAGATGTATTGCCCACTTGAGTGTAATCATAACCATGCTCTAAGAGTTATCGATAGTTATGTATCAGATGTATTGCCCACTTGAGTGTAATCATAACCATGCTCTAAGAGTTATCGAGTTATGTTGGTAGTATACCATCCAGTAACGTAAAAAGCGTAAACAAAACGTTTTGCACGTGCAAACTTGAGGCGCAGATAAAGTGGAAAAAATCACAATGGAACTTTTGTTTTGTTGGCAGACGGTTGGACACAAATGTAAACAAATGGTTGTTCCCTTTGGCATCACTAAGCAATTCATATTTGAACATGACCGAACACTGATTATCGACATGCTTGCAGTAAATATGGCAAAACGGAAAACTGTTCTTCAATTAATTGCAATATAGACCTATCGAGATATACGATACGAACAATTTGGCAACGTCGACGTTCAAACATGTTAAAAACATCCTAGTCTGGTTCCCGACGTCCTGTCCTTTACGCAGTAATAACGAGAAAGTGACTAAGAACATATCAATGCTAAACGATTGGAATACGATACCGATAACTCTGTGTATATCACAGAGTTTGCATAACTGCAGACAGTGCTAAAGAGGTTTTTATTTGGATTCAGGGACCGAATTTTCAAATTTAATTTCTCTGCTTCGAAAAATAACGAATTAAAAAATTATCAAAGCACTGAAAGTGCTACGGCATAGGGGCTGCAGGAAGGTTGGAGAAGTAGGGAAAATGTATTTTGTTGTTAAGAAGTTGAACGATCATACAAAAAAAAATGAATATTATGAAACTGCCAATTTGAAAATAGGAGGACCTTGTTGGCACTATATTGCTCACCTGAGTGCAAGAGCTCACAAGTATACACATTAAAGACATGAAGAATCAAAGAAAAATTTGACAGCAGGTGTAAACAGAATATTTTGAAATTTCTGCCTTATTATATTGAGCAATATGTAAAAGTTAAATCAACTTGCATCAAGTAGAAATAGTTCTCTAAACCATGTTCTAGACTAGAAGAAAGTGTGTAATCAATGCAAAACTCATCAAGACAATTATTCTGACAAAGATTCAAAAAGCAACTTCCAGAGTGTTATCATGATTTTCCTTCATTTGGCCTAGTGACCTGATATGACCCTTATTCGAAAATGGACTAGATATTATCAATGCAAAACATTCTGAGAAAGTTTCAATCTGCTGAAGCAAAGATTTTCCTTCAAATTGGCCTAGTGACCTAGTTTTTAACCCGGCATGACCAATATTCGAACTTGGCCTAGATATCATTAAGATAAACGTTCTGACCGAATTAAAAAAAATGTGGCTTCTACAGTGTTGACAAGATTTTCCTTCAATTTGGTGTAGTGACCTAGTTTTTGAATAGACATGACCAATTTTCAAACTTGGACTACATATCGTCACGAAAAACATTCTAAAACAGTTTCAACCTGCTCTAGTTAAATATGCAGCAACCATAGTGTTAAGAAGATAACACTTCAATTTGGCGTATTGACCTAGTTTCCGACCCAATATGACCACTAGTCTAACTTGACCTAAATATAAATCAGACAAAATTTCAAGCTGCTGAAGCAAAAAATGCGGCCTCTACATTGTTAACAAGATTTTCCTTCACTTTGGCCTAGTGACCTAGTTTTTGACCCGGAATGACCCATATTCGAACTTGGCCTAAACTCATTGAGATCACCATTCTGATAATTTAAATTGCTGAAGCAGAAAATGCGGCTTGTACAGTGTTAACGTTATTTCAATTTGGTCTAGTGACCTAGTTATGGAACAGACATTACCAATATTCAAACTTGGCCTACATATCATCAAGACAAACATTCTGATACAGTTTTGACATGCTCAAGTTAAAAATGCAGCCTCCAGAGTGTTAACAATATTTCCCTTCAATTTGGCCAAGTGACCTAGTTTCTGACCCAATAGGACTCATACTCGAACTTGACTTAGATAGCATTAAGACAAACATTCTTACGAGAATGCCGTTGATACACCCACAGCGCTTGCGGGCACCTGCACAGCACGATCGGGTCGCCCGGTTGAGGGGGAATTTCGCGTTTGCACTCTACCGCTACAACTTAGTTATTGGTGGCTGAAGGGGAGAGGCATGGTCTCATTCACTTCACTGCCAGTCTCCCTCTCTTGTGGGTTATGCACTCTCCTTCTCCTTCAATCATCCCATCTTTTCTTGGGCATCTTGTAGTACTGTTATTCTGACACTTTTGAGATAAACTGTGTGTTAACTTGTTACCTTCTGTGAAAAACGCGACTGGATGATTTGATGAATGATGCGATGAGCCGGCTTTCATGACCTGTGAGCCACAGTGAGTGGTCGGCCAGACGCCGGCCTGTCCCCGGTCAATGTCTGCCCGAGTTCCGGCCGGTCTCTGAGCGGCGTCTGGGTTGTCCAAAATTTGACCCGGCGCTCGCTCGATATTGTGGGATGCCCGGCCGAACATCGGCCAGGCACCAGCCGATTAATGTGCGATGAGGTTTTAAGTCCGAGTTAAAAGTAACACGATGCCCGCGAGGAGTCCCGAAGGATTCCGGCCGAAAATGCCTAGATATCCGCCGCAAATTATCGCAAGGTAATTGTGACTGGGGTTTAAGTGATACTCTTGTGATAACAATATAAATCTGCAGCAGAAGACTTTTGAAAACATAAAGGTTGATAACCATATCTCTATGTGCATACATAAGGCACATTCATGTAAGCATTTTCCTCGCCATTGATGATCTTCAGTCGGACTTCACGAGGTCAATAGTTGAAATTCTTTCTTCGAAATCGCTACTTGTCACCATTGACTGGTTGGTAAGATAGGGGCGATACACCACCCCATTTATTCCTCCAACACTCGATTTACACCTAGAGTGCATTGTCCGATGGCAGGTCTTCCCTTATAAAACTAACCGAATCGTCGTTTAATGCTATATCAACTGGCGGAAACAGTACAATTAATTAGATAAGTTGCATTAACATGTGATGGGTTTCTTTGGATAATATAAAGAAAAGCAAATAAATAAATAAATAGTAGAGCTGAGTGGAGGGGGGGGGGGGGGGGGGGGGGCTATGGGCCCCCGCTAAATCCGCCAATGCATTTGTCACGCGACTTATTTGTTTACCATTAATCTTTCGTTCGTCGTATAGGCCGTACGGACCCCCCGGTAAATCCGCCACTGCATTTATCACGCGACGACGTTGTACTTTTCCGTTCCACTTCGTGAATGTTAATAGTTAATAAGCTTCCACATTTGACCTCTCGGTGCATGCATTTCTAAAACATTTGTTATAAACTTATATTGGAGTACTCACGCCTTAAGTTTTCCACTGATGTTCCAACAACATTATAATTATTTTTGTTGTGATATCTTAACCTTTTAATTGCAGTTTTGTTGAATCCATGTTGAACTATTTTTCTCGCGCAGTCTCGCCCTTAAATGCATTGATGGGTGTTAACAGAAATTGGCAGGCTGCCAACTCCAAAAAAATGGTTTTACTACTATGACCAGGGGCTAAAGCCCCAGACCAAACACTGTCTATCCAACTTGCCTCCTTATTTTTATTATGAGCAATGTATATATCAAAGCACCATTCATCAGCGTATATAAACAGTCAATATCTTCGATGTCGACTACCATTGACAGCATTACGATTCGTAACAAAAGCATAGTGTTCATATTGGCTTTGTTAGTTGGAGGTTATTTCGCTACTTCCAAAGTGTTGCGGTTCTTATTGTATTGAGTAAAGGTCGGAAATCGTTGAAATTCGTTTATTTGTTTGCAAATATACACCAGGTAAGGAGCTGCTCCTGATTTTGCTAGCTGCTTTACAGCATACTTGAGTGTTATCTCGCAATACGCAGTTTGAAATCCGTGACAATAACCACTCGGCCATAACGGATTCCTGTTTTGGAAAGGACATAACCTATTTCGAACATATAGCCCAGATATCATCAAGACAAATATTCTGACAAAGGGTTTCAACATGCTTAATTGGAAAATGTGGTCTCTAAAGCGACCAAAATATCTTATTCAAATGTGGCCTAGCGACCTGGGGATGAACACATGATAACCCAATAAATTTAGCTTACATATAACCAAGACAAACATTCAAATAAATTTTCATCAATCTTAAACTCAAACGGTGGTCTATCGAGTGGCAACTCAATTTTTCTCTAAATTGGTATGGCCTTATTTTGAACACATGACCCATATTAGAACGTAACTTAAATATCACCAAGACAAACATTCTGACAAACTTACATTATTCTACAGTCAAAACATTCAGCTTTTAGAGTGTTCACGCTTGATTGTTCTCAAACTTATCCGCACCAGAGTGCGCTATTATTGAAAATCGCAAGACCTACACCGAGACACTTTGCAGAATGTTCTACACAATCCCCACGACAGTGACTTCGTCGCTTTGATTTATGGTAGGAAACGAATTTTGAAACATTATGGCGAAAGGAAATAAATGCTTATGATAAGAAGCTTATCATTTTTGCACAATATTTTCACCTCTACTCAATAAATATATTTTCATTGCCAGAGCTTCTCCAAAAATTTGCCTAGCTCTTTTCAATGTCGTCTGTTGCAGAATTGTTGTACGTGAGAAAGGGATAATGTCAGCCACTGGTACAATCATCGTTCACTTCCAACAGTTTCATTCATCTTTAAACAATAGTCTTTGATAGGAATTAACAAATGATTAGCGAATGATTAGCGAATGTTTAGTCAGATCCTGGGTCTACGTTGGTCTTAGATGTCGTTGAAACATTTCCCACATACAAACATTTTCTGACGCCTCTTCAGCAGACGGCTTTTCAATACATTTTCCAAGATGTTTCTGCTCAACCCATCTATTATACTTTTATTTATATATATCATCCTCATTTCTGCATAGATGTATTCAAAGTCGATTTGCGGTATGCGGGAAAGGGTTAATAGCTAGCAGACTATAATGAGTGTTGCGTTTTAAAAGTCGCGTAAAGCAGAACAATGATAACAAGCACATCGCCTGCTATCGTTTCGATAACTCTACTCAAGTGTTTTTTTCAAATTTCCTATGTAAGTCCGTCTATTGGAAAAGGCACACGTCGACTTGTGTGAACAGCATAACATCCAGTGCATTCCAACAGTCTGATCATGACCTACACTGTTAACTTACAAAAGCTCGTCAGAAGCTATTGTCAAGTTCTGTAGAGTCTGGTAAGACGGAGTAGATGTACATACTGATCTGAATCTACACTGATCAGAAATGCCAAATTCTACCTTTTTCATTTGTGTTGCGATCAAAGGACAGGTTGTTATTCGAATACTGCGGATTTTCTTTTATTTGTTAGTGTATTTTATTGTACGTAAACTATTGAGAAATACCACGTGCACGTTCAAATTAACGTTAAACCCTTTCCAACATACAACATTTTTTTGCAGCAGACGACTTTGAATACAATAAATTTGCTGCAGAGGCTTTAGAAACCGTTAATTCTGCGAACAATTACTGGGTATACACTTTTTTTCCTTTTAAAAAGATGCGTTGTTGTCTATATAACATAATGGCTGACAATGACATCTGTATACATACTCTGTGTAGGCTTCTTTGCTCGCAATTGCTACAAGACCCTTATCGCAAGATACCATCCATATATAACTATACAGGAATAAAGTTTCAAATTTGAGCTGTCCCGCGAGAAAACCAACATTGTGGACTCTGCGTAATGTATTAACCTTGATCAGCCTAAGCATAATGCCGCGCAGGCGAACCCGGACAGGCACTTTTCTTGTTTCAGTCTCTTCTTACTTCTACTTTCAGGAACTCTCCAGCCTTACTGAGGAACAAAAAACCGGTAAGAAATATATAAGAGCCGTTTCAAGACAAAACCAACATTATGGACTCTGCGTAAAGTATCGACCCGGATCAGCCTAAGTATGCCGCGCAGGTTAACACGGACAGACACTTTTCGCCTTCTGTTGATTTTCTGTTTCAGGAGTCATTACTCTATACCTCTATCAACATGAGACGGAATGTGTCGGCCCGGATTAGCCTGCACAGACTGAGTCCATAATGTTGGTTTTCTCGCGGGACGGTTCATTTAGTAGTTATACCTTAGAGCAGTTATCCGCCCTTGGTTCCAGTTCATCGAGATTATCTACAACCCGATTTAAAAATAGTGTTTCGAGTTTTCCACGGCCATCTGTCAAGTTAAAACGCGGGGGATTTTGTCGCTTTAATACATCAGTGTTTACGGCGAATCCAGCCATATCAATGGCAAACTTTCTTTATGGAGCATATGCAGTTCCCCATCCGATTACCTGAGTAGAACAAAATACCAAATGGTCAGATAAAGAGGATTAAAAAGTCATTTTTACCAGTATATATAGAGGATATTTCATGAGTGCTAATTATTATCACTTTTATTAAACGAGTTGCCGCGACCCTTGGCGAGCGTCATACTTAGCTTAGTTAACGAATTTATTAAAAGTGATAATAAATACATATAAATGAGATATCTATTTATCACGTAAAATGATTTATAAGGCGTATTTAGAAGACATGTTCTTAACGTTTACCATACTTCTACATGAAATGTGCCAGTTTTGGCGCCAAAGTGACTAACGTTATGAAGTCAATCCGCTGAAGTGACGTCATTTTCATAGTTTGGTTTCTGCGTTGTTACAAAGAATTGAGCGTAAGACTGAGTGTCATATGATATTTATGTAATGGGATTTTGAAACTCATAGAGAGGGTTTTATGTGATAAATAGAGGATCTTACATGAGTGCTTATTTGATATTGTTTTTATGAAACGAGTCGACTGAAATAATATGACGCGAGGCTCTGCCGAGCGTCATATTCGTTTCAGTCGACGAGTTTCATAAAAACAATATCAAATAAGCACGAATGTAAGATTCTATTTATCACATAACACCATAAAAAGATTGTTTTCAATCTTTAAATCGATCTTTCTTCGTCCTCATATAAACAGTGACCGAAGTTCACCCCGAAGTTATAATGCATACGTCCACTGTAAAATGTAGTCCCTATCAATAACCTTTTGATTTTATACAAAATTAGCAACAATGCTCTTATAACGTTTCATTTATCGAGATTTATTCTCTTTAAACAATATTTTTAATAAATGCCGAAAATTTAGAACAATTGTAAACAATATATGCTGTCGAGTGACGTCACATACGTGCTGTGAGTCGGCTATTTATGTAACTAGTTACATATGATATTTATGTCACTGCTTTATGTCACTCCTGGAGTGCAAGTTATGTGATAAATCTCATTACTTTATAAAAATCCTTTCTTTATGATATTAACTCGACTCAATGAAACGGTTCTTTTGAGTAAACATGATCCGGTTTTCATGCTAAAAAGGATTTCGATTTATGTTAACATCCTCCCTCATACCTAAGAAACTTCATGTTACATTTGCTCACTATTGATTCTCATTGAAATGTTAATTATCTTTGTTCGTGGGCACATGAATAACAGTTCTCAGATGCAGACGCATTTTGACGCATTCTCAACAGACGACTTTTGAAAACATTGTGGCTAAAACTAGAAGGCTGATCTGGTCGATAGCCTACATTACGCAGATGTGTATCGCCGCAGATGCATTTTGGAGCATTTTTAGAAAAAATGCTAAGGGAGCTACGCCCCAGATTACGATTGACTGATTTGTGTCAGGATAAATGAACCAGTATTACTGGTAACTTTATTAGGAAACGCCGTGATATACAGTGTGTAACTGAAACATTGTTGAAAGCGGCGTAAAAGACCAAACAATCAATAAAGAAACAGTACGAGGGTTTTTCAATCAAGTATTGACTATACCTTTCCATTTTTCACGATAGGTGTTTCGTACTGGCTTCCTGCTACCAGAGCAATGGGCCAAACTGAAACCCGTTTTGTGTATCTCATCTGGAAACAGCAGAGAAGAAAAAGAGAAATAAATAGATATAAATAAATCTGTCCCTGACTACTTATAACTCGACGCCTTTGCAGCAAACGATTTTTGAGGGAAAAAATGTGTTAAATAGAAAAGCAGCTCAAAACTAAAACAAAAATGTTGTTTACGCTATATCAAAATCGTATTTCAAATGTCAATGTAACGCAAACATGTTTTCATAATTGTGATCTAATGAGCCTCGTTTGGCGATTTGAGGCCGTATTGCATCTGCGTAAATTACCAAACTAATCCAAATAGTACACAAGAAAAACCTGGTTTGGGCTGTAAATGGTTGTGTGTCTCTAGTTAAGTGCATTTGATATGTGAAAGTGAGTTTTCGAGTTATATGCATACATGTATATAGTTGATGTAAAGAAATGGCTTTTAATTGGATTTTAGAGAATTTGACCTCGCCACAGAGTGAAAGTCGGGATCGGGTTTAACAAACAGACAATTTGACATTTTAATTCTGACATTTTAATTCTGACAGGCAACTCTTTTCTGTGATAAATATGAGCTAACTGGAAGCAAGTTTTACTACGTGTTACTCTAAGGGCGCATACTATACACATTTACAATGAATTAAAACTCAATGTCATATATTCAATGCTTATAATGGTATACACTCATTTCTATGCAAGTTTGTTAGGGACTATTTGGATCAGCATGACTGAGGATGTATTTGGCGTAATAATATGGTCTTAGATGCAACTTTTTGCCGAAACATTTAAGTGTTACAATTTCTAGTGCAAACTTACTTCTTTATATATATACCTATCTTAAACTAAAACAATTGAAAGAACCGTATACATACGACGCTCTACAAAAATACATCCGTTGTGCATTTGCAAGCAGTGTAGACCAGATCATTCGGCACATCACCCGCAGTCCGATCTGGATGTACACTGTTCACCAATTAATCATACACAATTTAAAGCAATTAGCTTGGTTGCGCATGCAGGTCTTTCCCACACGTGGAAATACTTACAGTTAAGGTGCTGAACCCCAATTATAGATAATATAGTCAAAGTTTTAAAACTGTTCAAAAGTTGTCTTGAAATATTAGAATCATAATTCTGAGATAAAATTATAGTAATAATTTAGCTTTCCAGTACATTAAACATCTAAATATTGATCGTATAAATACTTCATTTTTACTGGGTAAACATACCCAGTAAGCCAAATTTTGTAAAATGTCATTGACTTGTTTAATTGACTGTTAATCAACATTTACTGTCAAAATAGTTTTGAACTATTTATTACATAATTTGTTGTCACTATAAGCAATATTTTCAGGAGTTTCAACATTTCAAAATTTCGATCTCCATTTGGAGTTCAACACCTTTACGGCTGATTTCGCAGAGTTAGAAAACGGCATGTTTTGTTCCTGATGTCGATTTCCGCATGTTACCCGATTTTTGAGCCGGCTTCTACAGTATAGCCGAGTTTGCATGGCAAGGGTAAATACAGCCAGGAAATTAATGAATGGATGAGGTACTTCATCATACCCCTGGTAGCAGCCAGGTTGTATTCGGTCTGTTTGTATTTCGGATAGGGCTCAGTTACAAAAATATTGAAAATATCTTTAAATGAAAATATTATAATTGAATATAATTGGAAAACTTTGAAGATAAAGAAGAAATTACTCACAATGAAAAACATGTGGATGGTGACATTATCTTACCTCCTCAAAAAGCTGAACATCATACGTATTATCATCATCACAAAAATAAAACACACTGGGAAACTCTGCATTTTGACTAATCCAGTCAAGTGCGAGATTTCTCTGC
This sequence comes from Serripes groenlandicus, assembly GCA_031761405.1. Classification (NCBI taxonomy): domain Eukaryota; kingdom Metazoa; phylum Mollusca; class Bivalvia; order Cardiida; family Cardiidae; genus Serripes; species Serripes groenlandicus. Next base: position 20,909,774 of record JASEVX010000001.1, read on the forward strand.
TCTACTCCTTTTGGAATAGTCCAACCTGTGGACAGTTTTCCTTTGAACTTTAACTTCACCGATTCGGGTGTAGAAGTCTTTGTTGTGAGATGCGTATACGTCACCTTACACCTGGACAGGAAATGTGTAACTAGTGAACTCGGTTCATCACTGTCTTCCACCACAACCCAGTGTAACCTAGGAACGAGTCTCAGCGTTTGCGACAAACGGGTTAAATCGGCTTTCTGCTCGGTTCTAGCCACTGTCGGAGTTATAGCGTATATCATTGGTAATGTCGTTATGTTCTGGCGATTATCCGATACGGTTAAGTGCACACAACTACAACAACTTTTACAGTTTGGTAATTGCTCTCTGTGTGAAAAACATATAACACTTCAAAACTACAACAACTTTTATAGTCTGGATATTTCTCTATGTGTGAACACAATGTAACACTTCAAAACTACAACAATTTATAGTTTGGTAATTGCTCTATGTGTGCAGAACATGTAACACTTCAAAACTACAACAACTTTTATAGTTTCATAATTGCTCTCTGTGTGTAAAACATATAACACTTCAAAACTACAACAACTTTTACAGTTTGGTAATTGCTCTATGTGTGAACAAAATGTAATACTTCAAAACTACAACAACTTTTATAGTTTGATAATTGCTCTCTGTGTGAAAAATATGTAACTCTTCTAAAACTACAACAACTTTTATAGTTTGGTAATTTCTCTATGTGTAAACAAAATGTAATACTTCAAAACTACAACAACTTTTATAGTTTGATAATTGCTCTTTGTGTGAAAAATATGTAACTCTTCTAAAACTACAACAACTTTTATAGTAATTGCTCTCTGTGTGCAAAACATGTAACACTTCAAAACTACAACAAGTTTTATAGTTTGGTTATTTATCTATATGTGAACAAAATGTAATACTTCAAAACTACAACAAGTTTTATAGTTTGGTAATTGCTCTCTGTGTGCAAAACATGTTAACACTTCAAAACTACAACAAGTTTTATAGTTTGGTTATTTATCTATATGTGAACAAAATGTAATACTTCAAAACTACAACAAGTTTTATAGTTTGGTAATTGCTCTCTGTGTGCAAAACATGTAATATTTCAAAACTACAACAACTTTTATAGTTTGGTAATTGCTCTCTGTGTGCAAAACATGTAACACTTCAAAACTACAACAACTTTTATAGTTTGGATATTTCTCTATGTGTGCAAAACATGTAACACTTCAAAACTACAACAACTTTTATAGTTTGGATATTTCTCTATGTGTGAAAAACATGTAACACTTCAAAACTACAACAACTTTTATAGTTTGGTAATTGCTCTCTGTGAGCATGTAACACTTCAAAACTACAACAACTTTTATAGTTTGGATATTTCTCAATGTGTGCAGAACATGTAACACTTCAAAATTACAACAGCTTTTATAGTCTGGTAATTGCTCTCTGTGAGCATGTAACACTTCAAAACTACAACAACTTTTGTAGTTTGGTAATTGCTCTCTGTGTGCAAAACATATAACACTTCAAAACTACAACAACTTTTATAGTTTGGATATTTCTCTATGTGTGCAGAACATGTAACACTTCAAAACTACAACAACTTTTGTAATTTGGTAATTGCTCTCTGTGTGCAAAACATATAACACTTCAAAACTACAACAACTTTTATAGTTTGGATATTTCTCTATGTGTGCAGAACATGTAACACTTCAAAACTACAACAACTTTTATAGTTTGGATATTTCTCTATGTGTGCAGAACATGTAACACTTCAAAACTACAACAGCTTTTATAGTTTGGTAATTGCTCTCTGTGAGAATGTAACACTTCAAAACTACAACAACTTTTATAGTTTGGTAATTGCTCTCTGTGAGCATGTAACACTTCAAAACTACAACAACTTTTATAGTTTGGTAATTGCTCTCTGTGAGCATGTAACACTTCAAAACTACAACAACTTTTATAGTTTGGATATTTCTCTATGTGTGCAGAACATGTAACACTTCAAAACTACAACAACTTTTATAGTTTGGTAATTGCTCTCTGCGTGCAAAACATATAACACTTCAAAACTACAACAACTTTTATAGTTTGGATATTTCTCTATGTGTGCAGAACATGTAACACTTTAAAACTACAACAGCTTTTATAGTTTGGTAATTTCTCTATGTGTGAACAAAATGTAATACTTCAAAACCACAACAACTTTTATAGTTTGATAATTGCTCTATGTGTGAAAAATATGTAACTCTTCTAAAACTACAACAACTTTTATAGTAATTGCTCTCTGTGTGCAAAACATGTAACACTTCAAAAATACAACAACTTTTGTAGTTTGGTAATTGTTTTCTGTGTGCAAAACATGTAACACTTCAAAACTACAACAACTTTTGTAGTTTGGTAATTGCTCTCTGTGTGCAAAACATGTAACACTTCAAAACTACAACAACTTTTATAGTTTGGTAATTGCTCTCTGTGTGAAAAATATGTAACTCTTCTAAAACTACAACAACTTTTGTAGTTTGGTAATTTCTCTATGTGTGCAAAACATGTAACACTTCAAAACTACAACAACTTTTGTAGTTTGGTAATTGCTCTCATGTAACACTTCAAAACTACAACAACTTTTGTAGTTTGGTAATTGCTCTCTGTGTGCAAAACATGTAACACTTCAAAACTACAATAACTTTTATATTTTGGATATTGCTCTCTGTGTGCAAAACATGTAACACTTCAAAACTACAACAACTTTTATAGTTTGGTAATTGCTCTCTGTGTGCAAAACATGTAACACTTCAAAACTACAACAACTTTTAAATTTTGGTTATTGCTCTCTCTGTGCAAAACATGTAACACTTCAAAACTACAACAACTTTTATAGTTTGGATATTGCTCTCTGTGTGCAAAACATATAACACTTCAAAACTACAACAACTTTTGTAGTTTGGTAATTGCTCTATGTGTGAAAAAAATGTAATACTTCAAAACTACAACAAATTTTATAGTATTAACACTTCAAACCTACAACAACTTTTATAGTTTGGTAATTGCTCGATGTGTGAAAAACATGTAACACTTAAAAACTACAACAACTTTTATAGGTTTGTAATTGCTCTGAGTGCAAAATATGTAATACTTCAAAACTACAACAACTTTCATAGTTTGGTAATTGCTCTCTGTGTGCAAAACATGTAATACTTTAAAACTACAACAACTTTTATAGTTTGGTAATTGCTGTGTGTGAACAAAATGTAATACTTCAAAACTACAACAACTTTTATAGTTGGGTAATTGCTCTATGTGTGAAAAAAATGTAATACTTCAAAACTACAACACTTTTTACGGTTTGGTAATTGTGTCTGTGTGAAAAACATGTAACACTTCAAAACTACAACAACTTTTATAGTTTAGTAATTGTTCTCTGTGTGAAAAACATGCAATATTTCAAACATACATACAAGTGGTGTTTTAAAAGTTACCAGAAAAGTGCCATATCACTTTTAAATATCTAATAATCAATATTTTTAAGGAAATGTTGACAGTAATGACTTTCAAGTATATTTTATTAAATGCATCTCTTTATGTTTATGTATTACAAATATTGCACATTCTATAATCAAAGTCAATGTGAGCGGGGCAGCTACAAATAACACATTTTCCCATTTATGTACCCATGGTTTATAACAAGTTCTAAAATGCTTAGTAAGAATTTTCCGTATGCATTCGTGCACTACCATGGGCAGGTTGTCAACGTCATCAAACTTTGATCCAAGCATCTTCGCTTTTATGATAGTGGACAAATACATACAGAAAATACCCACTATACATTTCAGAACTTGTTATAAATCATGGGTACATAAATGGGAAAATTGTGTTACGAATGCAGGATAGTATTTTGAGAAGATTCAATTATGAGGTAGTTTTCCAACAACAACTGGTGTGTGGCTTTTTAAGTAAAACATTTATGTGTTATTTGTAGCTGCCCCACTCACATTAAAATGACATTGCTTCTTCGATTATAAACTGTGCGATGTTTGTAATACATAAACATAAAGAGATGCATTTAATATTTAATATTAATTATTAAAAGTGATATGGCACTTTTCTGGAATTTTTTAAAACAACCCTCGTACATACATACATACATACAGACAAGAGCAAGTATATGTGCCCCTCCCCCAAGATAGGGACATACAAGCAAACTGTTGTTTATAAGCAATAGCTCTTTTTTACTTAATCTTTTCAATATCTGCTGCAGAGGCAGGAAAATGCAAAATAAATGAGACATCATAATTCAGAAATGTAGCTTTACAGCTAAATACTACCTCTGCTCTCCAGAAGTATGTATAAGTATTCTATAATGAAAACAGTTAAGTAACAAGAGGGTTATTATGATCACAGTGACAATATCCTTTCACTATTCTTCTTTTGCAGGTTTCTTTGTATCCGTACATAAGTTAGTTACTATCATCCTTGTTAATGTAACCCATAAAATGTATTCGAAAAGGCATAGTCATACAGATTGAATACTTGTTCACGTTCAGGCAATCTGATATTTTGAGTAGGTCGAGGTATTGTCAAAGAATTCACACAAGTACTAGCAGTTGGCAAAAATCCATCAATGACTTCACAAAACTGTATAGATGGCTGTATCTTAAACCCAAGAACTGGTTCTTCGTCTGTGCTTGTAACAAACTGCAGTATACTGGACAGTGTTATGTTGCCTCTTCTTCCAGCTGAAGTTTAGATCAGAGCAAGTGTTTAAAATTAGTTTTGCAAAAATAAACAAGAGTTGAGTGTGTAATATGCATAGGACCTTGACACAAATAAGAGGGACAAGATGGTCTTAAATCTATCACCTGATCAATGGCCCATTATCAAACTGCTAAATTTCTGAAAATTACTTAACAAGAGGACCATGATGGTCCTATATCGCTCACCTGATTTAATAGAACTTTAAAAAAAATTAAAATTGAATCTTCATACATTTGAGCAAAATGAGCCACACCCAATGGCCATGTTTATCAACTGATAAAAATAATTTGAACAATCTTGGTAAAGGGTCATCCAAGGAGCATTTGTGCCAAATTATTTTCAAATTAGGCCAGTGCTTTTGTACAAGTATTTTAAAACATTTACTATTTGTACATAAAAGGAAAACAAGCCCCACCCCCTGGCGGCCATGTTTTTTAACGGATTGGAATTATTTGAACAATCTTGATAGAGGATCACCAGAGGAACATTTGTGCCAATTATTTTTTAAATCAGGCCAGTAATTTTGGACAAGAAGATTCTTAGTTTTCAATGTATATACATATAAGGAAAACAAGCCCAGTCCTCTGGGAAATGTAATTGAGATAACATCATACTTAATTTTTACTGTCCAACCAGCTATAACAGTCACCTTGTTTAAGCAACAACTTGGTTTAAGCAGCCACTTGATAATTTACTAAAATGACAATTTCAGCCACCTGCCTTAAGCAGCCAACATTTTGCCTTTCCTTCGATTGCTGCTTAAGTCAGGTTTGACTTTTTATAGAAAGTGTCCTTCATTGGTAAAACATATTTCAAATGTATTCTATGACTTAAAAAGATACCTGTTACTTCTCTCATGTACTTAATGAAAAGACCGTAAACATCTTTTTCATACTGAATGGCGTTACTTCCTTCTGCTGAGAAATTTGGTTTTAACATGGTTACCACTCTCTTCATAGTGATGACAATCGCTGATGACTGAAGGAGGAATTTCAGCACTGAAATTGAACCCATGAACAACTGAAAAATAAAATTTATTTAAAGGAAATACAAAAAGGTCAATTGATTGAATGGAGTTTAATGCCTTTTGTACAATTTTGCAGTTATATATTGCGGTCAGTTAACCTAACAATGTTTCATTGGTGCAAAATAATTAGTATCTATGAAGTACAGGGTTAAAGTTGACTGTTCCTGACACAAATCATGACTGTGTGACATATCATATTGCAGTAAAGTTTATAAAGATTTTCTAACAGAGTAGATAACCATGCAGGACTCATCAAGGTTAAGTCACATGTTGAATCTCATTGACCTGTGACAAGTAGAGATATGGACCTAAACACAAAGATTAACAAAATGTTGACGCCAGATGGACGGACTGATATATGGACAGAAATCGTCAATCCATAGACCGCATTTATGTTGCAATTCGGCCAAAAAGGGCATTAACTAAAAGATTATTGAAGCTAGAGTTACTCTGCTTGCACACTGCACTTCCTGTCATTGGCCATTTGAATATCTTTAATACTTAAAAGGTTATGGCCCAGACAAGCAATTTTTAACATAAAAGAAGTTGGATAATCCAAACATTATTGATGCTAGAGTTATGGTTCTTGTACACTGCACTTCCTCAAACTGGCCTATATTCATATATGAAATTTCACTTGAATATCTTTAATACTTAGAAAGTTATGTTCTGGACAAGCTAGACAAATTGTGTACACCGACGAAAGGGTGACTGCAATATCTCAGACTATTCTCAAACACTCGTGCTAAAAATACTGGAATAAAGTGTTAAACAATATAGGCAACTTTTACTTTGTCAAATATGGAAAATCAAGTGCAGCCGGGCGCCCCTGGCGGCCATGCTTTTTGAAGAATCATAACGGCTTGAACAATCTTGGTAGAAGGTCACCCAAGGAACATTTCTGCCAAATCATATTGAAATCTGGTGAGCAGTTTTCGTATGAGAAGATTTTTTTACAATAACCATATATGGAAAACCATCCCCAGCCTCACACTGGCTTCACCCAAGGATTAATTATGTGAAATTGTTTTTAAATAAGGCCAGTAGTTTCTGTCAAGAAGAATTTTAATGTTTTCCTTTTCGTTGCCATGGCAACCACAATTGTGTATGAAATACAATTATTTGGACAATGTTTTAAAGGGGATCATGTAAGGAACATTTAAGTGAAATTAGCTATGTGGTTTAGGAGGAGTTGTTGATTTAAGAAATTGTTGACGACGGTGAGCTAAAAATGTACCTTCTCATACAGTATTTGGACAAGAGGGCCATGATGGCTCTTGATCGCTCACCTGAGTTATGCAATGTTATTTGTCATACCAACCACAATTACTCATTTTGCAGTCAGGTAAGCTTATACAAGAGGGCAAGTATCGCTCCATATCATCAAGACAAATATTCTGACAAAGTTTCAAGCTGCAGAAGTCTCTCGAGTGTTAAATAGATTTTTTCTCAAATTTGGCCCAGTGACTTAGTTTTTGACCTGACATGACCCATATTTGTATTTGGCCTAGATATCATCAAGACAAACATTCTTAAAAAGTTTCAACATGCTCAAGTTAAAAATGCAGCTTCCTGTTAACAAGATTGTCCTTCAATTTGGCCAAGTGACCTTGTTTTTGACCAGAAATGACTCATATTTAACCTTGGCCTAGATATAATCAAGACAAACATTCTGACAAAGTTTCAACATGCTCAATTAAAAGATACCCATATTCATGCTTGGCTTAGCTATTATCAAGACAAATATTCTTACAAAGTTTCAAGTTGCTGAAGTAAAAATTACAATATCTACAGTGTTAACAAGATTTTTCTCAAACTTGCCTTAGTGACCTAGTTTTTGATCCGACTAGACCAATATTCAAACTTAGCCTAGATATCATTAGGACAAACATTCTGACAAAGTTTCAACATGCTCAAGTTAAAAATGCGACTTCCAAAGTATTAACAAGATTTTCTTTCAATTTGACTTATCGACCCAAGTTCAATTTGACCTAGTGACCTAGTTTTTGACCCCACATGACCCAGTTTCAAACTTGTCTAAGATTTGATGAAGATGTATGTTCTGATAAACTTTCATGAAGATTGGATGCAAAATGTTGCCTGTAGAGTGTTACCAAGGGAATTGTTGATGACGCACGACGGACGGACAACAGACAAAAGGTGATCGCAATACATGTAGCTCACCTTGACCACTTCGTTCTCAGGTAAGCTAAACAAGAGGGCCATGATGGCCCTTGAATCGCTCACCTGATTTTTTATTTTTTTTTCACTTAAGCTTTATAAGCCTCGCCCCCTGGCAGCCATAGTTTCCGACCAATCAACTTGGCTTGAAGGAATCTATTAGAGGGTCACCCTAGGAAAATTTCTACAAAATTATTTGAAAATTGGCCGGATACTTTTGGAGGAGAAGATTTTTTAAGTTTTCACTATAGCCATATAATGCAAAATAGCCCTGCCCACTGGCGGCCATGTTTTTTGACCAATCAACATGGCTTGAAGGAATCTGAAAGTGGGTCATCCAAGAAACATTTTTACAAAATTATTTGAAAATCGGGCAGACACTTTTGGAGAAGAAGAATTTTTAAGTTTGCACTATAGCCATATAAGGCAAAATAGCCCCGCCCCCCTGGCAGCCATGTTTTTTGACCAATCAACATGGCTTGAAGGAATCTGGTAGAGGGTCATCCAAGGAACATTTCTACGAAATTATTTGAAAATCTGCCAACCACTTTGGGAGAAGAAGAATTTTGATTTCTTTTTCCGTTTCGTTGCCATGGAAACCAGAATTCTGCATGGATCCCTAAAATTTGAATGAATTGTGGTGAGGTCATTAAGAGGATGCTTTCTGTGAAGTTTCATCCCAATTGACCCACTGGTTACTGAGGAGAAGATGTTGAAGATTTTTTAAGTTTTCACTTTGGCCCCCGCCCCCTGGCGGCCATGTTTTTCGACCAATCAACATTGCTTGAAGGAATCTGATAGAGGGTCACCCAAGGAACATTTCTACAATTTTTTTTGAAAATCAGCCTGACACTTATGGAGGAGAATATTTTTTAAGTTTTCACTATAGCCATAAAAGGCAAAATAGCCCCGCCCCCTGACGGCCATGTTTTTTTGACCAATCAACATGGCTTGAAGGAATCTGATAAAGGATCACCCGAGGAACATTTCTACAAAATTATTTGAAAATCGGCCTGACACTTTTTGAGGAGAAGATTTTTTTAAGTTTGCACTATAGTCATATAAGGCAAAATAGCCCCGCCCCCCCCCTGGCGGCCATGTTTTTCGACCAATCAACATGGCTTGAATGAATCTGATAGAGGGTCACCCAAGGAACATTTCTACAAAATTATTTGAAAATCGGCCTTACACTTTCGGAGGAGAAGATTTTTTAAGTTTTCACTATAGCCATATAAGGCAAAATAGCCCCGCCCCCCCCCCCCCCCCCCCCCCGGAAATTGGGGAAATTTTCAGAACATGGTCATGTAGCATATCATATTGAACAGGATGATGAGTAGAAAATTCTCGTTAGGGGTCAACAAGTATGTGCGTGGATATGCAATGGCTTGCCATCGATTGCGCAATTCTAGTTAATGATTGTTTTTGATGGAACAAAGACCTCATTAAAACAAGAGGCCAAAGATGGCCCTAAATTGATCGCCCGAGTACTGGCCAATAATCAAACTTCTATAATTACAGAAAAATTGTTGAAAAGGGCAAACAGAATTGCAAAAATAAATAATATTCTAACAAGATTTGCAAGCTTTGGTGACAAAGAACAATCTTAAAGATGATCTATTCTTCTATCCCCATACGTATAATTACCCACATTTGGCTATTGCACTGAACTGTTTAAACTACTACAACTCCTACTCATTACTGTTTGAAGTGTAAGTGTTAGAGAAACAAAGAGCTGTCGGAGGACAGCATGCTCGACTATTTCACCGCTTGTTTGATTACTGAGATAATGGACTCTAATGTAGTTGCATGCTTAACATTAACCACAATGTCTTAAAGGGTGATAATTTGCATTATATGCAGGATAGAGTTATTTAACTTGATTATTTTCATAGGTGTGATGGTTAGGAAGGGTTTATAACGTTTAAATAAAATGCATCAAGTAGTTACTAAGATATGAGCTCTTAATGTAGTTGCACGCAAACCTTTAACCATAGTGCAAGAAGTTGCACCATATGCAACTAGTTAAAAGTAATTGCAAAAACTAGTGTTTTTTTCGTTAAAGGTCAAAGTGACCTTGACCTTATGATCCCATGATCTGTTTGAGTCAAGTGCTGATCATGACCATTACCCAAACTAAGTTTCAGGGTCATAGGCCTAAGCAATCAGTAGTTTTAAGGCAAGGAATGTTTCTGTATTGAAGGTCACAGTGAACTTGACCTTTGACCTATTGACTCCAAACTCTCTAGGCATCACCAACTTGCTATGTCATGTATGTCCATTCCAAGTTTGAAGATCATAGGCCTAGGCGTATGTAAGTTATAAGGGTAAATGCTAGCTTTCACAAAAACTTTAACCATTAACTGTTTTTTTACAGAAATGTCACAGTGACCTTGACCTTTGACCTAGTAACTCCAAACTCTCTAGGCAAAACCAACTTGAAGAGCACAGGCCTAAGTGAATGTTAGTTATACGGGTAAATGCTAGCTTGCACGAAAACTTTAACCCTGAACAGTTTCCATATAGAAGGTCACAGTGACCTTGACCTTTGACCTACTGACTCCAAAGTTTATAGGCATCCCCAACTTGCTATGAAGAATATCCATACAAAGTTTAATGACCATAGGCCTAGGTGTATGTTAGTTATAAGGGTAAATGCTAGCTTGCACAAAAACTTTAACCATGTTTCTATATAGAAAGTTATAGTGACCTTCAGCTTTGACCTACTAACTTCCAACTGTGTAGGCATGCATCACCAACTTGCTATGAAGTATGTCCAGACTAAGTTTGAAGATCATTGGCCTAGGCGTATGTAAGTTATAAGGGTAAATGCTAGCTTTCACAAAAACTTTAACCAACAGCAACGGCGACGTGTCTACAATAGCTCCCCTTATTCTTCGAATAGACAAGCTAATAAAAACAAGAGCTGTCGGAGGACAGCGCGCTCGACTATATGCCGCTTATTCACATAAAGCACTATTTCATTAAATTGCACTTAAGTACTATTAAATCATATTATATACACTATATGTAAAAGCAACTGAATAGATACATACATTTAAATATATATAATTTAAAAATAAAATTTCCTAAGTCAATCAAGGGCCATTACTCCATATTTAAGATACAATGAGGTTATTTAACCTAATTTTACGATGGTCCTTAATAAATGTGTGAAGTATGAAGTGATTTGAATGATGTAACTTTAACGTTGAGCTAAACGCCAATGTTAAAACTGACCGAGTCCAAAATTAGCAAAATCTTAAAAAAAAGGTTTTCCAAATGTCTGACACCATGCAAAACCCGTTTGATATGTTGAAGAATTATATTTGATAAATGAATGATCACAATTAGAAAGGAATGTAACCAAAAATTATGAATTTATCTAAAATTCTCAAAATCAAACAAAAGTCATGTTTTTTACCCCCTAGCTACCTTTAACTCAGCATCTTAACATACAATGTGAAGAAAGGTATTATATGTCATTATATTCCAAATATGAAAGACCTAACACAAGTACTTATTGAGAAAAATTAAAAAATTAAATGAAAATGCCAACTTGCCCTAAAACTTTAACCACCCAAAAGCATGTCTTTTACTTCAAAAAGAAGATCACACTCAGAATCTTCAGCATACAATATGAAGAAACGTATTTGATGTAATTATATTCCAAATATGAAAGCCCTAGCACAAGTACTTATTCAGAAAAAGTTAAAAAAATAAATGAAAATCCTACTTGCCCTAAAACTTTAACAGAAAATCATGTTTTTTACTCCAAAAAGAAGGTCACACTCAGCATCTTCAGCATTCAATGTGAAGAAAGGTATAAGATGTAACTATATTCCAAATATTAAAGCCCTAGCACAAATTCTTATTGAGAAAAATTAAAAATTAAATGAAAATACCAACTTGCCCTGAAACTTTAACCACCCAAAATCATTTCTTTTACCCCAAAAAGAAGGTCTCACTCAGAATCTTCAGCATACGATATGAAGAAAGGTATTAGATGTAATTATATTCCAAATATGAAAGCCCTAGCACAAGTACTTATTGAGAAAAAAAAAAAAAAAATCCAACTTGCCCTAAAACTTTAACCACCGAAAATCATGTTTTTTTCCCCAAAAGGAAGGTCACACTCAGCATCTTTAGCATTCAATGTGAAGAAAGATAAAAGATGTAACTATAAGCCCTAGCACAATTACTTATGAATGAAAATGCCAACTTGCCCTAAATCTTAAACCGGACGCCGACGCCGGTTCGAGTAGTAAAGCTCTTATATTCTTCGAATAGTCGAGCTAATGACATATGATTAATTATTGAAAATGTTTTCCTGCAGCGATACACCATTTTCATAAAACCTAGGAGGTAAATGCAAAAGCCAAAATGATCTCAACACGCACTGTGAACTTGAACATGCTATGGGGATAATTTGTTGTCCGTTTCTTTGTTGTGGTTTTTAAACTACAGACATATCAGAATAGGAATAATAAATTAATAAAAGTGATCTATCGTAATTTAGACAACAGTTAGGAGTTGAAATGTTGGTAAATAGATCACTTTTCTTAATGGCCTCATGATCTGATTTACTTGACAATTCATAATAGATTACTCATATGAATTTATTATTTCTTAAACATGTATAAATATCTGTATGTCAGGCTGACCGATAGATGAAACAACATACCAAGAATGATTCCAACTGTCTTATAATCTGCAGCCAACAAATCTCGTAAACCATTATCAAAGTATTTCTCTTTCAATTCAAGCTGGATCAATCGAAAGAATTCTTTTCGTGGTCCACCAAAATCACATGCTTGGTGAAAGAAAAAATCCCAATACTTTTTTATTAACCCTTATTCTGCCAAATTCTCAAAAGGGGATATTCTGTTCTCTCTATTTAAAGGTTTTCAATTTCATAACCGGAGGCATTTTAATACAACATGTTCCAGAGATAATTTCTTTATTCCAGTATCAGAGCGGCAAGCAATGATAATTCAGGCGAGATGGCTTGTCTGCTTTTTCATTGTTTGCAAAAACAATAACAGTCGTGTATGGTGGAATAAGAGTTATCAAATTGAACTTTTGTAATAAGAATTGAGATTCAAGTGAAGAAGCTTTGATTTTTTTTAAATGTATAATGTTTGCCAAAAGATGTGTTGCCCAACATCACTGGAGCATGACCTCAAAATGGCTGGTTTTCGAAAGGAACCAAGGCGAAGCTCTCATCAATATTTAACTACTATCCAAGTTTGGTGAAGGGCAGATAAGAAACGGAAGGTCTATTGTGTTCACAAGCTGTATTATAGAAATTTTGACAATTTCAAGGGCCATAATCCAGTCATGAAAGGGCAAATCTGGCTGGTTTTCGAAAAAAACAAGCTCTCATCAATATTTAACTACTATCTAAGTTTGGTGAAGATCAGATAGTAAATGGAGCCTCTATTGTGTTCACAAGCTCTATTATAGCAATTTTGACAATTTCAAGGGCCATAATCAAGTCTTCTATGGGCGGATAAGGCTGGTTTTCGAAAGGAACCGAGCTCTCATCAATATTTAACTACTATCTAAGTTTGGTTGAGATACAATCAAAACTTAAGACTTTATCGCGTTCACAAGCAATTGTTTACGGACGCACGCATGATGGACACAATGCCATGGCATAAGCTCTTCTGGCCTTTGGCCAGTATAGCTAAAAACATCAAAGGAACAAATCAAGGCGAGTATAGATAAAAACATCAAAGGAACAAATCAGATTAAACTATATTAAAATCCGGTCAGTGGTTTCAGAGGAGAAGACTTCGGAGTGTGATATCGAAATAAATAGTCATTGATAAGAAAATATATATGGAATTTTCTCACTTATTATGATGATGTCTTTCAATATCACACTCCAGCAATCAAATTTTCTTTTTGAACATTTAAACTATTTGGTAGTTCTGGCACAGTGAGTGATGTTGGGAGTATCTCACAGATGACAACACGTCATAACAATGAGTGATATCAGGAAATATCTCACTGATAATTTTCAGTATTTTACAGATTAGCATAAAATAAATTGGGTTTGCTTTTGCACTAAAATATTAACTATTTACAATGACTGCATTTAAATAGAGGGTATTTGATTGTTGAAGTGTGATTACGGATATCAAAATATATCACATCGATAAGTGAGATAATCACTAACATGAAGTGCGAGTCAAAATATTGAATTTTCTCAGTGATGTTTGATGACGATATATTTTGAAATCACACTCCAACAATCAAATCTTAATTTATACTAATTGTTAGATGACAACGGGAAATATCTCACCGACAATTTTCAGTATTTCACCGATTTGTAGAAAAAAGCAATATTCACTAAATGTTTAAGCTTTCTTAATGTGTGACTAAAAACTACTAAAGTTTAGGCAATATTTAATACCTCGTTATAAAACTGAACTTCAAGTGTCTTCCTGAGTTCTTCTGTGGATAGGACACCGATCTCCTCCATGCCCGTTACTAAGAGATTATCCCTGTCCACGCTTATGAAAGTTGTTTCACCCTCAATTGAAGAAGCCGCATCTTCCACCTCCAACGGCCTTCCTACAACAATCTCTTGTTGTATTTTCCTGAGTATTTCCACTGGATTGCTTATGTTGTTGTTTTTACAAAAGATAATACAAGCATTTACTGTATCATTTAATTGATCATGGACTTCTCCAAAGACACGTGTTTCGTTTGAGTTCAGAGCTTCATGGGAAAGCCCACTGCTATCCTGCATATGTGTGCCATGCAAGTTGATTTCATGATTTTCAACATGCAAATCCTGGTTCTGAACATCAAGAGAATTTTGAAAGGAGGCTTCATGAGAGTTCTGGGTTTCAACAAAAGTTTCAGAATAGTCAGTCAAAACATAGTTGAAATACTGGTTTTGGCCTTCATCTTCATCTTCATAATCTACTGGTATTTGTTGATCATTAACCACAGTGACATAGGAGCTAATATCTGGCAGTTCCAATGGTTGACTGCAATGTCTCACATGATCTCTTAATTCTTGAATAGCAAACGCAACGTGACATTTCTCGCATGCAATCTGCACACTTGGCTCTTTTATAGCCGCAACTATAGGTTCAACAGATAACGAATGTTGAATCGGTCTAACATATATTCTGGCCTGAGGTCCAACATTGATTTTCAAATCATTTGAAGTCCATGGGGGAGGAATTGCAACAAGATTTCGCCCATTTTGCATTGTCCTTAATAGTTCAAAGCCCCCACTTTGTTTTAATTTTGGAAACACTTCGTCACTTTTTAACAAGTCTATTACCTCTTCTTCATTAAAAGTGCTCAACACTTTAACTTTCTTCAGGCCAAGTCCTGTTTTATGGAGAACTTCTTTTTCTGCACAAGATGGTGTCCTTTGTTGCTCAATAGAACTTATACAAAAAAACTGTGCTGTCCAGCTACCAGCCTTATGTTTCTTTCCGACCCTTTGGTTTGCCTTTTGTCTACACAAATTTCGAAATCCAGGAAACATTCTTGAACTAGGGTTGTTGGTGTTGGAAATCTAGAATTGATATGAAAAAATAATTAGTTTAAACTGACTTGTTCAGTGAGAAAAGTTTCTATCAACATACATTGAAATATAACTATATAAACCATTAGAGCTGCATTAATCCGATCCAATCAATCTTAATTCGATTGTGACACCAGACACAGTCCATAAAATTCACAATGCATATCCCTCAATTTTCAATGCAATACGTTCAATATATTTAGCACCAAACTGTACAGCCAATGGATTTTAAAGCTTAGGAAAATCTGCTGCTTTCCAAGCTATGAGTTCTTTGCTATATGATTTATATTCTCTTAAAATTGTGTCGTTTCATTTATTTATGATTGAATTTCCATTATTATGATTATATGCCTTAATGACGATCTTTGTAACAAGAGCTGTCGGAGAACAGCGAGCTCGACTATCCACTGCTTATTTAAGTTACTGAGATAATGGACTCTAATGTAGTTACATGCAAAACATTAAGCACAATTTCTTAAAGGGTGATAATTTGCATTATATGCAGGATAGAGTTATTTAACTTAATTATTTTAATAGGAGTGATAGTTAGGAAGGGATGTATAACATTCAATGGAATGCATTAAGTAGTTAATAAGATATGGACTCTTAATGTATTTGCACGCAAACCTTTAACCATAATTTCTAAGTAAAAAAACGGCAACAATTTGCATCATCTGCAGGATAGAGTTATCTTAATTGGTTGTGTTTATAGTTGTGAAATTGGGAAAGGTTGTATAAAGTTTCAATACAATGCTTGTTGATGAGATTACACTCTAAATGTAGTTGCAAAACTTAATCCAGAATTTTTAAGTCCAAAAAGGGCAATAACTTGCATAAAATGCTGGATAGAGTTATCGTATAAAGTTCCAATGCAATGCAGGAAGTAGTTACTAAGATATGTTCTCTTAACCCTTTCCCTTATATAGACGCTTTCTGACGCCTCTGCAGCAGACGGCCTTTTGAAAACATAGTGACAAAAGAAGAAATTGCACAAAACATGCAATTTCTCCTTTTACCACAATGTTTTCCACTTTTGGTCATAGGTTATCCATTCAATTATGGAGATTTTCTATTTTTTGACAAAATACGTTCAAAGTTGTCTGCTGTAAAATTGCCATATGAGGAAAAGGGTTAATGTAGTTGTATGCAAAACTTTAACCAGAATTTATAAGTCCAAAAAGGGCCATAACTTGAATAAAATGCAGGATAGAGTTATTTAACTTGAAAATCAACATAGGTGTGATAGTTGGAAAGGGTTGCATAAAGTTTCAATGCAATGCATGAAGTAAATACTAGGATATCGACTTTTAATGTAGTTGCATGCAAAGCTTTAACCAAATTTCTAGTTAAAATAGGGCCATAAACTGCAAAATATACTGAATAGAGTTATCATACTTGATTGTTAACATAGGTGTGATGGTTAGGATTTTATAAAGTTTCAATGCAATGCATCTAGTAAATACTGAGATATGGACTCTTTAATTTAGTTGCACGCAAAACTTTAACCAGAATTTCTAAGTAAAAAAAAAGGGCCATAATTTGCATAAAATGCAGGATAGAGTTATCTAACTTGATGATCTACACAGGTGTGATAGTTGGGTAGGGTTGTAGAAAGTTTCAATGCAATGCATCAGGTAAATACAGAGATATGAACTCTTAATTTAGTTGCACACAAAACTTTAACCAGAATTTCTAAGTAAAAAAAGGGCCATAACTTGCATAAAATACAGGATAGAGTTATCTAACTTGATAATCTACATAGGTGTGATGCTTGGGTAGGGTTGTATAAAGTTTCAATGCAATGCATCAAGTAAATACTGAGATATGGACTCTTAATTTAGTTGCACACAAAACTTTAACCAGAATTTCTAAGTAAAAAAGGGCCATAACTTGCATAAAATGCAGGATACAGTTATCTAACTTGATAATCTACATATGTGTGATAGTTTAGTAGGGTTGTAGAAAGTTTCAATGCAATACATGTAGTATTTAAGTACTTGCATGCAAAACCTTAACCAAAGTGTGACGTGGACGCCGACGCCAGGGTGAGTAGTATAGCTCTCATATTCTTCGAATAGTCGAGCTAAAAATGTAATTTTGTTCTCGGATGAATGCTGGAAAACCGCTATTGCTCCATATCAATACCACATTTGCCTGCATCAAATATAGAAGGCGTTTGAAAACACTGTGTAGGAAGATTTAAGGCTGCTCGTAATGAGCAATCTTTACTCTTCCTGCATTGTTTTCCACTTTTTCAGTAATGTAATCATAATTCACCCATTATTGATAAGTGTTGAATTAATGCTTTAAATTTTGAGTCCAATAAAATTCTTATGGAGGAAAGATTTAATTGAATGTCATTAAGTAATATAGCTCATACCTGTAATTATGAGAATTCCTAACTCATTATTATTATAATCCATAATCACCCTTAATTAAGTTAATAGTCCCCATCGAGCCATTACACAACTTGGTTTTAAAAATGGCTCTTTGAGAACTTGAAAGAGAGGACAGTGTGCAATGACGACACAAATATGTTGATTGGCATACATGCCATAAAGGGACATGTCATGTCAGCCACTTGCAGAGTATTTGTGTGGAGTACAGTTGGTTAAAATCCCAGGAAGCATGGTAGTAGGGTAACTGACTGCTGTATATAACTGAAACTTTGTTGAAACAGCATTAAACCCCATTCAAACAAAAACCCTTTGCTCCATAGTACAGCATTTTCCCGCACCCAATACAGAAGGCTTCAAAAACAGTAGGGAGAGTTCAGATTGCTTGTCACAAGCAATATTAACTCTTCCTGCATTGTTTTTCACTCTGTTGAAGTAAATGTAAACATAATTCACCCATTACTGATAAGAAGTGAATTAACCCTATGCTCCATAATACCACATTTTCACGAACCCGATACAGAAGGCCTTTAAAAACAGTGTAGGAAGAATTCAAAATGCTCGTAGTGACTACACTGTTTTCACTCTGTCAGTACATGTTTTAAATTTTATAGCTCAGGGGGTAAAGCAAATCGCCCTGTAAGCGGGCGGTCCCTCGTCCCGGACTGGCTGCATATTTTTCAATGTCTGGTTACATTTGGCACCCAACAGGGGGCCATGACTAGACTGTAGGTGCTTTGGGATCGTACCACAAATGATCTATAGGTGTATCAGATTAGAAATTCAAGGATGAATACTGTTGTTCTGGGGGTGTATGTAACTATGTGTAGTTGGTAACCTACTCCAGATGAATATGTGCAAGCGGCCTGGTTAGCTCTGTCGGTACAGCAATAGCCCGGAAAGCGAGAGACTTATGTTTTCAATTTGGATGAGTTAAAGAAAATGGTTAATCACTTACTGTAATCGACAGACTGTCAGTTTAATATATATAGGTATAATTCCGTTTTATTATGGTTCAGTTATATTGGTCTCTGTAAATTTGAAATACGTGAGTAGTCCAGATTTATTACACAACACAGCTGACTCGCGTTAAATATACATGTTACACATTTATCGAGGGGTTGTCTAAGTACAGTGTGTGTATAGGGATTTTCTCAAAGTTTTCGGGCATAAGTTGGAAATTCCGGACGTTCAACATTGTCCAGTCTTTAATTTCTGGACGTTTCTTTGAACTTTTTGGGAAATATGGTAGCCGTCCGTACCTGTTATGGTTCAAAAGAAGTGGTCAAGGTTAAAGTTTTTTTCGACAGACAGACAGACAGACAGACAGGCCAAAAACTAAATGCCCACCGAATCAGTGATTCCGGGGGCATAAAAATATCTACGAACCTCTAGTTTCGCGCTTTCTCGTAGGCGTATCCGTTCT
This sequence comes from Serripes groenlandicus, assembly GCA_031761405.1. Classification (NCBI taxonomy): domain Eukaryota; kingdom Metazoa; phylum Mollusca; class Bivalvia; order Cardiida; family Cardiidae; genus Serripes; species Serripes groenlandicus. The sequence goes on from JASEVX010000001.1 coordinate 20,929,126, forward strand.
CCAATTGTACTTATTCCCAAACGGGTCAAATCCTCATCAGTCATCGAGCAAATGATGTTTGGTTCAATCTTTTCCTTCAGAAAAGTGTCTGTAAGTGCCGGCAATCCGGCACGCGAAAGAATTGCGGAAATTTGCCCGCTACATATTGTGTCGCTTTCCGCCATTTTGAATTGTGGTTTCGCGCCAATAAAAGTTCGTCAACAACATAACGTCGTGTGAACATAATACCATACTTGTTTAACAAGATGGTACAGTCAGAGAACAACATGATCGTTTGACATAATAACACGTCATATTGACAAGATAGCATGGCACTTTGACAAAATAACATGACCGTTTGACATAATAACATGTCAGATTGACAAGATAGCATGACACTTTGACATGATAACATGTGCGCTTGACATAATAACATGTTCTATTGACAAGATAACATGTGCGCTTGACATAATAACATGTTCTTTTGACAAGATAGCATGACAATTTGACAAAATAACATGAGCGTTTGACATAACAACATGTTCTATTGACATGATAGCATGACACTTTGACATAATAACATTAATGGTTGACATAATAACGTGTCCTATTGACAAGATAGCATGACGTTTTGACATAATAACACGTCATATTGACAAGATAACATGACCCTTTGACAACACGTCACACTGACAAGATACCATGACACGTTGACATAATAACATGATCGTTTGACATAATAACACGTCATATTGACATGATACCATGACACTTTGACATAATAACATGATCGTTTGACATGATAACACGTCATCTTGACAAGATAACACGTCATCTTGACAAG
>JASEVX010000001.1:20930148-20969288 GCA_031761405.1 Serripes groenlandicus
TCTTTTTTGGTCATCTACTGCACAAAGTGCACAGGTGAGCTCTTTGTGATCGCTCACCGTCCGTCGTTGTCTGCCGTTCACATTTTCTACAAACCGAATTCTCCTCCAAAACAACTTACATGATTTCCCACTTGAATCAGAGATGAGCAATAAATGATCACCAGACACAATGTCCATGCTCAGATCAACACAGAGAAATTAAGCCAGCCTGTGTGGGGCTCAAACCTGCATACCTTTAATTGGCAGACTGAGCTATAGATCAGAATTCCATTGAAATAGAAATGAGTTCTGTAATTTTGAGTTTATATTCTTATATGCACCGGCTTATCTACAAAATATAATATCGACTGCATTAAAGGCATTACCACAAACTCTGAATCATCATGGATGCTGCCATCGCCAGTCTTGTCTGGGAGCTGTGTGCTGTCAGACTGCATGATCGACGCCTCAGTATCTCCTGGGATGGTCCTATCAGCTTCCTCAGGTACCCTAAAACAATACAAGATCTGTAATGTCTAGGTCAAAGAACTAATGGGCACTGGTCACACAGTGATGGATAAACCATAATTACTCTTGTCAATGGTGAGAGACAAAAGCTATCAGATCTTTAAAATGGACAGTTACAATGCTGGAAATTCCCAGTTACATAAAGTGCATCGGATATGCCCTAACTGAGCTCCCAATTTCTCTTGTCTCTGTAAACCGAGTTCCCCATTTTGCAGATTGTGTATGGAATATTCATACCATTTCACAAGTTAAACAATTGTTGTGAGAAGGAATGCGTCTTACTTAACAGGATTCCTGATCTTGCTAAATCATCATTCTCGTGTATGAGATATGCTTATTGTAACTAAGTTCCCCGTTTTGCTAAATTTCCAAGTACTGTGTATGATGTTACCTATTTTTGCTGAGTTCCCCATTTTGCTAAATTACCAAGTATTGTGTATGATGTTACCTATTTTAACTAAGTTCCCCATTTTGCTAAATTACCAAGTACTGTGTATGATGTTACCTATTTTAACTGAGTTCCCCATTTTGCTAAATTTCCAAGTACTGTGTATGATGTTACCTATTTTAACTGAGTTCCCCATTTTGCTAAATTACCAAGTATTGTGTATGACTGTGCCTGTTTTAACTGAATTTCCCATTTAGCTAGATCATAATTGTTGCCTATAAGATGTCCTTCACCTGAGTTTAACAGTAAAACACTGACTCACAGATAACATCCTTTAGAAAGTGCATTACAGACAGGAATAATTTGTATTTGTAATTGATTAGGTCAATCACTCAATGTAGAATCTCAACTATAAACAAGAGGGCCATGATGGCCCTGGAATCGCTCACCTGATTTTTTTTTTCACTTTAGCTATTTAAGCCCTGCCCCCTGGCAGTCATAGTTTCCGACCAATCAACTTGGCTTGAAGGAATCTGATAGAGGGTCACGCTAGGAACATTTCTACAACATTATTTGGAAATCTGCCAGACACTTTTGGAGGAGAAGATTTTTTAAGTTTTCACTATAGCCATAAAAGGCAAAATAGCCCCGCCCCCCCCTGGTGGCCATGTTTTTCGACCAATCAACTTAGCTTGAAGGAATCTGATAGAGGGTCATCCAAGGAACATTTCTACAAAATTATTTGAAAATCAGCCCGACACTTTCGGAGGAGAAGATTTTTTAAGTTTTCACTTTGGCCATATAAGGCAAAATAGCCCCGCCCCCTGGCGGCCATGTTTTTCGACCAATCAACATGGCTCGAAGGAATCTGATAGAGGGTCACCCAAGGAACATTTCTACAAAATTATTTGAAAATCGGCCTGACACTTATGGAGGAGAAGATTTTTTAAGTTTTCACTATATAGCCATAAAAGGCAAAATAGCCCCGCCCCCTGGCGGCCATGCTTTTTGACCAATCAACATGGCTTGAAGGAATCTGATAGAGGATCACCCAAGGAACATATCTACAAAATCATTTGAAAATCGGCCTGACACTTTTGCAGGAGAAGATTTTTTAAGTTTGCACTATAGCCATATAAGGCAAAATAGCCCCGCCCCCCCTGGCGGCCATGTTTTTCGACCAATCAACATGGCTTGAAGGAATCTGATAGAGGGTCACCCAAGGAACATTTCTACAAAATTATTTGAAAATCGGCCAGACACTTTCGGAGGAGAAGATTTTTTAAGTTTTCACTATAGCCATATAAGGCAAAATAGCCCCGCCCCTCCTGGCGGCCATGTTTTTCGACCAATCAACATGGCTTGAAGGAATCTGATAGAGGGTCATCTAAGGAACATTTCTACAAAATTATTTGAAAATCTGCCAACCAGTTTGGGAGAAGAAGAATTTTGAAGTTTTTTCGGTTTCGTTGCCATGGAAACCAGAATTTTGCATGGATCCCAAAAATTTGAAGGACTTCTGGTGAGGTCATCGAAAGGATGCTTTCTGTGAAGTTTCATCCAAATTGACCCACTGGTTACTGAGGAGAAGAAGTTGAAGGACGACGGACGATGGACAAAAGGCGATCACAATAACTCACCTTGAGCAAAGCTCAGGTGAGCTAAAAAGAATGTAACAATTCACGGCACATCTGAGCTGCAACAATTTATGTATTTTACACCATTTTAACACCATTAGTTATATCATGGCAGCCAGTCCAACAAATGGCATTCCTGCTGACACACTGACACTGATGGTGTTTTTGATATAAGTTTAGAAGGAAATTCAGACAAGTCAAATATGGTAATTCCCAGACGCCAAAAACAAAACAAGAATTACGCGTAATTAAATGTCTCGCTGTCCCCTGCTTTGACTATCAATGCAAGTGTATAAGGCAAAAAGTAAAATAACAAAACTTTAACTTTCAGCTATTAAACACAATTGTTTTTAAACAAGAAATTAAAAAAAAAAAAATCAAAGTTAAAATATACAAGAAATTTTACCCCAAAAAAAGGTCACACTCAGCATCATCAGCATACAATATGGCATTGTGCAAAAGGGTATTTGATGTCACTATATTCCAAATATGTAAGCCCTAGTACCAGTACTTATGGAAAATATTAAACAAGAGGGCCATGATGGCCCTGGATCGCTCACCTTAATTATACAATGTACTGCAATGCAAAACACATCAAGGCAATTATTCTGAATGCAACCTCCACAGTGCAATATTTTCCTTCATTTGGCCTAGTGATCTATATTTTTTTTACCTGATATGACCCATATTCCAACATGGACTAGATATCATCAAGACAGCATTCTGACGTTTCAACTTGCTCAAAGTAAAAATGCGGCCTCCGGAGTTGGAACAATATTTTCCTTTATTGACCTAGTTTCTGATCCAATATGACCCATATTCGAACTTGACCTAGATATAATTCAGACAAACATTCTGACAAAATTCCAAGCTGCTGAAGCAAAAAATGTGGCATCCAAAGTGTTCACAAGATTTTCCTTCAATTTGATCTAGTGACCTAGTTTTTGACCCAGCATGACCCATATTCGAACTTGGCCTACATATCATCAAGAAAAACATTCTGATAAAGTTTCATCATGCTGAAATTTAAAATGCAGTATCCAGAGTGTTAACAAGATAACCCTTCAATTTGGCCTAGTGACCTAGTTTTTAACCCAGCATGACCCATATCCAAACTTGACCTAGATATATTTTAGACAAACATTTTGACCAAATTTCAAGCTGCTGAAGCAAAAAATACATCATCCAAATTGTTAACAAGATTTTCCTTCAATTTGACCTAGTGACCTAGTTTTTGACCCTGCATGACCCATATTCGAACATGGGCTAAATATCATTCAGCTCAACATTCTGACAAATTTCAAGCCGCTGAAGCAAAACATGCGGCTTCTACAGAGTTAACAAGATTTTCCCTTAATTTGGCCTTGTGACCTAGTTTCTGATCAAATATGACCCATATTTAAACTTGACCCAGATATCTTTAAGACAACATTCTGACAAAATTCCAAGCTGCTGAAGCAAAAAATGAGGCATCCAAAGTGTTAACACGATTTTCCTTCAATTTGGCCTAGTGACCTAGTTTTTGACTCTGCATGACTCATATTCGAACTTGGCCTAGATATCATACAGCTCAATATTCTGAACAAATTTCAAGCTGCTGAAGCAAAATATGCGGCTTCTACAGAGTTAACAAGATTTTCCCTCAATTTGGCCTAGTGACCTAGTTTTTGACCCGGTATGACCCATATTCGAACTTGGCCTAGATATCATTCAGCTCAACATTCTGGACAACTTTCAAGTTGCTGAAGCAAAAAATGCGGCATCCAAAGTGTTAACAAGATTTTCCTTCAATTTGACCTAGTCACCTAGTTTTTGACCCGGCATAACCCATATTTTCAAACTTGACCTAGATATTTTTAAGACAAACATTCTGACAAAATTTCAAACTGCTTAAGCAAAAATTGCTGCCTCTGGAGTGTTAACAAGATTTTCCTTCAATTTGACCTAGTAACCTACTTTTTGACCTGACGTGACCCATGTTCGAACTTGACCTACATATCATTAAGACAAACATTCTGATAAAGTTTCAACATGCTCAAGTTAAAAATGTAGCCTCCAGAGTGTTAACAAGATTTCCCTTCAATTCGACCTAGTGACCTAGTTCTTGACCTCATATGGCCCAGTTTCGAACTTGTCCAAGATTTTGAGGAGATGAACGTTCTGATTAACTTTCATGAAGATTGGATGCAAAATGTAGCCTGTAGAGTGTGTTGACGACGCACGACTGACGGACGCCGGACAAAATGTGATCCCAATAGCTCACCTTGCACTTCGTGCATAGGTGAGCTAAAAAACAAGAGGCCCGTGAGGGCCTCTGCTCAACTGGCATTGATCTGGCTTGTTTCAAAAGGAACCAATATGTCATCAATATTCAGGTTTTCGAAAGAAACCGAGCTCCCATGGATATCTAACTACTGTATAAGTTTCGTTGAGATACAATCAAAAGTGAAGATTGTATCGTGTAAACAAGCTCTTTTATAGCAATTTTGACCATTTCAAGGGCCATAATCCAGTCATGCATGGGTGGATCTGGCTGTTTTTCGAAAGGAACCGAGCTCTCATAGATATCTAACTACTGTATAAGTTTGGTTGGGATACAATCAAAAGTGAAGACTGTATCGTGTTAACAAGCTCTTTTATAGCAATTTTGACCATTTCAATGGCCATAATCCAGTCATGCATGGGCGGATCTGGCTGGTTTTCGAAAGGAACCGAGCTCTGATGGATATCTAACTACTGTATAAGTTTGGTTGAGATACAATCAGTGAAGACTGTATCGTGTTAACAAGAAATTGTTTACGGACGGACGGACAACTCGCCACGACATAAGCCCTTCTGGCATTTGGCCAGTAGAGCTAAAAATCAAAACTTTAACGTTGAGCTTAACGCAAAATTGAAAAATCCAAGAAATGAAAAAGATAAAAATTCAAGTGTTTGACCCAAAAACCCGTTTAATATGTTGAAGTACTTTATATGAAATATGTGTGCACAATTTGAAATCAATCTAACAAAAAATGAGGATGTTATGACCAATTCTCAAAGTCAACCAAAAATCACCAAAATCATGTTTTTTACCCCAAAAATAAGGTCACACTCAGTATCATTAGCATACAATGTGAAGAAGGGTATTAGATGTAACTACATTCGAAAAATGAAAGCCCTAGTACCAGTACTTATTCAGAAAAGTTAAAGAAATGTAACTTTAACGTTGAGCTAAACGCAAATAGTTGACGCCGGCGCCAGAAAAGCAACACCTTAGTCTCGCTTTCGCAACTTCGTCGCAGCGAGACAATTATGAAGCATACCTTAACAGTTTCTGCCTCTCCTTTTCAACATCAAATGGATCATCATCAATATCTTCATCAGAATTATCTGGGGATTAAAACAGACTTAAAACGACTTGTTCTATATTATAATATAGCATATTAATATTATATACATGCAAAACTCTACCAAATAGTGTAACCTTGATCTTGAGATAATGACATGGTTGTTCTTCACTGCACATTATCTCAAAGATTGTCAGATTGATGCTTATTTTCAGGTTTTCTCTTTCATCATATTCTTAATTTTGCATTTTGTTCAGCTCTGCGAAGGATTTTATCAGGAATGAGGTATCAAAAGTAACCAATATTGTTAAAATAGGATGTTTTTGATAATTACTATTATACAAATGAAAGTAAGTTTAGTTTTGCATAATGCTGAAAATAAGACCACAATACATCCTCACTAAAGTTAGAAAACTATCGGAAAATGAAACTTACCACATGTACTTCCCATTGTGTTTAAAGCCAAACAGATATGCAGTACATTTTGAATTGGCTGTTTCTGCAACCCTTCTTCCACGGTACTCAAGGAGGAAGACCCCTTTACAAAATTTCTTTGTAGTAAATAATCCATTTCCTGAAAGCAGACAATAAAGTCAAAAATTCATATTAAAAAAATACACCTGTAACAACTGAAGTGCATCATCATCAGGAACAAAACCTTTATTCAGAACTTATACATAGGGTTGTTACGATATCCCGGTATATTGTGGTATGAAGCAAACTTGTGTCATACTGCAGTACAAAATCAACATTCTCATCAAGGTCTACAATTGTGTGAAGTTTCATTGAATTCCCATTGACAGTTAAAAAGTTATGGCGAAGACACAATGAAATCCATATTGTATAACTTTGACCGGTAGGTGACCTTGACCTTTGAAATAAGAGCAGAGATAGTGTGCACGACACCTACACATACAGCTTTACGACTGTGTGAAGTTTCATTTAATTCCAATAAATAGACGAATTATAGATATGAAATCCAAACTGTATAATTTTAACTTAGGTGCGATCTTGACCTTTGAGTTAAGAGAACAGATATTGTATGTAAACCACATACTCATTGCGTTGTACAATTGTGTTGAGTTTCAGTTAATTCCAATTGATATCTAAAAAGTTATGGCGAAGACACTACTAAATTGTGGCAATCCGTAGCCAAATTTTGGCGATTCACCAGCAAGACACCAGCATTTCTGTGGCTCCAATGAGAGTCCACCAAGGTAATCCTGGAGTGCACAATGATGAAGTCATGGACCTGGGTTCACCAGCCCAGGGTATATCCAACTTCCAAGGCTCTACAGATGCACAATTATTACAGTACCATGGCACCAACCAGACAGAATGCAGCTTCACTGAGGCAATCTTTGGGAGAGCCTTGGCTCAAATCTTTACACTGGGACGTCACTGTTTTGTCAGAATGTTTTACCAGGAACATGTGAGTGACTGCAAGTCAATATTTAGGCTTTATCAAGGACATCAACATCTAAATTGGGATATAGCAGCACAGCGTGATTGATTGATTGGGGTTAAACACCATTTTTAACATTTTCACATATCATATCACGGCAGCCAGTTCACCTACTCATGTGTTTCCTTGTTTTCTCACACCAGTACTCCACACAACAATCTTCCCGACCAACAGGCTGCTTTTCCACATAAACTAAGCCTATTGGTGGAAGAAGAATGATGCATATCGCATTGACGTTTGTCAAACATCGAAAAGAAATATGGCCGAGTCGGGATTCAAACTCACAACCCCAGGATTGACAGCCCGCGTCACTACCGCCAGCAGTGTGAATTGGGTCTTAGATTTGCTGACACCTGAGTATTTCTTACCTTACATGGCTGTGCCTCAAGACTGGCCTTTAACTGAAAATGGTAAACATAAGTTAATTATATACCGTATATCCGCGGCCATAAGTCGAATTTTTGAGACTCAAATTTTGGTGTTGAAGCAGGGACTCGACTTATGACTGAATGACAATCTCTCCTAAGGCTATATTTTACACGCGACAAACAGTTTTAGGGCTAATGCAAGTCTGTTGTAACTACAGCCTATTCCAGGAGAAATTACAACCGTTTTGCATATATAACCATCGACTTGTCAAGAGGTACCTCATTGTAAAGTGTGTGTACAGTACAGTTACTACTGGTCACGTATTTGTAACTTTAAATGCAGATGTAGCAGACAATGTTGGAAAACGTTGTGAGAAATAGAGATACTGCTTTTTATCAGCGATGCATCCTTTCCTTAATTTTTTTTTTATCTAGTTTCAAAGCCGTAAACAAAGGAAAAATAAATATCATACCCTTTAAAATCCTTTTTAATTCAAAGTTAATTTGTCCAATTTAAAGAAAATGTAGTAATTTCTCCTTTTGTCAGAGCTCTATCAAGAGAAGTCTGCTGCAGATGCGTATAAATGCATGTGAAAATGGGTAAGAGTGAAATCTATATAGACCTTTATTTCCGCAAACCATTTTCCCCAACAAATGAGCTACGTCATAAAAAAAAGAGTACGTGCACTTTAATCACACAAGTAAGCTAATAGGATCGTAGATTTAACATTAATTTATATGGGTGTTTTTCATTTGTCGCGTCTCAATCCCAGCTGGTAAATTAGTGACGTCATTTATTTGAGCCCTGTGTTTTTCACTCGACAAACAGTTTAGTTATAGGGCTAATGCAAGTCGGTTGTAACTACAGCCTGTTCCAGGGGAAATTACAACCGTTTGCATATAACTATAGAGTCCAAACTTCTTTCCATAGACCTTTACGACCCTTGTCTTCACCACTCTGTGAATTACACACACTTTTAATAAACTTCGTCAATGCAATTACTCATTCCTGTGTTTGTTTTACTTTTAACTAATCATTTTTTGAAAACAATGAAAGGATTAATTTTCATGTGTGAAATCGGACAAATGTGTCTTAAGGGTTGACATCGACAAAACCCTTTGTTCGAGTTTCGCGCTTTTATTTTTATAGATTTAAACATATATTAAGAAATTTGGACTAGTTAGTTGGTTTGGCTTATTTGGATTTATAAAATCAGGTTTGTGCATTATTATCATAATGTATCATTATCCAGTTTTACATCGAGAAACATTTTTTTTTTAAATTTTTTGCCGAGATTTTTAAAATGTCGACCCCCGACTTATGGCTGGGAGTAACCTCAAAACCGCCGAAATTGGGGTCAAACTGGACCCTCGACTAATGGCCGAAGTCGACTTATGGCCGCGGATATACGGTAGTTGTTAGTGGTGTTGAATTATTTGTAAAACGGGACCATTCTGTTTTGATGTTTAACCCTTTCCCTCATACAACTTATTTGCAGCAGACGACTTTGAACATATTTTATCAAAAAATGGAAAATCTCTATAATTGAATGGATAACCAATGACTAAGTGGAAAACATTGTGGCCAAATGTGAAATTGCTCAAAAGTCGTCTACTACTATTGCGTTAAAATGCGTCTGCACGTGGGAAAGGGTTAACGTTGTTAGGTTTGAATACAACCACTTAATCAGCTAAAATTCATTAGGAATACTTCTTTCTTATTAGAATCAATCTACGTATCCGAAATTTAAGTCAGCTTAAATCTCAAACAGAATGACTAACGTAGGGCTTTAAAGCCTCAAATGGCCACTTTATTTAACCCTTTACCAGATATAACAAATCTGTAGCACGACTTTGAAATCATCTGCACGAAATTATGAAAATTCTCTATAAATGAAAGTGTAATTATTAAAAAGAGTTGGAAACATTATGGCAAAAGGAGAAATTGCTTGTTTTGAGTAATTGCTCCTATTGTAACTGTTTTCAATAGGCGTCAGAAAGCATCTATATGACTCATATAATGAGGGAAAGGGTTAAGGGCATTGCTAGATATTAGGTGTCCAGGAGCTATCATATGTATTTTTTCCCCGAAACGAGACATCTCGTCTTGTAAATTTTATAACACCAAACAGATTCAAAATGTCTATTACGCACACCATATTTACAGCCGATTCTTGGCGATAGTGTGCGATAGATAAGGGTAGGTCACATGACCGTCATACTTCGAGATTTAGGCCAATCACTATCTAGAATGCATACCACCAGATTTGACACTCGATCATGCCTTCAAACCAATCAATACTATTTTTCAGTTAAAGAAGTTTAGGGGAAAATAATTTCAATAAACCACTTATTGACTTAATAAAAAAAAAAAAAGGATATTATTAAAGAATGTCCCTATATTAATTTAATTGTCAAAGATTGTTATTTTGTTTACACGAATCTATAGGAAATTCTTTTTTAATTGCTGATTTTTGCCATAAGGATCTATCAGATTCACAGTCAGCTGTCAAAAAAGACCTATAAATCTAAATCACATTTTTGTCCATTTTAGTTAAATTCTTTTTAAGAAGAAAAACTAAGGAAGACGGAAGGAAAAAAAACATATTGTAATGGGTTTTCGTGCAGTCTCTTCTTTCTAAAAATTGGAAATGTCATTTAAGAAAGTATTACCTACACTCATTCTTATTTGTTTTAAAAGTTATTATGTAAAAGTTCAGTGCACTAAATGTGTGTTCATAATACAACTTACTAGATATAATAGTGTATTTATTGGTCTTTAGATTGAAAGCACTGACAGACAGACTCAATATCAGAAATTATTCCTGCTACCACAATGCATGTGGTTTGATAACATGATTCATTCCATATGGGAATCTAATGAATCATGGTCAAGCCAATCTTTTTGATAAATTTGATGCTGGATAGATTATGACACATGACTAGAGAAAATAGCATAATAAATGTCAGAGGGTACCAGTATTTCCCAAAGTACACATAATTTAGGTTTGTAAGAAAAATGGTCTGGCTCCAAAGTCCAATGAGTTGAAAATGGAACCAACTTTTTTAATTTGGCGAAAGTGTTGGCGCAAAGGACAGATAAGCCAGGGAGAACCCTGATACATATTTTTAAATGTGGTCTTCTATTGCTGGAGGGAACATATGTTTGTTACACCCTCTGGCAGTGGAAGACCCGTTATCTATAATGAGAGACCATTGTTTTACAAATTTATTCAAATCTGATTTGTTTCAATCATAGATTTTTTAAATGAATTTTTCTTATCTTGTTGCACTTTTGTGTTTCCTTTCTTGGTCAATGTTTAAGACTTATAATAAGCCTTATTTGACGGTCAGAAATCAGAGATGTATATATGCATAACCCTTTCGCAATGCAACCCCATCTCTGAAGGCAGACTAAGCGAAAGTCGTTAGTCCTTGAAGGCCCAAACCCTACCCACCAGTCTCAGGTGTGGGTAGGTAGGTAGGAAGGGAAATTCTTTTTTGTTTACTTTAAAAGAAAAATAGAGGGTTCAAAATGATTTCACCGTGTAAACAACTTTAAAAATGAAAGACTAAGTTTGGTAATTGTCAGACACATATATATATATATTTATTTTTCATTTATTGTTCTGACACTGGCATGTTTTGAAGTTTTATTTCACATTTTTACCCCCTGTCAGAAATGGCTGCATGGACCCCAACATTTGAACATCAAACTTACCATTGAAGGATGAATTTTGTCATTGTCAGATATAAACATTGTGTTTATCATATCATATCATAAGGATCAGCCAGATAAACAGGAGAAAATTCTCCTGTGACAAGCAATTCTGCATGAATGACACCAGACTAATTATAAAAAAACAAACTCTGACAGGCGCTAAAAGACGGGATCATACCTTTAATGGGACACCAAGAGTCAGAATTCAGGAACAAAACTTTCAAGATACGGGAATACCTATATCATAAACAACGTAAATTATTTGTATCGGGTTTGCGATCCAAACATTATGTTCTTAAGTCGCCAAAATATAATTAATGAAGCTACATTTTATCCGATGTGTAAAGGTTTCAGGCATTTTGTAAAGAAGTCTGTCGTAAGTGTAGTGTCATAAACAACATAAATTATTTGTATCTGGTTTGCGATCCAGACAGTACGTTCTAAAGTTGCCAAAATATAATTAATGAATCTACATTTTACCCGCCGTGTAAAGGTTTCAGGCATTTTGTAAAGAAGTCTGTTGTAAGTGTAGTGTCATAAACAACATAAATTATTTGTATCGGCCAAACATACACACTCTTTACAAGTATAATTGAGGTATTGTCTTTTGATTGGTTAATTCCAAATATTACGACACCCCCATGCTACAGCATTTATTATGAATCCCCTATAAAAAAATATCTGAAAATTTCTCATTTTCTCAATTATTGAAGACGATTATCTCATTAAACCAGGAATAGATTCACAATATTATTTATACTATTGAAAGGGTTAAAACATAATTCGACTTCCATCTCATTTACATCGGATACGCATTTAATGTTTAATCAGGGGGGGGCGTCATAATATTTGATATGACAATCGGTTCTTTGATTATGCAAATTGGACTAAAGGGTATGATTTTGATTGGTACTACGTCATTGTGTGTTAAATGATTGGATTCTTCAGCTTTTTATGCGGGGGATTCAGCTGTGCTGAATACCTCCGTATATTGTCATGCCCAACTTTATACAGGAAATGAAAATTTGTAAATTTTTTGTGCTGCCCTCTGTTTTTTCAAAATGGACAATATCTCTTGATTGCCCAGGGATCAGTTAAATACATTTTACAACAAGCTAAACAGTGTGCACATTATACAAAGTAAACATACACAATGTAAAGTTTAGATTCATTAAGTTGTATACATAATTTAGAAATTTAAGTATAAAATATAACACAAAGTAACTTCATTATATAAAAGTATAACAATTTGCTTCTGCAAAAATAACAAAATGTAAATTTAAATTGAAACCATTTTTTGTTTGAGAAAACCCCTATTCATAGCGTTTGTTGTATTTTTACACAACAGGTAGAAATGTTCAATTTAATCCCTAGTCATAGCGTTTATTGTATTTTTACACAAAGGGTAGAAATGTTCACTTTAAATATATAGGATTTTACGCCACTTCCAACATTATTTCAGTTATATCGTGGCGACAGTTCACCTATTCATGATCCCTTGGTAAACACACCAGTACTAGGCAAGGAAATATGCCTTGCAAAAGGGCACTCCAGCATGACCGTTGCACTTTAATGATGCTGTGTATCACATTTAAAACACATGGCTGTCAATGTTCAAGGTTACTAAGAGCTCATAAGTCTGTATAAATGCTTCTGACAAATAATGAACTCTACATGTTGCCCCGTTGTATCTAGTTAATTAAATGCTCCACTGTTTGCTTCATCCCCCGCATTTTAGTACTTCAGTACTTTGACATTTTAATGGATATACACTCTCAGTTGTCAAATTACTGATTACGCAACTGTGTATATCGAGAACTGTATACATTGATTCGACAATTAAGTCCTTCCAAAAGGAATATGTGTTTAACCCTTTCCCACATATAGACTCATTTACAGATGAAAACATTGTGACAAAAGAAGAAATTGCTCATAATTGCACCTTTTCCTACAATGTATTTCGTTTCATTCATTAACTTTACTATATAAAGAAAACAAACAACTCCTAAAGACATGTAAAATGAAGCCTATAAAATATATACATAAATTGTCCAAGCTAATTTTATTAATGAAATATAGTTTCTTTTAATCTGACTTTACCCTATCCCACTTGCAGATAACTTTGAAATCATTGTGGCAAAAGGAATAATAGCTCACAATTAGCTATTTATACTTTTGCAACAATGTTTTCAACTATATAATTATTTATTAATTAATAATTATGCCCCCACCATTACCCACCCCCATTCGAAGAAAAGGGGTATATTGCTTTGCACATGTCTGTAGGTATGTCAGTCGGTCTGTACACCAAAGCCAACTTAACAATGCCTTTAGTTAGTAACAACGCAATAAGCGACTTGCCCGATGCGATTTACGACTTGTCCCGGACGTCAGGCTATGGGATTTGTACAGCCCTGCCTACACATTTTCCTGATGTCATAAATTATATTTATTTTTTGTTTTTATGTATTCTTTTAACTTTCTCTCTTTTGATCCCCCACCCCTTTCTACCCTCTTGATTAAAAAGTTTTTTCTACACCCCTTTGATTGACTCACTTGGCTATTTAATTCTACATTGCAAGGGTAAATAAATTCATAACTGACAGTCAATTCAGCTCTAGTTTAACAAGTAGAATAGTTGTTTTTTAAACACTAGCTTTATTATTAACATATACTCATAGGAATTTACATTTTTAACTACCTGTTGCATATCTAGAGGTTAATATTACTTTAATTTTAAAAAGGTGGTCTGATAGTGTCTTTTTTTAAAAAGGAGATCCCGGTGTCAACCTTTTTTAATGAAACTTTTTTGTTTACCTCCGATTCAAATAGACTTATCGTGCCGGTCCCTGTTCTCGAACCGTACATATTCTTGAACCTTTAGTTTAAGGACTGGTTACATACGTAATAAATTGTATGTGAACCAATGCTTTGTTTACTTACCATTAAATTGTTGAATTTATTGGTCAGTATTGTTGGTTTTTGACATAAATTCATAAATATTCCCATGAGCCCTGATAAATGTTAAGAGGTTCGAGAACCGGTGTCTCCATAATATAACTAGTAACATGAACAAATATTTCTTTTAAATTAAACTTTGGTCCGTTTCTTAGGAAGAATAGTAAACCCAAAACAACAGCTGCTCGCCAAATAGTTAATTATGCATGGCGAGGTTAAATAAACTTATTTAAGTGCAGTTATTGTGCTCAGGGACACTTCCCTGTTGTGCTGTATGGCGCAATCTGGTATTTAAAAACATGACTACATTACTTACTGCTCGTTTTCCTGGCGAGAACTGTGCCATTTCAGACTGAAAAAAGAAAAGTACAAATCCTGTAAGGATGGTTTGGGGGAATTTTTGAAGATGATACGGTTTAGTAGTAAGTATAATCTTGCGAAAGGCCCCGGATCTAACTGAAAGCGAAGACCTAATATCAATAATGTTATTAGGTCTTTGCTGAAACAATGAATTTGAAATATCGTTCAGTGCAAACTTTTGTGAAGGGTGAAATAACTGGATTATAAATATACATTTTACGCCACCTGTTCACCCAAAACGAATGTTCGATAAGAAAAAGTATCTGTATTCTTTACTTGTAACTATAAATTTATTATAAATAAGAAGTATAACTTGGATAAATCTTCGATAAACTTACCTATATAGAGAGCTCACAGATATGCCGCCATTTATTTTTCTTTCGGGAAGGTCTAAACTGCGGACGCGATCTACGGACAAATGGAATACGGAAAAATGCAATATAGAGGGAAAATGCGGACAATAAAGAACATAGAGCGAATCTGCGGACGGTATGATTTTGGTGTAAAACTGTTTAATTGGAGATGGGAAAATGTGTTTAATTCGTTACGTCTGATCAGGGACAATATATACACGGTCCCTGGTTTGATCATATTCGGGATTTCCCTTTGTAAATATATAATGTGATACATATAATGTAAAACCACTTACACAGATCCTCAATAAATCAATGACTAGTGGGGAAATACCAATTCCATGGAAAAAAAATAATGTTACACCTATCTTCAAATCAGGAATCAAACATAAACCTGAAAACTACAGACCAATAAGCATAATTGCTCTATCTGCTCAAATATAATGCAGAAAATAGTCAAACACAAAATTACTGAGCCCATGACAAACAACCATCTATTCTCTAAACATCAATGTGGATTCATGAAAGGGAAATCTTGCCCATTACAATTACTTGAGGTACTAGAAGACTGGACCAATGCCCTTGACAACGGTAACGAGCTAGACATTTTATTCTACGACTTTAGGAAGGCATTTGATACTCTACCAATCGTCAAACTATTTGCCGATGACACAAAAACATACAATGTTGTAAACTGTAAAGCGGATCATGAGCTTATCCAAAGAACAACAGACCAATTTAGCGACTGGTCTCACACATGGGACCTTGAATTTAACTCAAAAAAATGCAAATAACATCTAGGAAATAACCAACAAACAGGAGACTATTTTACCAAAGGCAGAGACTTAAGCAGAGAAGCAATCACAAACGTAGGGGAAGAAAAAGATCTAGGAGTCATCGAAGATAAAAAATTAAAATTTCATTCTTACATTACATCGAAAATTAAAATAGCTAACAGAAACCTAGGAATCATCTTCAGAACCTTCACCTACATGGATAAAACTATATTTCTACATCTATACACATCACTGGTCAGACCCCATCTGGAGTATGCGAGTACGGTATGGTCACCACATCTGAAAAAACACCAAATTGCTATTGAAAATGTCCAAAGACGAGCAACTAAACTATTATCCAATATACAATTTCGAACTTATACCGAGAGACTAAAATATCTAGGAATTCCGTCACTAGAATACAGAAGACTACGAGCAGACATGTAACACGTATTCAAAATAAATAACAAGTACGACTCAACCTCAAATGAGGACTTGTTAGTACTCTCAATCTACACAAGAACAAGAGGAAATAGTCCCAAATTATTTAAAAAAACAACCAAAACACCGACATGCGAAAAAATGCCTTCAGCATAAGGACCGTGGACCCTTGGAACTCGCTCCCAAACGATGTAGTAACAGCTCCAAGTATTAATGCCTTTAAAAATAAATAAAACAAAAATTGGATAAATCACCCTTCTAAATTCAACCCATGCTGCAACTTTTTTACTTGTCAATACATACAAGTAACCACACAAGAGATGGACCATAAGAAGCCTTAGGCTTTCCGGCTGTCTCGGAACCGTAAGTAAACCGTAAGTTGATTGCTTTTATCAGTGATATAATTTAAGGCTGTGTCTCCTGCCAAGTACGTTTTTTTTTTTATTTGTCTCATGGCGGCCATAATGTGTTAGCATCTGGATATCGCTGGACAAGAACAGCTTTCTTTGGGAAATAGTGTAATAGAATATTTAGCGTTATTATCATTGATCATGAACGTAGGGCCTACCCATACTTGGAACTAAATCTAAAACAATTTTATTTTCAGCAAAAGTTTTCACCGCCAGGGATCTTTGTGACATTGGGCCTTTATTATATACATAATTAAGTGGAACTTGAGGACAATAATGAATATCAAGGAATTGCTGACAATATAGAATAAGAAGGAAAATGCGGACACTATATAATAAGAAGGAAACTGCGGACAATATAAAATAAGAAGGAAACTGCGGACAATGCATGAGCCGTCGTGACAGAAAACCCAAATGATGGACTCTGCTTTAAGTATCGAACCGAATCAAGCATGCCGCGCAGGCTAACCTGGGCAGACACTTTTCGCCTCCTTTGGATATTTTGTTTCAGGAATCATTACTCTATGGCCTACCTCTATCCCAATGAGACGGAACGTGGTGGCCCGGATAAGCTTGCACGGACTGCGCAGGCTGATCAGGGTCGATACATAACGCAGAGTCTATAATGTTGGTTTTCTCGCGGGACGGCTGATATATTAAAGTTAAAACTGCGGAAACTATAGGATATAGAGAACATTGGTATTGGTTTTATTCTGCGGACAATATAGAATGTGGAGGAAATTGGTATTGGTTTTATTATGCGGACAATATAGAAAGTAGAGGAAACAATAAAGAGGGAAAAAACGGACAATATAGAATAGGAAGGAAAATGCGGACAATATAGAATATAGAGGAAATTTCGGAGAGCATAGATACTGGTCCTATACTGCGGACAATACAGAATTTGAAGGAAAATGCGGACAATGTAGAATAGGAAAGAAAATGCGGACAATATAGGATAAGAAAGAACATGCGGACATTATAAAATATAGAGGAAATTGCGGAGAGCATAGATATTGGTTTTATACTGCGGACAATATAGAATTTGAAGGAAAATGCGGACAATATAGAATAAGAAGGAAAATGCGGACACTATAGAATAAGAAGGAAAATGCGGACAATATAGACCAAGAAGGGAAATGCGGACAATATAGCATATAGAGAAACTTGCATAGGTATTGGTTATTTTACTGCGGACAATATAGATTGTAGAGGAAACTGCGGACAATATAGAAACAAAAAGGAAATTGCGGACAATATGGAATAAGAAGAAACTGCGGACAATATAGAATGAGAAGGAAACTGCGGACAATATAGAATAAAGAGGAAAATGCGGACAATATAGATTATGAAGGGAATCTGCGGGCGGAAAAGGTATTGTTTATACACTGCGGCAAGTATAAACTGTAGCGGAAACTGCGGACAATATAGAATATAGAAGAAGCTGCGGACAATATCATTTATAAAGGGAATCTGTGGACGGAATAGGTAATGGTAACATATTGCGGTCAATATTAGTTCTATACTGCTTTCAATATAGAATGTATTAAGGAAACTGCGAACAATATAGAATAAGAAGGAAAATGCAGACAATATAGAATAAAGAGAAAACTACGGACAATATAGATTATGAAAGGAATCTGCGAATGGAATAGGTATTGGTGATATACTGCGGACAATATAGAATGTAGAGGAAACGTCGGAATATATAGAATAAGAAGGAAAATGCGGACATTTTAGAATAAGAAGAAAACTGCGGACAATATAAAATAAGAAGGAACATGCGGACAATAAAGAATATAGAGGAAACTGCGGACAATATAGATTATAGAGGACATTGCGGACAATATAGAATATAGAGGAAACCGCAGACAATAAAGAAAAAGAAGGACAATTCGGACAATATAGAATAAGAAAGAAAATGCGTACAATATAGAAGAAAGAGGAAAATGCAGACAATATAGATTATGAAGGTAATCTGCGGGCGGAAAAGGTATTGGTTATATACTGCGGCAAGTATAGACTGTAGAGGAAACTGCGGACAATATAGAATATAGAAGAAACTGCGGACAATATAATTTATGAAGGGAATCTGTGGACGGAATAGGTATTGGTAATATACCTCGGTCAATATTAGTTTTATACTGCTGTTAATATAGAATGTAAAGGAAAGTGCGGACAATATAGAATGAGAAGGAAAATGCAGACAATATAGAATAAAGAGGAAACTGCGGACAATATAGATTATGATGGGAATCTGCGAACGGATTAGGTATTGGTTATATACTGTGGACAATATAGAATGTAGAGGAAACTTCGGACTTTATAGAATAAGAAGGAAAGGCGGACATTTTAGAATAAGAAGAAAACTGCGGACAATATAGAATAAGAAGGAACATGCGGACAATACAGAATATAGAGAAAACTGCGGACAATATAGATTATAGAGGAAATTGCTGACAATATACAATATATAGGAAACCGCAGACAATATAGAAAAAGAAGGAAAATGCGGGCTATATAAAAGAAAGAGGAAAATGCGGACAATATAGATCAGAGATGTAATCTGCGGGCGGAAAAGGTATTGGTTATATACTGCGGCAAGTATAGACTGTAGAGGAAACTGCGGAAAATATAGAATATAGAAGAAACTGCGGACAATATAATTTATGAAGGGAATCTGTGGACGGAATAGGTATTGGTAATATACTGCGGTCAATATTAGTTTTATACTACTGTCAATATAAAATAAGAGCAAATTGCGGACTGCATAGAAATTGGTTATATACTGCGGACACTATAGAATGTAGAGGAGCTGCGCACAATAAAGAAGTAGAAGGAACATGCGGACACTATAGATTATGAAGGAAATCTGTGGACAGAATAGGTATTGGTTATATACCGCGGACAGAATAGAATGTAGAGGAAACTGTGGACAATATAGAATAAGAAGGAAAATGCGGACAATATAGAATAAAGAGGAAACTGCGGACAATATAGATTATGAAGGAAATCTGCGAACGGAATAGGTATTGGTTACATACTGCGGACAATATAGAATATAAAGGAAACTGTAGAACAATTTACTCACCGAGAAAAAAGGAGCTACATCAAATAAATCGTCTTCTCTCAAACAGTTCAACGTTCCATATCCAGGATAAGAAAACAGAGACAAATCGGCCTTATCCAAATAGTCAGATAGGTATTCTTATTGACTATGACCTATAACTAGAGTCATATTTGTACAATTAGCAAACAAAGACAAAGATACAATTAGAGCTACACTGACTTCTTAAAAAAACAACTAATACAACGACAGTGAAATAATTCAGTTTCTTTTAAATGTCTATTATTTTATTTTAATTTGACAAATAAGTATTATTATATTACAATCCAATATAAACGTATCTTACAAGCTATATAAACCTAGAACATGTACTGTTAATATTGTAATGGATATAATTGTACACGTTCAGATGTGACTTGAATTCATTTTCATAGACAATTATGTTGAATCAGCCATTCAGACATTGATTGCCAATCTGATAATTGGCACTATTTAAATGTGTTTCTCCCATAACATTAAAAACGAGAAAAATGTGTTAATGAACAAGGTAATAAAACGGCCGACAATTGCAGTATCAAACTTTCAAATAATTAAAAATCGTCATTGTTATAATTTTTTCTTACAATATATAATAACATATTATAGAGTCCGCATTTTCACTGTATATTGCATCTGTCCGCAGATCACGTTCGAAATTTAAACCGCTTTTACCGCGCGTGACGTCACAAGAAATTTTCAGTATAAATGGGGAACAAAAAAAAAAAAACACACAAGTGAAATGTCGGGATTTTGTGTAAGAGTGTATCGTGTTAGCCAAAAAAACGGTAAACGGGGAATTTTTTTATTCTCATGGGGAATCAATTATTTGTATTTAAAACACAGCTAGAAATACATTTGACATGAAATTGCAAAACGGGGAATTCACCGTTTCCCGGTTGTTTCCCAGTTCGTTGGTGTGTATTCTCGCGAAGTTCCCCAATTTGCAGCTACTACAAGTACACACACACACACACACACACACACACACACACACACACACACACACAGACAGACGGAAAAGCCTGACAATAAGGGATACCTAGGCGAATCGCAATACATATGGCACAATGCTCGTCATGAGATAAACAGGGGAGACAATGTACCACTGTTAAGGCCGTACTAATTATTGACTAATTTGACTGTTATCTGCTCTTGTTATCATTTTGATAATTACCGGAAGTTACCGGACATTTACGTGCAAGTTGATATTTTGCTGCATTATCGTGTTTTTTCATTCCATTCATTGTATCTAAGTTTGGTCAGCTCTTCTGTGAAAGTGTGGGATTTGGTCGAACTTCTTCTGCTTAGCGCTGAGATATCTTGCTGATCTTTAATAAATCACAATGTCGTTAAACGTCTGTCGCGCTTCGGAACTTACACTGCAGATTTATATATTAATACGCATCCAGGGTAATAAAATGAACACTTATATTTTCATTATCATCAATTGCAATCTTTTAAGTAATCTACTCCCTTACACATAATGGTAGGTTGTATTAATGTGCTTCGCTTCAAAGATTTAAAGTAGCTTTAAAATACATTAAAGCTACAATAAAATGTATTTTGATTTTAATAGTATATTAACTGTCTTGTTTACTTCAATATTTTACTTATTTGCATTTTTGTCACGTATTTCAGATAACATTTTCAAGAATACCATTTCACCCTTGAAAATGAATAATTTGGGCATATCTTTATTAGTTAAATTGGGGGAAAACAAAGTACAGCGATTTACACAATATTGAAGAATTATTGTTAGCCAAATATATATTAATAGTATTTTAGTTAATTACTCAATATACGATACAATGCACAATACAATTTTTTATTGCCACCATTTTTTTTGGAGATATCGTAAAATAAGTTTTGCAATACACAAACAAATTATACAATTTCCAAAGAAAAAAACAAACAAATATATTAACCGTCAGATGATAAAAAGCTAACCACTGTGGAAAATCTGTCACCCTCCACATTCCATCAAATGGTGAGTACTACATGAACGAAGTACATTAATGTCTGCACATATACAGAAAACGAGGACCTATTCATATACTTAAATGTGAAATCACTTACCAGATATCAATTCAAAATTATAATGACTAAGGCTATACAATTCACCCAAACCCTGAGATACTTCAAATCACCCATTTTCAGAGTAGGCGGGGCTTCACATCTAGCTAATTTGGGAATAAATAGAGTTTAATTAACATTGTTTTCGTGATACGGGATTTAAATCCCAAGTGGAAGAGATTCTTGCGATATAAAAACGAGTGCGCCATAGCGCACGAGTTTTTATATATGCAATAATCTCTTTCACGAGGGATTTAATTCCCAAATCATAAAAACAATGTTTATTAAACTATATATTATATACTTGGCGATAATTTTCGTTTTTAAACGACAATATCCCTGTGTAGCTCATTTATTTTTAGCTCAGAAGCGGAGAGATCTGAATGACGTAATCTGCCAGTTTTGCAGTGACGTCACTACGCGCGCACCGACAAATGTGTACATTGGTTGAAATAAAGGTGTCATGTCGATTCAAGCTCTTATTTGCAGATTTAAAAATGCAATTGTGGATTATTTAACTGTTCATCATGGAAATAAAGTGTTAAGTAGTGAAAACGGAGCTTAAAAATGTTTAACGATGAGTTTATTTTTATCTTGAGGCGTTTATAGAGATTTAAAAAAGTAGTTTTAGTGAGCTATATCGCACACTAGGCGTTATTGCTCCGTAGACAAAAAGCATGTTATAGGTTTTCTCAAGTTGGGAAATCACCATATTTAATCATTGAGGCGGTATATAATATACGAAGATAAAACGACGCTACGGTATGATAGGCCGCTGTTTCGCCAGTCAAACGTTTTAAAAGTCGTAGGCAATCGGTTGCCTCCAGAAGGAAGATTTTTTCACAAAATCTGCTATGTTATGGGTTTTTTATAATGGACAATTGCAGCCAATATTATGCTATTATTGTGTTTTTAAGAAATTGTAATTAATAGTAAAACATATGTGATAAAACAGTCTTTTTAAATATCTGATGCATGCTATTCTCCCTACAATTCGAAATATAATGAGAAATCTAAACTGGTGAATCGAGTGAACTGCAGTCTCTTGGAATTGATAGAGAGCAGGAGTCCATACACAGTTAGCCAAACCAACCTTTACCACATACAATACATCTGCAGTAATGAAAATGTGTCATCTTGCCATCATTAGTCTTAATATATATACACAGGTATAGTACTTATATTAAGGACTAATTTCAGGATTTGTGAAATTCCACAAACAAACTTAAAGATTTTTTGGTCAGAATATTTGAAGTTTTGTATTCATCAATAAAACCACAAAACAGACAATTTGGGAATTACTTGCAATAAAAAGCAATTTTATCTTTACCCGGTTAATAGCAACATTGGATACCTTTCCAACAATCTATTTTTAAAACATTGAGAAAATGGGTAAATTGTTAAAGTTTTCTCAACCTTATATTAATATAATCATACTTTCACAGATGTTAAAATGTAGTCCAATATGTTTAACAAGTAGACCACCATTGAAATATCAGCGAAATAATTTATTTTCATTGAAATTGTTTTGTAATTACTAACTTTATTTCGAACATATACTGAACCAAACCACTTGTTAATTTATTATTATTCTTTCTTACCATTTTTATAAAGAAAATAGCAAACTATTCATGTTTAAAATTGTATTAGGAGGAGCGCAAGCAAAATACGACTGAAGGGAAACCAATGACACATTTAAAAGAGTCAAATTCGAAATTAATTGGTACGAAATAACCGATTCGTGAACCATTTTTCCTTCGCAGAGTTGTCGTTCTTTATACTCACTTGATAGGTAGCGAGTGTACATTCAGTCCTATAACAAACAATCTTATCTCAGTTTTGTCTATTTTCATTTGTTTCGAGCAAAATTAACATCTTCAATCACCTATAATCAACCATTTAAAGGTGTGTGTATAAGGGTTTTTGAGCATCTTTGGAGGTATTCCAACTTGCGTCATTTTCTTTCCTTCGTATCATAACATAAAATAGTAAATACATATATTTATCACTCGGAGCAATCAGGTGAATTTTAAAAATCTATAAATAGACCGTAGATGAATGGTGCTGTCTTTTATTTTAGTTCTTAACTTGATTCGGGAACCAGAGTCGCTGCGTGGCCGCTTACGACATTTACACACTAGACCAAATTGAGATGGGTTTAAAACGCGTTGGTGAATACGGATTAAATCTAAAACGTGGACTAAATATTAAGATTTAGATTTAGACAAATATCTAAATTGAAAAGTTTAGTGAATACGGGACGAGGCTTCTTCGTCTAATTACTGCGTAATATATCAGAGCATGTAATTTTAAGGAACCAGACTACATTTACAAACTCAATAGAAGGGTTCTCTATTTTACTGTCTAGAGTAGATACAGTATGAATTTCGCTTAAATAAAAATGTACATACATTCAATTAATATACTGGCCTTTGTCTTTTGTTTTTAATTTGTAAAACTCACACATGTATATAGAGTGTAAAAGGGATGATTTAAAAGTCATTACCTTAAATTAATGTACTTAGAAAGGACAAAGAGAAATCAAGATATGTAGTCACGCTGGCAGGTCTAAATATTCTCCTTGACCGAAAATTAAAAGCATCCCTACAGGAAGCCGCCTCCTGGCGGCTTTCCAATAATTTTTGGAACTTTGCACAGCATTGAATGATTAATTTGACTTTCAAAAACCGTGCGGCAAACGGAGAAATTACTCATGATGACTAGCACGGAACAATCGAACACCGAAATTATTCGTAAAAACGAGATATTCGTAAAAATAGATCCTAATTTGTTTCAATTTATTTCAAATTCGTCTGCTG
The DNA here is from genome assembly GCA_031761405.1 of Serripes groenlandicus. Classification (NCBI taxonomy): domain Eukaryota; kingdom Metazoa; phylum Mollusca; class Bivalvia; order Cardiida; family Cardiidae; genus Serripes; species Serripes groenlandicus. The sequence continues at coordinate 20,954,860 of JASEVX010000001.1, forward strand.
CAGACATTTTCATGTTGGAAAGTTTTGAACATTTCTTCGACTTAGTGACTGATAATGTTTGCATCATGGCTATGTCAAGCAATACACAGATGTATTACCTCGACACCACTGACCAGACCTTGACCTTTTTACATAAGAAACAAGAGAAAGTTGATGCAACGCATCAATGTCGCCGGAAATCCATACTGCAGTTATGCATAACACTAACATTATAGTAGTTGAATAAACAGTTATCAACTGAGGGGCATATTGGAACATCAGGGGTGGGGTCAAGAAATGTATCATAACTTGCATTGTTTTGTCAACGAAGTGAATGATAATTGAAGCCTTTCATTGTTTATGATCAATCTCCATTCCAAAGTAGGTTGACCATACACACAACCAACTAATTATTGATCATAAACAGTAATGGAAATGAGTAATCATTAGTTTTAGTATGTATACAGTGCTTTCATTAAGGAATACTTATAAGATTTGTGAATTCCACATACACTTTTCAAGATGTTTGTCAGAATATTTGAATTTTATTATTTTTCAATAAAACCACAAAACAGACAATTTAGGATTTGCATGCAATAGCACGTCATTTTACCTTTCCCCTATTAAAGTCAACAGTGGACACCTTTGCAGGAATCTACTTTTAAAACAATGAGATAAGGGTTAAATCGCTGAAGACATGAGTTTTCTCTTTTTCTCAAAATGATATTAGCTTGGCATCCTAATTATATCATACTTTAACAAATGTTGAAATGTAGTCCAATATTTATAAATTAGACCACCTTCGAAATATAATATCAACTAAACAGTTAAATCTCATTGAAATTGTTGTATAATTTAAACTTAATTTCGAACATAAACTGAGCCATACATGTTAATTTATTGTAATATTCTTTCCTTCCTTTTTTATAATGAAAATAACAAACTACTCATGTTTTAAAATTATATTATGATGAGCGCCCTTGTGTCAATGATGCATAACAATATGCAGATCGGAAGCAATATGCTTTTAGGGAATTTAATGACACATTTAAAATTGTCAAGGACGAAATAATTTTGTACGAAAGACCCGATTCGTGACCTACATTCTTCTTCGCAGAGGTGTCGTTCTTGAAACTCTCTTTATAGGCAGAGAGTGTTCGTTCAAAGTCATTTTTCTATTAAAACCAGTTTTATCTCGGTTTGTTCTTTTCTTCATTTGTTTCGAACCAAATAAACATTTTAAATCACCTATAATTTACTATTTGTAAGTGAGTGTAAAGAGCGGCTCTCTGCAAAGGAGATTGATCTACGCAGTTGGTATTCGCGAGTCACGCGATCAACAGTTTTAGCTTAGAAACAGTTCATATTTTAGATATACATGTATAAACATTATAAAATTAATTCCTCACAAATCAAGACATCTCTTTGAACATGAAAATAACATTTAGTAAGTTAAGATTGCTATTTTAAAGGAGAATTCGACGTGATTAACGAATTATTTTTTCTCAAAAAATAATACAGTTAACGCGATCGTATTTTTTTCCGGAAGTCACGGTTAAACTACACTTCCGCTTAGAATACACATTCGCTGCACCTAAATAGTCCTAGTATTTTTTCGATATTAAAATGACTTCTACGTGTTATTTCAATACAGTGAAGTCATAATTATACTATCGAATCATCATAGATAATCAATTTTCTAGAAAATATCAAATTAACAGTACGCGCATATATATTTCATTTGTCGGCAGGTACGTATAAGGCACGAGTATGAATTTTAGTCGTATGCCCATTCACTAGAAGTCGACCCCACGCTGTATAGAACAATGTTAATCTCTCAAATATGCCACTACGCAGAGCTCAGTGAAACAGTCAGTGTGCATTTTAAACGCTCGCATCGCCGTTGTATCTCCTTTTTCCAACATGATAACGATGATCAAAGTGGCTTTCTAATTATAGAATCTATAACAGTTCGATATACACAGTTGCGTAATCAGTTATTTGACAACTGAGAGTGTATATCCATTAAAAGCTGAAGAATCGAATCATTTAACACACACAATGACGTAGAACCAATCAAAATCGTGCACTTTAGTCCAATTTGCATAATCAAAGTACCGAATGTCATATCAAATAGTATGACGCCCCCTGATAAAACATTAAATACGTATCCGATGTAAATGAGATGGAAGTCGAATTATGTTTTAACCCTTTCAATAGTATAAATAATATTATGAATCTATTCATGGTTTAATGAGATAATCGTCTTCAATAATTGAGAAAATGAGATTTTTTAGAGATTTTTTTAGGGGTTTCATAATAAATGCTGTAGCATGGGGGTGTCATACTATTTGGAATTAACCAATCAAAAGACAATACCTCAATTACGACAGACTAATTTACAAAATGCCTGAAACCTTTACACGGCGAGTAAAATGTAGCTTCATTAATTATATTTCGGCGACTTTAGAACACAATGTTCGGATCGCAAACCCGATACAAATAATTTACATTGTTTATGACACTTACGACCGACTTCTTTATAAAATGCCTGACACACGGAATGGCGAGTAAAAGGTAGCTTCATTAATAATTTCTGCGACATTAGAACATAATGTTCGGATCGCAACTACTCTTAGGGAAAAACAATTTTAGAACTTCATGTGATAATCATAATTAAAATAAAATAATAAAACATTCATCTTTGTTTAAGTAAATGTGTTCTATCCCAAACGATGCGATGCGGTTACGACGCGTAACGACACAAAAAGAGATGTAATTTCTCCCTTAAGTCTCCCCACTTCTCCCTAAAGTCTCCCCACTTCGCCCTAAATTGCCCGGAGGGGGAAGTCACTTCTCCCTAAAATTTAAGCCTAGTGAGAGCCCTGTAGATCATGGTTTACATACGCGCGCATTCAGTTAGCTTAATATATATACGAAAGTAATGCTCAAACGTTGTATCAAAGTACCGTGGTGCAATGGAGAGCGTGTAGAACTACTAATCATGGACTACTTATGGACGCGAGTTCGAGTTCTAATAGGAACTGTTCTTTTTTTTTTTTTTTAATTCTTATTTTATGCGATTTGTTAAACATTATAGATTTATATTAATTAATTCACTCACATGAAAAATAGTTATAATATAAGCCGAAATCCTGGATCCGCCCCTGGTGACGAAAACAAATCGAACTAACAATGTAAATCTCACAAATATGCCATGGGTGTTTTGACAGACTTTACGCAGAGCTCAGTGAAAGAGTTAGTGTGCATGTTAAACGCTCGCATCGCCGTTGAAATGCTACATTTACTAAAACTGTCAACTGATAAAAAAAAATCTCTTGACAAAAATATTAATAATAATAAAATAGACTAAATTGTGCAATAGCATGATCAATTGCATTCATAAATTAGATTTTACAAATGTTCAAAATAATTCGTTACCAGTACTTCAGTACTTTGATTTTTACTTGATATTGACACATAACAGTCTGCTTGCTGCAAGTCTCATGGGGACGGTTTTGTCTTCGTAAATAAAACCCAAAAAAGGAGATGCGAGTCAAAATAAAGAAACTACTAATACTTAAAACATCGGAATATTTATTTCATTTTAGATGTGTCATAACTTAGTGTTTTTAAACAAACGCAATTGTAATATGTTCAAGACATTTCAATTTGGTTTTGTCTAATAATAACTCCTCCTCCCATGTCATTTCCGAAAACCTATTAAAAATAGAAGTCGCGGGCTTCTGCCCGGCGACTAATAATCAATGCGGTGTAAATGACAAACATTTATCAATATACCCAATAAATAGTCTATTTTGTCATAAGATTGAGTATTACGCTATGGCAACCAATTAATGCATTTGATGACGACTATTTGTTCTTGTTTATATCAATATTTCACACAGGGTCGACTTTTGCTTTTAGTGAAACTGCTCCTTTTAATGACGGAAATACATATATACACACCTATAATTCGTCACCTTAGTGTAAAAACTCAATAAGTAAGTTTTTGTAATTTTTCAGGAGAGCATTTAAACTGATTGTCTTAAACGAAATAGTCCAAATAATATTTTCTGAAAAAGATTTGTAAAAATGCACTTATATGTTTACAGTGTGTATATACCACGTGACTTTTACGTCACAAATGCTACGGCGATCAGCAGTCTACGCCACTTACAGAGCCCTATCTCCGTTTGTTTGCGGAGTTTGATAAGTGGTTTAGTTTCTTCAAACACTGCGACGAACCTATTCTCAAAATGTATTAAGATCACCGACAGCCGGAGCATTATCAAAACTGGATTGTGAGAACAGGTTCGTCGAAGTGTTTGAAAAAACTAGACCTCCAACCAAATTTCTGTAAACAGCCGGAGATAGGACATTGTAAGCGGCGTAGACTGCACCATGTTTCATTAAAAAGGGTGAAGAAATAAAAAAGTTACCATTGTTTTTACTTCTTATCAAGATCAATTATTGCTGTCTGACGATGCAAATATGATGTCAAAAGTCACGTGGTATACACACACTGCGTTTATATTTCACTGAAATTGTTTGGTGCAATACAATTATAAGTGCACCTATCACTTTATTGCACTTGATATTTTGGAGCAAAAACTACATAAGTGCCATTTATCCTTTACTAGATGTGAACAGATTGACAAATATTGATTTATTATTACTCCAAGATTGATATTAACCCTTTCCCTCATACGACAATTCTGCAGCAGAAGACTTTGAACGTATTTTGTCAAAACATAGAAAATCTCCATAATTGAATGGATAACCTAAAAACATAGAAAATCTCCATAATTGAATGGATAACCTATGACTAAAAGTGGAAAACATTGTGGCAAAATGAGAAATTGCACGTTTTGTGCAATTTCTTCTTTTGTTACTATGTTTTCAAAAAGCCGTCTGCTACAGAGGCGTCCGAAAGCATTTATATGAGGTAAAGGGATAATATTTACTCTGTTCTATGGTAACCTAGGAAATGCTTTGATAAATCTGAAATACAACTGAATCAAGATTAAAATGCAACCAAATTAAATAATAAGCTTATATATTGTAAATTTAGATTTAGAATAAATAAAAGAGTTGCCTCAGTTTAATAATAATAATAATAATAGACTTCATTATATATTCAAGATACAAGCACCATTATGGAAATAATTTATGTAATTAACCGATGACCACCAGCGTGGTACCATGAAAGATATGTTGATTCAAATTTCTTTAATTTTTCGCAGTTCCTGATATGCAGTGGATTCCATATTTTTGGTCCAGAGTATGTCAAAGATTTTCTGTAAAATTCTATTCTTGGTTTAGGAATGCAAAGTGTATGCTGGCGCCAGATCTGGGTGATGGACAGGAGCAAACCTATAGTCCCCAAACAAATCTCCGACCGGTTAGGGACTAATAAGTAATATGTTCCCAATCAGGTAGCCAGGGAGACTAGGTTTTCTCATCATTTGACCGACCATCCAGTTTTATTTTGTCAAGGCCATATTTAAATCCTATTATGTATAATTCTCTTAAAAATGGAGAGATCTTAGAAGAAAATGTGAAGTATGACAAAATGAAACTTTTTAACAAATCTGATAAAAATTGAAAAAAATATTTTTCGACATGAGCATTATTTCCCTTTTCTGCAATGTTTCTGAAAGTTGTTTGCTACAGAGGTGTCAAAAGTTGTATATATTATGGAAATAATGAAGAAACAGAAATTAGTGTTATTTATGCAGCTGATGTGGTGCAATACATCACTATGTGCACATATTGTTTGTTTGCACAACAAAATAATATCAGTGTACTTATCACTTTATGCCTCTTTCTTATAAAAGCATATTTTGAGGTTGAATTTGGTTTTAATACTTTTTGAGGACATGTATCTTTATATCTTAAATCCTTTTATACAAAAAAGTGATTTTGTGAAAAAATGGACTTATTAAGTTTTTGCACTAAGTTGACGAATTGATATATAACTGTGCTCAAAGATCAGCATTAGCTCGAGTAATATTTAAAATTAACAACTTCTAATTAAATATTGGGATTCAGTTGTTCATAGATAGAGAGCCGGCCTCCTAATACACAGATCCAGCTGCGGATCAACATTTGGACGTTTTCCTTCACTATCAGCGACTGTTCACATAAACGTGCATGTTATTGTTTCCAAATACAGTCCAACCTGTGTTGTAATACCACTGCTGGGACGAGGACAATCTGGGCTTTGTTCACAGGTGGTCTTTAATTACAGGGCCAGTTATACAGGAAATGAGTAATTGTGAAATTGACAGTGTGGTTGCTATAGACAGGCAATTGCTAAACAGAAGTGGTCTTTCGCACAAGTTTGACTGTACATACAAGAGATACGATCATAGCATTTGAGCAACATTCATAAAACAATTGTACGTGACATTAAAATGGTTCTGAAATTTATTTTAATATTAAAGATGCTTTGGTGGAAAGAAGGTTGGTATAATTAGAGATGACAGTGATTCTTTTAATTTTAAAGACGTTGGTATACTTGCATATTGCAGCGTTTCTTTTAATTCTAAAGATGTTTTCATGCAAGCAAGTTGGTATACTTGCATATGACAGCGATTCTTTAAGTTTAAAGATGTTTTCAGGCAAGCAAGTTGGTGTACTTGCATATGACAGCGATTCCTTTAATCTTAAAGATGTTTTTAGGCAAGCACGATGGTGTAATTGCAGTTGACAGCGGTTCTTTTAATTTCAAATGTGTTTTCAGGCAAGCACGTTGGTATAATTGCAAATGACAGCGATACAGTTACTATATATGACGTACATTAAATAATTGATGTTAAACTCTTATAATATATCAAATAAAGACAGTAAAAAGCTCAGTATTAGGTGTTTTCATATGTACATAACCTAAAGAAATGCGTTATGAGGTTGGATTGTGAGCCGAATCCAACAATCAAATGACGCAATAGCTTTTAACTAGCCAGAGTGCTCGTTGTGTGTAAGGTAATTGAGAGTGCAACTTTGGTTCAGTATCCAGAAATCAGACACAGCAAGTTACACATATAAGTTGTAAGAACTTATAACAAATGCACGCAACTTTAAACTGAACGAACTATGGGTGCAACGCTTACAACACATCGGCACTGCCATCACCACAATCAACTACCGCAGCGACACCATCAACTACACGCAGCTTAAGGAGAGAAAGAAACGCCCTTGCCAAAACAATGTTTAATATATATTTACCTGAATTATTTCCGAGAAGGTCCGTCTGAATCACAAACAAACACACAAAGATGACCAATAAAACAACCCAAAGCACATTCAGTATGCTAAATCTCCCTATCTCGTCCAATACTGTATACTATTATAACACTATATATACGACTACGTTCAGCCTATGGACATGGTCGGTCACGGTGACTTTTTATCGGGATAATCACAGCTCTTTGGAAGCTTTACTTAAATGGTATATCCAGGGCCAAATTCCACCAACCTTAGCGCTAAGTAATACTTAATGGCATATTTCATCATTTTTGTTTCCCTTATAAAAATGCCTAACTATTTAATTTCTTATCAAGTTGTGTTAGTCAGTAAGGTTATTATTTATGTCAACTTAGTCATTTACTTAAAAACATACCACCATTCATGTATTAGAGAAACAAAAATGATAAAATATGCTTTTAAGTATTTTTAAAAGTATTACTTAAGAGCTAAGTGAGGTTATTGGAATCGACCCAGAATACAGAACAAATACTGATTTTAGGATAGGTCTGGTGTATCATGTTGCCATGCTCAATCGAAAACGTTCTGTCATCGACAGTAACCTCTAACTACCTTAACTCTTTCAGTGCCAAAGGCATTATTGAGGTTTTTGCAAACAATCGTGACGAGCTGTATCACCTGAAATCAGCATTGTTTGCCTTTTAGTTATTAAAATAGTCCAACACTTTTATTACATGAGAAATGGAGTCGCCCGATTGTGAACATGGAAGAGTTTACTTTAAACAATTCGGCGCTGAAAGAGTTAACAAAGTCGTTTAACTCTGTGACAGAGTCCAGCCTTTTTCATAATGTACTTTGAGATTAAAAGTTTACGCTGTTCCTTATCCTCTACCAAATACAACAAATCTGCAGCAGACGACTTCGAAAACATGTCGGCAAATCTATAAAAAAATATATAAAAGAAAGTACAATCATTACGATAAATTTCTCCTTTTCCTTTATAATATCGAGCACGGTGGTATTTATTTTTTTATCAGAAACATGTTATTTTCACGATTTCCCACATAATTCTGAAATGTTCCTTGTTTTTTCTTTTCCAATTCTAGTTTAATACTTGTCTTCTTTTCTACTCCAATCCAATTCTGAACTATTTCCTTGATTTGGCTCCTCAAGTTCTTAAATCTCCAGACTAGATGTCTATAACATTTTCAAACAGAATATGCCGTTTGGTCGGAATTCTTGTTGTACTGAAGGAATATTTGAGTAACATGCGTTCTCCAATTTCGTATTTGCTTGATCGTTTGGCGTTTTAAACTGTCGCCGGCGGAACGTTTCGTTTGGAGCATGTATATGTTGTTGAATTTCTTTTTCTGTTTAACGCCGTTGACACCGATGAGAGATTTCTTCGGGAGTTGACTTGAAATGCGGTCATTTTTCCGAGGACCCTTTTAATGCTCATATTTATTGAATATCCGATGTTTTGCACCCCAGTTACCCAATTAAAACCTTGTTTTCTCCTGCAATTCGTACAATTAAAAGGTACGCCCGTAATGTATATCAAAAGGGTTCATCCTAATACCAACTATATCAAGTCAAACTATCAAATGTCATTGTAGGGTTACAGCACTAATCGCTATCTTGACCTTTGGCCTACATTACGACGATCATCTGTGATAAACAGAAATACATTAAGGCGAATATATCTTTAGGTAACCGTATTCGGTTCGCCTTAATGTTTAAGATGTCACAGAAGTCATTTCAGTTGTTAAAACAACAATTAACTATAGGGAATAAAAGAATATACAATGGACTTTAAGAAACATGACTTTGGTCGTTCTTGTTATATTACAATACGATATACGGGCCATTGAAAAAAAGGGGCCTATATCTCGATGCAAAAGAAACATCACTTAAGTGCAATTCTTTTTAGTCTTTAATTTCTCAAAAATCTGTCGATAGTTTTCTCTTATGAACAGCAATATGACAAAATACACCTATACTAACGTATATTTTTTCTTGGCAAGACTTTATATTTACTTTAGCCCGGATAAAGGATTAAAATTCTTTGAAACCTATATGTTTTTGGAGATATACGAAGATTGATTTTCAACATATAGCAGCGGTTATTTTGAATACAATTGATAACTGTAATTACTGTTTTTCATTACATGTTTTATCATTTCAGACACATTCGGAGCCAGAACGACGATTTCAACCTGTATATCATTCACTGCTTAAAGGCAAGCTCAACATTAAATGAGATATGACTTTTCATATCGTGCAAACCCATGCATTGAGTGTAAAAAACATCAATTTTGATGTATTTTGGTTTATTTTTAGAATTGAACATAGTTGGTTAAGTTTTGCGTTTAGGTCACTTATATGCAAACTATCAAACCTAATACTTTGAAACTTGAAAAACGTTTTCATCAAATACCCTTCACATTGTATGCTAAGATAATGAGTGTGGTGTGTTTTTGGAGTAAAAAACATAAATTTTTATGTATTTGGTTGATTTGAGAATTGGCGGTGTTGGTTACGTTTTCCATTTAGGTCACGTACATGGAAACTATCAAACCTATTGTATGATAAAGATTCTGAGTGGGCCTGGTTTCTGGGGTAAAGTACATCAATTTTGATGTATTTTGGTCGATTTTGAGAATTGGACATAGTTTGTTAAATGTTGCGGTTTGGTCTCTTACATGGAAACTATCAAACCTATTACTTTAACATATGGAAAACTTGTTAATCGTATACCCTTCGTCACATTGAATGATAAAGATGTTGAGCGGGCCTGTTTTTGGGGTAAAATACATCAATTTTGATGAGAATTGGACAGTTTCTTCATTTTGTGTTACATTGATTTCAATCTTTTCCCAAACAATAAAAACATAGTGTTCTTCAATATATTATGAAAATCTTCAATCGGATTGTGTTTTGGGGGTCAAGGTCACTGTTACTAAAATTAGGAAGACAGTAATATTTTTTGTTACATTGATTTCAATCTTTTCCCAAACAATAAAAACATAGTGTTCTTCAATATATTATGAAAATCTTCAATCGGATTGTGTTTTGGGGGGTCAAGGTCACTGTTACTAAAATTAGGAAGACAGTAATATATTCAATATCTTTAGTTACAGTTGACTTAATGTACCAATCTGATCTTGACTGATTGTGACAGCCATCCAACGTGAAGATCTTCCTTATCATGTATATGAAATAGCAGTTGTGTGCGGTCATTATAATGTGTAAATATTCTTTCTGAATTTGAATATTTGTTACATAAAATAAATAAACCGTAAACGGATAATATCAGACGAGCGTCAGGCACCCGCAGGCGGTGCTCTTGTTAAAACATATTCTACTCTGAATTAGCTTCTCTGATACCAATAACGTGGTATAAGGCTATGATTGGATAACTCGCTACAAATATAATCACATTGATTGGTTGTTAAACACGACAATCAGCCGGTATAAGAAGAGGGGCAAAATGACATTCAGACCCACTCTTGCCCTCTGTTTTGGAGATGCAACTATTAAAAGATTATATTAATAGAGTGCATACTCTGAATGCATCAGTTGGTCAAGTACAGTCAATAAATAGGAAGACAATGTACTGTCATGAATGTACCTGTTAGGATTTCCGTAAAACCATTGGGTAATATGATCATTAAAAAAGTATTATGTGGACCGAATGTTAAATTCGGTTCAATTAATGTTCACAAGACTAACAAGAATTTATGATCTTGGAAATATTTCATTCTGGCCTGATGAATCATTACGTGTCTGTTATGGTGGGGCTTTGTTTTAGATCAATATGTATATATGCACTTCTGTATCCCCTCTTAACCGATTTTGATTTAACAGTTATTACTAACATCTTACAATTTATGACTTACAACTTATAAGCCGAGCCCCGGTAGTTCAGTCGTTAGCGACGCGGGCTGTCAATCCAGGGGTTGTGAGTTCGAATCCCTGCTCGGCCAACTTTCTTTCCGACGATTGACAAAAGTCAATGCGACATGCGTCATTCGTCTTCCACCAATGGGCTAAGTCTATGTGGATAAAGCAGCCAGTTGATTGGGAAGATTGTTGTGTGGAGTACTGGTGTGAGAAAACCAGGAAATGCATGAGTAGGTGAACTGGCCGACGTGATATAACTGAGAAATTGATAAAAACGGCGTTAAACCCCAATCAATCAATCAATACAACTTATAACTTATGACTAAACACTTAGAACTAAAGTACATGTATAATGATAACTCACTTTAACTTCGAAACACCAATTGTGTGATGCACCAGCAAATTTGTATAAATAATGCGCCCTGCATTATGAGCATTAGATGTACTCTCCTGTTGAACATTCTAGTCATCAGTTGGGGGCTTAGACCCTTTCGCACGTGTTTCTGGCAGTAAACAATGCCTTATAAATGCCTTTTAGTGTAAATACCCACATAGACTCATCAGCACATTCATTAACTGATGAGCCCTTCTGGCTGTCAGAACAGAACTACATCGCTGTTGAGCCCTTTAGTCATAACACAGTTTCTAATACTTAAACTTGAGAATTGGACTAGATATTATTTTTACAAATGTATTTCATACAGATAAGTCCAATTATGCCAGAAAAGTCATTTTCGGTCAAAACTGCTGATGGCCCTTCAGATTCTCAATGGACGAATTGTGTGAATGAGCCAGGAGCAATATCGGTTTTTCAAATTTTAGCTCTCCTTATTTAATAGTACCTGCCAACTATTTGTTACGGAAGCGCTGGGACAATTTTGATTTAACAGTTATTACTAAGAACTTACAATTTATGACTTACAACTTATAATTTATGACTAAACACTTAGAACTCAAGTACAAGTATAATGATAACTCATCAGTCAAAACGGAGTTCCTTTCATATTGAATGATGTTACATTTTCTTTGGAGTTTCTAGATTATTGTGATATGTTATACGTCCGTTGCATGTGCAGTGGTCCAAGCATAATTCCCGATACCTGGAACAGGACTCTCACACTGATATAACTGGTACAGACGTATATTTACAGATTGAGATACACGAAAAGTGCGTGCAAGCTGCTTGTGCGTCATGGATATTGCCTTTGAACATGTATAAGTCAATTGAAACGAATTCTTAAGAAGAACAATTTACGCAGACGACATCTGGTGTATAACCCATTGCCAATTAACGATATTATTGACGTTGTAAAGAGTGAACTGTAAACTAGTTGCTAAATTTCTTGGATATAGAGCTATGTGGCGTAGGTTGGTAAGTGATCACAGAATGCACGTTAAGCAAGTATTGCGAATTATTGCATACTTTCATATTGTTCCGTTCACATATATATATGCTGAGCGCAAAGCATTAGGAAAATATACTTCTACCATTGTTTAACGACTTTGGTGTGTCGCGGCTGGGGATCGAACCCGAAACCTCCCGTTCCCGAGGCGGACGCCATGACCATCGGGGACCATACGTGTTCCTTAATAATGACACAACAAGAATAATACAATGATGAACGTTTTGTTCATTTAATCAAGAAAATAAACAAGAGGCCCAATATCGCTCCACTGTCATTAGGCAAACAATTAACCACTAAAGCCATATAAGGAAAAACAGACTCGGGCCCCCTAGTGGACAGGTTTTTCTAACCAATTAGCATGGCTCGTTTTCAGACGACTTTTAAAAACGTAATGAGCAATTTCTCCCTGTGCTACAATGTTTTTACTCTACTTAATAATTACACTTTCATTAAAAAAAAGATTTTGACATTTTCCAATACATGTTTTTAAAGTGCGTCCAAATGCTGCAGAGCTATAGAGTATATGGGAAAGAGTTTAACGCTATGACTTAATATATAATACTTAAACCTTAACATCTAAGACTTAATATTAAATACTTATGACTTAATACTTAACCCTTAAAAGTTAAGACTTAATAATTAAAACTTAACAGTTAGAAGATTTTTAAACATTAAAAGTTAAGACTTAATAGTTAGTACTTAACAGTTAGAAGATTTTTAAACATTAAGAGTTAAGACTTAATAGTTAGTACTTAACAGTTAAGACTTAATAGTTAGTACTTAACAGTTAAGACTTAATAGTTAGTACTTAACAGTTAAGACTTAATATTTAATACTTAAAAGTTAAGACTTAATACTTATAAGGAATTAAATATTCGTATAAGGAAAAGAAAATGAAGAAATACGCTCTTAAGTGTTACTTAGTGCTAAGCATCATTGCAGGAATTGGGGCTACGTTATAAGTAATGTTAAAACGTTACATTCAGATGAATAAGGTGGAATAATATACATACATATAGACTTAATTAAATGTTCAATTTTGTTGGGAAGTCTGTGGCTGCTGGTCTACTATATGGATTATAATCAAGCCCCATCTTCATCACAATGTCTACAGCTGTTTTTGGGGGGGGGGGGGGGGGGGGGGGGGGGGGGTCAAATCCATCTGTTACAGCTTTTGTATGACCTGTGGTCTATTGAAAAGATGTTTTCTGGCTAAACGTCTCTTAAAAATGTAATATGACTACTGTTTGTACAGATAAGCAGCAGCTTGGGTAATCTTTTCAGCAATGCGACACTTTTCTGGTAGTGATATTTGTTTACATTGATCCAAACAGTAAGTCATCTAAATTAGAATATTGAGTGTACTCAGACACAATGTGTAAATCATTATTATTAAATGAATGTGCTATAAATAAAACTATATTTGAATATCTTATGCTGCTGAGAACATTAACCTCACGTGCAAGTGCTTTTTGTACCAATTTTCACTGTTTTAACTGCCACAGGTGTGCACAGCCAATGGGACTTATGTACTGTTACAAAGCTTCCTTATACACTTTGCGGTTCCTTGGTAAGGTTTTAAAAGGGATATCTGGCACATTACTATCTGTTGTCACAGTACTTGTCTTAGCTGGTAGATAGGAGGTTTTAAGGGATTGACTTAGTAGACTGCAAGATGATAGTGTTACCTGTTGATCCGGAAGACAGATATTTTGTCCACCTTGCCCTAAGTGACTCCCGACAGAAATATTGTCTGGCTGATCTGGAAAAAGAAATTGCTTTATCATATTGCCTCCAGTGATAATGGCCTCTTGTTGATCTTGCTCTAAGTTAATGCCAACAGTTATCATATGTTGACCCTGCTCTAACTGACTACCAACATATGTTTTTGGTTGCAGATTAGCAAGAATGGTGGTTTGTTGAGCTCCCACT
>JASEVX010000001.1:20969488-21256884 GCA_031761405.1 Serripes groenlandicus
GGGTAAAGTACATCAATTTTGATGTATTTTGGTCGATTTTGAGAATTGGACATAGTTTGTTAAATGTTGCGGTTTGGTCTCTTACATGGAAACTATCAAACCTATTGCTTTAACATATGGAAAACTTGTTCATCGTATACCCTTCGTCACATTGAATGATAAAGATGTTGAGCGGGCCTGTTTTTAGGGTAAAATACATCAATTTTGATGAGAATTGGACAGTTTCTTCATTTTGTGTTACATTGATTTCAATCTTTTCCCAAACAATAAAAACATAGTGTTCTTCAATATATTATGAAAATCTTCAATCGGATTGTGTTTTTGGGGTCAAGGTCACTGTTACTAAAATTAGGAAGACAGTAATATATTTTGTTACATTGATTTCAATCTTTTCCCAAACAATAAAAACATAGTGTTCTTCAATATATTATGAAAATCTTCAATCGGATTGTGTTTTGGGGGTCAAGGTCACTGTTACTAAAATTAGGAAGACAGTAATATATTCAATATCTTTAGTTACAGTTGACTTAATGTACCAATCTGATCTTGACTGATTGTGACAGCCATCCAACGTGAAGATCTTCCTTATCATGTATATAAAATAGCAGTTGTGTGCGGTCATTATAATGTGTAAATATTCTTTCCGAATTTGAATATTTGTTACATAAAATAAATAAACCGTAAACGGATAATATCAGACGAGCGTCAGGCACCCGCAGGCGGTACTCTTGTTAAAACATATTCTACTCTGAATTAGCTTCTCTGATACCAATAACGTGGTATAAGGCTATGATTGGATAACTCGCTACAAATATAATCACATTGATTGGTTGTTAAACACGACAATCAGCCGGTATAAGAAAAGGGGCAAAATGACATTCAGACCCACTCTTGCCCTCTGTTTTGGAGATGCAACTATTAATAGATTATATTAATAGAGTGCATACTCTGAATGCATCAGTTGGTCAAGTACAGTCAATAAATAGGAAGACAATGTACTGTCATGAATGTACCTGTTAGGATTTCCGTAAAACCATTGGGTAATATGATCATTAAAAAAGTATTATGTGGACCGAATGTTAAATCCGTGTCTGTTATGGTGGGGCTTTGTTTTAGATCAATATGTATATATGCACTTCTGTATCCCCTCTTAACCGTTTTTGATTTAACAGTTATTACTAACATCTTACAATTTATGACTTACAACTTATAAGCAACTTATAAGCCGAGCCCCGGTAGCTCAGTCGGTAGCGACGCGGGCTGTCAATCCAGGGGTTGTGAGTTCGAATCCCTGCTCGGCCAACTTTCTTTCCGACGATTGACAAAAGTCAATGCGACATGCTTCATTCGTCTTCCACCAATGGGCTATGTCTATGTGGAAAAAGCAGCCAGTTGCTTGGGAAGATTGTTGTGTGGAGTACTGGTGTGAGTAGGTGAACTAGCCGCCGTGATATAACTGAGAAATTGTTAAAAACGGCGTTAAACCCCAATCAATCAATCAATACAACTTATAACGTATGACTAAACACTTAGAACTAAAGTACATGTATAATGATAACTCACTTTAACTTCGAAACACCAATTGTGTACCTGTTAGGATTTCCGTAAAACCATTGGGTAATATGATCATTAAAAAAGTATTATGTGGACCGAATGTTAAATCCGTGTCTGTTATGGTGGGGCTTTGTTTTAGATCAATATGTATATATGCACTTCTGTATCCCCTCTTAACCGTTTTTGATTTAACAGTTATTACTAACATCTTACAATTTATGACTTACAACTTATAAGCAACTTATAAGCCGAGCCCCGGTAGCTCAGTCGGTAGCGACGCGGGCTGTCAATCCAGGGGTTGTGAGTTCGAATCCCTGCTCGGCCAACTTTCTTTCCGACGATTGACAAAAGTCAATGCGACATGCTTCATTCGTCTTCCACCAATGGGCTATGTCTATGTGGAAAAAGCAGCCAGTTGCTTGGGAAGATTGTTGTGTGGAGTACTGGTGTGAGTAGGTGAACTAGCCGCCGTGATATAACTGAGAAATTGTTAAAAACGGCGTTAAACCCCAATCAATCAATCAATACAACTTATAACGTATGACTAAACACTTAGAACTAAAGTACATGTATAATGATAACTCACTTTAACTTCGAAACACCAATTGTGTGATGCACCAGCAAATTTGTATAAATAATGCGCCCTGCATTATGAGCATTAGATGTACTCTCCTGTTGAACATTCTAGTCATCAGTTGGGGGCTTAGACCCTTTCGCACGTGTTTCTGGCAGTAAACAATGCCTTATAAATGCCTTTTAGTGTAAATACCCACAGAGACTCATCAGCACATTCATTAACTGATGAGCCCTTCTGGCTGTCAGAACAGAACTACATCGCTGTTGAGCCCTTTAGTCATAACACAGTTTCTAATACTTAAACTTGAGAATTGGACTAGATATTATTTTTACAAATGTATTTCATACAGATAAGTCAAATTATGCCCAAAAAAGTCATGTTCGGTCAAAACTGCTGATGGGCCCTTCAGATTCTCAATGGACGAATTGTGTGAATGAGCCAGGAGCGATATCGGTTTTTATTTGTTTGGAACAAAACGTTTTTGTGTTTTATTTACGAAGACAAAACAGTCCCTATTAGCTAGACTGCGATACTTTATTTTCATAAACTATGTAATCAAAAGGCGATAACTACAAACCTTTACGTCGCACAGTCTAACTTTTTTACATTCGCGGACCTGCTTGCGGAAGACTATCGATATGAAAATCACTTCGAATTCTCCTTTTAATAGATAAGTATCAACATAAACTGGTAACAGAAACAAAAATAAGAAATATTTTGTGAAAATATGTCTCAAATATAAGCCTGTTTATCGGTCGTGAACGTCGAAACGCCTTTTCCTCAGTTCGTGACCTAGTTTCATATTGCCAAAATGTAAACAAAGCGAAGTAACTGGAAGTAAAATGTAAACTTAGAAAAGTGACTTGTTTATGCAGACAAAAAATGTCGCACGACGAATTGATTTCTTAAACTTCACGAAACGAGTGCATGGGTCGAATGTAGGAGAAAGAAAGATAATATAAAAATGCTTTTTTTCACTCGAATGCAGTGGAATAAAACATGCACTAAAGATTTGCCTGATTTTTTATTCACTTTCTTCGATGTCTGACACTACGCCTCGATTTGACACACGAGGGTCAACATTTCGAAAGAATGCTCAAACACTTTATAACAGATAGATAGCTAATATTACACACTTGAATGATTAAATATATGTGATATTAAATGTGTATTTGGCTTGAAACAAATTAAGAGAACAACAAACTCTGATAAACAAAAGATTTAGAAATAAAGAAAATCTGCTCTTTCGCACCCAATTAATTTCATACTTGCCACCTATTAAATAGTAATGGGACTCGCAATTGGCATTTCTCTTGCGCCAAACATATATTGTATGCATCAACGATTTAGATAAACAATTTAGCTGATATGTTGTTTCAAGTGTGGTCTACTTTTTAAACATATGAGGATAAATTTTAACATCTGTGAAATATTTATTATAATTATTATTAAAAAGGAGTAAGTTCAGCAATTTAACCGTTTTCTCAATGTTTTAAGCGTTTAAAAGTTGTCCTTGTTGCTTCAGGCATGGAAAGGGTTTAATAGCTTTTTATTGCATGTAGATTTAAATCCCAAAATGTATTAATTTGTTGTGGTTTTATTGACAAATACAAAACATCAAAAATCCTGACCAAAAGAAATCCTGAAATTTGTAGATCTATGTGGAATTTCAAAAATCCTGGAATTAGTCCTTATGAAAACATTATGTGTATGTTTAGACTAATGAAAGTCAAGAATACATGTGTGTTAAAAAATAAATCAATGCAGTCTTTTCCGGCGACATTGATGCTTTGCATCAACTTTCTCTTGTGATATATTTATATCGTCTTTGTTTTCTTATGTGGTTCTTATATTCAAAGAGAATTTGGAAATAAAATGAAACATTGTATTTTAAAACATGAACGCGGAGAGATTTATAAATCTCAATGAGTGAACTGCTACAGGGAGAACTATTTCCGATTTAAGCTCCAGATACGGTATTTGAATTTTCAATCACGCATTGAAAATGTAGATAAAAACAGAATTGAAAATATTTTCTTTGTGCCTTGTCGGCCATATAAATATAGTATAAAGAATTAAAAAAGCAAATATGTGCGTCATAAAATGCATTTATCAAAGCACTGAAAGCGCTGATGGTATAGGGGGCATATGTAAGTTGAAAACATATGGCATAGATCATATGGACAAACATTGTTGAAACAATGAAACAATGACCTTTAAACAAACCAAACCAAAAATGTTTGAAGCAACACATATTGCCTGCCAAGAACATATACCTCATTTGTCAAAGTTTTACCCTTTTCTTGTATAAACAAAATATCGAAGGACAAAAGATTGACAAAAAAAAACCACCAAGTCTTAAATTGATATATTGGACATATATTGAGACAATAACCGAAGAAATGAAAAAATTGAGTTTACACCTAAAAAACAGATTAGATTTGACGAAGTACAAAGCTTGGGGAAGCACTCATTAACGAAAAAGGGAATTTCACGGAACGCATGTGTTGCATATAATAAGTGAGAACATTGAAAGACAAAAATATACACACTCCAAACGCAGCATGCTAAATTTATGGTAATGGTGCACTGCAAATATGTAGGTCATAAGTTACCTACAAACCAAGTTTGAAATTGATACAATGAAAGTTAATTGAGACAATCGCTGAACTAAATAAGGAAAAATGGAGATAACTGAAAAAACAGACCAGAGTTATGTACCTAGTACTTTGCCGTTTTCCTGATCACACGGGTATAATTGTGACCACTTTGAAATAAATCTGCCATACAGAAACAACGTGTTAACCAATACATGCAATCCATGACGGACGGACGAATGCACATTCAAGCAGACAGCCGGCCGGACGCCGGATTATACCTCCAAGCTTTACAGACGGAGACAACTCATAAAGTATTGATTACAGAAGACTGGTTCGATGCGTCAAAACACGTCAGCTTAGATTATGGTATTTGTAAAGTATTTGCAATTTAATTGTATCTCCGAAACGGGACCGGACCGTCAAGGTTAATTTTCAAAAACCTATTTAGACTACATTTCTAGTTTATTTGTCAACAGATACATCTAGGACTATATTACACGTTGATGAACGTTGAGTCTTCAATTAACGCAAATGCATATACATTATAATTTTAGTCGCAAAATCGCTAGGAGCTTCTCAACTATAAAATAAATAATGACCTTGTGTTTATAACTCGGATGTGTTGACAAATTCGGCCAAATTTCTTTCCGACGTTTGACAAAAGTCAATGCGACATACGTCATTCGTCTTTCACCAATGGGCTAAGTCTATGTGGAAACGCAGCTGTTGAAAGCGGCGTTAAACTCCAAACAAACAAACAAACAAACAAACAAAACTATGTGGAAACGCAGCCAGTTGCTTGGGAAGATTGTTGTGAGGAGTACTGGTTTGAGAAAACCAGGAAATACATTTGTAGGTGAACTGGCCGCCGTGATATGACTGAAGAAATGTTAAAAACGGGGTTAAACCCCAATCAATCAATGTTGAAATTAACTTATGTATAATTTGTAGATTTAATTTCTATTTGCTAGTAGGGTCTACATACAGCGACACATTAGAATATTCAACACAAAACGCAACCTGTTTTACCAACAATTCCCCAGTAGCGGTGAGACCGTTTGTAACATTATTTCATGGCATGTATACACAGTATGACCTCTCTCTTTGGACGAATTATGTTGTAACAAGTTTGTTTACAGTATTCCTTAACCTTGACCACATAGACTAAATATACAGCAAACAACATTGAACTAAGGCATAACTATTGACCTGGATTAATAAAAGTATGATTTTGAATAGTGATGAAAACATTGTGGAAAAAGACAAACTTGTTGATTATCATTCATTTGTTAAGGTTAGTCAAATGTGTCTAAAAGGGGCAAAGGTTAAAATAATAACTGTAGACAAATGTTTTCGTTATCTAGGTTATAGAAACAAATTGATTCATGTTTGAAAGCATTGTTTGAAAAGGAGGAATTGCTCATTGTCAGCAATTGCTCCGTTTGCAAATATACTTTCAACATTTGTTTGTAAATAAGTAGCTATAACGGGAACGGTTCAACCCTTTCCCGCTTACAGTCGCTTTTTGACGCATGTGCAGCAGACGGCTGCAGAATTGTTTATCATGACCCATTTCCTCTTTTTCCACAAAGGTTTCAACTATATATTTTTCCCCTTGATGTAAGGCAAAATTGCTCGTAATCATTCATCTCTAGCATGTTATTCAAAATGTGTCCGGAAGGGAGAAAGAGGGAAAGAACGTCCATAGTAAAACGTTTAAATATGAAAAGAATTAATTTGAAACGTGTTTGAAAGCATTGTGTGAAAAGGAGGAATTGCTCATTGTCAGCAATAGCTCCATTTTCAACAATATTTTTTAAATACTCGAACTGTTACAGTATCACGGAAAGGGTTCCGCTTCCATGGGAAGGATGTAACCATTTTCCGCCTACAGACGCTTACAGACACATGTGCAGCAGACGACAATCGAAAACATTGTGACAAAAGGGGAAATTGCTTTTCGTAGGCAATTTCTACTTTTGCCACAATGGTTTCAACTCCTTTCAATAAATTTATTTACAGTGCTTTGCACATTTCTCTATAAGTCGACTGTTGTAAACTAATGGGGTCACAGAACGGTCGACGTTACCTCGCACTACTGACATTGAGGTCAACCATAGTTCAGAGTGTGTTTCATTCATAGAAACTATTTTGTCTCATAAAATTATGCAAGCGGAGGGTATTGTGATTCGGTCGAACCAATGAAATCGTTGAAAAGGCAGATTATAACCAATCAAAACTCGATTTTGGTGTAGGTATACACATGTGGACTGCGGTTGCAGCTTTTAATCCGACTTTTCGAAAGCAGCTTCGCTATGAGATAGTGGCGAAACGCCCCTATCCCAAAAATGAGAGTAACACATTTGCAGAGAAATCGTGATCGTCGAATTCTATTTATAAATACAACGGTATGGGGGGAGGGTCTAAAGTGCGGACGCGATCTGCGGACAAATACATTATAGAGGGAAAATGCGGACAAATGCAATATAGAGGGAAAATGCGGACGCTATAGAATATAGAGCAAATCTGCGGACGCTATGATTTGTTGTAAAAAATGTTTAAATAAAGATGGGCAAATGTGTATAATTTGTTACATATGATCATATCCGGGGTTTTTTTTGTAAATATATAATGTGTTTGATTGCTTTTATCAGTGATATAGATTAAACCAAAAATCGAGATCATGCTGAAATGGAATCTCTTTGTAAAGTGTTTTAACGACTTTCCTCTTTATATCATATCTATAGATATCAATAACGAGAATTGATTGATTGATTTTCCGACACGTAAATGTCTTTTGACGCATCTGCAGCGGACGAAATTTGAAAACATTGCAAGAATAGAATAGGTTGCTAGTAACTAGCCATAGATTTTGCTTCAATTATATCCTCTCCTTTACAATCGATTGAAGGGTCATGGGTTCTAGTTATTGTTTGGCCTCTTCATTTTCTACTTTGTAACTTTCAACAGTTTTCCATGTGCCATACTACGAGGCAAATGATCCATGCAACATTCTATTCTGTAGGGTACTTGGAAGGGGCAGAACTGTTTAAATAACAAATAAACAATAAGTATATATATATATATATATATACAACACTTTTAATCTTAATTTGTTTCTAGTAATTATATATATATACAACAATAATACTAATCTATAACAAATAAGTTAAATGTTTTTTTCTTGCTGTGTAAACAGTAAAAGGAGAATTTGCTTATTTAAACAATTTCTTAATTCCCATAACCTTTCTTTACCGTCGTATAAACCAAATTTGTATTTGAAGGCTGTTATAAGTAAAAAACTTAAATGTTGCCAATTTAATCACATATCTTATCATTATAATAGCCAAATAATTAACAAAAGTTACAATTAAAGTCTGCATCTGTTGTCGAAATATCCACAGGTGCATTAACATAAGATTTGTGAAACCAATTTGTGCATATATCACATTGTACCATGACGGTATCGACACATCCCGGCAAGTTACAAATACATAAATGTTTATGATAGGTTTATTGGGAAAAGGGGTTACATTTATAATTTGTTTGGAATGACACTCGTACACAATGGTAATTAACAGTGTATGGTCACGCATCCTTAATTGATTTGGCAAGCTTAAACACCATTTAAAGGAAACAGCGGCCAGCTTAGGTGTATACTGTAGAGTAAAATGAGGACGGCACAGGTATTGGTTTTCTCTGGAGCATTTAATCCTTTTATAATGCAAATGAATTCAAAAGCCTCTGAAGTCTGAAGCATGTTTCTTTTAAAGTGCACATATAAATATTAGTACTGCCTTTTTCCACAATATTTTTTCTACATGATTTCGATTACTCTTTCATTTGGATAGATGTTTCTTTTTTAGCTCACCTGAGCACGAAGTGCTGAAAGTTAGTTATTGTGATCTCCTTTTGTCCGGCGTCTGTCGTCCGTCAACATCTTCTCCTCTGTAACGAGTGGGTCAATTGGGATGAAACTTCACAGAAAGCATCCTCTCATTGACCTCACCAGAATTCCTTCAAATGTTTGTGATTCATGCGGAATTATGGTTTCTATGGCAACGAAAATAAAATAACTTTAAAATTCTTCTTCTACCAAACTGGTTGGCAGATTTTCAAATTATTTTAAAGAAGTGTTCCTTGGCCGCCAGGGAGCGGGGCTTTTTTGCCTTATATGGCTATAGTGTAAACTCAAAAAAATCTTCTCCTCCAAAAGTGTCAGGCCGATTTTCAAATAATTTTGTAGAAATGTTCCTAGGGTGACCCTCTATCAGATTCCTTCCAGCCAAGTTGATTGGTCGAAAAACATGGCCGCCAGCGGGCGGGGCTTTTTTGCCTAATATGGCTATAGTAAAAACTTGAAAAAATTTCTCCTCCGAGAGTGTTTGGCCAATTTTCAATTCTTTTTGTAGAAATGTTCATTGGGAGACCATCTATCAGATTCCTCCAAGCCATGTTGATTGGTCGAAAATCATGGCCGCCAGGGGGCAGGGCTATTTGGCCTTATATGGCTATAGTGAAAACTTGAAAAATCTCTTGTTAGTAAGAAGCTTTTTAGTAAGATTTTAGAAAACCCTTGGTCAATTGTGATTTTTTTGTAACAAAAATTGGTAAATACTATAATGAGTGAGTCGGGGCCATAATGGTTATCCATTTGTTTTACATGTCTTTTGAAACTTGGAAATTAAATATAATATTCACATGTATGTCTCATGATTTATTTTTATAGACAACTAAAATGGCATTTAATTTTAACGTATGCGTCATTTATTCTTTTACCCGAAGTTGTAATATTTATAAACAAGGCATAGTTTATAAATCACACATCTATGCAAAGGCAAATGTTTGAACAGTTTTATGTACCCAAACAAATCTGGTGCCTTCAGCGCTTTGATTCAAATTTTAGCTCTCTTTATTTAATAGTAATTACTAAGAACTTACAATTTATGACTTACAACTTATAATTTATGACTAAACACTTAGAACTCAAGTACATGTATAATTATAATTCATCAGTCAAAACGGAGTTCCTTTCATATTGAATGATGTTACATTTTCTTTGGAGTTTCTAGATTATTGTGATATGTTATACGTCCGTTGCATGTGCAGTGGTCCAAGCATAATTCTCGATACCTGGAACTGGACTCTCACACTGATATAACTGGTACAGACGTATATTTACAGATTGAGATACACGAAAAGAGCGTACAAGCTGCTTGTGCGTCATGGATATTCCCTTTGAACATGTATACATGTATAAGTCAATTGAAACGAATTCTTAATAAGAACAATTTAAACAGATGACATCTGGTGTATAACCCATTGCCAATTAACGATATTATTGACGTTGTAAAGAGTGAACTGCAAACTAGTTGCTAAATTTCTTGGATATAGAGCTATGTGGCGTAGGTTGGTAAGTGATCACATAATGCACGTTAAGCAAGTATTGCGAAATTATTACATACTTTCATATTGTCCCGTTCTTTTTGCAATGAAGAAAGTGGTCACGATTTTTCGGTCATGACCGGTGTCAAGGAGTGATCATGACCGTAGATAAGGACGTGCGAACATTCCGTATAATTAACATGCTAGGGGCTTGAAACGAATTATAAAGAAGAAGAATTTACGCAGACGACAGCTGGTTTATAACCTTTGGCCAATTAACGAGTGAACTGCAAACTTGTGGCTGATCACTTGGATATAGAGATGTGTGCGTGGGTTGGTCAATGATCAATAGAATGCACGTTAAGCAAGTATTGCGAATTATTGCATACTTTCATATTGTTCCGTTCACATATATATATGCTGAGCGCAAAGCATTAGGAAAATATACTTCTACCATTGTTTAACGACTTTGGTGTGTCGCGGCTGGGGATCGAACCCGAAACCTCCCGTTCCCGAGGCGGACGCCATGACCATCGGGGACCATACGTGTTCCTTTATAATGACACAACAAGGATAATACAATGATGAACGTTTTGTTCATTTAATCAAGAAAATAAACAAGAGGCCCAATATCGCTCCACTGTCATTAGGCAAACCATTAACCACTAAAGCCATATAAGGAAAAACAGACTCGGGCCCCCTAGTGGACAGGTTTTTCTAACCAATTAGCATGGCTCGTTTTCAGACGACTTTTCAAAACGTAATGAGCAATTTCTCCCTGTGCTACAATGTTTTTACTCTATTTAATAATTACACTTTCATTAAAAAAAAGATTTTGACATTTTCCAATACATGTTTTTAAAGTGCGTCCAAATGCTGCAGAGCTATTGTATATGGGAAAGAGTTTAACGCTATGACTTAATATATAATACTTAAACCTTAAATCTAAGACTTAATATTAAATACTTATGACTTAATACTTAACCCATAAAAGTTAAGACTTAATAATTAAAACTTAACAGTTAGAATATTTTTTTTAAACATTAAAAGTTAAGACTTAATAGTTAGTACTTAACAGTTAGAAGATTTTTAAACATTAAAAGTTAAGACTTAATAGTTAGTACTTAACAGTTATGAATTAATATTTAATACTTAAAAGTTAAGACTTAATACTTATAAGGAATTAAATATTCGTATAAGGAAAAGAAAATGAAGAAATACGCTCTTAAATATTACTTAGTGCTAAGCATCATTGCAGAAATTGGGGTTATGTTATAAGTCATGTTAAAACGTTACATTCGGATGAATAATATGCATAGACAGATAGACTTAATTAAATGTTCAATTTTGTTGGGAAGTCTGTGGCTGCTGGTCTACTATATGGATTATAATCAAGCCCCATCTTCATCACAATGTCTACAGCTGTTTTGGGGGGTCGAATCCATCTGGTACAGCTTTTGTATGACCTGTGGTCTATTGAAAATATGTTTTCTGGCTAAACGTCTCTTAGCAATGTAACATGACTACTGTTGTGCAGATAAGCAGCAGCTTGGGTAATCTTTTCAGCAATGCGACACTTTTCTGGTAGTGATATTTGTTTACATTGATCACCAAACAGTAAGTCATCTAAATTAGAATATTGAGTGTACTCAGACACAATGTGTAAACCATTATTATTAAATGAATGTGCTATAAATAAAACTATATTTGAATATCTTATGCTGCTGAGAACATTAACCTCACGTGCAAGTGCTTTTTGTACCGATTTTCACTGTTTTAACTGCCACAGGTGTGCACAGCCAATGGGACCTATGTACTGTTACAAGGCTTCCTTATACACTTTGCGGTTCCTTGGTAAGGTTTTAAAACGGATATCTGGCACATTACTATCTGTTGTCACAGTACTTGTCTTAGCTGGTAGATAGGAGGTTTTAAGGGATTGACTTAGTAGACTGCAAGATGATAGTGTTACCTGTTGATCCGGAATACAGATATTTTGTCCACCTTGCCCTAAGTGACTCCCGACAGAAATATTGTCTGGCTGATCTGGAAAAAGAAATCGCTTTATCATATTGCCTCCAGTGATAATGGCCTCTTGTTGATCTTGCTCTAAGTTAATGCCAACAGTTATCATATGTTGACCCTGCTCTAACTGACTACCAACATATGTTTTTGGTTGCAGATTAGCAAGAATGGTGGTTTGTTGAGCTTCCACTGACATACCACTTATTACAAGTGCAGTTTCCTGGTCTTCAGCTATTGTGTTGTGGAAGCCTTGTCCCAACTGTTCACTGAAATATGACGGATGTTCAAATTCCGTAACATCTAAATTTGTATAAAACACATAAACATTATCAATATCTTTCATCGATAATGTGTATACATACTCCTGATTCTCTATTTTGCTCACTGGAATATAGTTGTTCATCTTTGAATGAGCTGAAGCACATTTATCTGTGCTTGTTTACCACGGTACCTAGATACATGAATCTCCTCCACATTCATATCCAAATATTACATCTGGGACATGCATTTGGCAGATGTGCAGCTTGGGGAAAAACTAGTTTATTATTGCTCATTTCTTCTCCTTCAATATTAATAAATCCCTCTATTTCATCAAAAGACAATGAAAACCCATTTTCTAATGGGTTGTACATTTCATCTTCATCTTCATGTAAAGAGGCAAGATCGATACACGAATCTGTACTGTGGCAAGAAAGGATAGATACTTCACCATCATATGCCGAGTTAATGCTTCTCTTGAATTTAATCTTCATATTTCCTGGTATTTTGTTATTCACTACAAAACGATGAGTCTTCGTTGGCTCATGGTATTTTCCGGGTTCATTTTCGTTCTAGCGTGTTTAAAAATATATATGAAACTGGGATGACTACAGTCCATTGGAGTGAAGTTATTCCTGGAATGAGCATTCATTTCCTTCTAGGTCTCTGAATGATGTTATTTCTAATCCAGACAAGCTTCCCACAGTCACATCCATACCATCAAGTGAGCGATGTGTAATTTTTCTCTCTGGAAAAAAATAACCTTTTGCCCATTTCAACATTCATAGGCTCCTCTTTATCATAAGTAAACGTTCTTGTACCTCCGCCTCTGGCACAAGTCACAACACGGTATATTGACTTGTGATAGTACAGCCATCCAAGATTTAGAGTGTACCTCTTTCTGTCCTTCTGCCAAGTCTGAAAGCATTTTTTTTTTAATTATATACCTTATTGTGTGTTAAATCAAATGGCTTATCAGCATAGTAACAGCCACGAGTGCATCTTTCCTTGGAAGGCTTAGACAAGCTAACATTTCACCGTTACCGGATGCTGAAGTGTGCAAGTAACTGACAACTTTTTTCTACAGAAGGATGATTTCTGCTGATCTCTTTCCAATTGTTAAAGCCGTTTATGATGAGCAATTGCAGCTTTTGCAAAAATGTTTTCAGTTTTATTGAAAAGATGGTTTGTTCACCTCAAGGATCATAAATATGTGAACTGTCGGGGTGATTTGACATAACGGATATTGAAAGCAGCATATACTCAACAATACAAACGAAACGACCTTTGAAAACTTGGTGAGCAATTGCTGCTTTTGCTGCAATGTTTTCATTTCTTTTTAATAGCATGTTGTTCACCCAAGGAGCATGAATTTGTGGCTTGTCATGGTGATTTGACATAGATGATGTTAAACACGGCTTAAAACCCAAACAATGCAAACAAAATGACCTTTGAAAGCCTCGTGGGCAATTGCTGCTTTGGTCACAATGTTTTCAACTCTATTGAATAGCTGTTTTGATTCACCCAGGGATCACAGTCATTGTCACTAGCCTCATTCGTCTTCCACCAATGGGCTAAATAATCCATGTGGGAGATAGCCAGTTACCCGGGAAGAATGTTGTGTGGAGTACTGGTGCGATAAAGCCCGGAAACACACGTAAAGTGAACTGGCCACCGTGATATGACTGAAATACCGTTTAAAACGGAGTTTAACTCCAATATCAATGCAATAAATTACTTACATTTTCATCTGGTTGTTCATCCATCTTTGCCGCGCATTTGCCGAATAAGTATTTGAGTTCTAAGTGTTTAGTCATAAGTCATAAGTCATTAATCGTAAGTTGTAAGTAATAACTGTTAAGTCAAAAATGTCCTTCTTGCGCTTCCGTAATTTGTACACTATTTGAACCTTGTGCAATTAGACTTATGCAGAAGTTGTTTTTTTAGATACTAATAGAGATGAGAGAACACTTGTTCATAATGATGTAAAGAATTGGTACTGCGTACTGCACAAGCGTTTAAGAAGATTATCCTTACGTGTGTGGGTTCTGATGACAAGAGATGACATGCACAGAGGTCCAGATAAGGAGGGGTATACAGCTCTTTTCCCCGCAATATCTTTCTTATTATCCAATCAAACCCAATGTTGAGACAATTCTTTTAAGATGCCACAACATAGGGTTATATGGTCAAATGAGGATTTTAGAACACGCAAAACGCCCTTTATCTACAGCTTTGCCTGAGCTTACACTGTTCTGAAATGACAAATTGTTCCGTTTCTCATGCACTGGCTCTTTTAATGTAATTGAGTGGAAGGAAATTCATGTATATCATACAATGTGCGTGAAGTTAGCCGGAGTAGCCGGAACAGCCGGAATAGCCGGAACTCCGGCTACTCCGGCTGTACCAACCAGCCTGAACAGCCGGAGTTCCGGCTACTCCGGCTGCATTAACCAGCCGGAATAGCCGGAGTTCCGGCTACTCCGGCTGTATAAACCGGCCGGATAAGCTGTATTTCCTATTACTTCGACTGTACTTACCAGCCGAATATCATCATTCCGGCTACTCCGGCTGTATTAACCAGCCGGAACTCAGGCTTCTCCGGCTGTATAAACCAGCCGGAACAGCTGGAACTCCGTCTACACCGACTGTATTTACCAGCCGTTAAAGTCGGAACTCCAGCTTCGTCGGCTGTATTAACCAGTCGGAACAGGCGGAACTCCGGCTGGATAAATCAGCCGGAACAGGCGGAACAGATGAAACTCCCTCTACACCGACCGTATTAACAAACCGGAACTCCAGCTGCGTCGGCTGTATTAACCAGCCGGAACAGAGGGAATTCCAGTAACACAAGCTGTATTAACCAGCCGAATAAGCGAAACTCCGGCAACTCCGACTGTATTAACCATGCATGCTTCAATCCACCGTCCAATCCATCTATCTCGAGAAATAGGCACGCCAAAACGAGGGTGGGAGCCACTCTGTCGGCCCAACTCCGGCTGGGTTTTACAGCCGGCTGCGATAAATCCGGGTGGAATCCGCCTAGCGTGTCTGGGAGCCAGAGTGTGTCACTTTCACCTGACATATGCCAGGATGCCAGTTAAACTCTCTAATATCGAGCAATATACAGCCGGAGTTGGGCTGTAGACTTGGCCAAACTGCCCACTTCATCTGAACATGGCAGCCAGCTGCGATAAATCCGGGTGGAATCCGGCTAGTGTGACTCGGAGCAAGACTGAGGCGCTTTCACCTGGCATGCTTCAATCTACCGTCCAATCCATCTATCTCGAACAATAGGCACGCCAAAACGAGGGTGAGACCACTCTGTCGGCCCAACTCCGGCTGGGTTTTGCAGCCGGCTACGATACATCCGGGTGGAATCCGGCTAGCGTGTCTGGGAGCCAGAGTGTGTCACTTTCATTAGACATATATGTCAGGATGCCAGTTAAACTCTCTAATTTCCAGCCGGAGTTGGCCGGAGTTGGCCGGAGTTGGGCTGCCAGAACGCCAACTTCATGTGACCATTGCAGCCAGCTGTGATAAATCCGGGCGGAATTCGGCTAGTGCAACTCGGAGCCAGAGTGAGGCACTTTCACGTGACACATGTCACGATGCCAGTTAAGCTTTCTAATTCGAACAGGACGGGTGCAAAGTCGGAAATATGTCGGGAAATCCAAACTCCGGCTGGGTTTTGCAGCCGGCTGCGATACACCCGGGTGGAATCCGGCTAGCGTTTCTGGGAGCCAGAGTGTGTCACTTTCACCTGACATATATGTCAGGATGCCAGTTAAACTCTCGAATATCCAGCAATTTCCAGCCGGAGTTAGCCGGAGTTGGCCTGCCAAAACGACAACTTCATATGAACATTGCAGCCAGCTGCAATAAATCCGGGCGGAATCCGGCTAGTGCAACTCGGAGCCAGAGTGAGGAACTTTCACCTGACACATGTCACGATGCCAGTTAAGCTCTCTAATTCGAACAGGACGGGTGCAAAGTTGGGAATATGTCGGGAAATCCCAACTCCGGCTGTGCATGGCAGCCGGCTGACGGAACTTGGCGAAACCGGATGTCATGCAACAGGAAGTCAGTTTGCGGCGCTTTCACCTGGCATGCTTCAATCTACCGTCCAATCTAACCATCTCGAGCAATAGGCACGCCAAAACGAGGGTGGGAGCCACTTTGTCGGCCCAACTCCGGCTGGGTTTTACAGCCGGCTGCGATAAATCCGGGTGGAATCCGCCTAGCGTGTCTGGGAGCCAGAGTGTGTCACTTTCACCTGACATATGCCAGGATGCCAGTTAAACTCTCTAATATCGAGCAATATACAGCCGGAGTTGGGCTGTAGACTTGGCCAAACTGCCAACTTCATCTGAACATGGCAGCCAGCTGCGATATATCCTGGTAGAATCCGGATAGTGCGACTCGGAGCCAGACTGAGGCGCTTTCACCTGGCATGCTTCAATCTACCGTCCAAACCATCTATCTCGAACAATAGGCACGCCAAAACGAGGGTGAGACCACTCTGTCGGCCCATCTCCGGCTGGGTTTTGCAGCCGGCTGCGATACATCCGGGTGGAATCCGGCTAGTGCAACTCGGAGCCAGAGTGAGGCACTTTCACGTGACACATGTCACGATGCCAGTAGAGCTTTCTAATTCGAACAGGACGGGTGCAAAGTCGGGAACATGTCGGGAAATCCCAACTCCGGCTGGGTTTTGCAGCCGGCTGCGATACATCCGGGTGGAATCCGGCTAGCGTTTCTGGGAGCCAGTGTCACTTTCACCTGACATATATGTCAGGATGCCTGTTAAACTATCGAATATCCAGCAATTTCCAGCCGGAGTTAGCCGGAGTTGGCCTGCCAAAACGACAACTTCACGTGAACATTGCAGCCAGCTGCGATAAATCCGGGCGAAATCCGGCTAGTGCAACTCGGAGCCAGAGTGAGGCACTTTCACCTGACACATGTCACGATGCCAGTTAAGCTCTCTAATTCGAACAGGACGGGTGCAAAGTCGGGAATATGTCGGGAAATCCCAAATCCGGCTGTGCATGGCAGCCAGCTGACGGAACTTGACGAAACCGGATGTCATGCAACAGGAAATCAGTTTGCGGTGCTTTCACCTGGCATGCTTCAATCCACCGTCCAATCCATCTATCTCGAGCAATAGGCACGCCAAAACGAAGGTGGGCGCCACTCTGTCGGCCCAACTCCGGCTGGGTTTTGCAGCCGGCTGCGATAAATCCGGGTAGAATCCGCCTAGCGTGTCTGGGAGCCAGCGTGTGTTAATTTCACCTGACATATATGTCAGGATGCCAGTTAAACTCTAATATCGAGCAATATACAGCCGTAGTTGGGCTGTAGACTTGGCCAAACTGCCCACTTCATCTGAACATGGCAGCCAGCTGCGATAAATCCGGGTG
The DNA here is from genome assembly GCA_031761405.1 of Serripes groenlandicus. Classification (NCBI taxonomy): domain Eukaryota; kingdom Metazoa; phylum Mollusca; class Bivalvia; order Cardiida; family Cardiidae; genus Serripes; species Serripes groenlandicus. The sequence goes on from JASEVX010000001.1 coordinate 20,987,311, forward strand.
GAATACGGCTAGTGCGACTCGGAGCCAGACTGAGGCGCTTTCACCTGGCATGCTTCAATCTACCGTCCAAACCATCTATCTCGAACAATAGGCACGCCAAAACGAGGGTGAGACCACTCTGTCTGCCCAACTCCGGCTGGGTTTTGCAGCCGGCTGCGATACATCCGGGTGGAATCCGGCTAGCGTGTCTGGGAGCCAGAGTGTGTCACTTTCATTTGACATATATGTCAGGATGCCAATTAAACTCTCTAATTTCCAGCCGGAGTTGGCCGGAGTCGGCCGGAGTTGGGTGTCCAGAACGCCAACTTCATATGAACATTGCAGCCAGCTGCGATAAATCCGGACGGAATCCGGCTAGTGCAACTCGGAGCCAGAGTGAGGCACGTTCACCTGACACATGTCACGATGCAAGTTAAGCTTTCTTATTCGAACAGAACGGGTGCAAATTTGGGAATATGTCGGGAAATCCCAACTCCGGCTGGGTTTTGCAGCCGGCTGCGATACATCCGGGTGGAATCCGGCTAGCGTTTCTGGGAGCCAGAGTGTGTCACTTTCACCTGACATATATGTCAGGATGCCAGTTAAACTCTCGAATATCCAGCAATTTCCAGCCGGAGTTAGCCGGAGTTGGCCTGCCAAAACGACAATTTCATGTGAACATTTCAGCCAGCTGCGATAAATCCGGGCGGAATCCGGCTATTGCAACTCGGAGCCAGAGTGAGGCACTTTCACCTGACACATGTCACGATGCCAGTTAATCTCTAATTCGAACAGGACGGGTGCAAAGTCGGGAATATGTGGGGAAATACCAACTCCGGCTGTGCATGGCAGCCGGCTGACGGAACTTGGCGAAACCGGATGTCATGCAACAGGAAGTAATTTGCGGCGCTTTCACCAGGCATGCTTCAATCCACCGTCCAATCCATCTATCTCGAGCAATAGGCACGCCAAAACGAGGGTGGGAGCCACTCTTTCGGCCCAACTCCGGCTGGGTTTTACAGCCGGCTGCGATAAATCCGGGTGGAATCCGCCTAGCGTGTCTGGGAGCCAGAGTGTGTCACTTTCACCTGACATATGCCAGGATGCCAGTTAAACTCTCTAATATCGAGCAATATACAGCCGGAGTTGGGCTGTAGACTTGGCCAAACTGCCAACTTCATCTGAACATGGCAGCCAGCTGCGATAAATCCGGGTGTTAATCCGGCTAGTGCGAATCGGAGCCAGACTGAGGCGCTTTCACCTGGCATGCTTCAATCTACCGTCCAATCTATCCATCTCGAACAATAGGCACGCCAAAACGAGGGTAAGACCACTTTGTCGGCCCAACTCCGGCTCGGTTTTGCAGCCGGCTGCGATACATCCGGGTGGAATCCGGCTAGCGTGTCTGGGAGCCAGAGTGTGTCACTTTCATTTGACATATATGTCAGGATGCCAGTTAAACTCTCCAATTTCCAGCCGGAGTTGGCCGGAGTTGGCCGGAGTTGGGCTGCCAGAACGCCAACTTCATGTGAACATTGCTGCCAGCTACGATAAATCCGGGCGGAATCCGGCTAATGCAACTCGGAGCCAGAGTGAGGCACTTTCACCTGACATATGTCACGATGCCAGTTAAGTTTTCTAATTCGAACAGGACGGGTGCAAATTCGGGAATATGTCGGGAAATCCCAACTTCGGCTGGGTTTTGCAGCCGGTTGCGATACATCCGGGTGGAATCCGGCTAGCGTTTCTGGGAGCCAGAGTGTGTCACTTTCACCTGACATATATGTTAGGATGCCAGTTAAACTCTCGAATATCCAGCAATTTCCAGCCGGAGTTAGCCGGAGTTGGCCTGCCAAAACGACAACTTCATGTGAACATTGCAGCCAGCTGCGATAAATCCGGGCGGAATCCGGCTAGTGCAACTCGGAGCCAGAGTGAGGCACTTTCACCTGACACATGTCACGATGCCAGTTAAGCTCTCTAATTCGAACAGGACGGGTGCAAATTCGGGAATATGTCGGGAAATCCCAACTCCGGCTGTGCATGGCAGCCGGCTGACGGAACTTGGCGAAACCGGATGTCATGCAACAGTCAGTTTGCGGCGCTTTCACCTCGCATGCTTCAATCTACCGTCCAATCCATATATCTCGAGCAATAGGCACGCCAAAACGAGGGTGGGAGCCACTCTGTCGGCCCAACTCCGGCTGGGTTTTACAGCTGGCTGCGATAAATCCGGGTGGAATCTGTCTAGCGTGTCTAGGAGCCAGAGTGTGTCACTTTCACCTGACATATGCCAGGATGCCAGTTAAACTCTCTAGTATCGAGCAATATACAGCCGGAGTTGGGCTGTAGACTTGGCCAAACTGCCAACTTCATCTGAACATGGCAGCCAGCTGCGATAAATCCGGGTGGAATCCGGCTAGTGCGACTCGGAGCCAGACTGAGGCGCTTTCACCTGGCGTGCTTCAATCTACCGTCCAAACCATCTTTCTTGAACAATAGGCACGCCAAAACGAGGGTGAGACCACTCTGTCGGCCCAACTTCGGCTGGGTTTTGCAGCCGGCTGCGATACATCCGGGTGGAATCCGGCTAGCGTGTCTGCGATCCAGAGTGTGTCACTTTCATTTGACATATATGTCAGGATGCCAGTTAATCTCTCTAATTTCCAGCCGGAGTTGGCCGGAGTTGGCCGGAGTTGGGCTGCCAGAACGCCAACTTCATGTGAACATTGCAGCCAGCTGCGATAAATCCGGGCGGAATCCGGCTAGTGCAACTCGGAGCCAGAGTGAGGCACTTTCACCTGACACATGTCACGATGCCAGTTAAGCTTTTTAATTCGAACAGGACGGGTGCAAAGTCGGGAATATGTCGGGAAATCCCAACTCCGGCGGGGTTTTGCAGCCGGCTGCGATACATCCGGGTGGAATCCGGCTAGTGTTTCTGGGAGCCAGAGTGTGTCACTTTCACCTGACACTTATGTCAGGATGCCAGTTAGACTCTCGAATTAGTGAAATATTGTTGGAAATAGTAATTTCTTTTCAACGAAACGTGTATTCTTAATACACTTTAAGTTTTCCGAATTGTATCTTTTAGACAGCTATAACGTTAGACAGAGATGTCCGTGGTATTACCAGTCTCGATAGGCCACTGAACCAAGCAATTGAATCAGATCATCCAAACAAATTTGGCACATCGTGGTCATTCCTGGTAAGGCACAAAGTGGCGTGGCTTACAAAATGTACCGGTCTCAAACCAATTGTATTTAGGCCAGAAGCATATGTAATGCTTATTGATAAATAAATGTTGTTGATATTGATAATTAATTAAAAGTTAATATTAGGGATGGGAACGAATATTCGAATATTCGAAAAACGGACGAATATTCGAATACTGTTGTCGAATAAGAATATTCGTTTTCAGTGTACTATTTTCTAGAAATAAACAAAACACTATTAGTAAAATTCTCACATCGGTCGCGAGTTGGAGCTAATCATGATTAAGGGTAGTAGTAGTAGTAGTAGTTATTTATTGCCTCCATTAACGGAGAGTGTTACATACATACAATTTATACGAAAAACAAAACATTACAAACATAAAAAAGACATGTGACAAAATAGAACATTAGTGAAATCAAACAATGCAGTATGCAATACTATACACACATACATACACATATACATACACACACACACATATACACAAACATATATACATATACACACACATACACCTACACATACACACATACACATATATATATATATATATATATACATACACATATATATATATACATATATATATATACATATATATATACACACATATATACATATATACACATACACACAAACACATATATACACGCGCATACATACACATATACACACACATATGAGTATGTCTACACCGATTACCATGATTCATGAATGCAAAGAGCATTTAGCTAGTTTGTGGATGTATCTTATACACTGTTTGAAACAAACGACTCTTGATTCATTACTGAAAGTGAAACACAAACATCCATTTAATAGCTGCAGAATTTGTTCTTGCGGAGCCATGCTGGTAAGCATAAGGAAATTGCTTTCTCCCAATGCAGATAACAATTTTTTCCACAGTTCTTCACGTATATGTTCAGTATCTGGACAGAAAAGCAGCAAGTGTGTTACTTCACAATTAGTATTTATCTTAAACTGAGGACAATAAATATCATACTTTCTTGAAAAGAGTCTAGACACAACGTGTATTACTGTATAACAAAATGTCAGTTGTTTACGGTATATTCTACTAAAGTACCATATGTTACATGGTATAAATTCACTGTGAATATATTGAAAGTTACTCATAATGGGATTGCTTTCAATGTTTTAAATCAACAAACATGTATAAACGTTCCGTAAAACCCTCCCAGCCTAACCAAAACATAGTCGATGTTTACATCAAAGACAGCTGTTGCAAACATTGAATAAATCATATGTAAACATCGCATTACGTCTCAAAAGTATGCAGCTTTCCTCTTTACCTCTTCAAAAATGAAGTCGCATAAGCGAACAAATTGAATCGTCCGCGATTTTGTTTTCTTCCAACACGCGGTTAAATTGACTAGACGAAATCGGTAAAAGAAATATCACCCAACTCCCTATGCTTTTTGTATGAATAAGATTTATAATTATTTCGTTAATTTGATTCGATTCAATATTAAACTCGGTAAAAAGCGACACCTGAATGAATATACGGCTCACAAAACGTTGCGATTTGGTTTATCGTTTGGAAGGGATTTATTTCTTGATTTACTTCAAATTGAAATTCAAATACATCTGTTGGGGAAAAAGAGAGTGTAAGTTCAGTTAAAAACATGAAATATATACGTAAACAATAGCTCATACCTTTACTTGGAAAATTGCCATTATTTGAAAAAGAAAACGGGAGTATCTGAATGGAATAACCTGAAATCGGATACCGATTTCTGATTCGAAAATCGAATATTCGAATATATTCGAATAAAGAAAACGAATATGCGAATATCGTTTTCAATATTCGTTCCCATCCCTAGTTAATATGTAATTTCGTAACAGGCTTTGTTCTAGTTAACGAGGTGTCATGTTCGAAAAATGAAATCGATGATAATAAATTGATATGTGAAAGATGTTAATATATTTAGGAATATAACATGAAATAATGTAGGAATATACCTAGTTGTTCTTAAATTGGCATGCACATATACGTAAATCGCATTCGACAGCCTGGTGATAAAAACCGGTCTAAAAAAATGTAATGTTACCAGAAAAATATGTAGGCAATCATTAGTTCATATTCTATAATACATTAGTGACATTATGTGTATCAGACCATTTCTTGGCAGAGATAGCTGATCATTTTTATTACATTTTGATGGATAGTATTGCGGGCATGGGAGAACTATCAATAATGAAATACTACTATTTGCAACAGTCATGCAGTTCATATTCGATCAGATAACTTTTAATTCCATGAAAGAAATATACAAAGAGAATTTATCACCTTTAATGTGATTTATATATTTAAATTTAGACGGATTCAAGGTAAGTTTACACATTTAAACAATTTCCTCAATATAGGCGTACTTGCTGTTTCCCGTAATCAATGGCAAAAATTAAGTTAAAACTAAAACAAGTTCAGAAATACATTTTTCTAGACAAATAAATGATTTGTACGAATTTATCAAAGACAGACTGTTTGTTTCAAAGGTGGTTACGAAATAACTTTCGTAGGGTTACGAAATGTACCGGTTAAGAAACTTCTGTAGGTCAAAGGGAATCAATTCGGTTTGGAGCGCTGGGCAGACAATTTTGTCTAGGGGATTTCAGATTAATTCATCAGACTGAAGAGGTCTTCCATTGAACAATAATGATTTTGGTGAAGTTGAATTTGTTGCTTTCATAAAGTTGACTATCCTCTGATTTGTAATAAAAGGAAAATGGTTTGCTTTCAGTTTCGGAGCATTTTGCAGAACAACATGCATTTTCTGAAATTGAAAGTAAAATTCACTGCGGTGACCTTTGATTTGACGGCATAGCTAAAAATAAGTAGGATAATTATTTGAGTTTTTGTTTATTCTTCAGTAATTTTGAAAATGAACTTTAATTGAATGTTATTACCGCTGCCATGCACAGCCGGAGTTGGGATTTCCCGACATATTCCCGACTTTGCACCCGTCCTGTTCGAATTAAAAAGCTTAACTGGCATCGTGACATGTGACAGGTGAAAGTGCCTCACTCTGGCTCCGAGTTGCACTAGCCGGATTCCGCCCAGATTTATCGCAGCTGGCTGCAATGTTCACATGAAGTTGGCGTTCTGGCAGCCCAACTCCGGCCAACTCCGGCTGGAAATTAGAGAGTTTAACTGGCATCCTGACATATATGTCAAATGAAAGTGACACACTCTGGCTCCCAGACACGCTAGCCGGATTCCACCCGGATGTATCGCAGCCGGCTGCAAAACCCAGCCGGAGTTGGGCCGACAGAGTGGTCTCACCCCCGTTTAGGCGTGCCTATTGTTCGAGATAGATGGATTGGACGGTGGATTGAAGCATGCCATGTGAAAGCGCCTCAGTCTGGCTCCGAGTCGCACTAGCCGGATTCCACCCGGATTTATCGCAGCTGGCCGCCATGTTCAGATGAAGTTGGCAGTTTGGCCAAGTCTACAGCCCAACTCCGGCTGTATATTGCTCGATATTAGAGAGTTTAACTGGCATCATGGCATATGCCAGGTGAAAGTGACACACTCTGGCTCCCAGACACGCTAGGCGGATTCAACCCGGATTTATCGCAGCCGGCTGTAAAACCCAGACGGAGTTTGGCCGACAGAGTGGCCCCCACCCTCGCTTTGGCGTGCCTATTGCTCGAGATAGATGGCTTGGACGGCGATTTGAAGCATGCCAGGTGAAAGCGCCGTAAACTGACTTCCTGTTGCATGACATCCGGTTTCGCCAAATTCCGTCAGCCGGCTGCCATGCACAGCCGGAGTTGGGATTTCCCGACATATTCCCGATTTTGCACCCGTCCTGTTCGAGTTAGAGAGCTTAACTGGCATCGTGACATGTCTCAGGTGAATGTGTCTCACTCTGGCTCAGAGTTGCACTAGCCGGATTCCGCCCGGATTTGTCGCAGCTGGCTGCAATGTTCACATGAAGTTGGCGTTTTGGCAGCCCAACTCCGGCTAACTCCGGCTGGAAATTCGGGAGTCTAACTGGCATCCTGACATATATGAGGGGTGAAATTAACACACTCTGGCTCCCAGAAACGCTAGCCGGATTCCACCCGGATGTATCGCAGCCGGCTGCAAAACCCCGCCGGAGTTGGGATTTCCCGACATATTCCCGACTTTGCACCCGTCCTGTTCGAATTAAAAAGCTTAACTGGCATTGTGACATGTGTCAGGTGAACGTGCCTCACTCTGGCTCCGAGTTGCACTAGCCGGATTCCGCCCGGACTTATCGCAGCTGGCTGCAATGTTCACATGAAGTTGGCGTTCTGGCAGCCCAACTCCGGCCAATTCCGGCCAACTCCGGCTGGAAATTAGAGAGTTTAACTGGCATCCTGACATATATGTCAAATGAAAGTGACACACTCTGGCTCCCAGACACGCTAGCCGGATTCCACCCGGATGTATCGCAGCCGGCTGCAAAACCCAGCCGGAGTTGGGCCGACAGAGTGGTCTCACCCCCGTTTTGGTGTGCCTATTGTTCGAGAAAGGTGGAGTGGACGGTGGATTGAAGCATGCCAGGTGAAAGCGCCTCAGTCTGGCTCCGAGTCGCACTAGCCGGATTCCACCCGGATTTATCGCAGCTGGCTGCCATGTTCAGATGAAGTTGGCAGTTTGGCCAAGTCTACAGCCCAACTCCGGCTGTATATTGCTCGATATTAGAGAGTTTAACTGGCATCCTGGCATATGCCAGGTGAAAGTGACACACTCTGGCTCCCAGACACGCTAGGCGGATTCCACCCAGATTTATCGCAGCCGGCTGTAAAACCCAGCCGGAGTTGGGCCGACAGAGTGGCTCCTACCCTCGTTTTGGCGTGCATATTGCTCGAGATAGATGGCTTAAACGGCGTATTGAAGCATGCCAGGTGAAAGCGCCGCAAACTGACTTCCTGTTGCATGACATCCGGTTTCGCCAAATTCCGTCAGCCGGCTGCCATGCACAGCCGGAGTTGGGATTTCCCGACATATTCCCGAATTTGCACCCGTCCTGTTCGAGTTAGAGAGCTTAACTGGCATCGTGACATGTGTCACGTGAAAGTGCCTCACTCTGGCTCCGAGTTGCACTAGCCGGATTCCGCCCGGATTTGTCGCAGCTGGCTGCAATGTTCACATGAAGTTGGCGTTTTGGCAGCCCAACTCCGGCTAACTCCGGCTGGAAATTGCTTGATATTCGAGAGTCTAACTGGCATCCTGACATATATGTCAGGTGAAAGTGACACACTCTGGCTCCCAGAAACGCTAGCCGGATTCCACCCGGATGTATCGCAGCCGGCTGCAAAACCCAGCCGGAGTTGGGATTTCCCAACATATTCCCGACTTTGCAGCCGTCCTGTTCGAATTAAAAAGCTTAACTGGCATCGTGACATGTGTCAGGTGAACGTGCCTCACTCTGGCTCCGAGTTGCACTAGCCGGATTCCGCCCGGACTTATCGCAGCTGGCTGCAATGTTCACATGAAGTTGGCGTTCTGGCAGCCCAACTCCGGCCAACTCCGGCTGGAAATTAGAGAGTTTAACTGGCATCCTGACATATATGTCAGGTGAAAGTGACACACTCTGGCTCCCAGACACGCTAGCCGGATTCCACCCGGATGTATCGAAGCTGGCTGCAAAACCCAGCCGGAGTTGGGCCGACAGAGTGGTCTCACCCCCGTTTTGGCGTGCCTATTGTTCGAGCTATATGGATTGGACGGTAGATTGAAGCATGCCAGGTGAAAGCGCCTCAGTCTGGCTCCGAGTCGCACTAGCCGGATTTCACCCGGATTTATCCGGCTGGCTGCCATGTTCAGATGAAGTTGGCAGTTTGGCCAAGTCTACAGCCCAACTCCGGCTGTATATTGCTCGATATTAGAGAGTTTAACTGGCATCCTGGCATATGCCAGGTAAAAGTGACACACTCTGGCTCCCAGACACGCTAGGCGGATTCCACCCGGATTTATCGCAGCCGGCTGTAAAACCCAGCCGGAGTTGGGCCGACAGAGTGCCTCCCACCCTCGTTTTGACATGCCTATTGCTCGAGATAGATGGCTTGGACGGCGGATTGAAGCATGCCAGGTGAAAGCGCCGCAAACTGACTTCCTGTTGCATGTCATCCGGTTTCGCAAAATTCCGTCAGCCGGCTGCCATGCACAGCCGGAGTTGGTATTTCCCGACATATTCACGACTTTGCACTCGTCCTGTTCGAATTAGAGAGCTTAACTGGCATCGTGACATGTGTCCCGTGAAAGTGCCTCAATCTGGCTCCGAGTTGCACTAGCCGGATTCCGCCCGGATTTGTCGCAGCTGGCTGCAATGTTCACATGAAGTTGGCGTTTTGGCAGCCCAACTCCGGCTAACTCCGGCTGGAGATTGCTGGATATTAGAGTCTAACTGGCATCCTGACATATATGTCAGGTGAAAGTGACACACTCTGGCTCCCAGAAACGCTAGCCGGATTCCATCCGGATGTATCGCAGCAGGCTGCAAAACACAGCCAGAGTTGGGCCGACAGAGTGGTTTCACCCTCGTTTTCGCGTGCCTATTGTTCGAGGTAGATGGATTGGACGGTGGATTGAAGCATGCATGGTTAATACAGTCGGAGTTGCCGGAGTTCCGCTTGTTTCGGCTGATTAATATAGCTTGTGTAACTGTAATTCCCTCTGTTCCGGCTGGTTAATACAGCCGACGTAGCTGGAGGTCCGACTGTTCCGGTTTGTTAATGAAGTCGGTGAAGACGAAGTTCCAGCTGTTCCGGCTGGTTAATACGGTTGGTGTAGAGGGAGTTCAGCCTGTTCCGGCTGGTTAATACTGCCGACGCAGCCATACTGAAGAATTTTGATCATCAGATAAATATCAAATATCGATAAGCCTAGCTGCGCTCTGAAACAATTCATTCGTTAATCTCCGTTAGGTTCCGTTATTTACCAATACACATTGATCACACGCTGTGACCGGGGTAATAAAACAATTAACGCCTCGGGGATAGTCGTGGCGGGCAATTAGCCAAATACACTGGTTTATAGCTTAATATGGATAAAACCAAAACATCTGTAAATTAATAGTATTTATTGACACACGTTCCATGTTATATACATAAGCATATCCATGATGAAAACTAACAAATAGACTAACGATACACATATAAGTATGCACGATTATGGAAAATCATGGATGTTGAACTTAATTAAATAACAATTGAATAGAATAGAAAACATTCATTAATTTACTAATTATTAATGATCAATGTCTCCAATTTATACACTGTTTCTAAAACCCGTGAACTATTGATGCGTCCAAATGCGTATTTATGGGTAAAGTCTGATATTTGTAAATTTCGGTCAAGAGAGTTGATTGAATTTTAGTTTTTAGTTCACAACATAGTAAGGTGGATTTTATCGTAACCTTTTCCCACATACACCAGAGGACCAGAAACAGAAAAAAAACCGCATTATATCATTTTCGGCAGGAATGTTTTAGAGCAGTAAATTACCCATTTACGTTCTATTACTAAATGTATAATACCCACTTCTTTTCGCAGTTGTTAAAGATACATCATTTCACATTGAAGATTATAGTATAGATCATGTATATAGTATTAATGATTATGTAATAGGGATACGCGACTCGCTTCAGATCCCCTGGTGATACAAATTGACTTTATAAGGGTCATAAAACTTCGGGTAAATCCGAGACCGTTTGCAACTAAGAAATATATATAATAATATTTGATATACATCGATTATAAGTGAATGGGTACTTTTATTTTGTTCTTTGTCTATATGTTATTGGCGGGAGCCGGACAAAAGATCCCATGCTATTTTTGGCAGGGTGGACGAAAGCTCCCACATCATTTTTACAGTGTGGACAAAAGATCCCATGTTATTTTAACAGGGTGGACAAAAGCTCCCGCATCATTTTGGCAGGGTGAACAAAAGATCCCACTTATAATATATATCAGCCAGTAATAAAGAGATTGAAATGAATAAACTATATGAATATATAATTCCTATCCATTGAGCATATTATGGATGTGAATTTCAAGGTAAACAGCCAATTAATGTAGAGGGTCAAAGTTATCACCTGCTGTTTTAAATTAAAGGCAATCAAAATCTAAATTGTGTTGTTAATTGAACTCTTTACATAAACTGTGAAAAATAAAACATTGAGCATATTATTGGTGTGAACTTTATAAATAGCTGTACTAATGACAATGACCAGACTGTGTGTTGATTGAATATGTCTGCATCAGGGTCTTTCAAATAGTATTTGAAAGACCCTATCTGCATGAACTACTTTGAAAGCTGTTTTGTTTGTAAATACATGAACATCCACTTTTCATTGTTTTATTATCATGATGTGCTAAATTTTCAACACTAGTAGTTACCATATGCTATATTTTGTTTGCTATATATTTACTCATAATTTTTTATTAACAGGGAGTAAATTTGACTTTATTAATCTTTTCGTTTTTTTCTGGTTTATTTTTCTATGAAATCATTTAATAAGAAGAAAATATACTCAACACCTTTACTGTCTGTCACCTTAAGACAAAAACCAGGATGGCTCATCAATATGGGATCTTTTGTCCATCCTGTCAAAATGGTGTGGGAACTTTTCGCCACCCTCTTAAAATAACATGGGATCTTTTGTCCAACCTATTAAAATGATATGGGACCTTCTGTCAAAAATAGCATGGGAGCTTTTGTCCATGTGATCTGTTGTCCTGTATTCGATATTGACAACGTTTATTTAACCTAAAAGAAGACCATTTAAATCATATTTTTCTCGAAAAATAAATGCCACTTATTAAAGATAGATAATTATATTTTGTGGAGCCGTTTGCACCTAAGCGATGAATTAATTAATTAAAGAGTCATAGCGCGTTAAAGTTACAGCTACTCTTTATTTCCATATGGTAAATTATACCTGATAGCAATTGCCGGTGAAATAATTCTTCCAAATGTGGAGGTCCGACTGTTCCGGTATAGACGGAGTTCCGACTGGTATATACAGACGACGTTGTCGGAGTTCCGGCTGTTCCGGATGGTTAATACAGCCAGCTGTTCCGACTGGTTAATACAGCCGACGTAGCTGGAGTTCGACTGTTTCGGCTGGTAAATACAGTCAGTGTAGACGGAGTTCCAGCTGTTCCGCCTGGTTTATACAGCCGGAGAAGCCTGAGTTCCGGTTGGTTAATACAGCTTGAGTAGCCGGAATGATGATTTTCGACTGGTAAGTACAGTCGAAGTAATAGGAAATACAGCTTATCCGGCCGGTTTATACAGCCGGAGTAGCCGGACCTCCGGCTATTCCGGCTGGTTAATGCAGCCGGAGTAGCCGGAACTCCGGCTGTTCCGGCTGGTTGGTACAGCCGGAGTAGCCGGAGTTCCGGCTATTCCGGCTGTTCCGGCTACTCCGGCTAACTTCACGCACATCCAAGAACAGGATAAGATCAATATATTAGCGTGAAAAATAACAACTTCATTTGAATAAATTGATCGAAATTTGATGACGTGTCTCTTTCTTTGTAATGTAAGGCAAAGTAATCTTAATTCTAGGAACGAACGTCAAAGAGATGAAACACAGTTTTGGACCAACGTGACTGAGACCAACTTGCACCCGAATGGACAGCGAACCATTCCGAAAATTATACACCAGATTTGGAATGACGAAGTTATACCGACAGAATTTGTGGAGAACATTCAGGGACTGTCGAATATTCGACCATATGATCGAATATTCGTTGCCATCCCTAGAATATACATGTCACTGTGTGAAAAAAGACATTGCATATTGAGTGCGATGTCTCATTCCACACACTGTTATCAAATTATTGTATATTTGTAAACAACTAATTTCATGTGACTTTTATGAGTTAATATTATGTATATATGTTATGGTGACTTATGGGCCGGGTGTGGTACAATTTGTATAAAATGTGTTATTCATGTATGTAAATTCACACAAGTCACGTTAATAAACAATTATCTTATCTTATCGTATCTTATGTACTCAAAAGCAATGTATGAAAACATACAATGTTGTTTACAAATTTGGGCAAGCTGTCAAATAGGGAAATATTGTTAACCGCAAAAGAGTCTTGTTTGTAAGCAATTGACCAATCTGTGACCTCGTGAAAATGTAACAAGTTAGTTTGAGAGGCATTTTAATAAGTGATATCCGAAAGCTACATTATCATGTAACCTTTTCCAATACACAACAAAGCAGCTGTAGACGATTTTGAAAACATCTATGCAAACAAACATATGGAAATCACTATAAATAAAGTTATGATAATCATTTAATATAATAGATCATTTTGTGGCAAAAAGAAAATTGCTCACGCTAAGTAACTTCACCTTTTGCCGAGATGTTGTCAAATGTCCTATGCTGCACATGCGTCAAAATGCACATGGGATAAGTTTAACTACTATTTAGGATTTGCTTAACCCTTGCCCACATACAACTTTGAATGCAACTGTAAGGTGATGTTTGATTTCAATTATGTCGGAACCAATTCACTGAGAATCATAGGAGTGAACGATAATCAGTCACGTGATCAGACCTCATACCTTTAGAGGGAGTATTTTGGAACTTCGAAACACGATATCCATAGCTTCACACATGGTGGATTTCCGGTGGGCCTTTGATTCTCAGTGGATTGGTTCCCACATAATTGAAATCAAACATCACCTTACAGGTAAATCTTGTTTAATATACCAATTAAATTGAAACCAATCCACTATATGAGAATCACAGGAGTGATTAAGAGCCCAAGTTCCGAAATGCTGCTTGGAATATGCCATTTTTTTACCAAGAAAAATAATTTAACGCTTATAAAGACTTTATGGCGAGGTGATTAACCTTGGTAAAAAAATACCAATTTTAGTTACAACCGTTTCACGTCAAGCCCTCGATATGTGATAAGATTATGCATTGTATCCATTGACTTCAATTGGTTCTCGAGGTCATCCCCCAAGAGGTTGTTTGTCAATGGTGTACTATCATTGCATAAATGTTTGTACATGTCATTGTTCCCTGGTCGAATATGCTGCCGTCTAAGGTTAATAATATCTCTATGTGCATAGGCAAGCATTTGAAATGCATTCCTTAGCGAGCTTGACTTATATGCACCGATTCGTTTTGAGGAGGCAATCAATTAGATTCACTTATGGTGTAAGACCTTCTGTCAAATAGCCTTGAGTGACTTGGAACTTTTTGTCATTGTCTTTAATATTCTTATACAGGGAGGAGCTCAACCACATATCTTTGTTAACCTTTGGAACGGTGAGGTATTAGCAGTTTTTGTGTCGCAACTGATTTTCGCACAGACTTGCGGTCCGCTTTCTATTAATAGGTTGCCTTATGCCTGATTCGATGACATCTGCATTGTTCTGAACAATATTTTCTCCGAAATTATCCGGTTTTTCGAAGTCCCCACCCATTTTCAAAAGCAACTGTCGGGTCTCGCTGAATAATTCTGGCTCTTTTTCACACAAACTGAGGGTCGTCTATATTCAGATCGTCGTCTCTAATCGACTCAACATCCTCATCAATGTTAGAAATAATTTCAAACGACTTATTAGTATGTGTTGATGGCGAAATTATCCTCGTAAGCTTGTCCACTTTTTCCATAAGTGTCATGAAACCTTTCTTCTGCTGCATAATCAGCTCTTGATTTTACTGAATTTGGCTCTGTAAGGTACTATCTTTGTCGTGCTGGGGCCCTCGGAGGGGTTACCCTGTTTTTCAAAAATGTTTTTTCCTCCAGCGGTCTTAGACCAATTAACCTGAAGGTTAAAGGGAAGTCATTAATTTTCATTAGACGACCATTATACAATGTACCATTACGGGTTATAGTTCATTCCCAACAAGTCGAACTACACAGAAACCGTTATCAAAATAAAGGTCAGTCTTAGAACTACCAAAATAGCAAAGAAAACATATAGGTTGACGGACCATCTTTCGTTGTATGAGGTCAAAAAGAAGGTCACCCTTATCACGCACAGAATTTCACTTTCAATTTCAGAAAATACAGGATAATCCGAGGTTATTCAACTAAAAAGACACTTTCAGCTTTCAACAAATTCATTATTGTCCAAGGGGAGACAACTTTAGTCTCACATATTCATCTGAAATTCCCTGGACAAAATTGTCCGCCCGGCAAACCGATCCGATTTACTTCCCTTTGACCTAAATAGAATGACAGTTTTCGATAAACCGCATGATGTTATTGCGAAATAGTGTATAAAGTTTTCGATTGATTCGGTTCACCGGCTAGGCAACTAATGTAAGTATCCTTTACCCTGTATATAAATTATGTAAATGTAATGTATTTTACGTCATTGAGCCATATTCTTCACGTGTATATACTTGTAAATGGTCAATGGTACTGATGTGCCGACTTGCCTGAATAAAATTTAATTGAATTGAATTGTACCGTGCTTTTGGGTCATAAATGGATACCTTTATTAAAATTAAATGTTTTCAGTGTTTAATTTTAGTCATAAAAGATAACGCTAGATAGTATTTTATGATGGTTTTCACTTTGAAAAGGTGCATTCAATATGTAAATGAATTTATTTGATATAACATTTAATCTTTCTTATTTTTATTACATTTTAAAGACAAAACCCCCTTTTCTAGCTTGAAAAATCAACATTTTGATGATATTTCTCACATTAGATTCTGGTTTGGCATGATTTTTATTCACATAGAAGCAGAACTGTTTCAAGCCACTAAATAACATTGAAATTACACTGATACAAAAACTGAACGCCTTTATCTCTTATTTTCTATGACTATGAAAGTCAAGATGCTAAGTCAAAAGCCCTTAAATATGCCAGTATATGAGTGATTTGCTGTAATAAACTGGAAAGAAAAGATTGTTTATATTGCAGCATTAACTCATTTGATAGTATGGAAGCCTCTAGGACACATTCAAGCACTGGAATCACAGAAATGTGCTTCAGCACAAAAATCTGGATGTTTTTTTCAGAAATGACACGGGAAAAGAGGTTAAGAGGAAATGTGCAAATTGCGTAGATCGAGTACATTTCTGCTGCTTGACGGGGCAACCCACCGCTCGCAGTCATGGAAGTTTTCCAGAGGCAATGAACAGGACAATTTTTAATTGGAATGGACCTAGCGCAGTTACATAATAATGCCCCTTATACCCAACAATAATATGCAAGACTTTTTCACTTGAAAAGGGTTCAATTAGACCTCACCAGGCCAAAATTAAATGAATAAAAATGAAATGTGGAGAATTTGGAAATGATTAAAGGGATGTAACAAAAAGTGTTATGGTTGAGTCCAAATCTTCAGCTGTTTTTGGCCGTTGAGCACTCTAAATGATAAACTTAGTTAAGGAAGGATTCCTTTGCATGTGTATCCATTGTATTCAATCAAGAATATGTTAAAACAAGAGGACCATGATGGTCCTACATCGCTCATCTGATTTAATTAAATCTAATCAGTTTTTACAATGCACAGATCCGAATAAATTGAACAGTCTTGGAAGAAGGTCCCTCAAGGAACATTTGAGCCATATTATTTTTTAATCGGGTCAGTATTTTCGGATTTTTAAAAATTTACAATGCCAATATAAGGAAAACAAGCCCTTCTCCCTAGAGGCCATGTTTTTTATTGGATCCGAATAATTTGAACAATCTTGGTAGAGGAACATTTGTGCCACATTATTTTTACATCGGGCCAGTACTTTCGGACAAGAAGATTTTTAAAGTGTTTACAATGCACATATAAGGAAAACAAGCCCCGCCCCCTAGAGGCCATGTTTTTGTATTGGATCCAAATAATTTGAACAATCTTGATAGAGGGTCCTTCAGGGAACATTTGCGCCAGATTATGTTTTATATCGGGCCAGTACTTTTGGACAAGAAGATTTTCAAAGTTTTTACAATGCACATTTAACGAAAACAAGCTTCGCCCTCCGTTGGCCATATTTTTCAATGGATCGGATAAATTTGAACAATCTTGGTAAAGGGTCTCACAAGGAAGATTTGTGCCAAATAATTATTAAATCGGACTAGTACTTTTGGACAAGAAGATTTTTAAAGTTTTGGCAATTTCCCCCTTTTCTGATGCCGCAGCAACCAAAGTTCTACATGGAATTAAATTATTTTAACAACTTTGAAAGAGGACCACATAAGGAACATTATTATGAAATCAATCCATTGGTTCGGGAGAAGAAGTTGATTGTAGCAAAATGTGAACGGACGGACGACGACGGACGAAAAGCGATCACAATAGCTCATATCGCGCTCAGGTGAGCTAAAAAGACCAAACCCCAGGTTTTAGACCAAAGAAATCAATGTGAACAATATGAAATTGCTCATAAATAGGAATTTAAACCCCATTTTCCCACAGGTCATCTGCTGAAGGTGCATGACATGGCATATATGTGAGAGAAAGGTGAAGGACCTGGCCATATATGTTGCTGAATATGTGGCTGGATTCACATCGCAAAATTCCCAGGTGTCGTTCTAGCATTCTACCCCCAGTTTGACAGTAAACAAAAGCAATACC
Organism: Serripes groenlandicus; assembly: GCA_031761405.1. Lineage (NCBI taxonomy): Eukaryota > Metazoa > Mollusca > Bivalvia > Cardiida > Cardiidae > Serripes > Serripes groenlandicus. Next base: position 21,005,058 of record JASEVX010000001.1, read on the forward strand.
TTCATTACCCTCCATACTTGGTCTGAGCATCTGAGAGTTTTTAAGGGTGGCTTCTACATGTTTTCACACAGAGAAGTGGTCCTGATTGCAGAATCCATATTGGCTTATCGGGCTTTATTGCGAACACAGGAAGTTTCTATCAACACCGATAAATCCTTACTAATTTATAATCCGTCCTTGTTTTCACTAAATCATTGTATATCACAAATATACACAACATATGATTTAAGACATATCCCTCAATATCACTTAGCTGTTATTTTCTTTGATTAATTGTTCAAATATATAATCGTGGTCTGAACTTTATGACCGCCATATACGTTCTGAGGTCTGATCACGTGACTGGTCATCGTTCACGTCTGTGATTCTCATATAGTGGATTGGTTCCAATAGAATGGTATATAAATGGTCTTCAAATGCTAAGACACATACTATTTTTTGAATAACATAATACATGTATCTTTTTAACGAACAGTGCAGTAGCATGAGATCACATTTTGTCGGAGCGCAGGTTGATTTTAAACTACACTGTGCGCAAATACCACACACGTTAAGATAATTGTATAAGCATTGTTATCACATGTTACCGCATCTTTACAAGATTTAATATTCAAGATCGTAAACATGAGGATGAACAGATATGAAACTTTCAGAAAAACTGTATATAATTAATAAGACACTTGGGAATTATATCCAAGTATATTGGATTGCATGGCAACCGATGGTTTAATTTAATAATAAAATTTAATAAAATTTAATTATTATAGCCTTGTATCTGGGACAACTAATGGATGGTTAAGGTATTAGTTGTCCCAGTTTGTATGCAGGATATATCGACACAGAATGGTATTCGTTAACACTTTCCCTCATACGACAATTCTGCAGCAGACGACTTTGAACATATTTTGTAACCTATGCCTAAAAGAGGAAAACATTGTGGTAAAAGGAGAAATTGCTCGATTTGAGCAATTTCTTCTTTTATCACTATGTTTTCAAAAGGCCGTCTAGCTGGAGAGGCGTCAGAAAGCGTCGATATGAGGGAAAGGGTTAAAGGTGTCTGTCCGTGCGATAAGGTCCATGTGGGCATTTCTGAACAGTGTAGGTTATGCTCAACCTTTATATTTTCTCAATCGTATCACAACCTACACATGTTGATACAAAGCTTCTAACACGTCAATGTAAGTAATATGCGAGCATTACATATCTTGATATTCCTAGTTCACAAAAACCGTCTTGTACATTGTTTACGTTTCCAGAATACATAAACATCTATTTCCTCATTTAATAATCATAAGATATTGTTCGTATACTTCTTTTACCCGTGGAAATGGAAGAAATCTTTAATAAACTGATTAAAATTGCATTTTAATCCCTTTCGCTGTCCATGTCAAAAAGACGTTGATTGCCACGGTAAAAACATTTTGATAAGTTCCGTCAACAACTTTAATCGCGTACAATAATGAAATGTGTGTCAAATTACTTTCAAATTAGGCCAGTATTTTTGGTAACGAAGGGTTTTAGTTTTATATCAGGAAAAAAAAGCCCTGTCCCCTGATGTCCTGTTTTCAATGGATCGGAATAATTTTGGCAATCTTGGTAGTGTGTCACCAATGTAACACTTGTTCCAAATTCAAAAATTGGGCCAGTACATTTGAACAGAAAGTTTTTAAAATACCAAGACATGCCCGCCCACTATAGCGACCATGAATTTCAAAGAATCGAAATAGTTTGAACAATCTGGGTAGAATGTTACCAAAGGAACATTTGTACCAAATTAATTTGAATATTGGACCAGTATATCGAGGGCTTGGCGTGAAACGGTTGTAACTTAAAACCTATTTTGATACAACCGTTTCACGCCAAGCCCTCGATATTTTGGAGAATTACATTTACTTCTTAAATAAAAGAAAATGAGCCGAGTCACGTGGTGGTAATGTGTTTTACACAGATCAAATTAATTTTAACAATGTTGATAGAATCAGGGACATAGATAAGAGGGATAGGCAACTCCACCTGTACACCTGTTATCTGGTTAAAATATAACACATAGAAATAAAATTGTCCAAATGTTCACATTTTGTAGCAAAAAAACTTTGAAGTCACATTTGGCACATGAACAAAACATACATATTCTAAAAGCTTAATATTTCAACTTAAGTTAGAGATATAATGAACAACTGGAATTTCTTTGTATTTTGAACACTAGCTGACTGGTTTAAAAAACACAGATTTTGGAATTTCTGAATTATATTATTTTTTTCCAAAAATTAATAAACTGACATTTTTCATAAGGATAACATATTATCAAAACCAGTAGTATATTAAAATATTTTTATCTACTGCAATAGAAGAATGTTTAAACTTCCAGAATTTTTATTTTTTATTTTCATATCTTGAATAGTTTTTTAGTTTTACTTGCTACAAATGTTGGCACGGGTGATATTTTAGTATACAGTTTAGTTTCCTTTCCCTGTTATCTACGTCCCTGATATAATTTATTATCAAAGCAGTAGGCCTACTTTTCAACGAGACGATTTTCAAGTTTTTACTATCCACATGAAATGAAACCCAGCCCGATCCAAGGCGGCCATGTTTGTGAAAGGATCTGGATAGTTTAAGCAATCTTAGTAGAGAACCACCCGAAGAATAATTTATGCCAACTCTTTTTGTCAAATCGGGCCTGTAGTTTTGGACCAGACGATTTAAATAGTGTTCTTATTCAATTGTCATGGCAACCATGATTATGCAGGGAATTCCCTAAGTTTACCATATCTGAAAGGAGGTTTTATAAGGAAACATTTCTGCATAGTTTGGTCGAAACTGGCGCACATTCAAGGAAATTGTTGACAGACGGCCGACGTCTGATGGTCAACCAACTGCTTACCACGACCGCTGCATGCTCTGGTGAGCTAACAAGCTGTCGATGAAACTGTTGACGAAAAAAGAGTCAACTAACTGTATTACTTATAGGAAATTCAAGGAGTTTTCAACAATATATTTTCTGTGTACATTTGAGAGTAAGTATCAAGGATAACAATATGACAAAGTTGATATATATTCATTTGACAAACTGATCTGCATGAATTCTCCTTTTACCCTGACGGGAGTTAAGTTATACTATTAAGTATAACTGGGACTACTAATACTAGTATAAGTAGTCCCAGAATATAATAAGTAAAACACGGCAGTACGATTTATCAAATATTTTATTAACATCGCATCATAGGTATCTGCATCACAGTGTATAAAATCACACTAAAACACCAAATCAAAGGAAGTCATTATAATGACAATACCAAGTTTGCGTTAGTGAAAAAACTTTACCCTAACCCTGATACAACTGTCCTTTGAATCACATTCAGTCGACGACCTAAAATGGTGGAAATGTTTGAAATGGTTGTTATAAGCAAAACACTTTTTTCCGTCATCAATGCTTTCTAGTGTCAAAGTATTGACGCCGCTTGCTTAAATTGCATTTCCCCCAGCAGATCTTTGGAATAGGGAATTGTCAAAAGTAGTATATCAGTTTATGGGTAAACTTAAATCGTAACATCAAAGACTAATTTTTGAAACAAAATGTACAAAGCCTTGGTAAAATGAATGTCTTTAAAGCACCTAATCCATCAATTAAAATAAAAAGGTTGAATATATTGACCCTTTCTCACATGTAGACGCTTTCTGTCGCCTCTGCATCAGTTGACTTTTGAAAACACTGTGGCAAAAGGAGAAATTTCTCGTAATGAGAAATGTCTCCATTTGCCACAATGTTTTAAATTCTAGTTAATATTTGTCAATATGTTTTCAAAGTCGGCTGCTGTAAATGTGTTGTATGTGGAAAAGGGTTAAAGAGACACTTCAGCAAAACCAACCTCAGCATGATTATTACAGGTGTTGACTAGCATCTGCCTGCACATCCAAACTACTGAATCTGAATACACCATTTCTTGAAACCTCATTTCCCACATACAACACATCTGCTGCAGACGACTTTCGGAAACATTTAAGGAAAAAAACCATGGACAATCTGTACTGGTGAAAGTTTTAATTTAGAATAAAGTAGAAAGTATTGTGGCCAATGGAGAAATTGCTCTCGATGACCACAATGTTTTCAAAAGTCGTCTGTAGAGAGAAATGATTAAATAAACTGCTTGGATTCACAGTTTCATCTGAAATTTACATTGGCCGCGAGGCCAACTTTCCGGTTCTATACTGGAGAATCGTTCAATTATAGCAACACCCAATGTGTTATGATGTTCTATAAATAAAATAATATCTCTCTACTTCACTATATAAAGATCCAATGAAATGACAGCATTTATATGAATATTACTTGAAATAATTAAATGCTCAACCATATAAATATTTTGGCTTAAAATAAAATTTCAACAGAAATAATACAACACATTTGATATTTGGTCCTGTTGCTACTATTTATACATATATTTATATACAAAAGTGTACATGTACAGGTTCCATAACACAAGTTTTTCTAGTGATTTGTCCCCCCCCCCCCCCCCCCCCCCCCCGATGTAAAATCCCCAATCTTATATTCAGAAGTGTTTAACAGAGATTTTGTCCTACCTATGTAAAGTCCCCTCTGTAATATTCAGATGTTTGTCCTTTGTAATATTCAAAAGAAAGGTCCCCATTCTAATATTTAGAAGTGTTTTATAGTAATTGTGTTCTCCCTATGTAAGGTCCCCTCTGTAATATTCCGAAGTGTTTTACAGTAGTGTTTAACAGAGATTTGTCCTCCCTTATGAAAGGTCCCCTCTGTAATATTCAGAAGTGTTTAAGAGAAATGTTGTCCTCCCTATGTACGGTCCCCTCTGAAATATTCAGAAGTGTTTAACAGAGATGTTTTCCTACCTATGTAAAGTCCCCTCTGTAATTCATATGTTTGTCCTTTGTAATATTCAAAAGAAAGGTCCCCATTCTAATATTTAGAAGTGTTTTATAGTAATTGTGTTCTCTCTATGTAAGGTCCCCTCTGTAATATTCCGAAGTGTTTTACAGTAGTTGTTTTCTCCCTATTTAAAGTCCCCTCTGTAATATTCAAAAGTGTTTTACAGTAATTGTTTTCTACCTATTTAAGGTCCCCTCTGTAATATTCAGAAGTGTTTTACAGTAATTGTTTCCTCCCTATTTAAGGTCCCCTCTGTAATATTCAGAAGTGTTTTACAGTAATTGTTTTCTCCCTATTTAAGGTCCCCTCTGTAATATTCAGAAGTGTTTAACAATGTTGATTTGTCCTCCCGACCGTGCATAACTCAGAATAAAGATCCAACACTATATTGTGTAGTTTGTAACAATGATCTTGTCCTCCCTTAGTCGATGTAAGGTCGCCACTCTAAGATACATTATTTCTTAATAATAATATTGTCAACCCTTTCCATCAGTTTGATAATTGATCCTGTCATTTATGTCAAATACATACAACAAACTTGAAGCAGACAACTTTGGAACCATACCAGGCAAGGAAAATAAGTACGAAGAAGAGTATATTTATTGGATAGAGTTTAAAACTTTGTGACATTTACAGAATCTCTACAAATTACAGTATAATTATTCAATAGAGTTGAAAACATTGTGACATTTACAAACATATTCTTGAAAAAGTCGTCTGCTGCAGATGTGTCAAATTGTGTCTGCGATAGGAAATCAGTTAATGATAAATAAATGTTATGTACAATTGTGTGATAAGTTTGTAAGAGCATCTAGTTTCAAGAATAATTTTACAATTATAGTAAACATGCAATTTCAATAAATAGATCTACACTAAATCTACACAATTTGGACTATTTACATATACATGTACTTCAAGTTTGACTTATAAACTCCTACTTTTGACCTTCATATGTCAAATGAAAGAATAATTTTACTCAGCCTCTGCAGTGGATTTTCATGCCTCTACAGATGATGATTTTTGGAAAAAACATTGCTAAACAATAAGGCAAGCTTTCACAGAATGTAAATGTCTACAAGTTAGTACATAGAAAATAGTATGTTAAAGTAGATGCATAGCTTTGTACTTTACTATTAGGCGCGTGGACAAAACTTGATATCTTGTGATCGAGACTGAAGGGCAAGAGAAATGTAAAATTTCTAATGCTCTGAGATACAAAATACAAAGCTGCTTAATCAACTCTACTGCAATATAAATTTCATTTAATTATATACCTTATGTCACTTTTAAAATAGAAAACAATTTTACAAATTTAAATATCTTTAAATAATGGAATATTACATATTTTTTGACATGAACTAAATTTGTATAAATGGCTTGTGAATTACTACGTAACACTATCCCATTTTGCATGATATGACATCATATTGCAATGAAGTCATGTTACCATACTTGGTACCATACTAAATGTTTCATGTTGTATTTGCGCCAGAAAATTTGCAGACCTGTATATAATAAAACAATTTCATCTTAAAAATTTTCTTATCAGAAACACTATTAGTATTATCTAAATTATGCCATTTAAACCCTTTCCTTTTCGAATCGTATAGACGCCTCTGCAGCAGACTACTTTTGAAAACTGTGGCAAAAAGAGAAATTGCTCAATGAGCCAATTTCTTATTTTGCCACAATGTTTTCAACTATATTAACCCTCACATACAACAAATCAGCAGCAGACGACTTTGAAAACATAGTGACAAAAACCTGAAAAATCTCCATAAAAGGTAGCTAAATTGTTAAATAAAGTTGAAAACATCGTGGCCGAAGGAGAAATTGCTCATCATGAGCAATTTCACCTTTGGCCACAGTGTTTTCAAAAGTCGTCTGCAGGTGGGAGAGAGTTAAATAATTACACTTTCACTTGTAGAGACAAATTGCCTTTACATTTTCAAAGTCGCCTGCTGCAGATTTGTTGTAAGTGGGAAAGGATGACAGTTTACCTTAACCCTTTCCCTCATATAGACACTTTCTGACCTCTCTGCAGCAGGCGGCTTTTGAAAAACCAATTGTGACAAAAAGAAGAAATTACTCAAAACAAGCAATTTCTCCTTTCTTAATCTTCTCAAGGATTAAACTTGCATTTATAGAGATACTTTATGGTTCTACCTTAATGTTTACAAAGTCTTCTGCTGCAGATTTTTTGTATTATAAAGTGGGAAAGGATAACAGTCTACCTTAACGGATATTTTAAGACGTCTGCTTTGAAAACATGGCAAAACTATGGAAAATATCTATTTAACCCTTTCCCTCATACGACAATTCTGCAGCAGACGACTTTGAACGTAATTTGTCAGATGGATAACCTATGACTAAAAGTGGAAAACATTGCGACAAAAGGAGAAATTGCACGTTCTGTGCAATTTCTTCTTTTGTCACTATGTTTTCATAACGCCGTCTGCTTTAACCCTTTCCCTCATACGACAATTCTGCAGCAGACGACTTTGAACGTAATTCGTCAGATGGATAACCTATTTCTTCTTTTGTCACTATGTTTTCCAAAAGCTGTCTGCAGCAGAGGCGTCAGAAAGCGTCTATATGAGGGAAAGGGTTAATGAAAGTATAACTATTGAATTGAAAACATCGGCAGACTGAAGAATAAATTGTTCATTGTGAACAAATTCTCCTTTTTTCCACAATGTTTTCAAATGTCACCTGCTGCAGTTAACCCTTTCCCTCATACGACAATTCTGCAGCAGACAACTTTGAACATATTTTGTCAAAAAATGGAACATCTCTATAATTGAATGGATAACCTGTGACAAAAAGTGGAAAACATTGTGGCAAAAGGAGAAATTGCACGTTTTGTGCAATTTCTTCTTTTGTCACTATGTTTTCAAAAAGCCGTCTGCTGCAGAGGCGTCAGAAATGAGGGAAAGGGTTAAATAGTTGTCTGCTACAAATGTGTCAAAATGCATCTGAATGCAGGGAAGTGTTCAGCTAAAAATTGTCTTTTTCCCCCATGAATCCATCAGGTAATGGTATTTCTATATATGGCACTTCTGGCAATTTCAGGTCTTATATTTCGTTAGGTGTCATATAACCCATTAAACCTATTTAACAGGGACTGTTCACATTTTTGCAAAGGTTTTTTCAAAGTCATCTGCTGCAGATTTGTTGTATGTGGGAAAAGTGCTACATCAATTTTGGCATATAACTAGTCGGGGTCCAATTCCACCAACCTTACTTAGCGCTAAGTAATACTTAAGTACTTAAAAGCAGACTTCCATCATTTTTGTTTCCCTATAATATCTTGTAAAACATGAATGGCGGAATGTTTTTAAGTAAATGACTAAGTTGACACAAATAGTAACCTTACTGACTCACAATACTTGTTAATTAAGAAATGAAATATTTAGGCGTTTTTATAAGGGAAACAAAAATGATGAAATATATACCTTTAACCTTTCCCATCGATAGACGCTTTCGGACGCCTCTGCAGCAGGCGGCTTTTTGAAAACATGCAGCAAATGGAGAAATTGCTCAAAACAAGCAATTTCTCCTTTTATCAGCATGTTTTAAACTCTATTCAATTAGTGTCCTTTTATTTAAAGGGAGTTTCAAAAATATTTCGGGTACGTTTTCAAAGGCATCTGCTGCAGATTTGATGCAGGTGGGAAAGGGGTTAAGTGTTTTTAAAAGTATTACTTAGCGCTAAGTAAAGTTGTTGGAATTTGACCCAGGATACTCTTCTGTTTTCTATGTCAGAAGTTACATTTGTGTCTATACCTCATGCAATCAGACACTGAAGACTATTGTGAGAGTATGCATTATGCACAAGCTGACCCGAGTCTTAACCCTTTCCCACATACAACAAATTTGCAGCATACGACTTTGAAAACATTTGTAAAAAAGTAATGAGCAATTTCCCCTTTTGCAACAATATTTTCAAAAGCCATCTGCTGCAGAGGTGGCAAAATGCGTCTACATGTAGGAAAGGGTTTGTTTTGTACGCATGCAGATACATAAAGACCCTAAATCCCTAGACTCGGCTCATATCATATAGATGAGGTACGTTATTGTTGAGCAAAAAAACGCAACCAATCTAACACTTACTGTTACTTTTGTGCTATTCTGATTAGCTTAAAATTATGAAAACAATGACAACTAGTAAAATAATCATGTAAATTGGGATTTCCCTTGATATCCATACAAAACAAGAGGGCCAAGATGGCCCTAAAATCGATCACCTGAATGATAGTTAATTAGAAGCAAATATTTAACTGCAAATATCTGTGAAAATTTGATCAGGAGTTCAAATGAAACTGCAAGGAGTGGAAATAGTCCATTTTTATCTTGAAATCTAACAAGAGCTTTCTCAATTTCTGATGCTGCAGCAACAAAGGTTCTACACAGAATGCAAGTATTTGAACAATTTTGAAAGAGGACCATCAAAGGAACATTCCTGTGAAGTAACATTGAAATTGGTCAAGTGGAATGGTAGGAGTTGTCATTTGTAGCTAAAAGTTCAATTTACCCCTTTTGTGATGACGCGAGGTTACTATGATTTTGTAACTAATCAAAACAGCTTGAACAAATTAAATGTAGAGGATCACTGAAGTAGGATTTATATTCAATTTCCTTAATATCAGACAAGAACTTTTAAAGCTTGGACATTTTGCCCCCTTTCTGATGCTGCAGCAACCCTGGCGGCCATGTTTTTCAACCGATCGGAAATATTTGAACAATCTTGGTAAAGGGTGCCCCAAGAAACATTTGTGCAAAATAATTTTCAAATTGGGCCAGTACTTTTGGACAAGAAGATTTTTAAAATTTTAACAAAAAAAAACCAAGCTCCTCCTCCTGGCGGCCATGTTTTTCAACCGATCGGAAATATTTGAACAATCTTGGTAAAGGGTGCCCCAAGGAACATTTGTGCAAAATAATTTTCAAATCGGGCCAGTACTTTTGGTCAAGAAGATTTTTAAAATTTTAACAATGCACATATAAGGAAAACAGGCTCCGCCCCCTGGCGGCCATGTTTTTCAACCGATCGGAAATATTTGAACAATCTTGGTAAAGGGTGCCCCAATGAACATTTGTGGAAAATAATTTTCAAATCGGGCAAGTACTTTTGGACAAGAAGATTTTTTAAGTTTTAACAATGCACGTAGAAGGAAAACAAGCTTCGCCCCCTGGCGGCCATGTTTTTCAACGGATCGGAAATATTTGAACAATCTTGGTAAAGGGTGCCCCAAGGAACATTTGTGCAAAATAATTTTCAAATCGGGCCAGTACTTTTGGTCAAGAAGATTTTTAAAATTTTAACAATGCACATATAAGGAAAACAGGCTCCGCCCCCTGGCGGCCATGTTTTTCAACCGATCGGAAATATTTGAACAATCTAGGTAAAGGGTGCCCCAATGAACATTTGTGGAAAATAATTTTCAAATCGGGCCAGTACTTTTGGACAAGAAGTTTTTTTAAGTTTTAACAATGCACGTATAAGGAAAACAAGCTCCGCGCCCTGGCGGCCATGTTTTTCAACGGATCGGGAATATTTGAACAATCTTGGTAAAGGGTGCCCCAAGGAACATTTGTGCAAAATAATTTTCAAATTGGGCCAGTACTTTTTGACAAGAAGATTTTTAAAATTTTAACAATGCACATATAAGGAAAACAGGCTCCACCCCCTGGCGGCCATGTTTTTCAATCGATCGGAAATATTTGAACAATCTTGGTAAAGGGTGCCCCAATCAACATTTGTGGAAAATAATTTTCAAATCGGGCCAGTACTTTTGGACAAGAAGATTTTTTAAGTTTTAACAATGCACATATAAGGAAAACAAGTTCCACGCCCTGGCGGCCATGTTTTTCAACGGATCGGAAATATTTGAACAATCTTCGTAAAGGGTGCCCCAAGGAACATTTGTGCAAAACAATTTTCAAATCGGGCCAGTACTTTTTGACAAGAAGATTTTTAAAATTTTAACAATGCACATATAAGGAAAACAGGCTCCGCCCCCTGGCGGCCATGTTTTTCAACCGATCGGAAATTTTTGAACAATCTTGGTAAAGGGTGCCCCAATGTACATTTGTGCAAAATAATTGTCAAATCGGGCCAGTACTTCTGGACAAGAAGATTTTTAAAGTTTTAACAATGCACATATAAGGAAAATAAGCTCCGCCCCCTGGCGGCCATGTTTTTCAACGGATCGGAAATATTTGAACAATCTTGGTAGAGGGTACCCCAAGGAACATTTGTGCAAAATAATTTTTAAATCGGGCCAGTACTTTTGGACAAGAAGATTTTTTAAGATTTGGCAATTTTCCCCTTTTCTGTTGCCGCGGCAACCAAAGTTCTCGATGGAATTTAAATCTTTGAACAATTTTTAAAGAGGTTCACCAAAGGAACATTCCTGTGAAGTTTGGTTGAAATTGGTCAAGTGGTTAAGGAGGAGATGATCTAAATGTTAACGACGGACGACGACGGACGACGTAAGACGGACAAAAAGTGATCAGAATAGCTCACCTTGAGCCTTTGGCTCTAGGTGATCTAAAAAAGGTTGAAAAGTATAATTATGTGTCATTTGGATAAAAAAAATGCCAGTCTGACTGAGTAATTATTTTGCCAATCTGACTGAATAAATCTTTTGCCAGTCTGACCGAATAAATCTTTTGCCAGTCTAACCGAATAAATCTTTTGCCAGTCTGACCGAATAAATCTTTTGCCAGTCTGACCTAATAAATCTTTTGCCAGTCTGACCAAATAAATATTTTGCCAGTCTGAACGAATAAATCTTTTGCCAGTCTGACCGAATAAATCTTTTGCCAGTCTGAACGAATAAATCTTTTGCCAGTCTGACCGAATAAATCTTTTGCCAGTCTGACCGAATAAATCTTTTGCCAGTCTGACAGAATAAAACTTTTGCCAGTCTGACAGAATAAAACTTTTGCCAGTCTGACAGAATAAAACTTTTGCCAGTCTGACAGAATAAAACTTTTGCCAGTCTGACAGAATAAAACTTTTGCCAGTCTCACCAAATAAATCTTTTGCCAGTGTTTTCAAAAAGCTGTCTGCTGCAGAGGCATCAGAAAGCGTATATATGAGGGAAAGGGTTAAAGCAATCATATCAAAACTAAAAAAAAATGTAAATTAATTTACAGGCTTTGTCTTAATTTCTGATTCCTGTAATTTGAAGAATTATCTCATATCAATAACGTATTAACCCTTTCCCTCATACGACAATTCTGCAGCAGACGACTTTGAATATATTTTGTCAAAAAATGGAAAATCTCTATAATTGAATAGATAACCCAGTATGACTAAAAGTGGAACACATTGTGGCAAAAGGAGAAATTGCTCGTCTTGAGCAATTTCTTCTTTTGTCATTATGTTTTCAAAAAGCCATCTGCTGCAGAGGTGTCAGAAAGTGTCTATATGAGGGAAAGGGTTAAGGTCTGCTGTTTAATTACTTAACCCTTTCTGGTACATGCAGTTGCAATTTGACACAATAGCAGGAATTTTTGGAAAACATTGAGGTAAAAGGAGAACTTGCTCAGAATGAAAAATATCTCTCTAATTGCCAAAATGATTTCAACTCTATTCAATAAAATAATATTTATTTTATAGAAATTTTCCATATTTTATGCCAAACAATTTTCAGAATCGTCTGCTGCAGTTTTGTTGTATGTAAGAATGAATAATCAAGGTAGATTTGTCAACAATAATTTTACAAACAATTTTTGAATAGCTAAATATTAACACTGTGTGATTAAAGGATGAAGTATGGTATTTAACCTTCTTTTCCTCCAATGTTTCCAGTATGTTAGAATCCCAAAAATCATAAAATCTGAAGAAATAGGGAAGGACTTGCTTGTCATAAGACTTAACTACCTTTTCCAAAATTTGAATAAATGACAGCCTATGTATGTAATGATAAGTGTTTCAACCCAGGAAAATAATAAATGTACATATATTCTAAAACATATAATGTTAAACACATTAATACATAATGAGTTTACACATTTACTCGTTCACACACGCGTCAATCTCCTCATATCATACATACCACTCCTTAACATCCTTCTTTTTACCGTTGGCCTTCCCATTCCCAACATTATTAATAGCCGACCCATTGGTCTGCTGCTTTTTAGCTTCTAAATAGGCAAAGTTCTGACTTTCGTCCACTCTATAAGAGCCTTCCTCCCGGCTCCTGAATTTATAAAATGCTATAAATAGAATAACTAAAGCAAGAACGACACCAGCCACTATAGCGATGATGAGAAATATATTTAACTGATTTGCATCTTTTTTGTCTTTAGCTTCCATAGGAATCTCTGTGGTCTGATGACCGTCAGGTGTGTGTTCCGACGCATCAGGTTTAAAACTTGACGGGTCCACTTGAGTTATCTTTGCATCTTTACATTCATCGGACTTGCACATGGTACTATTTGGAGTACTGAAAAAAAAAATATATTGAAGTCCGACGAAATAAACCTTTTCTTCTATACAGACACCTTTTGATGACTTTTGACCCCTTTCCAACAAACAGATGCTTTCTGACGCCTCTGCAGTAGACGACGATGTTTGAAAACATTATGACAAAAGGAGATTTTTTTTTTTTTTAACATTTTTGCCAGGATAAGAATTGGAGCAGATCTGATATGACTGCACTCTTCAAATGTACTTTTTCTCATGCACTTGGAACTCACTGTGGCCATGTACATGTTTAAGTCCCCAGTTCAATATCCAGTCACGGTGGTCATGGTGGATCGAGTGTCCTTTGGCAATGAATAAGTGAACTGTATAATATATATTTGAAATAATGTTGAAAATGGCGTAAAACTCCCCCAATAAAACTATAAGAAATAGCTTATACACTTGTTAAAATATAAATACCCTGGTTTGATGGGAGGACTTGGTGTTGAATGTCGGGTTATTATAATAGTTGGTGAAATAATGTCATCTTCGGACCCAGGCATTGGATTAGTAATGCATTCATCTTCATCGTCACTAAAACATGGTCCCAATCCCGAATGAATAATTGAATCATCTGCTTTTAGCTTCGGCGTTGTACCCTGCTTGTAAAAAAAAAGTGATATAAGGTATTTATTTATAGAAAATGGCTATTTGTATCGAAACTTGAAATAAACCATTTTTCTTACTAACTTGAAAATAATGTTAAAAATCAAAAATGGTTAACCCTTTCCCACATACGACAATTCTGCAGCAGACGACTTTGAACGTATTTTGTCAAAACATAGAAAATCTCTATAATTGAATGGATAACCTATGACTAAAAGTGGAAAACATTGTGGCAAAAGGAGAAATTGCACGTTTTGTGCAATTTCTTCTTTTGTCACTATGTTTTCAAATAGCCGTCTGCTGCAGAGGCGTCAGAAAGCGTCTATATGAGGGAAAGGGTTAAGAACCTGGTTATTTTTATCCTAAATTCCCTCAACCAGACCCATTTTGTCCCCTCTCAGGCTCAGTAGCAGACAACAATTGAAAAAGAATTGACGAAAGGAGAAATATTTCATTAGAAGAATTTCTCCTTTTGTCACAATGTTTTCAACTCTATTCAATTATTATAATTTCATTTTCATAATTTTTTGCCAAAATATTTTTTAAGTGGCAGATTTGTTGTATGTGGGAAAGGATTAACACTGTTTAATACATATACTTCAAGTTATTTTGAAATCTCAAACATTTTTAGAACATAATACAAATGTTGATCTATAAAAGTAGCTTAAAAGGACATATTTTAGCATGTCTTACTCCTCTATGTCCTTTGCAAGAAAAATAAAAACCAACAGAGAAAATAAACTCGAAAATAAACTTGAAAAAGGTATACAAATTATTTCTACACATGGAAACATTTTAAAAGTTATCATTTTGTTTTAAAATCATACATAAAAAGACATAATGTATTTATAACATATTCGTCCTAGGTTAAACATTGAATATCTTGTTAATGATTTATTCCTAAGATTAAACATTGCATATACATTGTGAATTAAATTATTCACCAAAGGTTAAACATTGCATATACATTGTTAATAAGTTATACACCAAAGGTTAAACATTGTATATATACATTGTTAATAAGTAATTCAACATAGGTCAACATAGATTAAACATTGTATATACATTGTTTATAAGTAATTCACCTTAGGTTAAACATTGTATATACAAATGTACATTGTTAATTAGTTATTCATCATAAGTTTAACATTGTTTATACATTGTTAATTAGTTATACACCAAAGGTTAAACATTGTATATACATTGTTAATTAGTTATTCATCATAAGTTAAACATTGCATATACATTGTTAATTAGTTATACACCAAAGGTTAAACATTGTATATACATTGTTAATAAGTAATTCATCATAAGTTTAACATTGTATATACATTGTTAATAAGTTATTCAACATAAGTTAAAAATTGTATATACATTGTTAATAAGTTAGTCATCATAAGTTAAACATTGTATATACCTTGTTAATTAGTTATTCATCATTAGTTTAACATTGTATATACATTGTTAATAAGTTATTCAACATAAGTTAAAAATTGTATATACATTGTTAATAAGTTGGTCATCATAAGTTAAACATTGTATATACCTTGTTAATTAGTTATTCATTATAAGTTTAACATTGTATATACATTGTTAATAAGTTGTTCAACATAAGTTGAAAATTGAATATACATTGTTAATAAGTAAGTCATCATAAGTTAAACATGTATAATTACCTTGTAGTTAAAGAACAAGTTTTGGCTTTGCAATATGATTAGTAAATTATTCAACTCCAGAAATAAAACCCCAACAGGATTAGTCCTTTCCCACGTACAGAATGTTTCTGACACTTCTGCTGCAGACAATTTTCAAAACATTGTGACAAACGAAGAGATTTCTCAAAATGAACAATTTCTCCATTTGCCACAATATTCTCAACTCTATTTAATAATTATAATTCCTTTTACAATGATGTTAAACATTTTTGCCTAGATGTCTTCAAAGTGGTCTGCTGCAGTTTTGTTGCATGTGGAAAAGGGCTAAACACTGTATGAGAAAAAATAAGCGGTGCTCTAGGAAAACCAACCTCAACGTTATGTGTGCAAAGAGACCTGCATTGCATGTACATTCATGCTCTATTGAGCATTTTCTCCTTTTGCCACAATGATTTCAATAATTAAACTTTAATAACACCATGTGGGAAAGGATTCATAGAAAAAATTGCAGAAAAACAAAAAATGTTTTCCTGTTTTCTATACTTTGTATGAAGTGCAATTTCTCCTTTATCCCAATACGTTCTCTACTTAGAATAAAAAATAAACATCTAATTATAAAAGTTTACAACTCGTAAAGCACAATGGTTAAAAAGCTTACCATTTTAACCCTTTCCCTCATGTAGACGCTTTCTGACGCCTCTGCAGCAGACAGCTTTTTGAAAACATATTTTGTCAAAAAATAGAAAATCACTATAATTGAATGGATAACCTATGACTAAAAGTGGAAAACATTGTGGCAAATGGAGAAATTGCTCGTTTTGAGCAATTTCTTCTTTTGTCACTATGTTTTCAAAAAGCTGTCTGCTGCAGAGGCGTCAGAAATGATCTGTATGTAGGAAAAGGTTAACAAGAGCGCCGCAAGCAAAAGCCAACGCTCGTCTGCTTTTTTCTAAGTTGTAAAAGGGGCATTATACTAAATAATTGTTTAATCCAGAGTTATGTGACTTGGTAAAAACATGTTGTTTCTAGGAATGGTTTTTGATTGAGGTAAGGTTAAAGTTTAATGGCGAAGCAGACGCAGATGACGACACCTGAAGGGTATCACAATACCACAACTTTTTTCTTCAAAAAACAGACGAGGTAAAAATATGTCAGCTTAGTTCTAATCATGTGACCTTTACCTTATAGGACATTTTTGGGAGCTTCCAAATTGAAGCCATCTGAAGATAAAAGAATAGAAACCTCAGACAGAATGAAAATGATCTTTTCAGATCAAGTTGGAAACATTGTTTGAAATAAATGGAGAAATTGCTTTGTTAATTCAATATATAGTTTCCGATCAAAGATATCAAATTTTATTGTTGACTGAACTTGTACATATATCTGTATTGGGAGATGTTGAACCCTTTCCCTCATGTTTACACTTTCTGAAACCTCTGCAGCAGACGACTTTTGTTTTGAGCAATTTCTCCTTTTGCCAAATTGTTTAAAAACATTTCAATTTTTTTCAGTAATTTTACCTTCATCTATAGAGGTTTTTGCAACTTTGAAAACATTTCGTCGAAAATCTCTAAATGAACGAACAATTATTGAATTAAGATGAAAACATTGTGATAATTTAATGGAGAAATCAGTCATGATGAGAAATTTCTCCATTTGTCACAATGTTTTAAAAAGTTGTGTGCTGCAGCTCTAGGCGTCAATAAGTGTCTGTATGTGATAAAGGTTTAATAAAAGCTATAGTACAACACCAATTTTCACATACAAGTTAACAAACCTCAGTACAGATTATTGATTGTTGATATTTCAATCAGATTGAAAACTTTTGTGTCGGTAAACATGTTGGTGAACTCCAACAAACAACAACAACACACTTCCCACAATGCAGGAGCTTGACCAACAAGCTCTGGATTGTCTGTTGATATTTTAATCAGATTTAAAACTTCTGTGTTAGTAAAGATGTAAGTAAGCAAGTACACACTTCCCACAATGCAGCAGCTTGACCAACAAAGTCTGGAGTGTTGTCTGTTGATATTTCAATCAGATTTAAAACTTCTGTGTTAGTAAAGATGTAAGTAAGCAAGTACACACTTCCCACAATGCAGCAGCTTGACCAAAAAAACTCCAACAAACAACAACACACTTCCCACAATGCAGCAGCTTGGCCAAAAAAACTCCAACAAACAACAACACACTTCCCACAATGCAGCAGCTTGGCCAAAAAAACTCCAACAAACAACAACACACTTCCCACAGTGCAGGAGCTTGACCAACAAGCTCTGGATTGTCTGTTGATATTTCAATCAGATTGAAAACTTTTGTGTTAGTTAACATGTTAGTTAACATGTTATTAAATCATGTACACATATTTTGCTCGCAAAATGGCAATATTGCCGAGTGCGAGGGTAAACAATAGCAACAAAGAACAACAACACATTTCCCACAATGCAGGAGCTTGACCAACAAGCTCTGGATTGTCTGTTTGTTTTCAAATCAGATTGAAACTTCGGTTTTAGTTTACGTGTTAGTTAAGCATGTACCCACTTCCCACAATGCAGCAGATTGACCAACAAGCTCTGGGTGGTTGTTTGTTTACATTTCCGTAAAAAATAGAATTCTGTGTTAGTTAATATGTTAGTAAAGTAAGTAAACACTTCCCACAATGCAACAGCATGACCGATTTTTCAATCAGATTTAAAACTTTGGTGTTTGTTAAAATGTTAATAAAAAAAGTTCTCGCTTCCAACAATGTAGCAGCATGACCAATTAGCTCTTGTTTATTGTTTGTAAACAATTCAATGAAATTTAAATCTTCTGTGTTAGTTTATATGTGAGTAACATTAGAACATGCTTTTCACAATCCATAGCCAGATCAATTTGCTCTAGATTGTTGCCTGTTTACATTTCACTATTATCTATTAGATCTGTGTTAGTAAATCTTCTCCCTTAAGCCCCCATCACACTTATTTCGAAACAGCAGGAATCAGCCGGAATGGAAAAATTCGAACCACATTCGGGCTGGAAATCCAAATTGACCAACATTCCTAATCTTTGTTTGAATGCCTCTCGAATATTTAGAATGAACTTCGATCCCTCTTCGAATGATTCTTGCACACTCCGAGTGTATATGCTTTCGAATGCAGTTCAAATGCAGTTGGAACACAGAAAGAATACTTAAAACGCTGCAGGAAGAATAATACAAACGCCATAAAAATGCATTTCGACTGCTGTAGGAATACTTCCCGAAGTCTGATTTGAATATACTTCGAATACTGTACGAATACACTTCAAATGTTTCCGGAATACACGCCGAATACTTTAAGATCAACTACGAACTCATATAAAATGCACCTCAAATACTTCGAATATATTCCAAACGTGCTTAGAATGTTACACGAATGTCCCTAGTACACAACAATGGCTGAATCGGGATGCATTCTGGATGCATTCCGGCACATTCGAGACACATTTGAAACATTCTGGGTGGATTCGAAGTGGTTTGCGATTTCGATTTTCCCTCGAATTGTATAGGAATGTTTCGAATGTTGTTGGAAGCCAGTAAGAATACTAAGAATGCAACTAGAATGCTGTTGGGATACACTTCGCTTCGAATGCACATCAAAAGTTTTGAACATGTTCAAAGAAGACAAGAATGTGCAAGAATGTGCCCGAAGGTTAGGAATTGTATTAAGAATGCGATACAAACTTTACAAATGAACTTCAGAATGTACGAAAAAATTTAATTCCAACAGCATTCTGGCTAATTCCGCCTTAGTGTGACTAGGGTATTACACAAACCAAATTAGTCCCCTCTCCAACACATGACTTTTTGGAGAAGAAGAAATTGCTCTAATAGAGCATTTTTTCCTTTTTACACAATGTTTTCAATTACAGTCAAATATCTGCTCAAGACAACCTTTGATTACCAATTCCCTGTCTATGGCAACCACACTTTAAATTTCCCAATTACTGATTTTCTGCATAAACGACCCTTTTTTTAAAGATTGTTCGTCTTTAAACACAGGTTGGACTGTATGTTAAAACTATACTTCCAGCTCTCTATTAAAATTAGTATAACAAGTTAGTAATAAAACACATTCCCAACGATACATCAGCATGACCTTGAACTTACGCTGGAATGTTGTCTGGAATTTTTCAGAATGGAATTAGGTCTTTTATTTGGTCTCCTATTGTGGCCTTTTCTGTGTTTTCCTCGGTCTTTTGGGTACTGAGAATACCTGTCATCCCTTGCAAACGGTTCCCTTTCCAATTTCCCAACATGAACTCTATCTGTCAGACTTTTGCCTCCATTACCTGAGAAGGCATTCGCTAATGCCCTTACATTCCAACTTATTCCATTGTTAACACTATCCCCACCTGAGTGTTTCTTCCCGTTAGACATATCTTCATCATCTGTTCCATATCCACTACTAAACACACGAGATAAATCTGAATATGTCCAATCAGTGTCATCATTTCCTGTTGTGTACCTTTTATCCCCTGAGCTAAAAATAGAATCCAAGCTTCCAACTAGTCTGACGTCTTTGGTTGGTTCATCTGATATGCTTAAACCAATAGGAGCTGATGTTACATTTTCCTCTCTGGTAACAGGTCTTTGAACAGTGTTTCCATGGATGCTCACATCTTTTGGGTTTGGTTTTGATTTTTCTTGAATATCATTTCCTTTAACAAGTTTGTCAACATCAAAGTCTGGGTCTATCAAGTTTTCATACATGAGAAAGAAGCTTGAACTTGGTCTTTTTGTAGTTTCCGATTTCTTCTTTGTGGAGTTTTCATTTACGGTAGATCTTCTTTTTCGCTATTATGATAAGCAATACATCATTGTTTCATGATTGCCTTAGCATGATAAACATGGTTTCGGGCTTGGTTAACCTTTTCCCACTTGCAGACATATTTCGACGCATCTGCAGCGGGTGACTTTGCGGCGAACAAATTTGATATAATGAGTTTTTATCTCTATACAATAGTTATACTTTCATTTCTGGATAATTTTTCATATTTCTGTCTAGATGTTTTCAAAATCTTCTGGTGTAGATTTAACCCCAATGGTTTCAACTTTTTTTTAATACATAATGCTTTAACCCTTTCCCTCATACGGCATTTCTGCAGCAGACAACTTTGAACATATTTTGTCAAAAAATAGAAAATCTCAATAATTGAATGGATTACCTATGACAAACGGTGGAAAACATTGTGGCAAAAGGAGAAATTGCACGTTTTGTTCAATTTCTTCTTTTGTCACTATGTTTTCAAAAAGGCGTCTGCTGCAGAGGCATTAGAAAGCTTCTATATGAGGGAAACGGTTAAGATAAAGATATTTCCCATATGTTTTGTAGATCTGGATGTTTTCAAAGTTGTCTTCTGCAGATTGTATGAAAGGCTTAAATTAATAATTGACAGTTATTCTTAACTTGATCCGATATACATCACAATATCAACACCCAGCTCTATCATTTACAGATGTCCAATCTTGCTATGTCCAAATTAGAAATACAACAGGCATGATTAATCATGACAATACAATTTGAAACATTAAATAAATACACACCAAAATATACTTTTGCTTTGACACAACCTAACATGGTGAAAGTCATTGCTATACAACAACTTTGGTTCATTTACCAAAATCAAGCTCACAGTGGCTTACAGTAGTGAAAGTGTTTACACTAAATATCCTCATTTCCATACATAGTTTCAATACTTAATCACAACTTAATTTCCCACATATTTTTAATCTGCATCAGACAGCTTTGAAAGCATTTCTGCAAAAATGTTAAAAAATCCCATTAAATGACAGTTAAATTATTAAATAGATGTGAAAACAATGTGGCTAAAAGGATAAATTGCTCATCATGAGCAATTTCTCCTCTTGCCAAAGACTTTTCAAAACTCGCCTGCAACAGAGGCGTCAGAAAGCGTCTGTATATGGGAAAAAGTTAAAAAATTTAACACAATTATAATTAATAAATTTTATTGTTTACCTGTTGCATCACACATTTTAATGCATTGGTAGCAGAAGATATTTGAAAACATTTTGACAAATTATGAGCAATTTCTCCTTTTGTCACAATGTTTTCAACTCTTCAAATATTTTACTATCATTTAAAGAGAGATTTCACATTTCTGCAGATTTGTTGTATGTTGTAAATGGGTTAACTGAAACCACAAGTGTACTATATTTTACAACAATATACAGTCCAACCTGTGCTAAAGACCACCTTGGAATAGCAATTCCCTGTCTATAGTGACTACACTTTTAGTTTCACAAATACTCATTTTCATTATAAATGAACCCTGCAATCAAACACCCCCTCTGAACAAAGACCGGATTATTCCCTTCCCATGGGTGGTCTTTAAACACAGGTTTGACTGTATAACAATTCATTTTTCAGCTTACCTTCATTCCTTCGGTAGATTGCACGTCCGGATCTTTTTTACGTCTGTCAAAAAATAAATAAGAGTAAATGACACCAAATAATAGATCATTCATGAAAAGTCATTTCAAAGTCCTCTAGGTAGTTAAAGCTGAGACGATTTTTAAAGATTGTATGCAAACATAATGTTAAATTGAAATTTATAAACCCCTGGCATCAATGGGATTTTTCTGGCAATCAATTAGGTTCTAGCTGATTTGGTAGAGGATCATTCTCTTTAACCCTTCCCTCATACGATAATTCTGCAGCAGACAACTTTGAACATATGTTGTCAAAAAGTGGAAAATCTCTCTAATTGAATGGATAACCTATGACAAAAAGTGGAAAACATAGTGGCAAAAGGAGGAGTTGCACATTTTGTGTAATTTCTTCTTTTGTCACTATGTTTTCAAAAAGCCATCTGCTGCAGAGGCGTCAGAAAGCGTCTATATGAGGGAAAGGGTTAAGATGTTATGACATAGCTTTGTATGATCGTAATAAAACAAACATGGTGGACGGCCACAGTGTTCACAGTGATGGTAGAAAAATGCGTCCATGGCCCTTCAAAACGAATTATGAAGGCAGTCATCAACTCGTCTACCGTCGGGAAGTTTTTGCAAGAATTATTGCATATATTGATATGATGTCTTGAATGTGCATATAGCACACATTTTTGACCACTTACGTCTGTAACAAGTTTGAATGCAAATGCATCAGTTTTGTTGAAGGAAATAGGTAAGGTCATTTAGAGAAACTGATGACCAACAATTAACAATGGTTGATTGGACAGATAATAATCTTTCTGATTGGGTCAGCAAAACATGAAAGTTCAGTAAATAATTGAAAAAAATGAGGGTAACAAAAGGAGCAATGCTTTTTTAGAAGAAACCCACATTAATTATTTCAAGAGTATCTTGCCTAGCTCCCACCTTCTTCCTGATGCAGACAGCTTTTGGTGACTGCGATGACTTTTGTTGAATTTTTTTTTTGGTGCACAGGAGCCAGGCAAATGTTTTATCGGTACGCCACAACTAAACCCCTTCCCATATTCAACAAATCTGCTGCAGACGTCTATTAGGCAATGTAGGCAGAAATAGGGAAGATCTCTATAGTTGAAAATGTTTTAATTGAACCGAGTTAAAAACATTGTGGAAATGGAGAAATTGCTCTTTAAGAGTAATTTCACCTTTACCACAATATGTTTCTAAATGGTCTACTGCAGTTGTGTCAAAATGGGTCTGAAAATGGGAAAAGGGTTAATTAGTACTAGACAATGTTCATTGGTTAGATGACGTTGTTTTACATACTCAATTAATGTTGTATAAGTGGGGTCCTTTTGGTCTTCTTCCACTAAAGTAACATCTCCAACTGCCTCCACTCGCGGGTCATCATCTTTCAACAGATCCAATATCCGCAGTCCATTAAACACTAATCCTGAAATAAAGACGGAGAGAGGTAAAGCCTCTTTCAACAGTATTCCAGCATTTCCTGGGTCAATTGAAAGTACTGCTGGTCTGAACTTACGCTTACACCAGCATATCAGTTTTAATGCTATCATTGCCCATTTCTAAATACCGCGGAGGGAATCCACTACTACCAAAAGTCTTTAGTATGACCCATCCAGGAATCAACCCTGATCTCAGGCACTCGAGGCGGCCATTATATCAACTACACGACCAAAACAGGATACTATATTAAATACTGTATACATCACTCTCATACAGCTAACCATTGAAATGTGTATGGCCAAAGAGAGACAATTTAACACACAAATTAATTCACAAACCTTGACAAGTTGTTTCTCTTTACCAGTAAAAATGGAAAACCACAAACAATGGCAATTACTCCTGTCATAAGAGTAGCATACCGATAATTGTAATTAAGGTTGATGATGAGTGTAAGATATTTCTTTTTTGTTTTGTTTAACCCTTTCCCTCATACGACAATTCTGCAGCAAACGACTTGAACATATTTTATCAAAAAATAGAAAATCTCTATAATTGAATGGATAACCTATGACTAAAAGTGGAAAACATTGTGTCGAAAGGAGAAATTGCTCGTTCTGAGCAATTTCTTCTTTTGTCACTATGTTTTCAAAAAGTCGTCTGCTGCAGAGGCGTCAGAAAGCGTCTATATGAGGGAAAGGGTTAATAAGTGTTTTACGCTGCTTTCAATAATCTTTCAGTTATATCACAGCATTTCCTTGTTTAGTTTCCGTAACCACAGGTCAATTTATCCTGACATCATGGTGTCAGTTATAATGCTAAACCCCCCATAACCCGGAGAGCCAAGGAGGGTCGCCGTTAGAAATATTTCTGTAAAATTGTTTAGAAATCCGACGAAAACTTTCAGAGGAGAAGAATGTCACTACAGCCAATCTTCATTCAGGAGGAATAAAAAGACAGAAACACATACACAACCTATGCAACAGGTAAAGTAACGGTAATTATTACAGGTAATAAATATAATGATTAGTTAGTTTTGGACTCCACCCAGCCTTTGTAAACAATTCTTTTAAATATTCCTATTAAATTAAAAACAAGGCCCAGGTACTCATTATGATCATACATTATCATAAGTAAAGTCAATTAATGCATGTGAGAATTACTTATTTTTCTTTATATTGTAGACAAACAATATTCAATCATATTGAAGGGCAGTAATTCTTTTCCCCACAATATTTTAAACGTAGAACACCCATAATGAACACTTTTATCGTCTCATACAAAACAATTTTATCTTCAATATTCTGTATTTTTAAAAGATTTCTTGCAAATTAATCAGAGGAAATTACTTAACCCTTTCATACGACAATTCTGCAGCAGACGACTTTGAACATATTTTGTAAAAAAAAATAGAAAAATCTCTATAATTGTTTGAATAACCTATGACTAAAAGTAGAAAACATTGTGGCAAAAGGAGAAATTGCTTGTTTTGAGCAATTTCTTCTTTTGTCACTTTGTTTTCAAAAAGCCGTCTGCTGCAGAGGCGTCAGAAAGCGCCTATATGTCTCAGGGAGAGGGTTAACCCTTTTGAAGATGCACATTGACCCATAAACAGTAGACCGTTTCAACATCACAGTTTTAAACCTTTCGCACATATAACCAATCTGCAGCAGAACACTTGGAATACATTTTAACAATAATATGAAAAATCTCACTAAATGAAAGAATATTTATTGAATAGTGTTGAAATACGTTTTGAGCAATTTCTTCTTTTGTCACTATGTTTTCAAAAAGCTGTCTGCTGCAGAGGCGACAGAAAGCGTCTATATGAGGGAAAGGGTTAATTAAAGCTATTGTACCTGATAAGTTTCCTTGGTATGCATTGTTTATCTGTGAATGTTCACCTTGCCGACCACCAATCCACACCCTGGCCTGCTGGTTAAATATGGTCATCTGCTTTCCTGAAAGAATTTAAAGAAAAAAGAAATCCTTTAAAATGTAAGATTTAACAAATATGACCAAAGTATCATTTGAATAAACTGAAACACCAAAATAATGAAATTATGTACTATAATGTTCAAATTATATCATATGAAAGTGTATTTTGAATTCAATGTGCAGGTGCATAGCTAGGAAAAAGTCATGAAGTCTGTTTTAAAACATGCATTTTCTTTCCTTTTTTTCTTTCAAAATATGTAATTATGTGGAAAAGGTTGTCCTTAGCCTTTTATGCTTATTTAGACCCTCCCAAATTAGTATTTTAAATTTCTCATGAAACTATATACACCTGATACGCATTACCTGATGTCAGCTTTGAAAACATCTGAGGGAAAAAAAGTATAATTTCTTTGACACTGTAAGTGTATTTTTGACATAGAGAGTTGAAACAATTGGATTGTCACATGTTTGCTAATTTACATACCTTACATTTTGCGCCAGATGTACAATTGTAGCAGACGAGTTTTGAAAACATTATGGGAAAAGAAGAAATTTCTCAGAACATGCTATTTCTACCCTACCACAAAGTTTCCAAATCTGGTTCATAAATTATATTTCAATTTTTTTTTTTTTAAATATTTTCAAATCAGTCCTTTCTTAACCCTTTCCCTCATATAGACGCTTTCTGACGCCTCTGCAGCAGACATCTTTTTGAAAACATAGAGACAAAAGAAGAAATTGGTCAAAACGAGCAATTTCTCCTTTTGCCACAATATTTTCCACTTTAAGTCATAGGTTATCCATTCAATTATAGAGATATTCTATTTTTTGACAAAATATGTTCATATGATCAAAGTCGTCTGCTGCAGAATTGTTGTATGAGGGAAAGGATTAAAGCAGACGGCGTTTTGAAAACATAGTGACAAAAGAAGAAATTGCACAGAACGTGCAATTTCTCCTTTTGTCACAATGTTTTCCACTTTTAGTCATAGGTTATCCATCTGACAAAATACGTTCAAAGTCGTCTGCTGCAGAATTGTTGTATAAGGGAAGAGAGTTAAAATATCATACAATGTCATGGGGTTAAAAAATATATGTTTGATCCAAGTTTGTGATGCACATGTTGGTGTTATCTTGTAAGAACTAATACATGAAGTATTTAATTACCGAAGTCTGTCGACTTACAGAATAAGTGAGTTTCATGTAAGGGATGCATTTGATGTGAAATGTGAGATCATGATGAGGTGAAATAGTTCATGGATTACAGGTGTCAATTACCTGTTAGTTCAATGTCGGGGAAGAGCTTGAGTAGCGTCTCTGAATGCATAAACAGGGGGAAACAGTTAGAAAACAAAGGAGAACTGCAATTCTAATTTAATAAGCCTGCATCTATTTTGAAATCATCTGAGGTAATATTGTATGTTAATTTTGAAGCGGAGTAGAAGACATTGTGTGAAAAGGAGAATTTGCTTATCATACAATGTATAATAAATTGGTTTGCTGTAGTATTTTTCTACATTCTGTTTGCCTTTCTTCAAATGCTATTTCCATTTTACAGCCATATCAGATTATGAGCATAATATCCAATTGATGGAAAATACAAAGATCTATATATTTTATATTTTAAAGATCATCCTTTGCATGGCAGCAAAATATTCCGTGAAGAAACAGCATGAAAAAGAAACAGGGATAAGAATTATTTTTAAGATTAAGGTTAGATTAGTTCTCCTTTCCTCTCTAACAGGTAGCAGTCATAATAAATAAAATATTAACATACAATTTCAACAAAATAGGTTGTGCAAGAGAAACGTTAACAATAGCACATTACTGGGTATGTTTAGACTCTTGGGTAGCCGGCAACTTTTTAATACAAACATTTGATAACTGTTTGTTAAGAAGTTCCCAAAATATTTTCATAAATTGATACATCATCCAGCAAGGTTTAACCCTTTCCCACATATAGTTGCTTTCTGACGCCTCAGCAGCAGACGATCGTCTTTTTAAACATTTTGGCAAAAGTAGAAATTGCTCATAAACTGTTCTTATTGTTTAATATACATACAACAAGACCTGTTAATTCACAGCCTTTAACCCTTTCCCTCATATAGACGCTTTCTGACGCCTCTGCAGCAGACAGCTTTTTGAAAACATAGTGACAAAAGAAGAAATTGCACATAACGTGCAATTTCTCCTTTTGCCACAATGTTTTTCTATTTTTGTCATAGGTAGGTAATCCATTTAATTATTGAGATTTTCTATTTTTTGACAAAATATGTTCAAAGTTGTCTGCTGCAGAATTGCCGTATGACGGAAAGGGTTAAGTAATGACCTAATCTCTTTCTCACAAGCATGTTGGCGCATCTGCAGCAGAAGACTTTTGAAAATATTTAGGCAAAAGGAGAAAAGAAAAAAGTCATCTTTTTTTTAGGTTTTGAACATTATAATGGTCAAGTTGTTGTGAAACTAACACAAGTATTCTATATGACACAAGTAAGCTGTAACAAAGGAAGCACTTTCCAACATGCAAAACACATTTTGAAAACAGCAATTGTCACTAAAATGAGCAATTTTTACAATTACCTCAAGGTTTTCATTTCTATTCAATAATTAGTCTGTAATTGTTTAGGGATCGATAGTCCCTACTAATGAAATGTTTTTAAGACCTCAGTTGCACATAAAGTCGTATGTGGGAAAGGGTTTATACAGATATATCATGTGACAAGTAATTTTAACAACATTTGAAGAGTTCTAGTGAATGCTTAATTTTTGCTCATAAACAAACATTCTAAATTGTTACTGAGTGACCTTCCTCATACATATATAGTTTGGAAAGTCTTGCAGCAGACACTTTAGCCATATAAGCCCCGCCCCATAGTGGCCATAGTATCAACAATCAACATGGCTTGAAGAAATCTGATAGAGGGTCACCCTACACAAAATTATTTGAAAATCGGCAAAACACTTTCGGAGGAGAAGATTTCACTCAAAAGCCATATAAGGCAAAATAGCCCCGCCCTGTGGTGGCCATGTTTTTCGACCAATCAACATGGCTTTGAGGACTCTGATAGTGGGTCACCTAAGGAACATTTCTACAAAATTATTTGAAGATCGGCCTGATACTTTTAGAGGAGAATATTTTTTAAGTTTTCACTATAGCCATATAAGGCAAAATAGCCCGCCCCCTGGCGGCAATGTTTTTCGACCTATCAAAATGGCTTGAAGGAATCTGATAGAGGGTCATTTCAACAAAATTATTTGAAAATCTACCAACCAGTTTGGGAGAAGAAGAATTTTAAACTTTTTTTCGTTTCGTTGCCATGGAAACCAGAATTCTGCAGGAGTGACCTTCCTCATACATATATAGTTTGGAAAGTCTTGCACCAGACAACTTCAGAATAAACATAAGTCATTTTCAAAGCTGTTAAATTTTTCTTCAGATATTTAACCTTTTATCTGATATGCTATTTTATTTTAACCCTAAAATCCCTCATACAGGCATTTGTTGATGCTTTTGCAGCTGAAGACTTTTAAAAGCATTGAGAAAATCATGAGCAATTTCTCTTTTAACCCAAAAATTGTTTTCAACTTTATTTAATAATTGTTGTTTCATTTATAGCGAGTTTCCATATTTTTGACTTAATGTTTTCAAAGTTGTCTGCTGCAGATTTGTTGTATGGGGGAAAGGATTAAGAGTCATTTGCTTTTAAAATTCCCTGAAGAGAAACAGGCTTCATTTGGAAATTGAAAGGATACTTTTGCTAAGGCTTTGAAACATTGGGTCGTAAGTTGTCTGCTGCAAAAGGTGTCAAACAAAAAGATTTGTATGAAGAACTGGTTACAACAGGAATTACAGTTACCATATTAGGTATCACAGTCAAACCTGTGCTAAAGACCACCTTTGTTTATCAAGTTCCTGTCTATAGCAACCATGCTCATTAATTTCCCATTTACTCAAATTCTGCATAAATAATCCTGTAAATAAAGACCACCTGTGAACAAAGACCAGCCTTTTCCCTTTTCATGGGTGGTCTTTAAAAACAGGTTGGACTGTACTTTGATATCCAAATTTTAACATGATTTGGCTTTTATCCCCTAGAACTCTTTTACAATTTTCTGTACATATTTACATAAAAAATGTAATATTCACAAATTAAAAAATTTAATATTAAATACATGGTAAAAATAACATACATTATAACATCAAATTATTATGAGATCCTTTAAGCTACCTCCAAAGTCAAACATGAAAACATTCTATAAAAAGGCATTCTAAACTTAACTTGCAACAAGATTATAATAGGAGGAACATAATGTGTTGCCGGCCAATAAGTCAATGTGTAATGGACAGACGGACAGACAGATGCTGGAAAAGATGATCCCCATGTGTCACCTTGCCATTAGTGCAGGCATCACAAAAAATGATACTCTTAACCCTTTCCCTCATATAGATGATTTATGACGCCTTTGCAGCAGACAGCTTTTTGAAAACATAGTGACAAAAGAAGAAATTGCTCAAAACAAGCAATTTCTCCTTTTTGCCACAATGTTTGCCACTTTTAGTCATAGGTTATCCATTCAATTATAGAGATTTTCTATTTTTTGACAAAATATGTTTAAAGTAGTCTGCTGCAGAATTGTCGTATGAGGGAAAGGGTTAATCTCGCTCATGAAGACCTTCATCAGACGAGCATACGGAGCGATTCCTCCACAAGGTTTTCAACTCAATGGTTATACTTTGATTTTTAGAGAGTTTTCAGGTCTTTGCCTCACTGGAGATATTTTCAAAGTCATCTGCTGCAGGTTTGTTGAAATTGAGAAAGATTTAACCCTTTTACCACAGTAAACAAAAGAATATTTATTGAGTGAAGTTGAAGACAGTGTGGCAAAGGGAGAAATTGCTCAACATGAGCAGTTTCTCCTTTTGCAATAATGTTTTCAAAAGTCACGAGGTGTCAAAAATCGTCTGTATGTAGGAATGAGTTAACCCTTTCCTTCATATGACAATTCTGCAGCAGACCACTTTGAACATATTTTGTCAAAAATGGAAAATCTCTATAATTGAATGGATAACCTATAAAACATTGTGGCAAAAGGAGAAATTGCTTGTTTTGAGCAATTTCTTCTTTTGTCACTATGTTTCCAAAAAGCTGTCTGCTGCCAAGGCGTCAGAAAGCGTCTATATGACGGAAAAGGTTAATGAAGTTAGTTGATTTATTACACAACACAATTATGCTTTGTACATAAAGACAGTCTTTCATTCAAACATTTCCATTAATGCCAGGCTTTAACATCATTTTAACAATTCCCGTAATGCTACCATCTATTTGGATCTAATATCCATGTTAATCCACAGCATACAAAATCAAATTTAACAAGAAAATAATTAGCAAGAAAGATATTATTTAGGAGATCATTAGTCAGAAAAAAAATAAAAGTGCGTGTCTTGCAAGAAGTTTCTTACAAATTATCAAAATTTAATGTACTTGTTTTGTTTCAACCCTTTCCAATATACAACAAATCTGCAGCAGATGACCTTGAAAACATATCTTCAAAACAAGAGGGCCATGATGGCCTTAGATCACTCACCTGAATTATGCAATGTGATTTCTTATGCAAAACACATCAAGACAATTATTCTGACAAAAATTCAAAATGAAACCTGCAGTGTTAACAAAATTTTCCTTCATTTGGCCAATAAGTGACCTATTTTGTTTTACCTGATATGACCCATATTCAAACATGGACTAGATATCAACAAGACAAACATTCTGACAAAGTTGTTCAACTTGCTTAAAGTACAAATACGGCCTCCAGGGTTTTAACAATATTTTCCTTCAATTTACCTTAGTAACCTAGTTTTTTTTAACCCAATATGACCCATATTCAAACTTGACTAGTATCATTAACACCAACATTCTAACAAAATTTAAAATTGCTGAAGCAAAAATTTTGGCCTCAAAAGAAAACAACAAAGATCAGTCTGCATGAGTTTAAAAATTTGAAATTTCCCTCATATGACAATTCTGCAGCAGACGACTTTGAACATATTTTGTCAAAAAATGGAAAATCTCTATAATTGAATGGATAACCTATGACTAAAAGAGGAAAACATTGTGGCAAAAGCAGAAATTGCTTGTTTTGAGCAATTTCTTCTTTAGTCACTATGTTTTTAAAAAGCCGTCTGCTGCAGAGGCGTCAGAAAGCGTCTATATGAGGGAAAGGGTTAAAAGAACTGCACAGAAAAAAACTAAACATTTTCCAATATTTGTTGGGGTCTTAAACAATCACTGCATTACAAACATTGATGACAATTGTTATATATTATTATATGAATTAGAAATTACCTAATTTCCATTAATGATAATTTAACTGTAATACTGATAATTAGCTTTTAAAAAATAACAGTTTGTATATCAATGTAATACAAAAATATCATAATGTAATAATTATATTGAAACATTGAAATTGTTCAGTAGCAGAAAATGAACAATATCAAGCAATTCCTTTGAAAAATATATATTTCCTCTTCCCTTATGAATTCTTCATGAAGTAAAAATGAAATTCTCTTGTTAATCTAAGGCAAAATTGCGGCAAACATTGTTAGAATAGTAGCAATCGCTTAAAAACGCTTATAAAGAAAAAGGAATGTAGTTACTTTTTTTGAGCTATAAGGGAATATTTACAGTTTGGTGACGCCCTAGGCGCCAAAAATATGACAATAGCCCGACTTTTCAAAAAACAGAAGATCTAAAAATAAATATATGTGGTAACAAACAATATGATATTGTTATTTTAACACTTTCCCACATGCAGTTGTATTCTGATGCCTATGAATGCTTTTAAAATCATTGAGGAAAAAGGAGAAAATGCCCATAATGAGCAATTTTTTTCCTTTTCCCAAAATGATTTCAACTCTATACAATAATTGTACCTTCACTAAAAGAGATTTTCCATATTTTTGTGGTCTGCTGCAGATTTGTTCCATGTGGGAAAGGATTGATTTCATTTTAACATTGTTCATTGAAAATGTAGATACATCAGTGTATACAACAGAATGACTTAACCCTTTTCCACATACAGATGCTTTCTGGTGCCTCAACAGTAAGACAGCTTTTGTAAAGATTCTGACAAAAGAAAGAATTGCTCATCATGAGCAATTTCTCCTTTTGGCACAATGTTTTCAAAAGTCGCCTGATGTAAATGTGTCAAGATGCCTCTGCAACTAAGAAAGGGTAAAATGCGGGTGTCTGCATTTTGTATTGCGAGCAAGAATATTGCATGTTTAATCAAAATAGTAAGCCATAAACATTGATCTTTAAACAAAAACTTGCTCTCAAAGTATCTTTTAAACAAGAGGGCCTTGATGGCCCTAGTTCGCTCACCTGAATTATACAATGTCATTTCGAATGCAAAACACATCAATTAAGACAATTATTTCTGACAAAGATTCAAAATGCAATCTCCAGTGTTAAAATTGTTTCATTCATTTGGCCTAGTGAACTCTTTTTTTTTATCGATATGACCCATATTCGATCATGGACTAGATATCATCAAGACAAACATTCTGACAAAGGTTTTCAACTTGCTCAAAGTAAAAATGCAGCTTCCAGACTTTTAACAATTTTTTCCTTCAATTTGGCCTAGGTTTTAACCCAATATAACCCATATTCATATTTGGCCTAGATATCATTAAGAGAAACATTCTGACCAAATTTGAAGCTGCTGAAGCAAAAAATGCGGCTTCTACAATGTAATAAGATTTTCCTTCAATTTGGTCTAGTGACCTACTTTTTTTTAACAAACATGACCAATATTCAAACTTAGCCTACATATCATCAAAACAAACATTCTGATAAAGTTTCAACATGCTCAAGTTAAAAATGTTAATAAGATTTTCCTTCAATTTGGCCTAGTGACCTTGTTTCTGACCAAAAATGACCCATATTGAACTTGACATAGGTACAATTCAGAAAAACATTCTTACAACATTTCAAGCTGCTGAAGCAAAAAATGCTGCTTCTACAGTGTTCACAAGATGTACCATCAATTTGGCCTAGTGCATGACCTTGTTTCTGACCAAAAATGACCCATATTGAACTTGACGTAGGTAAAATTCAGAAAAACATTCTTACAACATTTCAAGCTGCTGAAGCAAAAAATGCTGCTTCTACAGTGTTCACAAGATGTACCATCAATTTGGCCTAGTGACCTTGTTTCTGACCAAAAATGACCCATATTGAACTTGACATAGGTACAATTCAGAAAACATTCTTACAAAATTTCAAGCTGCTGAAGCAAAAAATACGTCTTCTACAGTGTTAACAAAATTTCCCTTTAATTTGCCTAGTGACCTAGTTTCTGACCCAATATGACCTATATTTGAACTTGACCTAGATATCAGCAAGACAAATATTCTGACAAAATTTCAAACTGCTGAAGAAAACATTTCGGCCTAGAGTGTTAACAAGATTTACCTTCAATTTGACCTATTGACCTACTTTTTGACCCGACATGACACATATTCGAACTTGACTAACATATCATCAAGACAAACATTCTGATAAAGTTTCATAAAGTTTCAAAATGCTCAAGTTAAAAATGTTGCCTCCAGAGTGTTAACAAGATTTGCCTTCAATTTGACCTAGTGACTGAGTTTTTGACCTCATATGGCTCAGTTTCGAACTTGTCCAAGATTTGATTGAGATGAAATTCAATGCTCTGATTAATTTTCATGAAGATCGGATACCAAATGAATCCTGTAGAGTGTTAACAAGGCAATTGTTGGCAATGGACGACACACAGCGGACAGACATCAGACAAAAGGTGATCACAATAGCTCACCTTGAGCACTTCGTGCACAGGCAAGCTAAAAATATGGTAACTATCTATACATGAATGAACAATAACTGAATATAATTAAATACATTATGGAAAAAGGAGAAATTACTCAATATGAATGTTTGATTGATGAATTTGGGTTCAACGCTGTTTTCAGTCATATCATGGTGCCAGTTCACTTACTCATAAGTTTCAAGGCTTTCCCACACCAGTACTTCACACAACAGTCTTTCAAAGCATCTGGCTGCTTTTCCACATTGGTGGAAGACAAATGACACTTGTCACAATGACTTTTGCTGAGCTGCGGTTTGAACTCACAACCACTGGATTGACAGCCCGAGTTACTACCGACTGAGCTAACAGGGCTCTGCTGCAATTTCTCTTTTTTGCCAAAATGTTTACAAAAGTTGTCATCTGCAAATGCATCAGAAAAATTACATTTACCTAGCTAGCATGATGTCTTAACCCTTTTCCACATACATCAAATCTGTAGCAGAGTACTTTGACAACATATATTCAACAATAAAGAAAACATCTATAAAGGAAAACTTTTATTATTGAATAGAGTTGAAATGTTGTGGCAAAGGGAGAAATAGCTTGTTTTAAGCAATTTCTTCTTTTGTCATAGTGTTTCCAAAAGACATCTGCCACAAAGGTGTCAGAAAGTACCTAATATATGTGGGAAAGGGTTAATGAGTTGTCTGTTTGTACAAATCGAGGGCTTGGCGTGAAACGGTTGTAACTAAAATTGGTAATTTTTTACCAAGGTTAATCAACTCGCCATAAAGTCTTTATAAGTGTTAAATAATTTTTCTTGATAAACAATGGAAATTTAGGTGCCATTGCTCGTTCTGAGCAATGGCACCTAAATTTGCATTGTTTACAAAAGGGTCGAAATTGCCCCTAAACCAGGGTTTTCAAAATAGGTTTTAAGTTACAACTGTTTCACGCCAAGCCCTCGAAATAGTAAGAAAAAATAGTAAAATCTGGCTAAGTTTATATTAGTTTTAGTACTATTAGTTTGACCAGGAATGTATCTATGTCCCTGGTTAATTAGACGCAGATTTTGAAAACATTTAGGGGAAAAAGAGTCATTGCTCATTTGAACAATATTTTCTTCATCCATAATATTTTCAAAGTTGAGGGCTATTGAGAGGAACTTTATCAAAGGAACATTAACAATATTATATTGATAATTACATAAAAAAAATTGACAACACATTTTTAAGTAAGCAGCCTTTTTGTCTCCAGCATTGAAAGCAAGAAAGAAAAAAAAAGAAGAAAACTATGAGTTTATTAATTAAACAATTTTCTTGTTGTTATAAATTAACCCTTTCCACATACAATAAATCTGCAGCACACAATTTGGAAAAGATAAAGTCAAAACTATAAAAAAATCTCTATAAATGGAAATATTATTATTGAATGGATTTTGAAACATTGTCACAAACAGATAATTTTCATTATTACCATCTTCTCCTTTTGCGATAATGTTTTCAAAAGTTGTGTGCTATAATTGAAATAAAATTTGGCTGCATGTTGGAAAGGGTTAACCTTTTTTCTCATACAAACATCGTTATGTTAGAAAGTTTTGAAGGTCATGGATGAAGGTAGATTGATCAGTTGCAATGGTATCCTTCAGTTGCAACACAGATATGCACAAAAAAGCCATTACTACAAATCCTTTAATATGACCCCTGCCAAGGGGATTGCTTCAAAATAAAGACGAACCATATGAATTGTGACCTTATAACTATTGGCTTAATTTTTGTATGTGTTGAAACTGTGTTACTTTTAAAGAAAATTCAGACTTTGATTAAAAATCAGCACTGCTTGTTTAAACATTAATTCAATATTGATCAATTACAATAATAGGAAACATATCTTGAATATACAACTGTTCAAAGGAATACATGTGTCGTCTGCCAATATGTCAGTTAGTGAAAGAATGACGAACAGACAGACGGGTAGATGGAGGCCTGGACAGAGTGACGGACAGCCAGACAATGGAGAAGTGATCCCCATGTGTCTCCCCGCCAAGGCGAGCGACACAAACATTAGATAAAAATACTATTATTCATTATACTTAAACCGCTCTGTTGTGCTTAACCTTTTCCCTCATATAGTCGCTTTCTGACGCCTCTGCAGCAGACAGTTTTTTAAAAAATTATGACAAAAGAAGAAATTGCTCAAAACAAGCAATTTCCCCTTTTGCCGCGATGTTTTCCACTTTTAGTCATAGGTTATCAATTCAATCATAGAGATTTTCTATTTTTTGACAAAATATGTTCAAAGTCGTCTGCTGCAGAATTGTCGTATCAGGGAAAGGGTTAAGCTAGGGTCTTGACATAGCCCTAACTTCTGGACCCATCAACTGATGTCCTCTTCCTGGTGGTGTCATCATCCATCCAGATGTTTCCATTTCATGAGGTTGTCAGTTCAAGTCCATGCAGTAAGGATGCTTGAATCCAATCACAATCCAAGATTGTTTTGCAACAATCCATCTAGGTATTAGCTAAACATTTTTAACCACTGTCCCTCGTAAAAACGCAATCATTCATTCTCTGTATAAGTCAATAACACAGTCAATGCTTATAACAAACAAAAATACAGTTGGATGTTTAAGTTCAAAGTTTCTTTCTCTGTCTATACTTTAATGGTTTGCATGCAAATTAAAACATTGTAGAAAACATCATTTGCTCATAATGAGCATGTTCTCCTTTCGCACAATGTTTTAAATAGTAATGTGCTGAAAAGGATTCATTGTTCTGTAGTCTATTCCAGTTTGACGCATATTGTTTTTAAAATGGAAGTGTATGTATGGGGGAGGGGATAGTCTGCAGAATATGTGATAGGCCTTTCATATCTGATGAATGGGGATGGTTGATTATGGGGTAAAATGTATAGAAAGAATGAAGAGAACAGATTTATTATATAACATCACCAAAAACATGAAAGAACATGGTTTTAATGCCTTTGCATGCAGCAGACAATTTTTTAAAAACCTTGTTAGAAATGGGGGAAATGCTTTGAATATGTTGTTTGAGAAAAACATGATAACTTCTTGCAAACAAATTCTAATACAGAGTTGAATAATATGCAGTGGTTTAACCATTTCTTATATATGACAAATCTGCAGCAGACCACTTTGAAAATATCTAAGCAAAAATATTAAAAATATCATTTTTTGAAATTTTAAGCATTTAATAGAGTTGTACCTGTGATCAATGCTCACTCTCATTAAATCTTTGCCATGGGTAGATGCTAATTGACACCTCTGCAGCAGTTTACTTTTGAAAACCTCACTAATGAGATTTGTCTCCTTTTTCCTCAATGTTTTCCACTCTATATCATCATTTCACTATTTTTTATAGAGAGTTTCCATAGTTACGCCTTGATATTTTCAGAGTAGTCTGCTTCAGATTTGTTGTACATGTATGTGGGAAAGGGTTAACAATACATGAAAATATGACCAACGAAATTAACCTTGGTAGTTTGAAAATTAATTTGAACTGAAAATCAATGAAAGATGTGTACTACTAACCTTTAGGGGTTTTGGTATATCTATCCCAGTTATCCACTTGTAGAGAAGCATTGGCACCAGATCTCACAAACTTGAGGATGTGGTATTTACCATCATTGACTTTACGGAAAGATTCCCCAATGGGTATGTTGGCTTGCCCCATGTTGTACACCACAAAGATGTTACCACCACTCTGTGAAATGTAAGTCTTTTATTAACTCTTTACCTTTTCCCACATATAGATGCTTTTTGATGCCTCAGCAGCAGACAACTATTGAACAGATTGTGGTAAATGGAGAAATTGCTAATAATGAGCAATTTCTCGATTTGCCACAATTGAAAACTCTCTTCAATGATTATGCTTTTATTCACAGAGATTTTCCACACTCCTTTTAGTTGTCTGCTGTTAACCCTTTCCAACTTGCAGACGCCTATTGAAAACATTGTGGCCAAAGGTGAAAATGCTCATGATGAGCAATTTCACCTTTGCCGACAATGTATTCAACTTTATTTAACAATTAAATATATCTTTAATGGAGATTTCTCAGGTTTGTGTCACTATGTTTTCCAAGTCATCTGCTGCAGAATTGTTGTATGTGGGAATAAGTTAACTTTATATTACATTTTATGAGTCATCTATCATGCAAACTTTTTGGGAAAAGAGCGTAAAATATTGACAATTGCAGACATGATTTCCGTACAGAGCTGAAAACAATTAGATACAAGAAATTTGTCATTTTCAATAATTGCTTGCTATAATAATAAGTTTCTAAGAGATGAAGAGATATGAATACAGTCAAACCTGTGTTTAAAGACCACCCATGGGAAATGAACAATCTGGTCTTTGTTCACAGGTGGTCTTTAATTTCAAGGACATTTAGGCAGAGAATAGTTAATTGGGAAATTTAAATTTGGTTAATTTTGCTATAGACAGGGAGTTTACAAAGGTGGTCTTTAGCACAGGTTTGACTTTATTCACAAAAACCATCATACTTACGAGTTCAACTTCAATGAAGTCATCATTGTCAGCACTGTCTACACGAACAAGGACTGCAAAATCTTGAATAGTTTTAAATCCGAGAGCTAGGTAATCACTGTTGGTGCCTGTCCGTGCATCCTCAGGGTGTTCAAAAACGATCAAACCACGCCCTAACCCAAATTCATAAGTGACACTCTCTGTAAGATATATAAGATTCCTCTGCACAAGACAAATTTTTAAAAAAAACATTGCGAGAAAAAAAAATACTGATTTTTTTCACAATATCTTTAAGATTCTTTCTGCAACTTTCTAGACATCTAATTTTTGTCTAAGAAAGTTTTGCTACTCTGAAATATCAAATCCAGTAAATAGTCAACTTATAGTATTGTATGACTCTTCCAAAATGGTGGATTGATTGACTGTTTATTAATGTACCTACCTAAAAGGGCTCCGGAAATTTTGAAATATCAGAGTACTTATGTATTTTCTTGCTTTCTCACACAAATACTTTCTTCTTTTTAAATTTGGTTCGCAATTGAAATGCTTAGGGGAGTGAATCATGGATTGTGAAGGGAAAAATCGTCAACTAAGTGATTTTCTGGAAAAACCTAAACTAGTACAAAATGGACTGAAGAAAACATTTTCTACAATCACTTTTACTATTAGTATAAATATTGGTTTGCAAACTGTACTGCCTTTCCCTCTCATGAGACACATTCTGATGCATCTGAAGCAGATGTAACTTTTAAAATCATTGTGGCAAAAGAAGAAATTGCTCATAACAAGCAATTTCTCCTTTTGCTGCAATAATTTCAACTCTATTAACATAAATAAACTTTCATTTATAGAGCGTCTACATTTTCTTTTCGGACTAGACATTTTTCAAATTTGTCTGCTGTAGTTTTGTTGTATGTGGTAAAGGGATAATCAATGGTAGAAAATTACCCGGTACTTTTCAATACAATCTGGTTGAGAAACAATTCTAGCCCAATGAGTATTTCGTAGTTATAATCAGACACAGAAATAGGATCAATCAGTACATAGTACAAACAAAATGAATTCCTTGTCTGAAAATTCTTACTGATAAATACGAAAGCCATCATTTAGCTATTTTGTAAGCCTTTTCCTGATACAGATCTTTTTTCACACTGCTGCAGCAGATGACTTTTAATAAAACATAGTGGAACTAAAAAAAACATCTGTAAGTCATGCCCCAACCCCTCAAAAAATACATGAGTTAGGCTAAGTTACATGGTAGGATACTTATTGACCTTTGACCTAGGTTAGTGAGTCTAGAGCTAATCCAAGGATTGAGCATGAGCCACCTCATGACTTATCAAGACAATCTACATTACAAGAGGGCCATGATGGAACTTAAATAGTTTTCAAGGTTCTTACCCTATATATATTATGAAAGGGAATACTTTGAATACTTTGAACAATCTTGGCAGAGGGACAACCAAGGAACATTTGTGTCAAATCAGGTCAGTACTTTTGTAAAAAATGTTTTTAAAATTCTTTACCATATACATACAGGGAAAAACCATGGGTGTTTTTTTGAACATTTTTGTGAAATTATTATGAAAGTGGTCCATTGGTTTTGGATGAGAAGTTGTTTTTAGAAAATGTGAGCAGATGGACGGACAGACAACAAAGTCAGATAGTGAGTGATCACAAAAGCTCCTATCACAATTTGTTCCAAGGTCAGCTTAAAAGTAGACATGATAAATTTAACCCTTTCCCTCATATAGACGCTTTCTGACGCCTCTGCAGCAGACAGCTTTTTGAAAACATAGTAACAAAAAAAGAAATTGCACAAAACGTGCAATTTCTCCTTTTGCCACAATGTTTTCCACATTTTGTCATAGGTTTTCCATTCAATTATAAAGATTTTCTATGTTTTGACAAAATACATTCAAAGTCGTTGCTGCAGAATTGTTGTATGAGGGAAAGGGTTAAAATGATTAACAAGAGTGCCGCAAGCGAATGCCATCACTCGTCGAAATAGGGGCATTACTAAATAATGATCAAAGCCAGAGTTATGTGACTTGGTATTGACATATGTATTTTTCCTAAGAACATGTGTACAAAGTTTCATTTGAAAATATTGGAAACATTTTTAGTTATGAGGTAAGGTTAAAAGTTTTGTGACAGCACAGACGCCAAGGGTATCACAATACCCCAACTTTTTTTCTTCAAATGTAAAAATAAGACACCTGCCCACTTGTACACACAACCATCTTCAAAAACAATGACCTTGCCATTGTACTAACCTGGTTTCAATTTTGTATTTCTTACCTTCAGTACAAGTAAGCCCAGTGTAAGATGTCAGGTCGCAGTCACAAATATATGAGTTTCGACTCGGGACACATTTTCCACCGTTAAAACAGGATGAGGAATGGCAAGTCATCTCAGTACCTGAAAAATATAAAATAATTTTTTACTGTTTTAGACCTGATCAAATGGTATAACATTTAAACCTTTCCATCATACGACAATTCTGCAGTAGACGACTTTGAACATATTTTGTCAAAAAATGGAAAATCTCCATAATTGAATGGATAACCTATGACAAAAAGCGGAAAACATTGTGGCAAAATGAGAAATTGCAGAGGCGTCAGAAAGCGTCTATATGAGGGAAAGGGTTAACACCCAGGCTTTATACTAATAGATGCCTACGAAATGACTTGTAATTTGTCAAAGAGCTATCACTGAAATGTTGAATCTTTAGCTGATAAAACGTGCATCTCCACTTGCCACTGAAGCTTCTCACAACCCTCATTCAATTTCAGAAAGCAGGCTGCTTAGAAACAGCATGGATGCGAAAATGAAACACATGAACTGCTTTCAATTGCCTCTTTAACTTTTTTCTACTTGCAGACACTTTTGATACATTAGCAGCAGTCAACTTTTGAAAACATTTTGGCAAGAGGAGAAACTACAAGGTTTTCAACTGTATTCAATGATCATATCTTCATTTGTAGATATTTTCCTTATTTTTGCTAAGGTGTCTGCTGCAGATTTGTTGTATTTGAGAAAATGTCATCTATCTAGAGGCATAAAGTAGTGGGCCAAAGTTAGCCCCCTTTCCAACATACAATAAAACTGCAGCAGAAGACTTTGACCATAATAGGCAGATCAGATACGATCTATATATGAAAGTATAAATATTGAAAAGCATTGTGACAAAAGAAGAAATTGCTCATGATGAGCAATTTTCCCGTTTGTAACAATGTTTTCAAAAGTTTTCTGTTGCAGAGGCATATGAAAGTGTCTATATGTCGAAAAAGGTTAAGACACTTACTTGAACAGCCACTGACGACGGATCCCTCAACAGACCTGGCTGATTGTAGGACATTCATCTGGTACCCATCAATATCGAGTGAAGCAATACATCCGATGAATCCATGACGTGAATATATCTGTCCGGGTATTGATATGTATCGAGTCCTGACGACGCCGCCCAGAAACAAGGGGCCTAAGAGATCAAATCGACGAGCAGAATATCCTTGCATGTCTTCTACCGTTGGTGGATTATTGTCTACTCTAATTTGTTGTTGATCTTTCTGGGGCCTTAATAAGGAGACAGCGTGCCATTTGTCGTCATTTAGGGCTTCTGGAGTACTCACTCGGATCCTTTGGGTGCCCCCTCCCATGTCATAAATGTAGTATAAGTAACCCTGGTATAATTCAATAGCAAGAAAGTCGTGGCCACTTTTACCGCTAAAAAGAATCAAACCCGTGTTTGAGCTTGTTTTGAATTTGAAGTAGAGAGCGAAATGTTTATTAGCTTGCAGTTCTGGAAGTATAATGTAGGAGTCTCTGGATTCAAAGGTGACTGGATCTCTTGTGATCGATTCCCCACTGTCAAACCTGAAAAATATCAAACATTAATTAACCCTTTTCCCACATACAATAAATCTACAGTGGACAATTTTGAAAACAATAAGACAAGAATATGGAAACTCTTTATTAATGGTTGAATATGTATTCAATAAACTTTAAAACAGTGTGGCAAAAGGAGAAATTGTTCATTTTGAGCATTTATTTCAAAATATA
Source organism: Serripes groenlandicus (assembly GCA_031761405.1). Taxonomy (NCBI): domain Eukaryota; kingdom Metazoa; phylum Mollusca; class Bivalvia; order Cardiida; family Cardiidae; genus Serripes; species Serripes groenlandicus. The sequence continues at coordinate 21,047,920 of JASEVX010000001.1, forward strand.
TTCGAAAGTTGTATATATGCTGCAGAGGTGTCAGACAGCATCTACATTGTAGGAAAGGGTTAACCGTTTAGCTTATTTCAATACTTTTTGACACATCTGCAGCAGACAACAACATTTAGAAATAAGTATGTATTCCTCTTCCTGCTAATGTTTTTAACTTGTTATTTAAATCAAACTCCCAATTTTCCAAAAATTCAAAACATTTTCCCCAGATTTTAAAATAAGATGAGTAAAATTAAAAAAAGAATTTGTAAAAAAAGGCCTTGATCTTGACCCATAAAAACCATCCCTGGCTATTTTTGAATGTCAGTCATTTTGCTATACAATTTGTTGAGAGTCAGCTGTAACTACAGATATTGTTTGGTGTTTTATGCTGCCTTCAACATTATTGATATTGATATTATTTTATGCTAAATGATGAGATACTTTGTTCTATCAGTGAAATAAAAACAATATCACTCACTGATATCACTCACACTGTGAGTGATATATAGATATGCCGGAACTTTTTTACTTATTTATTTATTTTTCACAAAAATTGATTAACTTATCTTGACAAATGTTAATTCCGTATTCCATAAATTTAACAAATTAGGATTTATTGTCATTGTCTGACATTGTGCAGCAAACAAATAAATCCAATGGATATGTTCCCTATTTTTTCTCGTTACAAATGTTCAATATCGTGGACAAACTGTGTTTGAATAGGACATTCACACAGGTTCGTTCGCGTATGAACAGGTACGAAGACACTAAATAGTTCCATTCTTTCGTCATGATTTAGCATAAAATAAAAAGAAAATTTGTTTGTTTTGAGAGGATATGGAATAGATCTCATCTCAAAGTCCATAACCACTCAAAACAAACATATATCTTCTATGTATCGGAAGTTGAATACCTGTATAACAACATTTAACTAAATCCATACCTGGCTGTAACCTCTATATTTTCTACATGTTCCTTCTGAGCAACTTGAAAGTACTTGTTCCCATTGAAAGTGAACTGTTGCAGGGTCCCGACGAATCCAGCATGGTGGTGAATGTTGTCGTCGTTCTGGATTCCTAATCCCGGCTCATCAATCATAAACAAGGAGCTTGACACTGCCGCAACATCTATTATAATGAACAATATGTAACATAAAGAGTAGGTTAACCCTTTCCCTCATATGACAATTCTGCAGCAGACGGCTTTGAACGTATTTTGACAACAAATGGAATATCTCAATAATTGAATGGATAACCTATGACAAAAAGTGGAAAACATTGTGGCAAAAGGAGAAATTGCACGTTCTGTGCAATTTCTTCTTTTGTCACTATGTTTTCAAAAAGCTGTCTGCTGCAGAGGCGTCAGAAAGCGTCTATATGAGGGAAAGGGTTAAGCAAGTCTAAATTTAATTTATACCTGATGATACTAGCAGAGTTTTTGCACCTCTGGAGATGTCAACTTAAGAAAAATTGTTTGTAAATGGAAAAATTACTCACAATGAGCCATTGCTACTTCTCCAACCATTGTTTTCATTTAGAACAGCTGTAAATTTGACAGTTTGTGACTGGTTTTGAACTTGCCTGAACGCCTGAATCATAACAATTGTCATATAAATCAGTCAGTCATTCGCAACATTTGAGAAGGCTACACTTATATACTGTTGGCTGCTCTTCTTTACATATTTATCTTCAGATTTCTAGAATTGGCTATGGACTCTTCCAAATGCAAAGCTCAATCCAAAAAGGCTGCAGAAGGCATCATCTGCCATTTGTATGAGGATTTTATATTGAACAGAAAAATGTAATAAATAATTGACCTCATATGACAATTCTGCAGCAGATGACTTTGAACATATTTTGTCAAAAAATAGAAAATCTCTGTAGTTATAAATTGATGACTAAAAGTGGAAAACATTGTTGCAAACGGAGAAATGGCTTGTTTTGAGTAATTTCACCTTTTGCTACAATGTTTTTAACTTTTTTCAACAATAAAACTTTCAATTAAATTTCATCTTTTTTGCAGGATTGTTTTCTGCTGCAGATTTGTTGTATGTGGGAAAGGGATAAGCACCTCTCAATTTCTATAGCTTTTTGCTTACCTGACAACATCGGTCCCACTGACCCAAGCACTATCTGAGATATCTTCAAGGTCGTTGCCACTTGTGGAATTATATCTGAAAAGAAAAGGACAAAAAAGGCCAATCATCAGGAAAAGAAGAAAACTGAATAACCATTTCCGACATACAGATGCTTTCTGAAGCCTCTGCAGCAGACGATATTTGAAAAAAATTGTGACAAAAGGTGAAATTGCTCAAAACGAGCAATTTCGCCTTTTGTCACAATGTTGTCAAACGTCGTCTGCTGCAGATGCGTCAAGATGCATCTTCATGTGGGAAATGGTAAAATGTTATGTCACCTTTGCAATATAAATCCAACATAATCTAGAAACAGAAGAAGACTATGGTAAACATTATGGAAACAGGAGATATTGTTAAACATAAACACACTATAATAAGTTATAGATGAAAAATGCATAATTCGACTTTCTCAATGATCTATTCTTCTTATCAAGTTTTTTCCTTACTTTGAAAAGCGCAAAAAAACCAATTCTTCTATTTGCATTTTCAATAACCCATAACAAGAACTGATTGAAGAAAAACCAATTACCCATTTCCCTCATACATCAAATCTGCAACAGATTCAGAGCTTTAGATAAGGGGCGTTTTTCATGTTCTAAAATCCTTATTTTACCATCTAACCCTATGTTGTGGGTACTCAAAAGAATCGTCTCAGTGAGACGATTCTTTTGAGTACCCACAACATAGGGTTTGCTCTAATATTAAGAGATATATTGTGGGAAAAAAGAGCTGAATACCGCTCCTTATCCAAACCTCTGTATATGGCTTCAAAAACATCTAGTCAAAACTTTGGAACATCTCTATGTTTACATAATGTGAATTAATAATAATTGAATAAATTAAGGCAAGAGGAGAAATTGCTCATTGCTCATCATGAGAAATTAGTGCATTTGCCACGATGTTTTATATAGTCATCTGCTGCAGATGTTTCAAAATACGTGTCCAAGTTGTAAAGGGTTACAGACAGTCTTCATTAAACATTTGAGACCATTTTCCGCAGCTTTCTGGCAGAGATGAATATGTTTTGCTACTAAAAGCATCTTTTATTTACTTGATTAGTTTCTTTCCCCCTACTTTCTAACTCTTCCAGCAGAAATAATGGCTGCATGAATTTCAAGGCATGTGAAAAAATACTAGCTTAATTTTCTTTGCAAATACATTAAACTAATTCTTAAATTAAATTGGCTCTGCTAGTTCAACCCTTTCCCACATACAACAAATCTGCAGATGACTTTCAATACATATAGGCATTAACCCTTTCCCTCATATAGACGCTTTCTGATGCCTCTGCAGCAGACGGCTTTTTGAAAACATAATGACAAAAGAAGAAATTGCACAAAACATGCAATTTCTCCTTTTGCCACAATGTTTTCCACTTTTTGTCATAGGTTATCCATTCAATTATGGAGATTTTATATGTTTTGACAAAATACGTTCAAAGTCATCTGCTGCAGAATTGTCTAACTAATTCTTAAATTAAATTGGCTGTGCTAGTTCAACCCTTTTCCACATATATCAAATCTGCAGCAGACGACTTTCAAAACATATAGGCATTAAAAAAGGAAAATCTATATAAATGTGGGTTTAATTACTGAATAATTATATAAAGTTGAAAACATTGTGGAAAAAGGAGAAATAACTCATTATGAGTAATTTCTCCTTTTGCCGAAAAGTTTTTAAAAGCCGTCTGCTGTAGAGGCATCAGAAAGTGTTTGCATACAGACACATTTTGAAACCTTAAAGTCCAACCCCTGTGAAATGTTGTTCTTGAAATTATGAACTTTTCATGCCACTTATGAACTGTTCATGAACTGCCATTAAATAGTTCTTAATCACAGTTCAATAACTTTAGTTCATGAACAGTAAGACAAACTTGTTCGTGAACTGTTCAAGAACTGAAGAAGAACATGGCAAATTCTTAACAAGTTCATAAACATCTGTCAAGTGTAATTCAAGTACTTTTAATGAACCCTATAAGTTCTTATTCTGTTCTTGAATAGTAAGTTTAATATAAATATATCTCTGATTTTAAAATATTTAATTAAATTACAATGACTTTTTAACTCAGTGTGAATCTCTTAAACTACCATTCTGAATAGAGAAATAAGAACATTTATAGATCACTTCTAGAACACTTCTAGAACACTTCTAGAACCAAAGAAGTTCTTATAAAAATGTATTATAGTGAAAACTTTTGAAATCTTCTAGTCAAAAGTAAAGGCCCTAGTGAAAAACATTAATGCAATTCCAGTGAAATTTCATTGTTACCTGTTATGTTACTGGAATACCAGTAGAATAACCAAAAATACCACTGGAACTGAACTTGAATTTGAAATATACCAAGGGAGTTAACTCAAGCATAAAACACAGAAACTCTTCAAAAAGAAGTTAGTAATGTTTACTACTTCCTTTACGTTTTTTGGTGGGAGAAATATGTTGTGTTTCAAAGGCACAGAGAAGTTTTTTGCAATTTCTTATGAACAACTTGATGGGCACATTTGGTAAATGTCTTAAATGTTACATTGTTTATTAAATTAGCAAATTGTATTATGCTATGTCATAAACAATGAGTTTATATTGGTGATTTATTTAAGTATCACATTGCCACATGTGAAAGAAGCCAATTGTCTTCATATAAAAAATATTTTTATTGAATTCTGGTTCAACTATGTTTCAATGAACCAGAATATTTTCTGTACATAATCTGCACAGGCTTTCTGTATTTTCTTCTGTACAAAATCTGGTTCTTAGGTCCACCCAGACTATTTCATACACTGGTTACCAACCAATTGAACATGCACTTTTCATGAACTGTTCATGAACAGTAGTTCTTGAACTGTTCATGAACTGTAGTTCTAGAACTGTTCATGAGCGATAGTTCTTGAACCGTTCATGACCAATCCATGAAGAGAAAATGGCACAATGAATTTGCACTGGAAAAAGTTCTTGAACAGTTCATGTTTAAAAAGAAAATCAAGAATATTTCATGAATTTTCAGTTCTTGAACAATTCATGAACTTTTTAATGACAATGTTTCCTGAATGTGTCATGAACTGTTCATGACCTGTTCAAGAACTACATATTTAAGAATTTTTTAAGAATTTGTGCCATTTTATCTTCATATACATCCCATGAACTGTTCATGAACCAAGTACCTGAACTTTGCATGAATTATACAAGAACTGTTCATGAACAGTAATTATTCATTTCACAGGGGATTACTCATGATGAGAAATTTCAATTTTTCGAAAATGTTTTCAATTCTGTTTCATGATTAAACAATCAACAGATATTCATTTTCTGACAAAATGTTTGAAGCAGATGGTTTGAACCCTTTCCATCATACACAGACTTTCTGATGCCTCTGCATAATGACTTTTGGAAACATTTTCAAAAGGAGAATCTGATAATGGGCAATTTCTTTTGAAAAAGTAGTGTTTTCAACATTTATAGAGAATTTCCATGTTTTTCTCTCAATGACTTCAAAGTTGTCTGCTGCCGATTATTTTTGTTGCTTGGGATATAGAGTTTTCAAATTGTTAGGAAGACAGTGGTGCAGAGGTAGAGGGTCGGCCTCTAGCTGGTACAAAAGGTCCTTGGTTTGATTCCCGTGATGAGCGGGTTCTGACTTTGTGATTTTTCCACACTAATGGTGTGAGTACTGTTTAAGTCTCCAGCAAGCAGACATCAAGCGTGATTAATATAAGCCGAAAGCTTGTTTCACAATCGATGTAAAATAAATAAGTTTAAACTAAATTGTTAGGTGGTGCATTATAAAGTTAACGTACCTGTTACAGGTCTGCCATAATCGATTCTCATCTCTAAGTTCTGTCCTCTCCTCTTTACAAAGACTGTATGCCACCGGTTATCATTCAATGCAAACCCAATGGTCAAAGTCTGAAATGATATAATGAAATTCCCAATAAAATTGTGAAAAGCATACTAATTTCAAGAGAATATATTGATTGATTTTGGAATTGCGCCGTTCAAAAAAAAATTCAGTCCTATCAGGAATGTGAGTGAGCCAGTTCACCTAACCATGAGTTTCCGGACTTTCTCAAACCAGTCACTCCACACAACAGTCTTTCCAAGCAAGTGGCTGCTATTCCACAAAGACCGTAATGTAATCCCATTGGTGGATGACCAATGACGCTTAATGTTGCATTGACTTTTGTCAAACATCGGCAAGAATGTTGGCCGAGATGGGGTTCAAACTCACAACCCCTGTATTGACAGCCTGCATGCTTCGTTACTGACTTATTAGCTACTGGGACTCAGCTATAACAAGAGGAAATGTGTACAAAATACATTTTTCTACTATTCATTTTAGGTAAACAAATGAAAGGCCTGGCCTTGCCATAATCAGAGATTTTTTTAATACAAGACCATAATTCGAAATGACATAGTTCCCTTATAAATACCAGAAAGCATATTTTCTACTTTTCTGAAATGAAAACTTCCCGACAACGAGTTCAAATAGGAAAATGTTACAGGTTTATTTCGAGGAACCTTAGAAAACATGAAAAAAAGGACAAATTGTTACTAATATATGAGCATTTTCTCCAATTAGGATAAAACTTTTTCAGCTGAAAAGTCATAATAGACTGTCTGTTACACGACAAGGATTAAATTGAAGTAGGTCAAATAACAGAGACATTATATCTCTGGAAACACTTTGTGTTCAAATAATAAAAACTCTGAAACTACAATAAGGCCATAAAATGAGGGGAAAAAACCTACTTAATGCAGTTAATAGGATGCTTTTAGGACTTAAAGCAGACCTATTTGTCTGTTTAGAGTTTTATATACAACGAAGCCACATTATGGAGACTAGGGGTCGTGATGGGCAAAACACTGAAGACTACAAGTGAGCCTGTATACACACACAATCTCACCAGCGTCTTCACTGTCCACTTGTCTACTAAAACAATTACAAATAAACAAAATATATCCATTCAACATTACAAGTTTCTCTTTTTTCTCACAATATTTTAATATATGCTGCGGTGTTACCAAAGAATCTATATAAAAGAAATAAAACATTTAACCCTTTGCAACATACACCATATCTGCATCAGAGAACAAGAAAAAGCATACGGAAAATGTTGATAAATAGTTATTAAGGCATAATTATTAAAAAATAATAGAAAAATATATTGTGGCAAATTAATGGACAATTTCTCCTTTTGCCACATTTTATTTTAAAAAAAGTTGTCTGCTGCAGATTCAATGCATTGAAATATGTGACTGCAAGTGAAAAATAAATTAAATTGGCAAAAAAGTTTTTTTGTCTTTTCAATTTGGTTCAGGCGATTTGATAGAACTTGCCTGTCACCTAAGAATGATTCATGCCAATTTTTTCAAAATGATATGGTAAATATAATAATTTCAGAAACATGTCAATAGTCTATTTCCTTTCAGATGCCATGCTGCAATGAATGCTTTGTATGGAATTGAATCTAAAATTATAGCTTTCTGATAATCTCTAGAGGGCCACCTGAGCACCATTCAAATAAAGTTTGAATTAATTGCTTTGCTTTCATTCAAACTCTTTTTTTTTTAAATTTTGGTCACTGTCACTGTGCTGTTTGTTATGTGGAATCTCGATATAATTTGACCTTGTAGGCTTAGAATTGTTCAAAAATACTGAATTTCTAGCCTAATTTTCTCGAAGTACAGACAAAATCTTTCAGTCAGTTTGTGCACTGGCTTTTCTGTCATTTCCAAGAAAAAAAACCTACACACATTGGCATGCATTAATATATTAAATATTAAGGCAATTTATTATTAAGTTCGAAGTAGAAGATGCTTTTTCTAAAAAACGCCTATGTCTTGCTTATTGTATACTGTCATCTACTCACAGAAGCCAATTGTCTCCTAAAATATGATGACTCTGGGGCAAAGGATTCTTGAGTAATACAACAGAAAAACAGGAGCTGTCATCTTGTGAAGTCTGAAGACTCTGGGTCAAAAGGGGTTTTGATATATTGAGCAGAAACAGATTTGACATTTACAGCCCCATAGTCTTACCTTGAGCTTTGACCCAATGACCCTAATAACAGTAGTGGTGATCTACTCATGGAGTCCAATAACCTTGTGAAGTCTGAAGACTCTTGGTAAAAAAAATGTTTGGATTAATAGAGCAGAAACAGATTTGACATTTACTGTTACTTTGACCTTTGGCCAAGTAAGCACTATAACAGTAAGTTATTATTGTAGCATTGTGTCAAATAATCCTATGAAGTTTGAAGACACTTGGTAAACGGATTCTTTGGTTTTATTGAGCAGAAACAGATTTGACATTTACAGCCCCTGTTGCCTTGACCTTTGACCCAGTAAGCGCTATAACAGTAAGTGGTCATTGTCACATGGAGTCAAATCATCCTATGAAATTTGAAGACTCTTGGTCAAAGGATTCTTTGGATTAATTGAGGAAAAACAGATTTGACAATTACAGCCCCTCTAACCTTGACCTATGATGCAGTAACCACTATAACAGTAAGTGGTTATCGTCCTTTGGTGTCATATCATATCCTATTATAAAGAATCTTGGTCAAAGGATTCTTGAGGTATTAAGCTAAAACATATTTGACATTAACAAGTTCCTGTGTCCTTGACCTTTGACCTAGTGATCCCCAAAACAATAGGGGTCACCTACTCAAGTAGTCTTAAGTCATCCTGGGAAGTTTGAAGACTCCTGGAGGTATTCAGTGGTAACATATTTAACCTTTAACAGAAGGCGGACGGACAGACAATTGAGAAAATATCCCTAAGTGTATCCTTGCCTTACATGCAAGTAACACAAAAAGGATCTGAAAATGCAAACAATGGCATCATTTAATGTTTAGTTAATTGGCCTTTTTTTAACAATGTTTTCTACTCTGCCTGATCATATCTTATTATTCTGCTTCACTTTTCCCCAGTGTTTAAGCCATTTAAAAACTCATCAATTTTGATAAGGTGTAAAAACAGTCATAAATCTACACACAGAAGCAAGTCTAGTCTAAAGAAGCCATGTCCATATCACGCTATATAATTAATTTAACCAATTCCCACATCCAACAAATCTTTTAGGAGAAGACTTTTAAAAATATCTTGGCAAAAATAGGGAAAATCTATAGAAATTAATGTTAACCCTTTCCCTCATATAGACGCTTTCTGACGCCTCTGCAGCAGACGGCTTTTTGAAAACATAGTAACAAAAGAAGAAATTACACAAAACGTGCAATTTCTCCTTTTGTCACAGTGTTTTTCACTTTTAGTCATAGGTTATCCATTCAGTTTTCCATTATTTGACAAAATATGTTCAGTCATCTGCTGCAAAGTTGTTGTATGAGGGGAAGGGTTAAATTATAGAAAAGAGTTAGAAAACAATATGGCAAAAGGAGGAATTGTTATCAGCAATTTCCCCCCTTTCCCCACAATATTTTCACTTATTGTCTTTTGAAGATGTCTCACAATACATCTACATGACTGTGGTCAAGGGATGAACTAATTAGGAAAGTGATATAGGAGTCGCGAACAACTGTGAAATGATTTATTCATTGAAATATCTTCTTCATTGATTTGTTCTATAGGGGGGCAGATCTGTTTCCCAGATAAAGTGGGATGTCAATGCGATGATTCAAAGCTGTAAACCAGAATTGAATTCCTTGACTGTTTCTACGACCTTAAAGCCCTATTATGAGCCTTGACACACAACACAATAACATCTACCTGACATGTAAACCCCCATATTGTGTACACTCATCAGGAAGATAAATTAAAGGAATATCCCATAACATCAGCCTTGACACACAAACATCTACCTGACATTTAAAGCCCTATGTATTGTGTGCAGTGATTACAAAGATAAACTAGAACTATCACTGAAGATGATAAATACCGGTACCCCCTAAACAGCACCTTGACCTACAACATAACTTAATAAGTAAAAGGGCCATAACTCTGTAAAATAACATGCAATTGTAACCCTTTTAGGGTATGCACATCTCCTCTTGGTATAGAGATTTCATGTAAAATTTTATTGAATTCCACCCAGTGGTTTGTAAGAAATAGGCCGGACAAAATATGGCTTCCGACCGACAGACAGACAGACAGACAGCCCGACACAGTGACTCCTATATAACCCCTCTTCTTCAAAGTGGGCATCATAATGAAACGAAAGTCCCATAACATCAGCATTGTCACATGACAAAAACCTAACTAACATTAAAGACGTATTTTGTGTGCAGTCTTTACAGAGATCACTGAAAGGAATGTCCCATAACATCCGCATTGTCACAAACATCTACCTGATATTGAGTAGCAAACAATGAAGATCCAGATCGGATAGCAGAATCATGCATGCTGACCTTGATCAATACTGTTTGCAATTATAGTTAAACACGTACCCACATATCTATAACCAATCTGCAACAGACAAATTCTGAATCATTAACCCTTTTCCTTATACAACAATTCTGCAGCAGACGACTTTGAACATACTTTGTCAAAAAATAGAAAATCTCTATAATTGACCTGATAACCTATGACATAAAGTGAAAAACATAGCGGGAAAAGGAGAAATTCTTCTTTTGTCATTATGTTTTTAAAACCCGTCTGCTGCAGAAGCGTCAGAAAGCATCTATATGGAGGGAAAGGGTTGAGACAAAATGATGGGAACTTTCTGGAAATGAGAATATTATTATTGAATCAAGATGAAAACAATGAGGCAAAAGGAGAAAATGGTCACTAAGAGCAATTTCTCCTGTTTGATGCATTTTTCATAAGTCATTAAGTCTGCTTCAGATGTGTCAAATTGCATCTAAGTGTGGGTATGGTCAAAGTTGTGTGGAACATAACATGCACATATTGTTTTAAGTCATTTAAAGTACAACAGGATAAGGATTAAGAAGGGCATGTATAGAATCACAGTTGGAAAATGAGCAATTTCTGATCCTAAGTAATTTCTCTTTTCCCTTAATGTTTTATTAAATAAGAAATCCTCTGCACTCACATGTAAAAGGCTGAATTAGGAAAATTCAGTATGGGGGGGAAAATGCATAAGAGAAAGGATGAAAAAACTACAGTAACGAATTTACACCTCATCTAAATTGGGTCCTAAGTAAATTAGCCAAAGACAGTTAAGATTAATGTTATTCTAAAAGACAACTTCAAATTAGACCAATCCCTAATGAGGCAATTTTCCCTTGCCTTAAATGGACGTACTTTACTTATAATGAGGTACTTTTCTGTTGCCTTCAGTGGATGTCATTCGCTGATAATGAGGCACTTTTCCCTTGCCTTAAATAGATGTAATTTGCTGATAATGAGACACTTTTCTATTTTTAGTAGCTGTAATTTACTGATAATGAGGCACTTTACCCATGCCTTTAGTACATGTAATTTGCTAATAATGAGGCACTTTACTCTTGCCTTAAATAGATGTAATTTGCTGATAATGAGGCACTTTACTCTTGCATTCAAAGAAAGTAAAATGCTGATAATGAGGCACTTTACTCTTGCATTCAAAGAAAGTAATTTGCTGATAATGAGGCACTTTACCCTTGCCTTTAGTAAATGTAATTTGCTAATAATGAGGCACTTTACTCTTGCTTTCAAAGAAGTTAATATGCTGATAAAGAGGCACTTTAACCTTACCTTTGGTACATGTAGATGTAATTTGCTAATAATAAGGCACTGTACTCTTGCCTTCAAAAAAGTTAATATACAAAATGTACTGATAATGAGGCACTATTACCTTGCCTTCAATGGAAGTCATTTGTTGATAATGAGGCACTTTTACCTTGCCTTCAATGGATGTAATTGGCCGACAGTTTCCTGAATTAAATCATAATTGAAAGTTTGGAATGATAAGGATGATTTTGTTTGTTTGTTTGGAGTTTTAAGCAGGCCTTAATTTTTTTTTTTTAGTTATGTCACATCATTTCCTGGGAAAGTTACCAGGGGTTCTGTCCATTCATCCTGACAACAGAGGCCACACAATTCTGAACGCCAAGGAGGTAAAGCCTTACTTTTATGCCTGTTTTCAATTCATCTGCTGCAGATTTGTTGTATTTTGTTAAGGGTTAAACATCCAAATATATATACTTTATAACTTCTCTGATAGAATTGCTCCTTCATACCTCTGAAGTAGGCAATTATTTAACCCTAATTCTGCAGCAGACGACCTTGAACATATTTTGTCAAAAAATAGAAAATCTCTATAATTGAATGGATAACCTATGACTAAAAGTTGAAAACATTGTGGCAAAAGGAGAAATTGCTTGTTTTGAGCAATTTCTTTTTTTGTCACTATGTTTTCAAAAAGCTAAATTGATTGATAGATTGGTGAAAGATGAATGATGCAGGTAACAATGACTTTTGTCAAACGTCGGAAAGAATGTTGGCCGAGCATGGTTCAAACTCACAACCCCTGGATTGACAGCCCGCGTCACTACCGATGAAAACATCTAAAGAAACCACAGCAGACAGTTACTGAATACATAGCAGAATGAGCAATGTCTCAACAATGTGTTCATAACGTCTATCAGTTGAAGGTCATATTTTTGTATTGAACATATAGTCAAGCCAGATAAAACTAGAACTATCACTGAAGATGATAAATACCCCCAAAACAGCACCTTGACCTACACCATAACTTAAAAAGTAAAGGGGCCATAACTCTGTAAAATAACATGCAATTGTAAGATCTTTAGGATATGCACATCTCCTCTTGGTATAGAAGCTTCATGTAAAATTGTATTGAATTCAACCCAGTGGTTTGTAAGAAATAGGCCGGACAAAATATGGCTTCAAATATGGCTTCCGATCGACCGACCGACCAACAGCCCGACACAGTGACTCCTATATACCCCCTCTTCTTCAAGGGGGTATAATAAAACACCTCAGAGTTGAGCCAAGATTAAACCAAGCCAGTAATGACTAGGGCTATCAATCCTGGTGTCCTAAGCTTGAACCCTGACTCGGCCATTCATTGTTTCTTATAACTGACAAAAGACATTGGGCCTTAGACATCATTTATCTTCCATTAATGGACTAAAATAGTCTATGTGGGAAAGCAGCCGTTTTCCTGGGAAGAATAATTCGGGAGCGAAGCTGAGAGAAAGCCAATGAAACGCAAGTCAGCTGAACTGGCTGCCGTTATATATCGAGGGCTTGGCGTGAAACGGTTGTAACTTTAAACCTATTTTGAAAACACTGGTTTAGGGGCAATTTTGACCATTTTGTAAACAATGCAAATTTAGTTGCCATTGCTCAGAACGAGCAATGGTACCTAAATTTCCATTGTTTACCAAGAAAAATGATTTAACACTTATAAAGACTTTATGGTGAGGTGATTAACCTTGGTAAAAAATTACCAATTTTAGTTACAAATGTTTCACGCCAAGCCCTCGAATTATATAACTGAAATATGGTTGAAAACGTCCTAAAACTCAAACATATCAATCACTTTTCCCGAAGAGATTACAGAACATAAACATTTATTAGGTCAAAGGGAAGCAATTTGGATCGGCGCGCAGTGCAGTCAATATTGTCCAGGGGATTTCAGATGAATCCATTAGACTGAAGTTGTCCCCAATTGTAACATTATAATGATTTTGTTCAAAGTTGCAAGTGTTCATTTGTAGCCAAAACATTGTTTGCTTTTAGCTATTTTGACAGCTGAAGAGCCATTTTTAGAAAAAACATGTATTTCCGAAATTGAAAGTAGAATTCACTGTGGGATTTGATGTCAAAGCTCAAAAAGGAAGGTCAACATGTGATTTTTTGACTTTTTTTGGTTATTATAAGATTGAACTTTTATTGAATATAGGTTTCTGGGTTATTTGGTTTGGGAAAGAAGAGCCTGATAGCCCGAAACGCTATAATGGTTTCCTATGGAAAACAAATTGCTTCAACCTGTCCTAAATAGTATTTTCTGTTATATCGTAGTGACAGTACACTTATATGACTAACCAGTACTAGTCTAGGTTATGTGTCTTGCCAAGGTGGCACTCCACTGCAACCATCGGCAGGCTTATTTCAGATGAAAGAAATCAAGATGTACTTAACCCTTTTCCTCATACGACAATTCTGCAGCAGAGGACTTTGAACTTATTTTGTCAAAACATAGAAAATCTCCATATGAATGGATAACCTATAACAAAAAGTTGAAAACATTTTGGCAAAAGGAGAAATTGCACGTTTTGTGAAATTTCTTCTTTTATCACTATGTTTTTAAAAAGCCTTCTGCTGCAGAGGTGTCAGAAAGCGTCTATATGAGGGAAAGGGTTAATGTTTTGCTGATACAGACAACATTTCATGCCTGTTCTACAGACAAATTAAAAAAAAAATTGTGGACAAAAGGAAAACTGCTAAGTTTAAACAAGTATTTTCTTCTTTTCCATTAATCTTTCAAAATTTGAGCCATTATCAAATATTTTATTTCCCAAATATTTCACCATTTTTCTCATATTGACTCAAGTACCCTATGATGTAAACAAGAGCACCGTGTACGGCACAGATGCTCGACTGATACGGAGAAAACAGAAAAAAAAAAAAAGCTGAGCTGAATTAAAAACCTTAACCGGACGACCACGCCGCGGACGACGCCAGGGTCATGACAATAGCTCTCGTCGAGCTAAAAAGTAAATTAATTATTTATCAGAAGGCAAGATCTTCGAGTACATCAGTTCTGTAAGATGAATGCAACGTTAGCATGTGTCTGGTACTCAACTTGATTCATATTTAATTTGCACAGTAATTCTTAATTGCAGTGAGAAAATAACGAGATCTTTTCCAATTACAAAATTGATGGATTTTTGAAAAAACAGTTATTAACCCTTTTTCACATGCAAATACATTTTGAAATGATATTCGTGTTAAAGAATGAAGTTACTCGTTTTAACTAATCAGTTTGTTATGTTCTTATCAAGAGGAAAAATATTTGTTTCTCTTTTTGCTTCATCATTTCTCTTTCAAGTAATCAAACTTGCTGGCTTTTATTGACCATTTTCAATGTGTCTTAGGCGTCTGCTGCAGATTTGTTGTATGTGGGAAAGGAAGGGTTAAGACATTACAGAAGAATATTCTCCATACATTCAAATATTCACTTTTCTACTGATTGTCTGAACAATTGATGATTAACCCATTCCCCACACTTTAAAAACATTGTGGCAAAACATTTTGCCACAATGTTTTCAAAAGTTGTTTGCTACAAAGGCGTCAGAGTGCGTCTGTAAACAGGGTTCAAATACCAAAAATATCTATCTATATATATATATACGTGTATATATATATACATTTTTAGTTGCCTGGATTATTCTGCCTAGATATTTTCTAAGACGTCTGCTGTTGAACGTCAGGGAAAGGGGCTAAGACTTTAAAGCATACTATTCTCCATACATCAAATATTCACTTATCTACTGACAGTCAGAACAATTGATGAGCAATTAGGGCTAAATGATTGATAAGGGGGCTGGTAATGATTTCACTCTAAACAAATATCTCATGAGCCATCAAGTGAGAAATTGTTGTCTCCTTTTCTCACGAACAAACAATTGTAATCATTGAATAGAGTTGAAAACATTGTTACAAAAACATATATTGCTCCTTCTGCTACCATATTCCAAAAGATGTCTGTGGCAGTCTATTGTACCAGAATACATTTGCAAGTGGCAAAGGGATCGCGCCTTTGGTTATTTCTGTACATTATTTGATTACATTCACTCAGCGTCTAAAATTGCTGTGCCTGGTCCCACTTTTTACTGAATGTGGATCTTAGCAGATGACTTTTAAGAACATTTTGTGGCAAAAGGAGAAATTGCTTAGAAGGAGAGTTTTCCAAACAATGTTTTCCACTTTATACAATATCTTTATATCTAGTTTTACAGTTTTTGTCGCCCCAAACCAAAACCACAAGCTTAATTGTTTTTGAGTATTATAGAGTTGAAAACATTGTGACAATTTAAGAAATGACGTCTCAAACTATTTTCAAAAGTGGTCTGCTACAAAAGTATCTATATGTGGGAACTGGTAAAAGGTTTATAGAAAAAAGACATTTTTCAAGGTCATTTCCAGTTTTCCTTTCATTACACAGCTAACAAATTGCACATCTGAAAACATTCATCAATTCTTGTCTTCGTTTGCAAAATATTTTAAGGAAACCATAAAAAAAGCTTATCTTTAATGCTTCAAGTCTCTATCAATAATTACAAGCAGACACAAAAAAGGAATGAAAAATAAAATATTTTAAGGAAACCATAAAAAAAGCTTATCTTTAATGCTTCAAGTCTCTATCAATAATTACAAGCAGACACAAAAAAGGAATGAAAAATAAAATATTTTCAAGGTCAAATTTTCATTTCCAGTTTTCCTTTCATGATACAGCTAACCAATTGCACAGCTAAAAACATTCAGCAATTCTTGTCTTCATTTGCAAAATATTTTAAGGAAACCATAAAAAAAGCTTATCTTTAATGGTTCAAGTCTCTAGCTATCAATAACTTCAAAGATTTCCATCCATTTCCATTCTCATTTTATGCTATTTATTGTGATAAAATGCATATTTATTTCATGACAGAGCTCAATTAGCAGTTTTTACTCGCGCAACATCTCTGCACATGGTGCCATTACATCTTGTTATCCCTTCAACCTAGAGATACAAAGTTTTTAACCTAATTTATTGCAAGTCATTGTTTCGAAGAATCCTGTAATAGATTTTTCCTTTGGCTTTAAACATCATGCAGATCTTTACGATAGAGTCTTAAGGATTTACCAGATATGCTTATTTTCATTTCCAAAAAGTAAACATTAAAAGGAAAGAACAAAAACTATTGGCACACAATTTTATAATTATGCAAGTTACAATTTTAATAAGAAGTAAACAAATATCGCACACAAATATGAAACTGCTCTTAAGGAGTGAATTAGAAAGCCAATATCCCTACAATGTTTTCAAAAGTTGCCTGCTCGCAGCAGATGCATAAACATTCTTGTCAATTATTTGAGTTTGAATCAAACTATTTATATCACAAGAAGCCTTAAGGAATACAAGGAGTAGGGTTATAAGAGACATTGCATGACCGATGATGATTGATAGACAATTTTCCTGTTCTCCATCATAATTTCCGCAATAACCCACTGCTCGTTAACAAAAGACTTCCCCACAGAAGAATATGAACAGTTTCTCCGAGACGATGGTTCTCGCTGTAACATCGCACCAGGGTTCGTGTTAAACAACGTAACACTTCACAGCGGGCATTGTGTCAACCAACAAAATGGCTAATTCACCTAGTCAATGATGTATGTTGACACTTTCCTACAACCAATAACTCTACAGCAGACAACTTTCCAGTCAAAAATATAGAAAACCTCTAGAAATGATAGTATTAAAGCGTTTTGTGACAAATGGAGAATTTGCTCGTTAAGAGCAATTTCTCATTTTGCCTCAATGATTTCAAAAGGCGCCTGGGCAGAGGCATCAGAAAGCATCTATAATTATGTGAAAAAGGGTTAATGCGACTGCAGCAGACATCTTTTGAAAACATTGTGGTAAAAGGAGAAATTCATAAAATTTAGCAATTCCTCCATAACAATGCTAAACTAGAACTATCACTTAAGATGATAAATACCCCCTAAACAGCACCTTGACCTACACCATAACTTAATAAGTAAAAGGGCCATAGCTCTGTAAAATATCTCCTCTTGGTATAGAAGCTTCATGTAAAATTTTATTGAATTCCACCCTGTGGTTTGTAAGAAATTATAGGCCTGACAAAATATGGCTTCGGACCGACCGACCGACCGACAGACAGACAGCCCGACACAGTGACTCCTATATACCCCCTCTTCTTCGAAGGGGGTGTAATTAGTTGCCGGGCAGAAGCCCGCGACTTCTATTTTTAATAGGTTTTCGGAAATCACATGGGAGGAGAAGTTATTATTAGAAAAAAACAAATTTAAATGTCTTGAACATATTACAATTGCGTTTGTTTAAAAACACTAAGTTATGACACATCTAAAATGAAATAAACATTCCGATGTTTTAAGTATTAGTAGTTTCTTTATTTTGACTCGCATCTCTTGTTTTGGGTTTTATTTACGAAGACAAACCCGTCCCCATGAGACTTGCAGCAAGCAGACTGTTATGTGTCAATATCAAGTAAAAATCACGTCGAATTCTCCTTTAAAATAGCAGTCTTAACTTACTGAATGTTATTTTCATGTTCAAAGAGATGTCTTGATTTGTGAGGAATTCATTTTATAATGTTTATCCATGTATATCTAAAATATGAACTGTTTCTAAGCTAAAACTGTTGATCGCGTGACTCGCGAATACCAACTGCGTAGATCAATCTCCTTTGCAGAGAGCCGCTCTTTACACTCACTTACAAATAGTAAATTATAGGTGATTTAAAATGTTTATTTGGTTCGAAACAAATAAAGAAAAGAACAAACCGAGATAAAACTGGTTTTAATAGAAAAATGACTTTGAACGAACACTCTCTGCCTATAAAGAGAGTTTCAAGAACGACACCTCTGCGAAGAAGAATGTAGGTCACGAATCGGGTCTTTCGTACAAAATTATTTCGTCCTTGACAATTTTAAATGTGTCATTAAATTCCCTAAAGGCATATTGCTTCCGATCTGCATATTGTTATGCATCATTGACACAAGGGCGCTCATCATAATATAATTTTAAAACATGAGTAGTTTGTTATTTTCATTATAAAAAAGGAAGGAAAGAATTAAAATAAATTAACATGTTGTAGGGCTCAGTTTATGTTCGAAATTAAGTTTAAATTATACAACAATTTCAATGAGATTTAACTGTTTAGCTGATATTATATTTCAAAGGTGGTCTTATTTGTAAATATTGGATTACATTTCATCATTTGTTAAGGTATGATATAATTAGGATGCCAAGCTAATATCATTTTGAGAAAAAGAGAAAACTCATGTCTTCAGCGATTTAACCCTTATCTCATTGTTTTAAAAGTAAATTGCTGCAAAGGTGTCCAATGTTGACTTTAATAGGGGAAACATAAACTGACGTGCTATTGCATGCAAATCTTAAATTGTCTGTTTTGTGGTTTTATTGATAAATGATAGAATTCAAATATTCTGACAAACATCTTGAAAAGTGTATGTGGAATTCACAAATCTTATAAGTATTCCTTAATGAAAGCACTGTATACATACTAAGACTAATGATTGTCAAGATTACTCATTTCCATTACTGTGTATGATCAATAATTAGTTGGCTGTGTGTATGGTAAACCTACTTTGGAATGGAGAGATTGATCATAAACAATGAAAGGCTTCAATTATCATTCACTTCTTTGACAAAACAATGCAAGTTATGATACATTTTCACTTGACCCCGCCCCTAATGTTCCAATATGCCCCTCAGTTGATAACTGTTTATTCAACTACTATAATGTTAGTGTTATGCATAACTACAGTATGCATTTCCGGCGACATTGATGCGTTGCATCAACTTTCTCTTGTTATTATTAAAATAAATTTCATTGTTGTGCCTATGCTATTTTAAATGCCATGTGCTGGATGATGCACTTCTTTAGGATGTGAGAAATGGGTTATATAGGCCGTTAGCTGAAATCCTTCTCTTATAATAATTGTCAGCTTTTAATTTGTCTGATTAGAGTTTAAGCACCCTTTTAAATGGAACAGTCCAACGTGTGTTAAAAGACCATGCATGGGAAGAGACCAATTTGGTCTTTGTTCACAGGTGGTCTTTAATTACAGGATCATTTTATGCAGAAAATAAGTAATTGTGAAACTAAAAGTGTGGATGCTACACTTAGACAGGGAATTGCTACACAAAGGTGATTTTTAGCACAGGTTTGAGTGTATTTCAGTTATTATCAGGGAGCTAGCTGTTCCCCTAACTTGTGTTTTCTTGCTTTCTCAGACCCATAGTACTCTCAAGGTAACCTTCTCACATAGACTATTTAGCCCATTGATGGAAGTCAAGTGACCCTCATCTGAAGGAATGAATTACGAAGCAGGGGGGGATTCCAACCCATGACCCCTTCATTGATAACCCTTGATGGTACTGACTGAGCTGAACGTCTACTTACATACTTAGATAAGAAGTGATGATAACAATTTAACATCAGGAAGTTTTAACCCTTTCCCACATACAACAATGCAGCAGACGACTTTGAAAAGGTCCTGGCAAATATTTGAAAATGCTTCATGAATGCAAGCTCAATTATTAAATAGTGATTTTGATACAGAGATAGCACTGACAAAAATGTAGAAACACTTTCCCTTGTAAAATGAACAGTTACAGTTCATGAATTATTCATGAACAGTTTATGTTCAGATTTCATAAAAAATTCATTAAAGTCCTTGAAGTTAAAATGGGACTTTTCCTTTAAATGTTCATGATGTAGCAGTTCATGAACTGTCAAGGAAATACATTGAAGGCTATTCTTTTAAATAGTTCATGAATTATCTATGAATTATCTATGAATCATTCAAGGACAAGATATTTTATGCACAGTTCATGATCAGTTCATGAAATTTCTTCTATATAACTTATAGTCCCATTTTAACTTCATGCTCTGGAAATGAACTGTTCATGTCTCAAAATTCATGAACTATTCATATCCATTTTCCAATATATTTCAATGTCCCATTTGTACTTCAAAGTTCTTAAAATGTTCATGAACGTGATGAGGTCATAAATGGTTCATGAAGTGGCCAGCAAAATTCAATTGGGTGGTAACCAATGTACGAAATAGTCTAGGTGGACCGGCTAAGAACCAGATTCTGTACAGAAGAAAATACAGAAAGCCTGTGCAGATTCTGTACAGAAAATATTCTGGTTCATTAAAACATAGTTGAACCAGAATTCTATAAAATATTTTTTATATGAAGACAAGGCTTCTTCCACTTGTGGCAATGTGATACTTCAATAAATCACCAATATAAACATTTTGATTATGACATATAGCACAATACAATTTGCTAATTTAATAAACAATGTAACATTTAAGACATTTACCAAATGTGCCCATCAAGTTGTTCATAAGAAATTACAAAAAACTTCACTGTGCCTTTGAACCACAACATATTTCTCCCACCAAAAAACGCAAAGGAAGTAGTGAACAACATAATTACTTCTTTTTGAAGAGTTCCTGTGTTTTATTCTAGAGTTAACTCCCTTGGTATATTTCAAATTCAATTTCAGTCCCAGTGGTATTTTTGCTTAATTCTACTGGTATTCCAGTAACATAGCAGGTACCAATGAAATTTCACTGGAATTGCATTGATTTTTTCCACTAGGGCCTTTACTTTTGACAAGAAGATTTTAAAAGTTTTCACTATAATACATTTATAAGAACTTCTTTGGTTCTAGAAGTGTTCTAGAAGTGATCTATACATTTTCTTATTTCTCTATTCAGAATGGAAGTTTAAGTGATTCACACTGAGTTAAAAAGTCATTGTAATTTAATTAAATATTATTTTAAAATCAGTGATCATCAGGTTACTGTTTAATATAATAAACTTAGTCACAGTGGTATACTGAAACTAATTAGCAGGCTTGCAGTTATTATATTGCCATACAGTTACTGTAAGTAAGTTATGTGATTAATGGAATAATTATGAATATACATGGCTGGCATTTCATGAATGTTTTACAATTTATAACATTCTTCTTTTAAATATTCTTCAACTGTTCTTGAACCATTCATGATGTCAGTTTATGAACATTTTAAGAACTCTGACATTTTCTTGAATCAATCGACTTGTTCTTCAACTATTCATGAACTGTTCAAGAAAAGACTTCAAGGGCTGTTTAGGTCCATAATTTCATGAGCACAACTCAAGACTTGATAAAGAATGGTTCATGAACAATCCTTAAAAGGTATAAAAAATTCATGATATCATGAATTTCATTTTGCAGGGTTTGATTCGAAATTTTCCCGCATTTCCCAAAATATGTTTTTTAAAAGTATAGTCTTTTTAACCCTTTCCCTCATATAGACGCTTTCTGATGCCTCTGCAGCAGAAGGCTTTTTGAAAACATTGGAGCAACAGAAAAAATTGCTCAAAACGAGCAATTTCTCCTTTTGCCACAATATTTTCCACTTTTAGTCATAGGTTATCCATTCAATTATAGAGATTTGCTATTTTTTGACAAAATATGTTCAAAGTCGTCTGCTGCAGAATTGTCGTATCAGGAAAAGGGTTAATCAGGTTGTCTGTGTCAGGGAAAGGTTTATCTGAGGGTTGTGACAATCCTGTTAACTCTTTCCCATATACAATTAATCTGCAGCAGATGACTTTTAAAATATATATCTAGTCAAACTGGCAAAAAATCCCTTAATAAAGGAAAGAATAATATTTTATAGAGTTGAAAACATTTGGACATATGAAGAAATCATTTTCTCATCATGGATAATTTCTGCTTTTCTCACAAAGTTTTTTGTTGTTTGTTGCAGAGGTGACAGAAAGCAACTGTATGTGGGAAAGGGCTAACAATAAGCATTGTAGCTGTTTCACTGTCTTATCGATAATACAATAAAAATGATTCAATACAGCTTTGCTACAGTATTCATGGGCTTTTCTGAAAGTTCCCAGACTTTTGTCATAGACAAATAATTAACAGAGTCTGGTAGCAATCAAAGTGCTTCAGAAACAGTTACATATAATATTATTGTCTGTAAATATGACAAAATGTTTGTAATAACAGTTGTTTTTAAAGGAGGTTGAGGTTCTTACATGTTGCATACTTTTAATCAACAGTTTTTGATAAATACTTATATTTAATTTAGAATCAACAGTACTTTTTTATTATTTTGGTTTGCAATCAGGTTTTGCATGATGATATAGGTACTTATAAGAATCAACAGTAGTATTTATATTATTTTAGTTTGTGATCAGATTTTGCGTGATTATAAGTACTTATAAGAATCAACAGGAGTTTTATAATCAAGGGGTCATTAATTTGAATCCTGGTTTCACCAACTTTCTTTTCCTACAATGTTGGAAGAGTTTAGTGTAATATCGTTAATGAAAGAAAGACAGGTAACAATTGCATAGACAAAGTAACTGCAAAAATATGATTGACATACTGCTAAAAATGAAATGAAATTACCCATAACCACTTTCCAACATACATGACTATTTCCAGGCAAAAATATGGTAAAGCTATAAATGAAAGTATAATTGCCTCTGCAGCAGGCAACTTTTTAAAACATTGTGGCAAAAGCATAAATTGCTCAAAATGAGCAATTTCTTCTTTTGCCATAATCTTTTCAATTTTCATTTTGGCATTTATATGCTTTCAAAAGTTGCCTGCTGCAGAGGGGATTATACTTTCATATATAGCTTTACCATATTTTTGCCTGGAAATAGTCATCTGCTACATATATGCTGTATGTGGGAAAGGGTTAATGAATCATAAAGAAGTTTACAAAGACAACTATTTGGCTAGGCGTAATTACAGGACTACATAAAACATTGACCACCCTATACCGCAAGGTAGTCTGTCCGGTGGATTATTCCCTTCCCACATCCAGACGCCTTTAAAGCAGAGGACATTTGAAAACATTATGGCAAATTTTCCTTTTGCCTCAATGTTTTCAACTTTATTCAATAAGTGTTCTTTCATTTATAGTAGGTTTTCAGCCTTTTGCTTACATGTTTTCATAGTCGTCTGCTGCAGATTTGTTGTATGTGGGAAAGGGTTAAGTCCCAATTTTTAAGAGCTTTGCAGGAGAGATGTAAGGGATTTCCCGTGGGGGTGACAGGGTGACGAAATAGACATTTCTTATTACACACGCCATCAAGCTTGTCTAATAAAAAACAAACTAAGTAAGTATCAAAAAGATGATAGCTGGTTAGAGGATGCATGGCTCGCTTTCCTATCTCTTGCTGAGCCCCGGTAACTAAGTAAGTATCAAAAGGACGATGGGTTAGGGGAGGCACAGCTCTCTTTCCTATCTCTTGTTGAGCCTCTGTAGCTCATATTTTGCAGTCTGTTACTTTAACCCTTTCCCTCATATAGACGCTTTCTGACGCCTCTGCAGCAGACGGCTTTGTGAAAACAGTGACAAAAGAAGAAATTGCACAAAACGTGCAATTTCTCCTTTTGCCACAATGTTTTCCACTTTTTGTCATAGGTTATCCATTCAATTATGAAGATTTTCTATTTTTTGACAAAATATGTTCAAAGTCGTCTGCTGCAGAATTGCCGTATCAGGGAAAGGGTTAAGCAACACAGGCTGTCATCTCAGAATAATGTGAGTTTGAAACCAAACTCTGCCACCTTTTTTTCCGACATTTGCCAAAAGTAAATGCAATAAGCATCTTTCGTCTTCTGCCAATGGGCTAATAATCAATGTGGAAAAACAGCCTGTTGTGTGGAGTACTAGTGTAAAAAAAAGCCAGGAAACCCAAATCAATCAATCAATTAATCTTTCTTTCAATCATTGCTCAATTTCTTTACATCTTATGCTTCAGTAAAAATAAGGCCTAGGGTCCCAACTTCAAGGTTTATAAGCTTGATAATACCAAATTGTAAATTCCAAAAGACCTATGTCGAATGGCCCTAGACCTTTTAGTTATGACTACTGTCTGATGCCTCTGCAGCAGACAATTTTTGAAAACATTATATTGTCACGAAAGGATAAATTGTTCATAATCAGCAATATTTTCAATAGACGTCTGCTGCAGATTGATGCATCGGAATGTGTCTGTATGTGTCTGTATGTGTCTGTATGACAATTCTGCAGCAGACGACTTCGAACAAATTTTGACAAAAAATAAAAAATCTCTATAATGGATAACCTATGACTAAAAGTGGAAAACATCGTGGAAAAAGGAGAAATTGCTCGTTTTGAGCAATTTCCTTATTTGTCACTATGTTTTCAAAAAGCCGTCTGCTGCAGAGGCGTCAGAAAGCGTCTATATGAGGGAAAGGGTTAATCAAGGAAGCTAAAATGTTTTGGACTCTGCACTTCCTCTCACAAGAAATTGTAATAACACGGATGCTTATGCCGATGAAAGTGTGACTGGAATGGATAATTCTACAAATATTCCAGCTAAAAAGGAATGGAGATTGTATCAAAACATGTCAGTGTCAGAGAAGGGATTAAAATCTAATTTAATTTCAGAAACTTTAACTGAAATACGAAAAACAATTTTCATAAAAACATTCTAGGAGGAAACCAATCAAATTAACTTTCTTAACCCTTTACCTGCATATAGATGCCTCTGCAGCAGACATCTTTTGAAATCATTGTGGCAAAACGAGAAATTCCTTATAATGAGAAATTTCTCCCGACCATTTGCCACAATAATTTCAACTCAATTTAATAATCATACTTTCATTTATAAAGATTTTCTATATTTTGAACTTTATCATTTCAAAGTTGTCTACTGCAGATTTATTGTATGTGGGAAAGGGTTAATGAAATAAATATTGGAACTGCATGCAAATCCGAGGAATAATGTGTTCTAATAGTTATTGTATTGAATTTCAAGATACGTTTTGTATCTGCAGAGTTCTTTATCACTCTTTCAACTATTGTAACGGGAACAGGTTATAGATATAAATATCACTTCTACGGCCTTGTCATAGAAGCCGGCTTTTATAGCGACGTTGGTAGAGTGGTTGAACTTTTTGTAAAGTTAAGCAACGTTCATCTTGAATAGTACCTGGATGGGTGACCCGCGATGGCTTAACGCTGGTACACGTTACAAATGGTGGCAGCGTTGGGATTTTTGGGTTGATATCAGCATCATCCCCGGACCCCGGTTGTTCCCGGTGATGTTACATAGGCTCCGCTCTGGTATACTGCTTGTGTCCAGTTGTGTGACTTGGGGTCGAAGTCAAGAGAAAAGAGGGAGAAATGTAACGGGAACGGGTTATAGGTATAAATATCACTTCTACGGCCTTGTAGCTTTTATAGCGACGTTGGTAGAGTGGTTGACTTTTTCGTAAAGTTAAGCAACGTTTATCGCGAATAGTACCTGGATAGGTGACCAGCGATGGCTTAATGCCAGTACATGTTACACTATATTTCAGTTACATGATGACACAATGTATGATTCAATTGATGTTTACATCTCAAAGTGTTTACAGAAAAGTAGTTTTAACCCTTTCCCACATACAACAAATCTGCAGCAGATAACATCTTGGCAAAAACATGAACAATATTGTAAGAGCCGTCCCGCGAGAAAACCAACATTGTGGACTCTGCGTAAGTATGGACCCGAATCAGCCTTCGCATGCTTACCCGGATATAACACTTTTCGCCTTCATGGATTTTCTGTTTCAGGAATCATTCCTCTATTGTAACGTACCTCTATCCCCCTGAGATGGAATGTGTTAGCCTGGATCAGTCTGTGTGGACTGTGCAGGTTGATCTGGGTCGATACATTAAGTACAGGCCATAATGTTGGTTTTCTCGCGAGACGGCTCATATGTAGTCATTATGCCTAAACTAAGATGTTCTCATGTTGAAAATGGCTAAACCTATAAACATCCAGACAGACAGAACAATAATAATTTGATGGTTTCATGCAAAACGGTTGTAACTACATCTTGAACAAAATGTAGTTACAACCGTTTTGCATGAAGCCCTCAAATTGATAGAGGCATCATGTCAGACAGTATGAGAGGTATGAATATTGAATAACTCTTTCCAACATATAGATGCTGTCTGACGCCTCTGCAGCAGATGAATTGAAAAAAAATTGTGGCTCAAGGAGAAATTGCTCATGATGAGCAATTTCTTCTTTTACTTTATTATTTTTCAACCTTTTCATTTAAAATCGTCTGCTGCAGATTTGTTGTATGTGGGAAAGGGATAATATATGCAAGTGGATGCAATATAGTAGTTGGATAGAATGCATAATCTATGTTTCAAAGCATTATTAGCTTCATAGTTCTTTGTCACAAAAAGAACCTATGCACAAAGCAGCAGAGGACTTTGCCACAGTATTTTTAAAAGCAATCTGCTGCAGATGCATCTAAAACTGGGAAAGGGTTAAAGTGATAGTAATTAAGTTATAGCATGATGTAAAGACCACAGTGGAAAATAGAAGAAATTACTCATTTATTATCAAAAACATTATCCTTTAACAACAAATGCAAAAGAAAGAAAGAATTAATGAAAGCTTGCTCTATAAAGCAATTATCATCATCAAACTTGAAACAACTAAAGATCTGAGGAAGCCTCATCACTCAATAAACATTGGATTAACATTCCTTTGTCTCAAGATATAGGGTCACAAAATGATTTTTATCAAACTTGTAGTCACATTTTGACGCATCTGCAATAGACGACTGTAGAAAACATTGTCAATTTCTTTTTTTGCCACCATGTTTCCAACTCAATTCAATAATTATATTCAAAGAGATTTTCAATATTTTTTTCAGTAATGGGTTCAAAGTCGTCTGCTGCAGATTTTCTAAATGTGAGAAAGGGTTAAAGCCATTTGTTAAATGTGATTCTTATTCTAGTATATCTTACAAAACATGAACAATATATATTCCTCTTATGGTTAAAGTTGCCTTTTTTTGCTAATTATAGCAAATCATTTTGTGTAAAATCAACCTGCTAGTACGTATTGCTCATAGCAATATATAAGTTCATTAAAGTTTTCTGCATGATTGTAGATTCAGCTACTGATTAGACATGCCATTTAAGTGACTTAACACCCACTTAAATTGATGATTTAAAAAAAATATATATAGAAAAAGAATAAATTGTTCTTTTCTCCAACTGTTTCTTAACCCTTTCCCACATACGACAAATCTGCAGCAGACGACTTTGAAATCTTTAGGCAAGAACAAGAAATATCTCTATAAATGAAAATAAAATGACTAAACAAAGTTGAAATTCTGTGGCAAAAGGAGAAAGCACTTGTTTTGAGCAATTTCTCCTATTGTCACAATGTTTTTTTCAAAAGTCGTCTGCTTTAGAGGCGTCAGAAGGCGTCTGTATATGGGAAAGAATTCAAACATTTCTTCTGATCATACACAAAATGTTGTCTGCATCAGATTATGGGTAAAATACAATTAAGCGTTGGGTGATGAAATGGTTTGTGACATTAATCAATGCGCAAGATACAAAATATGAGATCTACATCACCGCAATCACAAGCTTATACGTGCAAAAGTCACTTAAACTGTCACTTATCATTATATAATGTTACGAAAACCCTTTCCCCTATATCACTTATTCATATATAATATAATGCTTTGCATTGTGGTAAAAGGAGATTTGTCATATTTTAAGCGGTTTCTCCTTTTGCCTTGAAAGTGATCTAGCTGTAACAAGGAAAGAATCAAATGTCTGAAAAACAATGTTAATTCTTTTCCACATACAACAAATTTGCAACAGATGACTTTGAAAACGTCTAGGTAAAAAATATAGGAATTTTCTATAAATGAAAGTTTAATATTAGATTAGAGCTGAAATCATTTTTGCAAAAGGAGAAATTGCTCATTATGAGCAATTTCTCCTTTTGCAAAAATGATTTAAAAAAACATCTGCTTTTGAGGCGCTAGAATGCATCTACAAGTAGGAATGGGTCAATGGATAGTATCACAGGAACCTTCTGTCTTTGGAATTGTAGAAAGACACCCTTTAGCTTGATGCTGAACAGAATATAGTCCAACCTGTCTTTAAAGACCACCAATGAGAAGAGAACAATCTGGTCTTTGTTCACAGGTGGTATTTAATTGCATGATCACTTATGCAGAGGATGGGTAATTGGGAAATTAAAAGTGTGGTTGCTAAAGATAGGCAAAGACAGGGAGTTGCTCAACAAAGGTGGTCTTTAGTACAGGTTTGACTGTATATGTTCACACAAAAACTGACCACTGCACAGTCTGAACAAAATCTGTGTTGTAAGCCATGTAGTCAAACGTTTATTATAGCAGCATCTTGAAAAATATTTTGAAAAAAAAAAAAAGCATCTATTGTAGTATAAATATTTATCATAATTGTCATTACTTTTTAAAACTTGCTCACTTGTAGATGAATTTAGACACATCTGCAGCAGACAACTTTTGAAAGCATCATGAGCAATTTCTCCATTTGCCACAATGTTTTCAACTCTATACAATAATTCTACTTTCATTTATAGACACTTTTTATATTCTTGCACATATGTTTGAATGTCATTTGCTGTAGATTTGTTGTAAGGGGGAAAGGGTGAAACCTTCGAAGGTGGATTTTAACATGGCCTCGCTCATCTCATAGATGCATAACCTTTTCTAACATACAGCAAACCTGTATGACTTTGAAATGGTCTAGACAAAACTTTGCAAAATCTTAAAGAATAAAAGTATAATTATTGAATAGAGTGGAAAGCATTGTGGGAAAAGTGAAATTGCTCATCATGAATGAACAATTATTTCTCCTTTAGCCACAATTTCTAAAATTGATTGCTGCAGATGCATAAAAATGTTGGTAATTGGAAAAAGTTCAACAAATTATCATCGAAATTGTCAGTACTTTAAAACCTCTGAAGGTGGGTTTTTGTGAGGCCTGGCTTACGTCATGGATGCAGTTTTAACATAAAATATAAACAACATTGCTTCTCTTTCTCATGACTGAAACATTCATTATTATTTTCATTTATAAAGCTTCTTTTAAGTCATCAACTCAACTGAAAGTTAAACAAAAGCTTCTACATGATTGATGTTGACTTAAATTAAGATTTATGTTTCCATTAAAGCAAAAGAACCACATCGGATGTAAAAAGTGCTTTAACCCTTTTCCACATACAACAAACATCAAAATCTAGGCAAAAATATGAAAAATCTCTATACATGCAAGTTAATAATATAAGTTGAACAGGGTTGAAAACATTAAGGCAAAAGGAGAAATTGTGCATTACGAGCAATTTCTCTTTTAGGCAGCAATGTTTTAAAGTTGTCTGCTGCAGAGGCATCAGAAAGCATCTGTATGAGGGAAAGGATTAATCCTTTCCCTCATATGACAATTCTGCAGCAGTCGACTTTGAACAAATTTTGTCAAAACATAGAAAATCTCTTTAATTGAATGGATAATTATCCTATGACATAAAGAGGAAAAAACATTGTCGCAAAAGGAGAAATTGCTTGTTTTGAGCAATTTCTTCTTTTGACATTATGTTTTCAAAAAGCTGTCTGCTGCAGAGGCGTCAGAAAGTGTCTGTATGAGGGAAAGGATTAATGTGTAAGTGAACAGTAAAGTAACAGATCAGATATTGTTCATATGAAAAGTCTCATCAGAGCCTTCACTGTCCTTCTATAGGTAAAACATTGATAGATGCAGCTTCTGACATAATACTAGAACTGTAGCCTCAATTGTTGTACCTAAAATACACCTTTTTTGTGATGCCAAAACACAGATACACTAGATGTGAATAAGTTTGTCTACTTGTATGGTGTTTTGTCCAACTATAAAACCAATCAGATAATTCACAGATTTTCCTTGGTAAGTTAAACCAGTGTCACTGGTCCATTTCGAGGGCTTTGCGTGAAACGGTT
Organism: Serripes groenlandicus; assembly: GCA_031761405.1. NCBI lineage: Eukaryota > Metazoa > Mollusca > Bivalvia > Cardiida > Cardiidae > Serripes > Serripes groenlandicus. The sequence continues at coordinate 21,078,555 of JASEVX010000001.1, forward strand.
GTAACTAAAAACCTATTTTGAAAACCCTGGTTTAGGGGCAGTTTTGACCCCTTTGTAAACAATGCAAATTTAGGTGCCATTGCTCAGATTGAGCAATGGCACCTAAATTTCCATTGTTTACCAAGAAAAATGATTTAACGCTTCTAAAGACTCTATGGCGAGGTGATTAACCTTAGTAAAAAAAATACCAATTTTAGTTACAACTGTTTCACACCAAGCCCTCGATTTATCCTGACACCAGCAAGTCTGTCATAATGCTGGCTCCAAAATCCTGAGCCCATAGGAGGGAAAGCCATTACTACAATTTTTAAAGTCTTTGGTTTGATCAAGCAGGGTATCAAATCCGCGACCTCAAACAACAGAGACCGACGCTCTACCACTACTCCACAATTGCTGACGAAATACTAGAAGTGTAGCCTGAACTGTTGTACACCTACTATACCATTTTATGATGCTGAAACACGGAGATGGCTGATGGGTCTCATATTAAATTAATTATTTCCTTAAGAATAAGCCCTTTCCCCACATACAGCAAATATGCAGCAGACAACTTTGAAAACATGTTGGCTAAAATGTGAAATATCTCCATAAATGAGAGTTTAATCATTAAAAGGAGTTGAAAACAGTGGAAATTGCTCATCAAATTGCAATGTTTTCAAAGATCGTCTGCTGCAGAGGTGTCAGAAAGCGTCCTTATGTGGGAAAGGGTTAGGAGGACTGTATATAATACCTCAACTTCAATAGTTATCCTTTCGAGATTTTTCATAGTTTTGCCAAGAAGTTTTCATAGTTTTCTGTTGCAGATTTGTTGCCTTTCGGAAAGCGTTAATTACTTCACTTCTTTGAAATTTGGGGCTTGGATCCAGCTAGAATATAACATTAAACCTGGGAATGTAAGTTGATGTATGAGGTAAAGATACCAAAGAATGCCCTACCTTTGACCCAGTGCCCAAGCTGATGGTGAGTTTACAGGCCCCTCGCTCTAAATACAGCTCTATGGAATCTTCGGAGGATGCTGAACTGGACATTAGCAGTATACCACTTGAATGGATGGTTCGAAATCGTAACGAGATATCCTCAACTTCCGTCACAGACTCTTCAGGAAGCGTAATCAACATGTACTGCGCACCATCAAATGACAAAGTTGGAGCGACTAAAATGAAAGAAATAATTGTTTTATAATAATGTACAGATGCAATGATCACTGCAATTACTGTATATCTCTTTGCTGAGGAGCTTTATTGTATCATGTTCTTTTTCTGAATTTCTACATATAGAAATTAACAACCGACTTATTAAACAAGAGGGCCATGAAGGCCCTTGATTGCTCACCTGAGTTATGCAATGTGATTTGTCATGCCAACCAGAATAACTCATTTAGATTTTCGACCAATTTACATGGCTTGAGGTAATGTCATATAGAGGTTCAGCCAAAACAGCCCCGCTCCCTGGTGGCTGTAGGGCGATCACAATAACTCTCCTTGAGCACTTCGTGCTCAGTTGAGATAAATACAAATAGATATATCTAAATTTTCTGAATTATCTATAGACAATAAGTTTTTTGTTGTACAATATGGAAAAAAGTATACAATTGCTCAAAAGGAGCTATTCTTTCTTTCTTCATCATAATTTAAAACACAGTACCTTATTTGTACTTTTTTTTGCATGTTTTTGTTTCAAATATTTTCAAAGATGACAACCTAAAAATAGTATTACGTAATGTCAAACAGCTCAATGATGTATACTATTCATAGAATCCTCCAATCTGAAAATCTATATAAGAGGAAAGCATTGTTAAATCAAGACATATGAAGGTATAAATTAAATATAGAGTTCAAAACATAGAAGGACAAAGAGTTAATACCCTTTTTGATCAATTTCTTCTTTTCCCAAAAGGTTTTTAATAGTGGTCTACTGCAAAGGTATCATATAAAAATTTGCCTGTTTTCATTTTTAACCCTTTCCCACACAAATAACAATTCTGCAGCAGACGTACGACTTTGAAACATTTAAACGAAAGTATGGAAACTCTCTAATAATGAAAGAACAATTATTGAATAAAACCCTGTGGCAAAAGGAAAATTTGCTCATAATATTCTATAAAAGAAATGCTGTTCATTGTAAAGAGTTGAAAACATTGTGGCAAGGGAGAAATTGCTCATCATGATCAATTTCATATTTTGCCACAACGTTTTTTTTTCAAAAATCGTCTGCTGCAGAAGCATCAAAAAGTGTCTTTATGTGGTGAAGGTTTAACAAATAAAAGTCCTACATACCTCGTTCACACATATCTCCTGAAAAGCCTGTAGCTTTACAATCACATATAAATCTATTCCAACCTTCAGAACAGAGACCACTGTGCATACACGGATTACTCTGACACTGTGGGCCGGACATCTGACATTCGCCGATTATATTTCTCTGGCGCTGTTTCCGCGCTATTGTCATTAAGTCCAACTTGTTATTGTTTATCATCAGATCCTGTAAACAGCCCACAAAGCCATGTCGAAGAGTCCCTGACCATAATTCCTTAGGCAGTCTGTAGGGGTTATAGCGAGCAAAGTCCATACCTCCTATATATAACAGTTCTACGAGATTGAGTCTGGTCTGAGATCCTGTTACTGAGTATGGGGTCTGATGGGAGTCGACCCTTACATATCCCGTCTCTCCGTTGTACTGTACATACACTGAGTGTGAAATGCCGTCATTTATCTGACTACGAGAGGCTTTCTCCTTTATGGCTCTTGCACCAAGGTCAATGACAAGATATAAATAGCCATCAATTATTTCAAGGGCAAAGAAGTCAAGATGGTCTGCTTCATAGGACCCACTGTTGTACATTAAGAGACCGTTGGGTTCCGTGGTACTAAACTGGAATGCAATCGTTCCCACGTTACTACTCAGATCCCAATGGGGTAAAGCTATAAAGGATTCAGGTGTGGTGAAAGTCACTGGTTCTGGGTCTACAATCTCCTCACATTTCTGGAAGACCACGTCCCCAATGACAGATATCAGATCATGGTCCTGATAGGCCAATTCTGTAAGATCCAACTTGATATTGTCAGCTTGGTACTCGACCTAAAAGAAGAAAACAAAAGAGGAATCCTCTGTGGCCGAGTGGGTTACTGCAGGGCCCCGATATCAAACAGGGCAGCCTGGGTTCATTCCACAGTCACAGCGGTCATGGTGGAGTGTCATTGGCCAATTAATGCACATTTCCTAGCCTTATATTAACCCTTTCCCTAATACAACAATTCTGCAGCAGCTGAACATATTTTGTTGAGAAATGGAAAATCTCTATAATTGAATGGATAACCTATGACTAAAAGTGGAAAACATTGTGTCAAAAGGAGAAATTGCACGTTTTGTGCAATTTCTTCTTTTGTCACTATGTTTTCAAATAGCTGTCTGCTGCAGAGGCGTCAGAAAGCATCTTTATGAGGGAAATGGTTAACTGGTTTGTTTACCAATTAAAGGATTATGAATAGGTGAACTGTCTTTTGTAATTTTGATGTTAAAAAGCATCTGTAGCAGAACATGATTAGAAACATTGACACATAAATAGGCAATTTTCTTCTTTTGCAGCAATAATTTCAATTCTATTCAACAATGATACTTCATTTATTGGAATTTTCCAAAAGCAGCCTGCATCATTTTTTTGTTTTCAGAAATGCATAATATGCGAATACTTGGTTTAACTCTTTCCAATATACAGCAAATCTGCAGCAGACGAATTTGAAACATCTCAGCCAAAACATGGCAAATCTCTATAAATGCAAGTATATATATAATTACTTAAAAAATAGTTTAAAACATTGTGGACAAAAGAGAAATTGCTTGTTTTGAGCAATTTCTCCTTTTGTCACAATGTTTTCAAATGTTGCAGAGGTTTCAAAAAGTGTCTATATGTGTGTGTTAATGCAGCCTTGACGGTAGAAGTAACTTCTGATAATGATCTAGATTTTAATACATTCATATACCAAACAGTGTAGCACCAGCTCTTGTGGCTTTAGAGAAGTAGATTTATAATATATAATTTGAGTTATCAGCAATTCTGGTTAAACTTTTTGTAAGAATTTCTATGTCCAAAAAGGGGCATAACTTAAATTATTAAAGCCAGAGTTATGTGACTTGCTATAGACATGTGTATAGTTTCCAAGAACCTGTGTACCAAGTTTCATTTGAATATGTGGAACTGTTGTTGAGTTATGAGTTATGGTTAAAGTCTTGTGATGATGACACAGATGATGGTGCCAAGAGTATCACAAAAGCCCGACATTATTTTCTTCGAGAAACAGACAAGCTAAATATGTGGAATTTTCCATTTATCCACCTTAACCCTCTCCCACATTTTGAGGCTTTCTAACATCTCTGACAACTTTTGAAAACATTGTGGCAAAAGGCGAAATTATGAGCAATTTATGAGCAAGTTCTTCTTATTCCACAATTATTTCAAAACGGTCAATATGTTTTCTTTCGTTTATAGAGATTTTAATATTTAATACTAAATGTTTTTCAAAGTCGTCTCCTGCAAATTTGTTGCATGTTGGAAAGGGTTAAAATAAAGATATATTTGTCAAAATGTCTCACCTTTTTCATACATCCACGAAAGTTGACCCTAACGTGACAGCCATTTATTTCCGCTGGGTTTGGGGATCCAGCAACATACAGTAGATTGCTAGACAACATGTTAAAGTCGCCCATCGTGGTGCCGGTTGCCCTCTCTATCTCATCTACAGCTATCATAATCTACAAAATAAATTAAATGTTGTAAGATGCATTGCTACATGTCTACATGCATAAAAATGAAAAGATCATGGATTTTAAAACAGGCATAATAAGTCTTTTTCTTTCGGAGAATAAAAGATTAAATTGCATACTTGTAAAGTGAATCTTTTGATTTTACTATTACCAAGATACTGCAGAGACCAGGCAAGATGCTTTTTTTTGACAAATCCCAATTGTCAGTTTCCATTGTGATATAGTTCAAAGAACAACCCTGTTTAAAACAAGAATTTTGTGAATATAAATGTGGGTTATTTAACAATCAAGATTGAATGCTATACAGGCAGTACGTAACTTACAGTTTAAACCTAAATATCTATAATCATGTAATACAATTAAGCTGTTATTGAACTGTTAACACACTTGCAGACGCATTTTGACACATTTGTAGCAGATGACTTTTGAAAACAGTGTGGCCGCAAAAGGAGAACTTGCACATGATGAGCAATTTCTCCTTTTTTAACTTTATTCAACTATTAAACTGTTTTTAATGTAGATTTTCCAGACTTTTGCTTAGATATTTCAAAGTCACCTGCGGCAGATATTGAGATAGATATTGCTGAAAATGCTGAAAAAAATACATCATAAGCACATATAAAGTGAAAACATTTAATTGCCTTATATTATATTTCACTAGTCATCTATTAAACCTTCTCCAACATACAACAAATCTGCAGCAGATGACATTGAAATCTAGATAAATTTATGGAAAATATCTATAAACAAAAAAGTATATATAGGATCTGACATGAGTTGTCATTTTATATAAAGTTTTATTAAACGAGTTCAAGAATTTTTTTATTAAGCGAGCCTTTGGCGAGCTTAATAATAAATTTCTTGAACAAGTTTAATAAAACTTTATTAAATGACAACGAATGTCAGATTCTTTTTATCACATAACGAAAACACACAAAGAAAAGCGGGTTTTCCAAAGCTATTATAATTTCGTCAGTAAATCGTATAACAATGCCACTAATAATTATTCCCGAGGTCATATTCAGCTTAGTTTATTAAAAAGAATAATAAATAACACTCATGAGATATTATATCTATCACATAAAGTGACTTATGAGGCGTATTTCGATAAAAATGTACTTAACGTTTACAATATTTCTAGATGAAATTTACGGGTTTTGGCGCCAAAGTGACTAACATATGACGTCAAAACGTTGACGTGACGTCATTTTTTCCTAGTATTAGGTCATGTTATATTACACACGTTGTATATAAAGAAATACGTAATGGGTATATTACATGGGATACAAGCAACGTCATGTGATAAAATTAATTAATAGAATTGAAAACATTATGTCAAAAGAAAAAATTGCTCATAATTATATTCAATGATTAAACTATCATTTATAGAGGGTACCATATCATTTAAGTTGTCTGCTGCAGATTTGTTGCATGTGGGAAAGCGATAATTAAATATTATGGAATGATACTTGGAATATATAACAAAGTAGGGACATAAGTAATTATTTTCTGAGATTTTCCCCAATTTACATGAGCCTGTATACTTATTAGCAATAACAATGTGTAAAGCATTAAAATACCTTTTCCTTCATCCAGACATATATGCAGCACGAGGGGATACGACTCATGATAAGCCATTTCCCCTTTTGGCGCGATGTTTTCGGCTCCAATCAATCATACAAACTTTTATTTATAGAGATTTTCTATAACTTTTCCTAGATGCTTTTAACCTTTTCCCTCATATAGACGCTTTCTGACACCTCTGCAGCAGACGCCTTTTTGAAAACATAGTGACAAAAGAAGAAATTGCTCAAAACGAGCAAAATCTCCTTTTGACACAATGTTTTTCACTTTTCATCATAGGTTATCCATTCAATTATAGAGATTTTCTCTTTTTTGACAAAATATGTTCGAAGTCGTCTGCTGCAGAATTGTCGTATGAGGGAAAGGGCTAAAGTTGTTTCCTGCAGATTCTTCATAACCATAAGTACTATAGAAATACTGCAGATGATTTGCATCAGCCTTGTTTGTCACAACAAAACCCTGCAGGGCTTTGTAGAAGTGGCAATTATGAATAAGCTCTTTTGATAATTTTTTTTTTTTTTTTTCTCTGAAACAGTTATGTTTGTTACATCTGCATGAGATGAATTTTAGTGAGGAGAAATTGTCAGTAGAGTTCCACAAGTGTGACTACATTTCTATTCTATTGTCAAATGTTGCATCTTGTAAACAGGCCCTGGCCCTGTAGCTCAGTGGGTAGCGACGTGGGTTGTCAAGCCAGGGGTTGTGAGTTGAACCCAAACTCGTCCAACAATCATCCCGACGTTTGACAAAAATCACTGTGATTCTGTGTCATTTATCTTCCACCAATGGGCTAACTGTTTATATGGAAACTGATGCTTGGTAAGTCTACTGTGTGGAGTACTGGTGTGAGAAAGCCAGAAAACAAATGATTTATGTAAACTGGCAGCAGTGATATGACTGATAACTTGTTCAAAACGGCGTTAACCCTTTCCCTCATACGACAATTCTGCAGCAGACGACTTTGAACATATTTTGATCATAAATAGAAAATCTCTATAATTGAATGGATAACCTATGACTAAAAGTGGAAAACATTGAGGCAAAAGGAGAACTTGCTTGTTTTGAGCAATTTCTTCTTTTGTCACCATGTTTTCAAAAAGTCGTCTGCTGCAGAGGCGTCAGAAAGCGTCTAAATGAGGGAAAGCGTTAAACCCCAATCAATCAATCTTGTAAACGTGAGGCAATGATTCTGCCGTAGACTGTTTTTTGAAAGCATGTGGCAAAAAAAAAGAGAAACTATTAACAAGCATTGTCAGGTCCTGATGTTTTTTTTATAATTGACTCCATTTAATCAGTTTACTTTCATTTATAGCAGTTTTTCGAAACTTTTGCCTGGATTGCTTTCTGCATTATTTTGTCTAACTTGTTTTTAAAGGTGTCTGCTGCAGATTTGTTGTATGTGGGAAAGGGTTAATGGCATTGACACATAGCAATATAACATCATCCTGCCTTAACCCTTTCCCACATACCAAAGACCTGCAGCAGACAACTTTAAAAAGAAATTACAAAATAATTTACATATCCATAAATGAAAGTATTATCATTATATAAAGTTGAGAACATTGTTGCAAAAGGAGAAATTGCTCATAATGAACAATTTCTCCTTTTACCACAATGTTTTCAAAAGTCGTCTGCAGCATATGAGTTAAAATGCTTCTGCAAGTGTGAAAGGGTTAAGAGGTGCTTCAGCCCTTTCCTTCTGGAAATATTTTAAATCTCTTCTAAAAAATAATCAGATCAAAAAAGCAATTAATAGATCTATATTGTGAAAATACATAAAAAAAATTATGACAGTAGAACTTTTAGTTAAAAGAACAATATCAATCATGACAATTTTGAAAACATTTTGGTAAAAGAAGAAATCATGATGAACAATTTCTCCTTTTGACACAATGTAGTGGAACATTTCTTTTATCATTGTGGTTTATGCCATTTCAACGATATCTCAGACAGTTATATCAAGGCAACAGTTTACTAATTCATGATCCCTTGGTGAACAAACCAGTACTAGGCTAGGAAATATGCTTTTCCCAAGGGCACTCCACCATGACAGTAGCTACAGGGAATCGAACCCCTGAACGCCCTGTTCCAATTCCCTGACACTTGCAAAAATTACCAACAACAGGGCCAATTTAAGACAGCCTTTATTGCTTCCCTTGCATGGGACAAAAAAGGGGCAAATAACCATGCAATCTGTTGCCGACATTGGTCTTAATTTAACCCTTTCCAATGTACAGACGCTTTCTGATGCCTCTGCAGCAGACAACTTTTGAAAACTTCGTGACAAAAGGAGAAATTGCTCAAAACGAGCAATTTGTCCTTTTGCCACAATGCTTTCAACTCATTTCAATAATTTAACTTTTATTTATAGAGATTTTCCGTAATTTTGCCTTGGGGATTTCAAAGTCGTCTGCTGCAGATTTGTTGTATGTGAGGTAAGGGGGTTAAAATGACATGAACCCAATTGGTCTACTTAGGAATATTTATGTCAAAATATCTTAAAATCAGGCTGGTATTTTCTGAGCAGGGTTTTTCAATGTGTTCACTGTTGGCGTACTTCATACAGAGATAAGTCTGCACCTTTATGACAGCAATAGTCTTGAACAAAGTAACTTCTAATAGAATCTAGATCACCTAGCTGATGGAAATTTTTTTTTCAATTATTTGAAAATTAATCTAGTACAATTTTTTTTTAGGGGGAATAGGAATGTTGAAAAACAATACTGACTCCGCACCCGACGAAGTGAACTGAAATAGTGGGTGGGGTAACCACCCGTGACTTTCAATCTGTTGTGTATTAAATAAACATAAAAAACAAACAACAATTTTTACAATTTGAATTAGCTTAATGTTTTATAATGATTCGGGACTGAATGAGCAAACTTGCTTAAGATGAAAACGCCTTAAAAAGACAAAGAAAACAATTTATAAATAATTAAATTTCTTAGCTGCAAGGTGGTGTGTCCAGGAAATTAAAAGTGGCACAATATGGGTCACGTAGGCCGGTGCTTGCCCGCAGTTGTGTATATAACACGGATGTGAGAGAAACGCTGGATGCGATCGATTTTCTGGATGAGTTAAGGGTTAGGGGCTTATATATCAGGTATTAAATGACTGGTAAGTATTTTCTAATAAAAATATGTTTTACTTTAAAAACTTCATTTTTATGGTACATGTACAACATCCTTACCCAGCCCAAAGTGACAATGTTTATCAATGAATGGCTTGAAGAAAGAGCTTATAGAAGCCCACCTTAGGAACATTTCAGTGAAATAATTATCATTGAACAGATATTTAAACATTGCTGCAATGGTAGAATTAATTTATAATGAGCAATTTTGTCTTTTGCCACAATGCTTTCAATTTTTTTCAGTAATTTTACCTACATTTTTAGTGAATTCAGTGTTTTTGCCTAGATGTTTTTCAGAGTTATCTGCTCAGATTTGTTGTATGTGGGAAATTAAGGCTGAAATGAGCATCGAAAGGCATCCCTGTCCATATCAAGCATTATTGATGCATACACATTTTTATTAGCAAGCAAGATTCAATTACAGCCACACAGCTATCAAAGAGGTCTAGATGAGAGCAAGAATACTAATTTTTTTCAAACAATATATCCACTAGTTACCAACAAAACCCTTTGTTGTGTGTACTCAATAGAAACATGCAAGCGAGACTTTACTTTTGAGTACCCACAACATGGGGTCTTGAGCTCATGTAAGGATTTTAGAGCATGAAATACAACCGTTATCTTGAGCTGCGTAAAGTCATAAGAGGGACATTGTCATGGCACGCTTGATTTACAGGAACATCGTAATGTATTGATTGACACCTTCAACAAGTAATAGCAGATTGTAAATGTGAAAATGAATTGCACCTAGAGCTATCCAAGGTCATATAAAGACTCCCCTGAAAAACTAATAACCATTTGTAATATGGCGACCATGTTATTTGAAAATCAAGAGTATGTGTCCCCACAAGCAATGAACAAAATGAAGATGGATAAAAGTTTCTCCCCAGGGAACTGGGTCATGTAAGCCTTGTCCTTTTAACCCTTTCCCACCTATAAGACGCTTTCTGACACCTCTGCAGCTGACAACTTGTGAAAACATTGAGACAAAAGTAAAAGTTGCTCAAAACAAGCAATTTCTCCTTTTGCCACAATGTTTTGTTTCAACTCTTTTCAATGTTTTGACCTAGATGTTTTTGAAGTCGTCTGCTGCAAATGTGTTATTTCAGATAAATAGATAATAAATAAATAAAGTACCATCCTTGTATGCCATAGCTAATATGTAAGCCTATACAACATATCTTCTTTCCTCCTTAAAATAATTTTAAAACATTGCAGAAAGGTATGCTGTAGATGCATCAAAATTAATTCATCAGGAAAAGATTACTAACAAAACCAAGATTTTTGAAGATCATTTGTGTATGCCATTAGGATGTGTAATCCAATCAATATGAGTGACACATGGATTGACACGGAGACTTCACACTAACTCAGAACTCCACAATGCTTAGTCATTCTGAGAGTTCCAGCAGCTATGATAACATAATTTAATGACTCCTGATATGTACCACACCGATCCTATTTAAAATATGGTTATTATAGCTGATTGTAATTGAAACAAGAATCATAATGGTAATGTTAAACCGGACTTAGAACCATGTCTCCATGTGAGGAGGTATTATAGGTATATATATATATATGAACCCTATCTTGTGATTTGGTTGATTGATTGTTTGGTGTGTTACGCCGTTTTCAACAATTTTTTAGTTATATCACGGTGAAACCTCAGCCTTACAGTGTATGTTACCTGTACAACTGGTCCATTTATCCTGCGACACCAGTCAGTCAGTCATAATGCTAACCCCACAACCCTGAGCGCGAAGGCCTCTGGGAAGCCATTACAACCATTTTTAAAGTCTTTGGTATGACCCGACCGAGGATCGAACCCATGAAATCCTGCTCCCATAACAGATGTTCTTACACTACACCACTGAGACGGTAGTTGTGATTTTGAGCTCATTGTAAATCCATATATGTAAAGCATAAACAGGATATGGGTGCGAAAGTAAGTGGGCTACAGTTCTAATATTATGTCAGAAGCCACGTCTATGGCTCCTCTAGCTGTGAGCGAAGAGTGAAGGCTCATGTATTATTGGGTTCCTTCCAGGAATTAAATCTGAATCAGTGCTATAATTACTGAGCACATAAAAGAACCAAGGGATCTTTTTGTACAGAGCTAAGGGGTACAGCATTTTTGTTTTATTGGAGTTTTAAGACGTTTTCAACATTGTTTCAGTTATATTGTGGCAACATTTTACTTATTCATTATCCCTTGGTAAACAAACCAGGAATCTAAAAAATATGCCTTTCCCAAGGGCACTCCGCCATGACTGTCGTGCCATGACTTTTGATGGGTACAGCATTTGGGCTCCCTTGTATCTTAGTCTTGTGATATTAATTGCACTAGCTGTCAGATGCTTGTACATAATTATAGTGTTCACCACCAAATTTGGCCTAAAGAAGCTAAAATGTTTATGCACACATCAGAGCTACAACATGTAAATGTGATTATGTCAGTTTTTTATGCAGCTTCGAAAAAAAAAATCAGTTATATCACGGCGTTTCCTTGGTAAGTTACAAGTACTACTGGTATTTTTGCTGACAGTTAGTCTTAATGCTAACCCCACAATCCTGAGCGCCAAGGGGGGCAGCCATTACTACCATTCTTAAAGTCTTTGGTATGACCTGACTGGGGATTGAACCCGTGGCCTCCAGCACCCAAGATGGACACTACCATTGCACCACAGAGGTGGTCAAGTTTATATGTACAGGCTCAACCAAATCAACTGACACAACTCATAAACATGAAACAAGCCCTCACCATTGACAGTCATGTACAAGATGGTTAATGAGATGAAAGTGTTCCATCCTGTGTACTTTGATTTTCTTTTTTAAAATATAAGTTTGGTACATGTAATATTCTTGTCATTTTAAAGAACAGGGTAGAATAATGCTCCCCAATCAGTTAAAGAGCAGAAATGAATGGCCTCATACATACATTTTTGGAGCATGTACTGAAGCATGTAAAATGACCTTGACCTTTGAAGTATTAATTAATTCTATAATGATAAATCCAGCTAGCTGGTTTAAAAGTACCTCAATCTGCTCTCAAGAATATTAAATTACTAAATTTTAAAAGGGAACTATCAAGTCAATACTCGCCTATCATACATTTGTCAACTCTGGCAGAAATTCACATGAGTATTAAAAATCCAAATTTTTGTATATCATGAAACATACCAGAGCGCCGCTGAGCCAATGCCAACACTTGTCCGTTTTTTCTAAGTCTTAAAAGGGGCGTTACTGAATAAATTTTGAAGCCAGAGTTATGTGACTTGGTATAGACATGCAAATTGTTCCTAGGAACACGTGTACCAAGTTTCGTTTGAAAATGTTGAACAGTTTTTGAGTTATGAGGTACGGTTAAAGTTTTGTGAAGATAACGCTGATGAAGCCAACGCCAAGGGGTATCACAATAGCCCAATTTTTTTCTTCAAAAAACAGACCAGCTAAAAATACTTCACTTTTCTTTATACATTTCCTTACACCATATAGTTATGACTTTTGAGATTTTATTGTGTACAGAATATGCTTTCAGAAAAAGAGAAAACCACACCTTATTTGAAATGGTCCTTTTCAGATGTTCAAAAACCTGCAAGGCTATTGTGTGTAAGGAACAAATTATATAATGTCTCCCATGAAAAAGACCATTGGAGGTATAATAATAGAAAACAAATCATTAGCATTCTTATCTCATTTGCCAACAAGCCCTTCTGGACTGCTTTAGGAAATAATTTTACAAGCCTCATTAGTTCAACCTTGTCCATCCCAAACAGATGCATTTTTACAGACCTTCAGCAAACTTCTGAAATCCTAATAAGCAATTTCCCATTTTGCTACAATGTTTTCAATTCTAACAAATAATTATACTTTCAGTCACAAGATTTTTCAGTTGTCTGCAGATTAGTTCCATGTGGTAAAGCAGATTAGTTGCCTGGGGAAAAGCAGATTCAAGGTGCATGTGAAAAAAGGGTCAATTAACTGTTGACTGGATAGGTTACCTTTAGCAAATGCAGACATTCAACATAGTTTTTTGAGATAAAATGTAAAATAGCTAGCTGTGAATGAAGAATATTTGCTCTCATGCTTGTTTAAATGGTGTTTTTTACCACTTTACAGAGAATTTTAGTTATATCACTGCTTTTCCTGGGTAAATTACTAGTACTACCGGTATTATTTATCCTGAAACATATGCATCATTAGTTTTACTACCCCACAACCCTGAGCTCCATTGAGACATCATCAAACCTCATCTGTATCTGGTAGAGGTTTAAAGTCTCCTCATCCTTAAAATTGAATTTTTAGTAATATTATCTAGGTTTCATCAACATAATTATGAAAGTACATGTCAAGATATTTAGAAGACTTTTAAATAGATTTTTAGCAAGGGGCTCGTCAGAGCCAATTGCAAAAGTAAGTGAATTCAAAAGACACTCATCGAAAACTAAACTTGAATCAGTCCCTATTGTTAAAATCTTATTACAATTTCGGTATTGAATAACTTCAAATATCTCTTTCTACAGCAGCTCTCCATTACTGAACACCATTTCGGGTTCAAAGAGATGTCTTGATATTCATAGATTGTATATTATGTCAGTGAAAGCACATGTATCTACATGTATTGAATATTTTTTGAAAATGAATGGACTAATTCCAGTTTGTACCATCCCTGCAGTATTGTACCGCCTTTCACTTAGAACAAAACAAAATGCAGTATCTTGTGTGGATATCAACCGGAAAATGGATTTTTATTGACATCACTTACACATTAGAAAGAACTTGTGAGTCTAAAGAATCGTGCTGTCAAAATATATGAATAACAGAATTGAAAATGAAAACTTCTGCGCTGTCAACAAACAAATACATGGAAAAACATGTAAATGTCTGTGAATCGGGTTGTAGCATATTTTCGTTTCCGACTCAAACATTATTTTTACAGATTGTCATGTCCCAGTGATTAAATATATTCCAAAAGAGAATCAAATTATTGAAATGAAAGGAAAAAATGGTTGCTAACAAATTGAAATGCAATATATTATATAAACTTCCGGCATGAGCTATTTTTTTAGTAACAAATCATATGTATGGAAATTATTTAACTACATGTATATGATTTTACTCAAAATGCAACAGTCAGGCTAGTGCAGAGGCTAGCATGAGCGCAAATGGCACACAGGAGACCAGGGCTCAATTTCCGGTCAAGGTAGGTTCTTTTAAGAGGACATTCAGTGGATGCATTTTGTGAGTTTCAACAAAAATTGGCACAGTTGATACAGAGGCCAAATGGATATAAACATGGTTGCAAGACAGAAAGTCTCTACTGGGTGTCTAGGCCAGTGGAGCTTAAAACCATTATGAAATAAGATATGGTTTCAGCCATCTGTTTCAACAATTTATCACATGTCAAAGACAAAATTTAAAACTTAATTAATTGTGCAGGAATCTCATTGCACTGAAATTAAACTCTTTTCAATAAACAATAAATCTGCCGCACTTACAAAGACTTTGCCAATATTTTGGCAAAAACATGGCAAATCTAGATAAATGAAAGTATAATTATTGACATATAAGGTACATGATGGTTTTATATTTCTCACCCTGTTGAAAACATTGAGACAAAAGGAGGAATTTTCAACTTTATTCAATTATTATACTTTCACTAAAAAAGATTTTTCACATTTTTGTCCTGATCTTTTCAAAGTTGTTACTGCAGATTTGTTTTATTATGAAAGGGTTAAGTTATTTTAAACAGGACTATATCTCAACAGATTATCAGGGGTCGACACTATAGCACTAGCGGTGTCCCAGGATCCCGAAGATCCCAGATTAAAAAAAGGTAAGTGTCGACCCCTGCTAATGGGCAAACAGAACAATGTTAGTGACATTTAGCTTAAATAGAGAGGTTCATCACATTATGTTACACTGGGTACCCAGGGTACAATTATAAATTAACAACAATGACTGGTTAATCTACCAACAATGAAAATTATTATAATAGTTATACATTTTGCTAATTCATAAAACAGAACTTATAACTAGAAAGAATACAGGTTAGAGATCTAGTAAGCAGGATGCACAATACCAGGAGAGTAATTAGTTTCTATACTAGTAGGTTTTTTATTTCATTTATTTAACCCTTTACCTGAAGTTATATTTTATGGGGCGTCTGCTTTAAACCCTTTCCCACATATTGACATCTCTACAGCAGACGACTTTTGAAAACAACTTTTATTATTGTTGTTTTCAAAGCCGTCTGCTACAAGTTGGTTGTATGTGGGAAAGGGTTAAGATCAGTTGAGGCACATTGATGCTTATAAATTGAAACGATTAAAGATGGCCCTGAATAGCCCACCTGAGTATTGTCCTAGTGACCTAGTTCTTGACAATCAATTTTTCACAAGTCATATCACCCAAGGTTTTATATAGACAATCCTTGTTTTTGATCATTTATTTATTGGGGTTTCAACATTATTTCAGTTATATCACAGCGACAGTTCACTTATTCATGATACCTGGGTAAACAAACCAGTTAACTGGGCTAGAAAATATGCCTTGCCAAAGGGCACTCCACCATGACCGACATGCTGCGACTGGAGATCGAACTTGGGACGCCCAGTTTCAAATCCCCGATGTTAACCACTGTAACCTGGCCAGGAATATTATGATGGACAATAATGTTCTGAGGATATTTCATGAATTCGGGTGAAAATGGGGCCATAACAGTTCACAAGGATTTCTTAATTGTTATTTTTCTTTTTACTCATCATGACCAAGAATCCAACTTGACCGATATTTGATGTTGATGAGTGTTCTGATAAATTTTCATAAAAACTGAAGAAGAATTGAGGTATTTAGGTTTTTTAGCCGACATCAAACAATTTGAATCATATTTGAATGAGACCAATGTTTTAATGAATTTTCATGACAACTAAGTGGCCTCCAAGGTGTCCACAAGGTTTTTTTAAAATAATGTAGACCTCACTCGGGTGACTTAGTTTTTAACCCAATGTGACTCAGGTTCGAACTGTACAGAGATTTAATGATGGATGTTCTGACATGAACTTCTGGAAAAGATCGAGTGAATGAGAAATATGGCTTCTAAAGACTGTTCACAAGGTTCTAAATTATGACCTAGTGAACAAGTTTTAGAACCAAATGTGACCCAGATTTTATCTTGACCGAGATCTGACGAAGACATATATGATCTGATGAACATACAGCATGACTGAAATTCAATGATTGATTGATTGTTTGGTTTCAACAATATTTCAGTTATATCATGGCATTTCCTGGATCCGTTTATCCTGACAGCGACCAGTCAGTTGCAATGCTAACCCCACAACCCTGAGTGCCAGGGAGAGCAGCCATTACTACCATTGTTAAATTTTTTGGTGTTACCTGGCCGAGGATCGAACCAGCGACCCTAGACCCTAGACGGATGCTCTTCCTCTACAACACAGAGGAGGTTCGACACACTGACGATGGACACAGGTTGATCACAAAAGCTAACCTAAAGCACTTCATGCTCAGGTAAGCCAAGAACTGGTCCCTTTAAGCAAAATACGCTCAATGTTTTCAAAAATTATCAACTGCAAACATTTGTCTGGTATCAGGGAAAGGATTAACACAGAATCTATATTTTTTTGAGAAGAAAAATGAAAGTCTTGATCTATGGCCCAGAGTCAAATTTCTTAGCACTTCATTAACATAAAAAGATCTCATTACTTATATTCATCAGTTTATATTGCATATTTTAATTAACCCTTTCCAACATTTTGACACATCTGCAAGCAATCAGGTTTTGAAAACATGGTAGCAAAAGGAGATATTGTTCCTTGTCAATAAATGTCTTTTATTATTTTCAACTCATTTCATCAATTATTCTTTATTTCAACAGATGAATTCCTCATTTTTTGCTTCAATGCCTTTTAAACTTGTCTGCTACAGATAATGTGTTATATTTTGAGAAAGGGTAAATTGAAGCTAAAATATCTTATACATTTTTAGAATTGCCTTCTTGGAAGAAGACTGAGCACAATATGAGAGCTAAAAACATTGGAAAAGCATGAATTGGTTACAGATTGTTAACATGGAGAAACATTGAATTGCATGATCAATCAGAAGACGTCTGCATCAGGGAAAGAGTAAATTTGAATCATCCTCAAACAAGCATTCCTTTATTTCCCTCGAATTTAACAGTCTCAACAAGAATGCAATCTATGACCTTGACCCTTTTCCACATTCAACAAATCTGTAGCAGACTACTTTAAAACACCAGGGCAAAATTATCAAAACTCTATGAATGAAGGTTTACATATTATCAGTGACTACTAATACGGGGAAGAGAAACGAGTGCGATAAGCGCCAATTGCTTGTCGTCTTTACAAAACTGTTTGTGTACGTAAACCTCAATAAACGGGTACCAGTAGATAAACCTTGTACAGGTAATGCTGAATATTGATCGATAAGAACGACAAGCATATTATATAGCGCTATATAGCTTATCCCATTCGTTTCTCTTCCCCGTATTAGTAGTCCCAGTTATTATATAGTTTTGAAAACATTTCTCCTTTACTGCAGAGGCGTCAGAAAGCGTCTGTATGTGAGAAAGGGTTAAAAGTCTAAAAAATAATTTATTGCATCTGTGATCGGTTAAGAATCGGGGGAGACCATGCAAACGCAACGTCTCACCAGAGTCTTCCTTGTCGGGCTAAATTTAATATAGTCTTTAACTTATAAGCATTATGACAGCACCTTGAAGTGCACAGAACTGATGCTGTGATTGAGATGTCACAATTTGAAATTTGAAAGAGAAGATAAATGGGAATAAATCTCCTCTTTTTATAGTCTGTGTGTCCCCTATATCCTTTGATCACCTTGTAGATTTGCACAATTAACTGCAAGAAGCATGAAGTTTTGAACTTAAATAAAAAATCCCTGTCACCAAATACAAGTTTGGAAAGATGCGCTAAATTATTAAGTTGACAAAGTCCAATGGCATTTCATGCAATCCATGTCTATAATCTTCTTATGTTCGAAATTACAGAGGGACTTAATGGTACATTTCAAATTACAAAATAATAAACATAATCCATAAAAGAGGTCAAGGTCATCAGTGCCATCGCAGGGTTAACAAAAGGTCAAGGTCAGGCTGAAAGGTAACAAGGTTAATTGCTTTTATATCATATACTAGCATTGCATGCAATCTCGCCAAATTCTATCAAGTAATAATTAAGTGATATTGAAATAAAAGCCATAACAAACCAGAAACCAAGTATTACTGTTGTGAGAGTACTACATCATGCATCCCGTATTTACATACTTCAGACAACATGCAACATGCTACGTATACTCATTACTTACATCACAAAATGTATGGCCTGTGGTCAGCTAGTGATGAATATAGAAAAAACACACAGAAATATAAATGGTTATTTCTATGTTTCCATGGCAACCAATCAAAACATTCAACATTCTCAATCTAGTTGCAAGATACATGTAATAACAAACAGGCATTCTATGCTAAAATAAAATATAAACAAGTGCAACACTTTCGGTGCAGCAAGCATTGTGACAATTAAGAAACTGGCAAGGTCATTGTCTTAGCCATCGAATAACTCTTTTCTACATTGAGATATTCAATATTCATTTTTGGACTATTTTCATTTTATGTTCTGATGTATTTAGGTATTTTGAATTGCTTAAACAGTAGTTCTAGACATGAATGCATTATTTTGTGTTTGTCTTGCATAAATGCTACAATATATTACAGTAATGACAGAAACTTCTAGTTTGTTGAAGATGAATTTCACTTCTTGTTATTATGTCCAGTTTGCAATGAACTTCAGCTTTTATATTTTCAGAAATACAGAACTAATCCCTACCCAACTAAAGTGTTTGTATTACCTAAGGGAGACTCTCTATGTACACAAACCTATTTGATTTTTAAGTGGCGGACCAAATGATGCATTTCAAGACTGCTAATGCTATGAACAATTTCTCTTTGTGTCAAGATGTGTCTGTATGTTGGAAAGGGTTAACCCTTTCCCTCATATAGACGCTTTCTGACGCCTCTGAAATACGTTCAAAGTCGTCTGCTGCAGAATTGTTGTATGAGGGAAAGGGTTAACAAAGAGTGCCTCAGACATGCGTCTACATGTTGAAAAAAGTTGAGTACCATGAAAATCATCCTATGAGTATTGGGTATCTAACAAACTGCCATGGAATCATGAATATTTAATCAAACCGCAGCATTCAATGGGGGCTAATCATGATATATAGGTTTTGAATTCGTTCATTACGTTTCTTCCCTAATTTTGTACTGTTACAATTACATACATACTATTAGAGGCCAATCCTTTATTAACCCTTTCCCTCATATAGACCCTTTCTGTTGCCTCTGCAGCAGACGGCTATCTGAAAACATAGTGACAAAAGAAGAAATTGCACAAAACGTGCAATTTCTCCTTTTGACACAATGTTTTCCACTTTTAGTCATGGGTCATCCATTCAATTATAGAGATTTTCTATTTGTTGACAAAAGATGTTCAAAGTCGTCTGCTGCAGAATTGTCGTATGAGCGAAAGTGTTAAGATAAATATTCATTCAAGTGATTTGAACAATACTTCACAAAATCAGAACTTCATTATAAAAATGCAGTATTCCTTTAATCTTCAAAGGTTTACAAGATTATTATTGATTGATTAATTGATTGGGATTTGACTGCATTGTCAACATGTCATATCATGGTTGCCAGTTTACATCTCCATGTGTTTCCGGGCTTTCTCACACCAGTATTCCACACAACAGTCTTCCAAGCAATTGGCTGTTTTTTTCACATTAACAGTAAGCCCATTGGTGGAAGACTTTTTATTTCTTGATTATTTGAGTTACAGTGAAACATTCTGAAATGATGTCCTCTGACGGTCTTGGGCAACAGTCAAGAATGTCACCCAACACCATGAGACAACAGTTTTGACTGGTACCCAAAGTACCATGATATAACTATATATTTACTGTGTAAGTTGAACTTTTGTCCTCTGTCGGTCTTGGGCAACAGTCAAGAATGTCATCTGACACCATGAGACAACAGTTTTGACTGGTACCCAAATTACCATGAAATAACTAGTTACTGTGTAAGTTGAATTGTTGTCCTCTGTCGGTCTTGGGCAACAGTCAAGAATGTCACCCAACACCATGAGACACAAGTTTTGACTGGTACCCAAGTTACCATGAAATAACTAGTTACTGTGTAAGTTGAACTGTTGTCCTCTGTCGGTCTTGGGCAACAGTCACTCAACACCATGAGACACAAGTTTTGACTGGTACCCAAATTACCATGAAATAACTATTTACTGTGTATGTTGAACTGTTGTCCTCTGTCGGTCTTGGGCAACAGTCAAGAATGTCATCCGACACTATGAGACAACAGTTTTGACTGGTACCCAAATTACCATGAAATAACTATCTACTGTGTATGTTGAACTGTGTCACAGTCGTATGACTAAAAGGTCAGTGAACACTATATGTTTCTGTGAGCCTATCCGACATTATCCACTGAGTCAGCATGTGGCGAATTGTTGATAATTATTAACAAGAGGCAGCCAACTTGGGTTAACCAACTGTCGACCATCCCCAAGATCTAGACACTTCAGTCTGGCAACAATTTGGCTGAATATTTGGTTGACGAAAAGGGGAATCAGTAAAATCAAATTTTAAACACTTTACCGATCAGTGTTTTACAAAATTACCAGAGTCGACCGGAGTAAAGAAGGTTTACCTGGCTAAGTTTGCTTGGGGAATAATGTCGAATAGGCTCTTTGTAACCTGACATTGGTATGTATTGTGATGGTAAACAAACACAACTTGAAACAATTCAGGAGCAATTGCTTTTTAGTCTCTACTCTGCTTCATAATTACACATTATTGTGTCTTTGGGTTCTAATTTTTTTCTTCCAATGTTATTTTTTTAATTGTAGGTAATGAGTTTAGAAACTGATTGAGAAATCTGCCGAGGGAGGTTGGTTTAAGTACCGAGATTTGCAACCGATGTGCCGTAGTATAACTGAAATAATGTATAAGTAGCTGATTCATTTCATAAGATGGCAAAATGATATTCAATCACATAAACCATTTACCACAGTCATGTAAACATAATTTGACACTTCTGCAGAAGATGCCTTTGGAAAAATTTGCACCAAAAGGAGAAATAGTAATTTCAAGTATAATTTTTTATATTATTGCACTCTCTTAATTAATGGAGATTTATCATTTTACCTAGATGTTCTTCCAAGTAAGACTTATCCAGAAGTAGTAGAGCTCTATAAGATAAGAGAATTTCACATCCCCAAATCCTTAAATGACCATCAAACCCTATGCTGTGGGTACTCAAAAAATTGCCTCAATGAGACGATTCTTTTGAGTATCCACAACATAAGGTTTAATTGAGTCAAAAGAGAGATAGTCGTGGTACAAGACCAGTTTACTCCCGCTTATCTAGTTCTCTGGAGGTAGGGTTCCGATTTAAAATAAGAAATGAATAGAACGAGTCAAAAGAACTGTTTTCTGAATAATGCGTCCAGTCTCCCTAAATAAAACAGATTCCCAAACCTAACAAATTTATATTTTACAGTCTGAAGAGATTTCACTGAAAAAGGTTCCCAGCTTTCTTTATAGCAATAATGGTTGGCCCATACATCAGCTAAATTTGGTTCCCAGTTTTCTGTATGACATGTTTTCCTGTTTCCAACTTGTAAGATGACTGTATAAGTCAATAGTCTGCAGACAAATATTATATCCCAGAGCCAGTCTGGCAAATATATAACTTGAACAATCATGTTAAATCATACACAAAATAACCATTACCAAAAGGAATTTAACTCATACACGTAGTACAGTGAAAAATGTTTTTTGGGGGAAATAATTTGTACAGAATTTATTTTTGCAGCCTTATGTGGTAAAATTAATGTGTGTGTTTTAACCCTTTCCCTCATATATACACTTTCTGACACCTCTACAGGAGACAGCTTTTTGAAGACATACTGACAAAAGAAGAAATTGCCCAAAACAAGCAATTTCTCCTTTTGCCACCATGTTTTCCACTTTTAGTCATAGGTTATCCATTCAATTAAAAAGATTTTCTATTTTTTTACGAAATATGTTCAAAGTCGTCTGCTGCAGAATTGTCGTATGAGGGAAAGGGTTAACATACTAAAAGTCCTTTAGCATAGCACTGTGTGAAATATTGATATCTGCAAATCTGTGACAGTTTAACCATTTACCACTTAAAGACACCTAATGATGCATCTGCATTAGACGACTTTTGATGAGCAATTTCTTCTATTAACCCTTTCCCTCATACGACAATTCTGCAGCAGACGACTTTGAACATATTTTGTCAAAAAATAGAAAATCTCTATAATTGAATGGATAACCTATGACTATAAGTGGAAAACTTTGTGGCAAAAGGAGAAATTGCTTGTTTTGAGCAATTTCTTTTTTTGTCACTATGTTTTCAAAAAGCCGTCTGCTGCAGAGGCGTCTGAAATCGTCTATATGAGGGAATTTAGGGTTAAGTTTATGATTTCAACTTAACTTAATAATTATACTTTTATTGAGATCATCAAGATGTCGATTATTTTTGTCCACATGTTTTGTTAAGTCTTCTGCTGGAGATTTGTTGTGTGTTAATGAAAAGACTTAAAACCAGCAAAGTTGGTCATTTATTTGTCAAAGATATGGGTAACACAGTAGAAGATTTCTGTTCATTGCAAAATCACCCACAAAATCTATAAAACAATCCATATCTGAGATGAATGTAAAGTGAAATACGAGATTTTAAATTTTGAGTGGGAGATTGCTGTGTGAAAAGAGATATAGTCCCACCAAATGCAAGAGATATCATAGGTCTATATTTTGTGGGCTTCATAACATATCTTGTTACAAGATATAGTAACAAGCTTTTTCAATCAATTTGAAACATATGGTCTAGGAAAACCAACCTTAAGGTATTTCTGAAAAAGCTATGAAAAAAAAGTGGCTTATTGTTTTCAGCTCTACTCGATAGTTATGCCTTCATTTAAAGAGAATGTCCATTATTTTTGCCTATATGTTTTCAAACTCCTCTGCTTCGGATTTATTGTATGTGGGAAAGGGTTTATAAACATTAGAGAGCCATATTGACATATTTCCCACAAGCAGTTGGCTAAAACTTGCCCC
The DNA here is from genome assembly GCA_031761405.1 of Serripes groenlandicus. Lineage (NCBI taxonomy): Eukaryota > Metazoa > Mollusca > Bivalvia > Cardiida > Cardiidae > Serripes > Serripes groenlandicus. The sequence goes on from JASEVX010000001.1 coordinate 21,102,247, forward strand.
CCATAATGGCCCCATTTCTCTGTTTGCCCTGAAATATGACGGAACTTTTCTGCAAAGGACTTAACTACATACATAAAATTGTATGAATCACCATTTCTTTATTTGACATGCTTGTCTGGCTCCAAATGGAAACTCATTCTGTATCAAATATGGGCGGAGACCCAATACAAAGGTTGTATCCTGTCATTTTCTACATCCCAGTGTTATTTACGTGAATGTTTCTCAATTATTAATCCTTTCCCACATATAGATGCTTTCTGGACACCTCTGCAGCCGACAGCTTTTTTAAAACATAGTGGCAAAAAGAAGAAATTGCTCAAAACGAGCAATTTCTCCTTTTGACACAATGCTTTCCTCTTTTAGTCATAGGTTATCCATTCAATTATGGAGATTTTCTATTTTTTGAGAAAATATGTTCAGTCATCTGCTGTAGAATTGTTGTAATGAGGGAAAGGGTTTAAGGTCTACTAGGGACTATTTTTTGTTTATCTGTTTTCCTGATATAATTGAGGATTTATTTAACCCCTTCCCACATACAGACTGCGTTGGACGACATTTGAAAACATTGTGGTAAAGGAGAAATTACTCATGATGAGCAATTTCTGCATTTGCCACCATCGCATGTTTACAACTTTAGTCAATAATTGTTCTTTCATTTATAGAGATTCTCCATATTTTGACTAAATGTTTTCCAAAGTCGTCTGCTGCAGCTTTGTTGTATGTGGTTAATGAACTCAGTAAATAGAAACGTAGTTTATCTGAAACTATAAATGTGTATACAGTTGATTGCTTTTAAAACACCTGAGGATGAAACTGTAGCATATGGAAAAACAAAACAATAATTTTGAATACAAAGTTGAAATCTATTGGTTCCCCTGCCAACACAAATCGTAAAATAATAGATTGTTCTTCAATGTTTAAAACTTCAATAAATACTTCATTTGAAAAAGCAGAGATTAATAATTAATGAACATTTTTAACTGCTCCATAATCCTTGTTCAACTTGTTGATTTTACAGATTGTAATCGTCTAATCTTGGCTAAATTTCGTTGAAAGCTCAAATTCTCTTTGTGCCACATTGTTTAAACTCTTGGCAAATTATTCTTCATTGTGTTTTACCTGCTTTGAAATATCTTGTCATCACACTTATATTTCAGATCTATATTCAACGCTGGGGCTTGGGAGTTATCACGGTTTAATATCTATTTATATATATTAATCGTCTATATTAACCCTTTCCCTCATATAGACGCTTTCTGACGCCTCTGCAGCAGACAGCTTTTTGAAAACATAGTGACAAAAAAAGAAATTGCTCAAAACAAGCAATTTCTTCTTTTGCCACAATGTTTTCCACTTTTAGTCATAGGTTATCCATTCAGTTATAGAGATTTTGCATATTTTGACAAAATATGTTCAAAGTCGTGTGCTGCAGAATTGTCGTATGAGGGAAAGGGTTAAGAATTGCTGTCAGAACAGTGTATATTTTTATTTCAAACATAAGACTTGTACGAAATTTATATGTATTGTGGGCTGGAGGCCTTATATTACAATAAAAGCATATTGTATTGTATTGTATAAATTTCAAGTTGCAGTGACATCTAAGTATGTTTCTTGTTTTATTGTTTATTATAAGCACTACTAGGTATTATTAAAGGGAAAAGCAAATAAATTATGACTGTGTGCTGTTATCAATGTTCTTAATGAATCTTTGTTAGGTTGTATTATGTACCTAAAGACATATTAACATACTTGGTTGTCACCTGACTTAACTGCAGGTCTCTGTATCTCAATATATCCAAATGACATTGCAATTCAAGAAATATTCTTGATCAGTTCTTGAATCTAGAAGTTAAAAAAGGTTTGTGAACATTTTATGAGCATTCAGTTCTAGAACAGCTTTCTAAAAGATTTCAAAAACTAGTTCTAAAACTGTCCAGTTATAGAACAGCATTCTATAACAAAAAACAAGAAACAGTTCCCGGACCTCTCAGGTCTAGAACGGTCATTTAATGTTCACTAACAACTGAAGAACTACCAATATGCTCAAGAATATTTCTTGAAATCCTTGCAGGGGATGCTTATTACCTCTCCCTTTTCCACAATGTTTTCAAACGGCATCAAGAGTGGTATTTTGTTTGGGAACATGTTAAAATGAAAATGATTATTATCAAACTAATTGGAAGCGTGACTTTGTAAAGTGCTGACCAATGCTGGATTCTTGTTTATCACAATGTTGCACTCTCCAATTGATCTGCGTGGTCTGTTTGTTTGCATAGCTAAAAGATAATGAAAATCTAGATGCATTTAAAACAACTTGGTGCTCTGTAAAATAAATAAATATTCAGAATAAAAAGGTGCATAAACTATTTGAACCCAGACCTTCCTTTTTCGGTTAAAAAGTGAATAATAGAAGTACAGTAACTGTTGAACCTGTCTATAAAGACCACCCATGGGAAGACAATGATCTGGGCTTCGTTCACAGGTGGTCTTTTATCTGCAGGGTCAATTATGCTGAAAATGAGTAATTTGGACACTAAAGGAGTCAGGTTACTATGGACATGGAATGGACTTTCAAGGCCGTCTTTAGCACAGGTTTGAATGTATAGTCTAACCTGACTTAACAGCCAGTCAATGGCATATGAGAAACAAGAGGCCCAAGAGGACCAGTATCGCTCCACGGCCATTAGGCAAAAATTAAATCTCCAAACAGCCCCGCCCCCTAATGGCCATGTTTTTGACCAATTAACATAGCTTGAAGGAATCTAATAGAGGGTCACCCTAGGAACATTTCTACAAAATTATTTGAAAATCAGCCCAAAACTTTCGGAGGAGAAGATTTTTTGAGTTTTCACTAAAGCCATATAAGACAAAATAGCCCTGCCCCCTGGCGGCCCTAGTTTTCGACCAATCAACATGGCTTGAAGGAATCTGATAGAGGGTCACCCTAGGAACATTTCTACAAAACTATTTGAAAATCGGCCTGACACTTTCGAAGGAGAAGATTTTTTAAGTTTTCTATATAGCCATATAATGCAAAATAGCCCCGACCTCTGGCGGCATTGTTTTTCAACCAATCAACATGGCTTGAAGGAATCTGATAGAGGGACTCCCAAGGTACATTTCAACAAAATTATTTAAAAATTAGCCAAACACTTTCGGAGAAGAAGATTTTTTAAGTTTTCACTATATATAGCCATATAAGGCAAAATAGCCACGCCCCCTCAGGCGGCCATGTTTTTCGACCAATCAACTTAGCTTGAAGGCTGATAAAGAGTCACCCAAGGAACATTTCTACAAAATTAGTCGAAAATAGACCAAACACTTTAGGAAAAGAAGACTTTTTAAGTTTTCACTATAGCCATATAAGGCAAAATAGCCCCGCCCCCTGGCGGCCATGCTTTTTTACTAATCAACTTGGCTTGAAGGAATTTGATAAAAGTCACCCAAGGAACATTTCTACAAAATTATTTGAAATTCGGCCTGACATTTTCAGGAGAAGATTTTTTAAGTTTTCACTTTAGCCATACAAGGAAAAATAGCCCCGCCCCCTGACGGCCATGTTTTTCGTCCAATCAACATGGCTTGAAGGAACCTGATAGAGGGTCGCCCAAGGAACATTTCTACAAAATTATTTGGAAATCTTGGACACTTTCGGAGGAGAAGATTTTTTAAGTTTACACTATTATTTTCTTTCGGGTGCCATCAGATGATCGAAACAAGAATTTTGCATGGATCCAAAAAATTTGAAGGAATTCAGGAGAGGACATTGAGAGGCTGCTTCCCATGAAGTTTCATCCTAATTGGCCAAGTGGATAGGGAGGAGAAGTCGTTTGAAGCAAAAAGTTAGCGCAGGCATGCATGCACGCACGACGGTCAATTTGCCATGACATAAGCTCGACTGGCTTTCAGCCAGTGGAACTAAAAATTGCTCAAAATGTGCAATTTCTCCTTTTGCCACAATGTTTTCCAGTTTTTGTCATAGGTTATCCATTGAATTATGGAGATTTTCTATGTTTTGACAAAATACGTTCAAAGTAGTCTGCTGCAGAATTGTCGTATGAGGGAAAGGGTTAACACTTTCCCACATACAACAAACTTGCAGCAGACGACTTTGGAAAGATCTAGTGAACATTATGAAAAATCTCTGCAAATGAACAACAATTATTGAATGAAGTTAAAACATTGTTGCAAAAGGAGAAATTGCTCATCATGAAAGTTAGTCTGCTACAAAAGCATCAGAAAGCATCTGAATGTGGGAAAGGGTTAAGGATATTTTTGCTGGTGTTTTTCAACAGAAAATGTGCAGCCAGTGTAAATTACAAATAAAGGTCATCATAATCTCTCAGAGAACAGCTCATTTTACATAATAACAAGAGTACCGCAAACGGTACATAATACGCCCGTCAGGAACTTCTTTGTAAGTTTCCTCTTTGTTTTGATATATTGTTTGTTTGTAAAAAGTTAATAAAGTCGTTCAGGAATAAGTTGTTAAAGAATAATGGGAAACTATGAAAAATGCATAACTCATGCAGAAATTGACAAATATTCTAAGTCCAAAAAGGGGCATAACTCATTCAAGAATTGACGAAATCCCAGGAAATATGAACTTGATCTGTGACACTTGATTACAAAGCCATATACATAATTTCAGCTCAATACATCAAAGCATGTAGAAAAAAAGTGCGGAAAACAAATATTCTAAGTCCAAAAAGGGGCATAACTCATTCAAAAATTGACGAAATCCCAGGAAATATGAACTTGATCTGTGACATATCACTACAAAGCCTAATACACAATTTCAGGTCAATAGCTCAAAGTATGTAAGAAAAAAGTGCGGAAAACCAATATTCTAAGTCCAAAAAGGGGCATAACTCATTCAAAAATTGACGAAATCCGAGGAAATGTGAACTTGATCTGTAACTCATGATTACAAAGCCATATACATAATTTCAGCTCAATAGATCAAAACATGTAGAAAAAAAGTGCGGAAAACCAATATTCTAACAAATATTCTTTCTAACAAATATTCTAAGTCCAAAAAGGGGCATAACTCATTCAAAAATTGACGAAATCCCAGGAAATATGAACTTGATCTGTGACATATCACTACAAAGCCTAATACACAATTTCAGGTCAATAGCTCAAAGTATGTAAGAAAAAAGTGCGGAAAACCAATATTCTAAGTTCAAAAAGGGGCATAACTCATTCAAAAATTGACGAAATCCGAGGAAATGTGAACTTGATTTGTAACTCATGATTACAAAGCCATATACATAATTTCAGCTCAATAGATCAAAGCATGTAGAAAAAAAGTGCGGAAAACAAATATTCTAAAATATTCTAAGTCCAAAAAGGGGCATAACTCATTCAAAAATTGACGAAATCCCAGGAAATATGACCTTGATATGTGACACATCACTACAAAGCCTTATACAAAATTTCAGCTCAATAGCTCAAAGTATGTAAGAAAAAAGTGCGGAAAACCAATATTCTAAGTCCAAAAAGGGGCATAACTCATTCAAAAATTGACGAAATCCGAGGAAATGTGAACTTGATCTGTAACTCATGATTACAAAGCCATATACATAATTTCAGCTCAATAGATCAAAGCATGTAGAAAAAAAGTGCGGAAAACAAATATTCTAAAAAATATTCTAAGTCCAAAAAGGGGCATAACTCATTCAAAAATTGACGAAATCCCAGGAAATATGAACTTGATCTGTGACACATCACTACAAAGCCTTATACAAAATTTCAGCTCAATAGCTCAAAGTATGTAAGAAAAAAGTGCGGAAAACCCGAACGGACGGACGGAGGGACGGACGGACGGACGGACGGACGGACGGACGGACATGACGATACCATAATACGGACCGTTTTTAAAAAACGGTCGTATAAAAATAAATCATGCTAAACACAATGTTTGTTCCATATTAACCCTTTCCCACATACGTCAAACCCACAGCAGACGACTTTGAAAACATAGTGGCAAAAAACCTGAAAATCTCCATAAAAGATAGCTTAATTGTTAAATAAAGTTGAAAACATTGTGGCCAAAGGAGAAATTGCTCATCTTGAGCAATTTCACCTTTGGCCACAACGTTTTCAAAAGTCGTCTGCCTCTATTGCATCAAAATGCGCCTACGGGTGGGAAAGGGTTATATATAAAGAATAAATTCACTTGGACAATGCCACAGGACAATGGACCTTTGGGAGATTGCGACCGGGAAAGACCAAGATTACTGTGCCGTTTGCTCCACCATTGAAACTGTCTAATCAAGGTGTTTCTGTTTGCCGTATACTAGGGCCTTTCATACAATTTAATTAGTGTAGAGATGAGTTGAATATCACCATACACTCATATATTTTGCTCTGAAAGTCATTAACCCATTTCCCTCATATAGACGCCTCTGCAGCAGACGGCTTTTTGAAAACATAGTGACAAAAGAAGAAATTGCTATAAAAAGAACATTTCTATGTTTTGAAAAAATATGTTCAAAGTCGTCTGCTGCAGAATTGTCGTATGAGGGGAAAGGGTTAAATGATCAAATCTCTCGCAAATATCAATTTAGTGTGGCTTGGCTCACTTTGCATTTATATTATACTGCAATTCATTTTATCATATTGTGCACATTATTGAAATATTTTATAGGATTGACACATGCGAAATTCAGTTTTGTTGGATAAACTTGTCACTGCTTCAGTATTGTTTTTATTTTAATGTTACTTTTTGGAGAGAAAAAAACCTATATCTTTTCAAAAAATAAATTTAAGAAGCCCACTATGTAAGTTTTAATTTCAATAATAAGTTGTATATAAGAAAGTCACTTAAAATTTAAAAAAGCAATATAAATACAAATGATGGAAATTCATCAGTTAAACATGTTAAAATTAATGTCAGAGATTATATACAAATAAAACAGGAAGGTCACAAACCTTATCGTTTATCTATTTCAAAAACACTTTCACTACTAACAAAACAAATTTTTAATTCAGATCTGAGGATTGCATTTAATGAGTAACAAAAGTCTGAAAACTATTTAAAAAGAAACTTGAAATATCACTGAAGGTGATGAATACCCCCGGCTGGTGCCTGGCAATATGACATATGTATGAGAAAATAAAGGGGCATAACTCATTTAAAAACTAGAGATTGCTTTTTTGAAAAAGCGCTTGTCTCCCCATTTGTGTGGTCGTAGGGAAGGAAAAGAAATGATGGAGTAAAAATCAATAGGGGTCATCTACAGGTTAGGACCAATCTGCATACCAAGTATGAAGTTCTAGGGCATAAGTGTTCTTGAGTTATTGAGTAAAAACGATTTTTCAGCTGAAGGTTACTGTGACCTAGACCTTTGACCTTGTGACCTCAAAATCAATAGGGGTCATCTACTAGTTCAGACCAACCTGCGAATCCAAGTATGAAGTTCCTCAACATTATCATTCTTTAGTTATTGAGCGGAAACCATTTTTCAGCTGAAGGTTACCAAGACCTTGACCTTTGACCTAGTGACCTCAAAATCAAAAAAATCAATAGGGGTCATCTACTGGTTAAGACCAACCTGTGAATCCAAGTATGAAGTTCCTCGACATAATCATTCTTTAGTTATTGAGCGGAAACCATTTTTCAGCTGAAGGTTACCATGACCTTGACCTTTGACCTAGTGACCTCAAAATCAATAGGGGTCATATGCTGGTGGTGACCAACCTGCACACCAAGTATTAACTTCCATGGCCAAAGCCATAAGCAAAAACCATTTTTCAGCTCATTGTCACTGTGACTTTGACTTTAGACATACAGACCCCAATAGGGGTCTTCTACTGACCATGGCCAACCTGCATACCAAGAATGGAGTTCCTCGGCCCAAGCGTTCTTCAGTTATTGAGCGGAAACCACTTTTTACCTCACAAGGTCACCATGACCTTGACCTTTGACCTTCTGACATCAAAATCAATAGGGGTCAGCTACTGGTCATGACCAACCTGCATACCAAGTATGAAGTTCCTACGCCAAAGCGTTCTTCAGTTATTGAGTGGAAACAAGTGTGACAGACGGAAGGACGGACGGAAGGACGGAACGGGCAAAAACAATATGTCCCCCCCCTGTATGGGGGAAGACATAATAATTCCAGTGCAACACGCCAACAATATGCACAACTAGGCTTGGTATCAATCATTCTTGTGAAGTTATATTGAATTCTGACCAAGGGTTGCTGAGAAATAGTGTTCACAAGAAATGTCCACAGACCAACGGACCGACAAACTGACCTACCAACCGACAAGCGTGACTCCTATATAGTCCCCATATACTATGTATCTGGGGGTATAATAATCTATTGATTTTCAATTGTATCTGTATAAAGGCTATAGAACATTTCTTTATATGTTCCATTGAATTAGAAAAAAAAAGAAATATCCCTAATTTTTACACCAAATAAGGCTAATTCAATATTGGCAGACGCAGAAAAAAGTACAAGGTAAATAAATATCAAGTTTGCGATTCCCTAACGAGGCAATTTGTATTCTAGGGGCCTGATTACCCGTTTCATTTGTGATAATTCTAAGGTCAAAATAGCTTGTTAACCCATGGTTTGTTGAATTTCTGTGAAAGACCTTTCCTGTCCAGGAAATCTGATCAATATTTTGGTAGGTTTCATTAGTATTTATATGTAGGCTTACCAGGGTCAAAACTGTATTCAGACCAGGCTCCAGGAAACTATAAAAGTTTAACCCTTTCCCTTATATAGACGCTTTCTGACGCCTCTGCAGCAGATGACTTTTTGAAAACATAGTGACAAAAGAAGAAATTGCTCAAAACACATAGGTTATCCATTCAATTTTAGAGATTTTCTATATTTTGACAAAATATGTTCAAAGTCGTCTGCTACAGAATTGTCGTATGAGGGAAAGGGTTAATCTGTACTCAGAATTTGTGCTCAAGTATCTGCATGATTGGTCAGAAGCAAATTTGTTCTCCAAATTGACCAATCAGTAGGCTTTTTTGGAGCATGGAGTTCATTTCTGAGCATTGAGAACGTTATCATAGTTTTATAGTTTTGGACCCTTGCTTACTTAAGTGGTTAAATTTCTCAGATAAAAAGTATTATTTTGGTATGTTAAGTGGTTAAATTTCTCAGATAAAAAGTATTATTTTGGTATGTTTCATTTGTATCTATATGCAGGCTTTTGTTACCAATGGAACGTTAATTTCCCCCCTTACAATGTAGTATTTGACCCTTTCCCTCATGCCTCAGAGCAAATTTTGAAAATGTTGAGGCAAAATGAACAATTTCACCTTAAATTGCCACCATGTTTACAACTCGATTCATTCATCTCAATTTCATTTCAATAGATTTTCCACATGTTTTCAAAGTCATCTGCAGCAGATTTGTTGTATGTGGGAAAGGGTTAATTACCAAAGTAGAAAGTATTATTTTGGTGTGTTTCATCTATGCGTACTGGTATGATTGAATGTATGAGATTTTAGTGTTAGTGGAACATTTGGGCATGAAGGTAGGAGATATTTTCAAATAGTGCAGAAACACTGTCCAGAAAGTAAAGGAAATTCTTGCCTTTGAGCAGATTGAAAGGTTATTTTTGATATTTTGAGTTGGAAATGAGAATAAAATTGGCAACTTCATATGATAAGTGTATGTTATTTAATTTAAATGCAGATTTAAAAAGAAAGAATGTAAAAAAAGAAAAAAATCACGTTTGAACAATTAATTTTCCATTTTCCAACAATGCTTTGTAAATGTCTCTGGCACAGGCTTCAAAGGTAAGTCTTAATAAGGAAATGGTAATTCATTTGACGCCTTTCAATCAAACTTTTGAAAACATAATTGGAAAGGACAAAAGTGTCGATATTGAGTTAACCCTTTCCCTCATATAGACGCTTTCTGACGCCTCTGCAGCAGACGGCTTTTTGAAAACATAGTGACAAAAGAAGAAATTGCACAAAACGTGCAATTTCTCCTTTTGCCACAATGTTTTCCACTTTTCGTCATAGGTTATCCATTCAATTATGGAGATTTTCTATGTTTTGACAAAATACGTTCAAAGTCGTCTGCTGCAGAATTGTCGTATAGGGAAAGGGTTAAACTTCTACATCAGCTTAAAATGAGTGATTCCCAAGTACAACAAATATACAGCAGATGACCTTGAAAACATCTTGGTTAAAATATGTAAAATCTCTGCAAGCGAAAGCATGAGTAATGGAGTAGAGTTGAAAATATTGCAGCAAATTTAAAGGAGCAAATTGCTCCATTTGCCAAACTGTTTTTAAAAGTCGTCTGCTGCAAATGCGTCTGCAAGTGGGAATCGTCTACAGCAAATGGTAAAGTTCAATTGTTAAATAGTTAAAAATGTTATTCTTAATTTTAAGAAATTATTTAAATGATGGATCAGTGTGCTGTGAGAGACATCACATTTGAAAATGGATTATATATTAAAACAATCCATCAATTTAGCTACTACAGATAAATTCAAAGTTAACCCTTTCCCACCTGCAGACGCATTTTGACGCAATAGCAGCAGACAACTTTTGAAAACATTAATTGTGGCCAAAGGTGAAATTGCTCCTTTGGCCACAATGTTTTCCCATTTATTTCATAATTAAGCTATCTTTTATGGAGATTTTCAGGTTTTTGTCACCATGATTTCAAAGTCGTCTGCTGCAGATTTGTTGTATGTGGGAAAGTGTAAACTATTTTACCCGAAAATAAATTTCAGACAGTTGCAATTTCAATTATACCTTTCCCCTAATACAGGCTTAAGTCTAACAAGCAAATTCAGAGAATTATGGTCCCCCGCCAGGGTCAAGGTCACAAGGTCAAAAAAATTGGTATTGATGGAAAGGGGTTGTCACAAGGAATACACATGTGAAATATGAAAGCAGTACCTATTACGGTTCAGAAGTTATGACCAAGGTTAAAGTTTTTGTGACAGCGTGACGGAGGGACTGACGGACTGACGGACGGACTGACGAACGAGAACTAATAGTCCCCACGCTTTCGCTAAAGCGGGGGACAAAAAGCGAGAGCTTGGACCACTTTCTAACTTGCAGACGCAATTTGACACCACTGCAGTAGACGACTTTTGAAAACATTGTGGCAAAAGGAGGAAAATCTCACAATGAGAAATTTCTCAATTTGCCACAATGTTTTCTACTTTAATTGTTCTTTCAATTATAAAGAGTTTCCTTACGTATTTTTTTTACTACCGGTAAATGTTTTCAAAACCGTCTTCTGCAGAGTTCTTGCATGTGGGAAAGGCTTACGGTTCGTCATATGAAGTCCTAACATTTAACAATGCCCTTAACCCTTGCCCTCATACAACAATTCTGCAGCAGACGACTTTGAACATACAACAATTCTGCAGCAGACGACTTTGAACATATTTTGTCAAAAAATAGAAAATCTCTATAATTAAATGGATAACCTATGACTAAAGGTGGAAAACATTGTGGCAAAAGGAGAAATTGTTCGTTTCGAGCAATTTCTTCTTTTGTCACTATGTTTTCTAAAAGTCGTCTGCTGCAGAGGCATCAGAAAACGTCTATATGAGGGAAAGGGTTAATTTAACAATTGTATTATTTCTATTGAATTGTTCAAAATGATAAATATCTGCATTTTCAAACAAAGTTTTGAACTTTGTATCAAAGTAGTCTCCAGACATTATAATTACATTGTCAGATGCTATCAACGCTGAATATGTCCCTTAAAATATGGTATCTGGTAAACATAGAGCCCTTTCCCACTTACAGATGCAAATTTGACACATCTATAGCAGATGAAAAACATTGAATCAAAATTGCTCATAATGAGCAATATCTCATTTTGCCATAACGTTTTCAACTCCATTCAATATTTTTACATTAATTATAAAGATTTTCAGTATTTTGGTGTCAATGTTAACCCTTTCCCTCATATAGACGCTTTCTGACGCCTCTGCAGCAGACAGCTTTTTGAAAACATAGTGACAAAAGATGAAATTGCACAAAACGTGCAATTTCTCCTTTTGCCACAATGTTTTCCACTTTTCGTCATAGGTTATCCATTCAATTATGGAGATTTTCTATGTTTTGACAAAATACGTTCAAAGTCGTATGCTGCAGAATTGTCGTATGAGGGAAAGGGTTAACAAAGTGGCCTACTGTTGATTAGCTGAAAGTGAGAAAGGGTTAACATGTTATGTTATGCATAAGCTCAGCTTGAGTCTGCTATTCAAATTACACAATTTATAGCATGTACCAGATAACTTTCAGATTATGTCATGCGGCATTCTTGATATAAATCCCAGTGCATTTCTTATTATATATGACGACCATAAATTCTTCCAAGAAATTGCATGTTATTTCTCACTGTCTAAATGATATATTGGACATTTTCAATATTAAATATAATTATCAATTTTTACACAGAGATAATGTGGAAGGTGACCTAGGTTATAGTGTACTGCCATCTTTGTTTAGATTTATTTCCTGAAACCCCTGAAAAACTAACCAGTTTTAAATTCTTTTCCACATACAACAAATCTACAGCAGATCGATGACTTTGAAAACATATTTGATAAAATATGGATAAACATGACTCTATAAATGAAAGAACATTGTGACAAATGGAAAAAGAGCCTCGCAGAGGACCAATGCTCGTCTGTTTTTTTCTAGGTTGAAAACTTGGGACATTTCTGAATGATTATTAAAGCCTGAGTTATGTGACTTGGTCTAGACATGCAGATCTTGTACCAAGTTTCCTTTGCAAATATTGAAAAAAAATTGAGTTATGAGGTAAGGTTAAAGTTTGGGAACAACAAGGACTCCTAGGGTATCAAAAAAGTCTGACTTTTTACTTTGAAATCCGAAAGAGCTTAAAACAGCATTATTATAAGCAATTTCACCATTAGCTAAATATTTTCAAAATTGGTTTGCTGCAGAGGCTTCACAAAGTGTCTGTAAGTGTGAAAAGGTTAAATATTTGACCATATGAAAGATCAGTTATCACACAGAGACAAAACAATGTAGGCAAAAGAGCTTATATCTTATATATAGTATGTATATACTGTCAGATACATTATAAGACTGTATTATGTTGAAGAGGATGAACTTTATAATTCTCTCACAATTGTCTTTTCTGTATTGTATAACCCTAGATACAAAAGGCTCAATGTTTTCAACTCTATTCAATAATTGTTCTTTCATTTATATAGAGTTAATTACCATATTTGTGACTAAATCATTTCAAAGTCAACTTAACTGCAAATTTGTTGTATATATGGGAAAGAGTTAAAAAAGTAGCAAAAATGGTAGCCTGTTCAGGGAATAACAAGTTTATTTTGGTTCCAGTCACAAAACTTTTTTCATTTTCCTGAAATGAATCAGTCAATACAGCAAAGGATTACAGGAATTATTTGGACAGCAAATACTTAAAATAAGCCTAGTTAACCCTTTCCCTCATATAGACGCTTAATTTCTGATGCCTCTGCAGCAGACGGCTTTTTGAAAACATAGTGACAAAAGAAGAAATTGCTCAAAACGAGCAATTTCTCCTTTTGCCACAATGTTTTCCACTTTTTGTCATAGGTTATCCATTCAATTATGGAGATTTTTTATGTTTTGACAAAATACTTTCAAAGTCGTCTGCTGCAGAATTGTCGTATGAGGGACTATATTAATTTATGATTCATCCATACAGCTAAATGGCAACTGAATGTTTCTGTTTTACTTAAAATAAGCTTTAAACAAATACATTAATTTATTATTCATCCATACAGCTAAATGGCAACTGAATGTTTCTGTTTTTCTGTACCAAATGAACCATGCAAGACTCGGATATAACATTTCTGGAAATTCCAATGAATATGTAAATGTTAAAGGCTAACAGTATGATTGTTAAAGACATTTGATATCGTGTGACAAATAAATCTTTGGTAAATGACTTAATCAATGGCTTTTCTTACCGTGAAGTAAGTGACAGCCTGTGATTAAGGCATCTCCAGCCGATACCTGTGTCACTTTGATTACTGGTCTTCCTCAAAATACTGAAGCTCATTTATAACCATGGCGACTAATAGAAAATCTTCCTTAAAGATATTTTACAGGATGATGAAATGAAACACAGGCTTTCAGAATGTTTTTCTTAGTAAAATGCATCTTAATTTAGGAATTCATTCCTTTATTTGTCCTTGAAATTTTGGTGAAGTATATACTATATTTTTTATATGTGCATGCATCAGTGAGAGCTGTGTATCTGCATGTTCCTACCAAGGCAAGTCTAATTAACAGCTGGCTGGAATTCAGTGAAACTTCGTTCATTAATTGGAAGCTTAAGTAACAAAGGGAGACATGCTTACTATAAAGTGGTGCAGATGTGACATGTTTTGGCAGAGTTATCTCCCTGTGCATGTATTTTAAATCTAAATTATAATTTCTTGTCCAAGCTATGTCTCAGCAACTGCTGGGCTTTGAATTCAGTGCAATTAATGGAATTTAGAATCAGTACCAAGACGAGATAGGAATATTATCAGCTTGTGTAGATTGGACATGCTAAAGAATTGTCAGAGTTATGTCCCTTTGGCATTTTACCTATTAAATTCTTGTCAAAGCTATTTCTTAGAAACTGCTGGCCGGATTTAAATAGTACTTTATGGGAAGCTCCAAGTACCAAGAAATTCAACATTGTTGATAGATTTAATATTTCAAAACCCATTTAAGGAGAACCCATTGTTTTTATTAATTTTCTTGTCATTGGGAATGGGACAGTTTGATGGATTTTAAGTGCTGTTTCAAAGTGCAAAAAGAATAAGCAAGATCAAGGTAATGTTTGTGTTGCAGTCACAATCAAAGTACTCACAATGACGAATCATTGGAAGAGCACATTGATGCAAAAGCTCTGTGTTGTTGAAACCCATAGCAACCCTGATGGTTAACACTTTCCTTCATAAAGACGCTTTATGACGCCTCTGAAATAGACGGCTTTTTGAAAATATAGTGACAAAAGAAGAAATTTCTCAAAACGAGCAATTTCTCCTTTTAACACAATGTTTTCCACTTTTAGTCATAGGTTATCCATTATATTATAGAGATTTTCTATTTTTTGACAAAATATGTTCAAAGTCATCTGGTGCAGAATTGTCGTATGAGGGAAAGGGTGAAACAGTTTACGCAAAACAAATGATAAGGTAAGAAAGTTCCTACCTTGTACTAAATCTACCAGTAGGAACATACATAGTAGAGACTGAGGATTGATTATTTGGTGTTTAACATCGCTTTCAAAAAAAGAATCAGTTATATCACAGCATCCATTTATCCTGACACCAGCTAGTCAGATGAAATGCTAACACTGCAACCCTGAGCGCCAAGGAGGGCAGCCATTACTACCATTTTTTAAGTCTTTGGTGTGACCCGGCCGGAGGATCGAACCCGCGACCTTTCAAAGACTGTGGAAATCTTTCACAGGGATTATTGTAATCAATAAGTAGTTTATGGTTTGAAAAAAGAACTTGGATCAAAGAAGCATTCAGGAGAAAGTAGAGGGTATTTTGGTGAGCAAGTTCATACTCTATTCAGTATGACAAAGAAGGAATGTATTTGGTGTATTGTGACCTGGAAACGATCCCTGGTCTACAGCTCTCAATACCAAAGTTGTTTAAATGTGAGCAGAAAGGTGGAAACTACGGAATAGTAGGATGGTAGGATATGCACAAAACAGTATTCCGTAGGAAACAGTGATCAAGATTAGCCTGAAGTGTACCAAGTAAAATAGGTTGAGAAGATAGAAGATTGGCAAAAATTCTTTCAATTAGGTTTCATAGACAAAAGAGATCTGCCGAATACAGAGGTATTATGATCTGTCCAATACTGCTATTGGAGTAGAGTGGTTAATTATTGAATATATTTTAAAGTTATCCGTTTTAAAAAAATACACAAAGGTAACAATATGATTCTGTAAGTAGAACAGGGTAAAGGAATTGCACAGAAATTAAACTTTTAATATATGGATGGTATAATTATAATGCTGAACAGTCAGCACCATTTAATTAACCCATTACTTCACACTGACGACATTTGACGCCTGCTGTTGCAGACAACTTTTGAAAACATTACAATAAAAGGTGAAATTGCTCAAAACAACTTGTTCATCTGTTGCTTGTAAAGTAGACAACATTTGAAATATCATGTGAAGTAAAAATCATGGTGGCATAGAAATAATTTGGCTCTATTTTTTTCCTAATTTCTCATCAATGAAAGTGTTTAATATGATATAGGTTGTTTAATTTTAATTCCATTTGTTTTTGGCAAAACTAGTTTATGATACAATGATGAAATTTGAGTAGTATATATAGGATAATAGCAGATTACAATAGAAAATGAAGTGCAAATTAAATAACTTGAATTTTTTATTTGAATTTAATATTGTTGCTATAATATTTAGATCTGCCTTTTTTTATCAATATGATATATGAGCCATTCCACGTGAAAACCAACATTATAGCCTCTGCGTTAAGTATTGACCCAGATCAGCCTGCGCTGTCCATGCTGGCTAATCCGGGCCGACACATTCCATCTAAGGGGGATAGAGATAGAGTTTCAGCAATGATTCCTGAAACAGAAAATCCACAGGAGGTGTCTGTCAGGGTTTAGGCTGATTAGGCTGATCCGGGTCAATACTTTACGCAGTCCACAATGTTAGTTTTCTTGCGGAACAGCTGATATTGTTTCCACGGATCGTATACGACTGTAAGACGAGACAAACTTATTATATCTCAATAACCTAAGCATAACGCAAATATATTTATTTAATAATTTATTTATTTTGTAGATTATTTAACTATATCCCTTTGCCTCAAGTCCCTCTCTAATAACTCTGTTGTGGGTCACTTTGGAAGAAATTGGGTTGAAAAAAATTCTTTAATATTCAATATATTATAATTCAACTGCCAGTTGTTTATTCATTTAAAGATGGTTTCAACTTAGAATATTCGAAAAATACAAATTTAGCATTTGAGGTATATAAGTAATAAGGGCTATCTAATTTATAATGCATAAAAAGAGGCAAAATAGCGGGAACTATCTGGGCAAATTCTAGCTAACAAAAAAAAAACTAAAAACTTATTTGCCTAAACTAAAATAGCTAAAAGACTAAATCCATGTTATTCCTATAATTGTATCTAGATATCAATAGATCCTATAATCCCTAATTATCTTAATTATTTTAATTATTTCAACCATATTATCCTGTTCAATAAATATTTATATCAAGAATTTAAAAAAAACATACTAATTACATGTCTGTTGCTGTTTTATCTTACATTTAAACACATATATCATTACAGAAAGCTAATATACATGTAATAAAAACACGCTCGGTCACACAAAATTTAGTGATGATAATATAAGAAAGATGCAAGAAAAATTGATAAAACATTCAAATTTTGTTTATATTTTGTGTGATATAAATGTCACTGTGTGAGGTGTATCATAAACAATCAAAAAGAGAGAAAGAAAAAAGCCTCATTAAAATGTTTGCTAGGGTTACCTTCCTCGAGTTTCTGGTCACTTCAAGGTGATGCCATTGACCATCGTCCAGTTTATAACCTTTCATGTCCACTGCTTTGCTAAAGAGTCCAGTTCCGAGATTGATGGCAACGTTGATTGCTCCGTTCTTTAATGTTACAGTCATGTAGTCTTTGTTCTCACCTGTAAGGACAAAATCAGATGTAAGGCAAAATAATATCTACAGTCAGATCAGTATCATCTTCAATCCATTCTCCAGAAGCTTCTATAAAACATGAATGACTAAATAGTATAAACCTTTTTGAGACTTCATGTATGTGCGAACCAATCTGGCTCTGCATTAGTGGCAAAAAATATAAGGTCTGTTTTCCGGTATCTTGTATCCCGGGTTTGATCCCCGAGTCGCGGCACATCGGTCATGATGGAGTACCCTAGGGCAAGGCACATTTCCTAGCCTAGTACTGGTTTGTTTACCCACGGATCATGAATAAGTGAACTGTCGCTGTGATATAACTGAAATAATGTTGAAAATGGCATAAAACAAGTGTACTAGTGATAACATACCTGTATAGAATAGTAGTCCATCCATATGGGTTGTTTTAAAATGGAGGCTTAGTCTGTCGTTTTCACTAAAAATTGGGTCCCCTCTCTTAGATAGGTCATACATTAAATACTGGGTACCATAAAATGAAGCTTCCATTGGCTTTTTCTCTGAAAAGAGATAAAAATAGCAAAATTAATTTATATTTCAAACAAAGGACACAAAAATAATATGTAACTAAGTTTCTTTGACCTCAAAATAAGTTTCATTTGTTGTTGACTTGTTCCTTTAACCCTTTCCTACATACAACAAATCTGCAGCAGACGAGTGAGACGACTTTGAAAGTATCTGCGGAAAAGCATGGAAAAAGCTCTATAACTGTAGGTATAATTACTGAAAAGATATGAAAACATTGTGGCCATTGTCGCAATGTTTTCAAAAAGCCGTCTGCTGCAAAGCATCTATATGAGGGAAAGGGTTAAATAGGAGTTTTACCCCTTATCCTGCAAAACGCCTCTTGAAAAACAATTGACAAATGTCAGTCGAGTAGAAAAATATATTGAAAAGTCGAGCTTAAGTATAAAAACGGATTGATGGAGTGCCCTCCCTTTCCATCACCTTCCTGTAGAGCCACATTGACACTTGTAATAATTTTTGAAAGCAAATCTCTTCCAGTTATTGTAAAAGAATCTATGTCAGCAGCCCATAGGGAAGACTGAGCATGCTGAACTTTGCTTCCTCTACAAATAAAGTCTTTATTATTATTATTATTGTAGTTTATTGTAAGTAAATATCCACAACAGTCAGAAAAATAAGATCTTTGATAATGAACCCGAGGTAGATCCTAACCAGGAACAAAATAACCAGGGTCCAAAACTATAAAACTCACTTCTCACTTGCTCAAAATAAGGCTTCTGGCAGGTCATTTTGGAGAGCAAATTTGCTTCTGACCAATCAGATACTTGAGCACAAATTCTGAGTGCAGATTAAACTTGTAAAGTTTTGGAGCAAGGTTGAGATTCATTTTTTTATATAATAAAAAAACAAGAGAAAGTTGATGCAAGGCATCAATGTCGCCGGAAAAGACTGCATTGATTTATTTATGTATTCTTGACTTTCCTTAGTCTATTCAAACATTAGGAACATAGTAATGAAAACATTTGCTTATAAATTTTATATACATACCTATACATTAGGGTATCTATAAAAAATTAACGAAATGTGTACACATTTATCTGGCTTAAATTTAATTTTGCTGTTGTTACTTATTTAAATAATAGTATTCATTCATATAATTTCAATGTTTGTCAATCTTATTCCTGGTATTGCTTTAAAGGGAGGTAATTTGAAGAAAACAAAAGTCTTCAAAAGGAGAAATATATCAGCATTACCGTCTACAGTTTAACATTAGAAACGTTGAAATGAAAACATTTACTTATAAATTTTATATTCACCTATACATTAGGGTATCTATAAAAAATTAACGAAATGTGTACACATTTATCTTGGCTTAAATTTAATTTTGCTGTTGTTACTTATTTAAATAATAGTATTCATTCATATAATTTCAATGTTTGTCAATCTTATTCGAATCACAAGGTAAATATCCTGGTATTGCTTTAAAGGGAGGTAATTTGAAGAAAACAAAAGTCTTCAAAAGGAAAAATATATCAGCATTACCGTCTACAGTTCTTTTTTTCTTATTTCTACATGTACAACGAAATATTGCGGCTTCTCTTTGACGCTTTGCGTCAAACATTCGTCTTGTACTTGTCTAAAATAAAATAATATCACTCGCTTTTTCATATCGAAATGCGCATGCGCGAAAATCGATGTTAAAGGTCACGAACCTACACAACAGAATAGGGTCTATATTTAGCTTAGAAACAGTTCCTACTTTAGATATTCATGGATTAACATTATTAAATGAATTCTACACAAATCAAGACATCTCTTTGAACATGAAAACAACATTTAGTAAGTTAAAATTGCTATTAAAAGGAGAATCCGAAATTGACCTCAATGATGACACATAAGAGTCTGCATTAGGGGGTGTTGGTTCACGTCTTGAAGGGACCACTTTTGTCTTCGTAAATAAGACAAAAAACTTAAATGCGAGTGAAATAAAAAAAAACTGCAAATATTAAAAAATCGGAATATTTATTTCATTTTAGATGTGTCATTTATTAGTGTTCGTAAACAACCACAATTGTAATATGTTCAAATCATCTAAATTTGTTTCTTTCTAATAATAAGCCGCCCTCCCATGTGATTTCCGAAAAGCTATTAAAAATAGAAGTCGCGGGCTTCTGCCCGGCGACTAATAAAAATTTGGATAAAGAAGTTTTACATTACAATGCTGGAAACTGATTCGATATTGAGGTAATAATATGGTGACAATGAATCGTTTGCTTGAAGCAGATTTGTAACCCATAGCACATAAGTAATACGATTTTTTCCCAGACTAAATATATTACAAAAATTAGTTGTGGCATGTCAGTCAGTTTGTACTGTTCAAAATAATGATCTGCAAAATTTGAGCTACAACATCGAAAGTGTACCGTAAGATATATGTGACCAGTGTTTATCCTGGTCAGAAGGTGAAACTGATGTAATAATTATAATAAGAAAGACTTTATTTATAGAGGATGCAAAGTTGGGCATGCCCAGTCTTCCCTGTGGGTCTCTGAAGTGTCAGACTTTTCTTGGAACATGTTTGGCAACTGGTCAAAGGTTTCCCTGAATTTACTGTCCAGGATTTATCCAAGGAAAGTATGATACCTTTACCAAGTGTCCCTGCAAAAGGCTGGAAAGTTATGTTAACACTCAGGGGTTTCAAAGGGGGGGACGGTTCCAATGTCTCATGATTTACAGAAGTAATCCAGTCTACCAAAGAAGCATCAAAAGTCATTGATATCAGGTTAACCCTTTCCCACATACGACAATTCTGCAGCAGACGACTTTGAACATATTTTGTCAAAAAATACAATATCTCTATAATTGAATGGATAACCTATGATTAAAAGTGGAAAACATTGTGGCAAAAGGAGAAATTGCTTGTTTTGAGCAATTTCTTCTTCTGTCACTATGTTTTCAAAAAGCCGTCTGCTGCAGAGTAGTCAGAAAGCATCTATATGAGGGAAAGGGTTAAAAGGTTATTGAAGCCGGATTTCTCGTTATTTTACCACAATATTCTACACTTGTAATCTCCAAGCTTGGATAAAAGATAGTCAGTCCTATATATGTGATCAAGGTTTTTTATGATATTGTTATATCTAAATCTTGGCTTATTGATTTGTTAAGACTGGAGTGCCATCTTCCCCAATTGATCATAACCAATCACTGCCTTATATGTCTAGACAGTTGTTACATCCAATTGTAGAAACTTTTTAACAAGACAAACGACAAACAAAAATATGTCTATTGTGAAATGTGAAGCCTGGTGTGTATGTTACACCAACAAATTAAAGTCTGGGCTTCCAGTATAAAGACACTGGGCTAAAAATACTTGTATCTTAACCCTTTCCCTCATACGAAAATTCTGCAGCAGACGACTTTGAACGTATTTTGTCAAAAAATAGAAAATCTCCATAATTGAATGGATAACCTAGGACTAAAAGTGGAAAACATTGTGTCAAAAGGAGAAATTGCTCGTTTTGAGCAATTTCTTCTTTTGTGACAATGTTTTCAAAAAGCTGTCTGCTGCAGAAGCATCAGAAAGCGTCTATATGAGGGAAAGGGTTAATGCAATTCAAGCAAAATACTGTGGAAAAAAGGTGAAATTGTTTGTCATAAGCAATTTCACCTTTCCAAAGTTTCCACAATGTTTCCAAAAGTTGTCATGGCCAGCCAAAATGATGATGATGATGATGATGATGAAAATACTGTAAAAAATGATGATGATGAAAATAGCAACATGCCTGACAGGTATTTTTACACCATTTAGTCGAATTGATCCACTTTCACATGACACCATTATTCAGGTTTTGAAATTAATGGCAAGTTGGCAACAACAATCAAATTGCATATTTATTTCGTTGAGTCAGATTAATTGTTCCACAAATTCTTCTATGACATGATGGTGAACACCGGAAAGACCCAATCAGACAGCGCAGAGGAACAGGACGATCTGGATCATCACTGGTAAAAAAATCCAGAAGTAATTATATATTTGAGACTAGACAAGACTGTATCATAATTCCGGCCATTATGTTATACCGGTAGGTGGTTTATTCCAACATGAGATATGTGTTAACTTGCTTTTTTATTTGATTGCACACCAGTACCTACTCAACAAAACAACTGGTCAAAAGGTCCGGAAGTTGATTTGTTTGTGACTAGACTTGTCTATAACAATTTTCAGCCATTATGTTCATAATGTTATAGCTATAGTCAGCACTCTAACATGAAATATGTGTTAACCCTTTCGATCTTCATACGACAATTCTGCGGCAGACGACTTTGAACATATTTTGTCAAAAAATAGAAAATCTCGTATGTTACCTATGACTAAAAGTGGAAAACATTGTGGCAAAAGGAGAAATTACTTGTTTTGAACAATTTCTTCTTTTGTCACTATGTTTTCAAAATGAGCAATTTCTCCTTTTGCCACAATGTTTTCCACTTTTAGTCATAGGTTATCCATTCAATTAAAGAGATTTTTCTATTTTTTGACAAAATATGTTCAAAGTCGTCTGCTGCAAAATTGTTGTATGTGGGAAAGGATTAGGCATGGTCGCCATAGCCATTCTCTGAATGTTTGAGTAACAATTACTGAGATGACTCTGATCAAACTGTACAGAAGCTCAAACAGATCAAGGCATTCCTCTTTTTACATATTCTCAATGAGTTAATAACGGTATAACCCTTTCCCACTAGTAGACACATTACAACGAATCTGCAGCAGATGACTTTATACATAGAACAAATAATGTGACAAATTTGCCATAATGTTTTTCAACTTTATTCAATAATTAAACTTTCATTCATTTCTAGACATTTTCCATACTTTTGCCCATATATGTATTCAAAGTCATCTGCTGCATATTTTGTAGTATGTGGGAAAGGCAATTGAGGTTCAAATGATTTTGCAAAGTAATGAGAATAATTCATTAGGTGCATATTTCTTGGTCTTAACCCTTTCCCTCATAGGACAATTCTGCAGCAGACGACTTTGAACATATTTTGAAAACAAGAGGCCCATGAGGGGCTATGCTCTACTGGCATTGATCTGGCTTGTTTCAAAAGGAACCAATATGTCATCAATATTCAAATACCATCTAAGTTTGGTGAAGATCAGATAGTAAATGGAAGCTCTATTGTGTTCACAAGCTGTATTATAGCAATTTTGACAATTTCAAGGGCCATAATCCAGCCATGCATGGGTAGATCTGGCCGTTTTTTAGAAATGAACCAAACTCTCATGGATATCTAACTACTGTATACGTTTGATTGAGATACAATAAAAAATAAAGACTGTATCGTGTTAACAAGCTCTATTATAGCAATTTTGACCATTTCAAGGGCCATAATCCAGTCATGCATGGGCAGATCTGGCTGGTTTTCGAAAGGAACCGAGCTCTCATGGATATCTAACTACTGTATAAGATTGGTTGAGATGCAATCAAAAGTGAAGACTGTATCGTGTTAACAAGCTCTTTTATAGCAATTTTGACAATTTCAAGGGCCATAATCCAGTCATGCATGGGCGGATCTGGCTGGTTTTTGAAAGGAACCGAGCTCTCATGGATATCTTAACTACTGTATAAGCTTAGTTGAGATACAAGCAAAAGTGAAGACTGTATCGTGTTAACAAGCTCTTTTATAGCAATTTTGACCATTTCAAGGGCCATAATCCAGTCATGCATGGGCGGATCTGGCTGGTTATCGAAAGGAACCGAGCTCTCATGGATATCTAACTACTGTATAAGTTTAGTTGAGATACAATCAAAAGACTATCGTGTTAACAAGAAATTGTTTACGGACGCACCCACGCACGCACACACGCACGCACGCACGCACGACGGACGAATCACCACGACATAAGCCCTTCTGGCCTTTGGCCAGTAGAGCTAAAAAAATAGAAAATTTCTATAATTGGATGGATAACCTCTATGACTAAAAGTGGAAAACATTGTGGCAAAAGGAGAAATTGCTTGTTTTGAGCAATTTCTTCTTTTGTCACTATGTTTTCAAAAAGCCGTCTGCTGCAGAGGCATCAGAAAGCGTTTATATGAGGGAAAGGGTTAAATCCTTAATTGACTCTTAACCCTTTCTTACATACAAAACACAAAACAATCAGCAGGAGATGACTGTAAAAAGCATATAGACAAAATTATGGGAAATCTCTATAATGGAAAGTTTCATTAGTGAAAAGAGTTGAAAATCATCATGAGCAATTTCTCCTTTTGCCCCAATATGTTTTCAGAAGTTGTCTGACTTGAAGAGTTGTCTGTTGAACAGGCATCAGAAAGTGTCTGTATGAGGGAAAGGGTTTAGACCCCAATACTATGGGTACTCAAAAAGAATTGTCTCACTGAGAAGATTCCTTTGAGTACCCACAACACAGGTGTTTTGTAAGGCAACATTGATGAGAGATATTGTAGGTAAGTGACCAGTTAACTCCTCCTTTATAATCTAAGGCCTGACTGACAAAACAGAAAGAGTACATTTCCTCTAGAACAATTCTCTATCGCGGATGATTGATTTAAATGTAGTGTATTTTGATATAGGAGCAGCCTATCAGCATTTAATTGTGTATGCTGGGGAGGGGGGATAACCATTAGATGCAATAATGACAGGGCTCAATTGAATTTTTACGACAGTCCGCACAGCCGCAGAAATCAATGTGAAGAGTGATACAAAGGAGGAGGGAGAGAAGTCGACAGTAAAACCCGTGTGTTGATCAATAACGGCACGCCACTCTATCTCATACAGAGCTCTAGATAAGGGGCGTATTGCATGTTATAAAATCCTTATTTTACCTTCAAAACCTATGTTGTGGGTACTCAAAAGAATCGTCTCAGTGAGACGATTCTTTTGAGTACCCATAACATAGGTTTCAATGAGTGCTTACAGAGATATCGTAGAAGCAAGAGCGTTTTACTCCTCCTTATCTAGTCCTCTTATTATAACTCAAAGCTCTCGATATTAAGAGAATTTCACATCTAGAATTCTTATTATACAACAAATTCCAGTTAACCCTTTTCCTCATACGACAATTCTGCAGCAGACGACATTGAACATATTTTGTCAAAAAATAGAAAATCTCTATAATTGATTATGGATAACCATTGACTGAAAGTGGAAAACATTGTGGCAAAAGGAGAAATTGCATTTTGAGCAATTTCTTCTTTTAATTGTCACTATGTTTTCAAATATGAAACATTAAACATGAGTTTGGACCTGAAATAAAGATTTTATTCTACTTTTCCTTGTCTCGCCCTCAAAAGTTGTTGTAATCAGAAAGACTAACACATTTTGATGGATTATAATATGTCATTTTCTTAGTTATAATCTATGAGTATACACAGACAGGTTCAGATGCATTCTGTTAGATATAAGTCATTTACTAATGTATCAGAATAAGGACAATATCAGGCACATTCTGTCAGATATAAGTCATTGACTATAATGTATCAGTAAAAAGACAAGTTCAGATGCATTCTGTCAGATATAAGACATTTACTAATGTATCAGTATACAGACAATATCAGGCACATTCTGTCAGATATAAGTCATTGAATATAATGTATCAGTAAAAAGACAAGTTACGATTCATTCTGTCAGATATAAGTCATTTACTAATGTATCAGCTAGTACACATACAAGATCAGACGCATTCTGTCAGATATAAGTCATTTACTAATGTATCAGCTAGTACACAGACAAGATCAGACGCATTCTGTCAGATATAAGTCATTTACTAATGTATCAGCTAGTACACAGACAAGATCAGACGCATATTCTGTCAGATATAAGTCATTTACTAATGTTATGATACACGGACAAGAAAAGATACATTCTGTCAGATGTAAAGTCATATACTTGTGTATCATTAGACAGACAAGATCAGATGCATTCTGTCATATATAAGTTATTTAAAACTTAATATCAGGTAAATTTACAGTTAAATAGTATAACAAGGGTTCATCACATTATTTTATGTGACAAAATTGCAATATCTTTATCAGACCTTACATTAGCAAGAAATGTCTAACAGAACTTCATTTAACCCTTTCCCATATTCAGATACATTTTTACGCATTTGCTGCCGACAATTTTTTAAAACAGTGTAGTTACAAGAGTCACAGTAGAAATTACTCATGAAGAACAATTATTTCTCCTTTTTGACACATTCTCAACTATATTCAATAATAATTGTACATTCATTTATAAATAGAGATATTTTGTCTAAATGTTTTTCAAAGTCGTCTGCTGCAGATTTGTTGAATGTGGAATAGAGGTAAATAACGGAAGCAAGCACTGCAGTCACTTTTCCCATGGTAACAAGACAATTGAAGACATGGCGTAATCCTGGAAGATCTTGTTTCCAATCTCCAAGTAAATTTTACATTCATCTTACAAGTTTGATCAATACGTTTTGAAGCCTTTCTGAATCCCCGCCAAGCCAGCCAGGGTTACAGTGTGATGTGAAAATATAATATAGTCTTTAGCCATTTCCAATGTACGAGGAATCTGCAGCAGACGACGTTGAAATAATCTTGGAAAAATATATGGATACTGTACATCTCTGTAAATGAAAGATAATTTTTGAAAAGAGTTCAGAATATTTCGACAAAAGGAGAAATTGCCAAATCATGAGCAATTTCTCCATTTGTAACAATGTTTGCAAAAGTTATCTGCTGCAGATCCTTCTGTATATTGGAAAGAGTTAGGAGTAAACACCTCTTCAGTACACAAACCTCTTTAGACAAAACAACTTTGGTACCCAAACCTCTTTAGACAAAACAACTTCGCTACCCAAACCTACTTGCTTACTTCATACCATACCATTAATTTCAACATAACTAGAACCATGACATGCCAAAATAGACCTTTTGATGTATTATAAACCCTTACCACCATACAGCAAATCTGAAGCAGACGACTTTGAAAAGATCAAGACAAAATTCGAGGAATTTCAAAAATATGGAAGTAAACATACAATGTACTGAAGAGAGTTTAAAACATTGTGGCAAAAAGTGAGATTACTCATGGGGTGAAATTTCTTCTTTTGCCACAATGTTTTCAAAAGACATCTGCTGAAGATGAGTCTAAGATGCATCTACAGGTGGAAAACGGTTAACCCATTCCCTCATACGACAATTCTGCAGCAGACGACTTTGAACATATTTTGTCAAAAAATGAAAAATCTTAATAATTGAATGGATAACCCATGACAAAAAGTGGAAAACATTGTGGCAAAAGGAGAAATTGCACGTTTTGTGCAATTTCTTCTTTTGTTACTATGTTTTCAAAAAGCCGTCTGCTGCAGAGGCGTCAGAAAGTGTCTATACGAGGGAAAGGGTTAAAAATATAAATGACAATTCTGATCAGAAGACATACTTTCACCACATTCTTCAATCAGCCATTCTCTTTCATATGAAGCTCCTGAATTGTTTAACCCTTTCCCACATACAAAAAAATCTGCAGCAGACGACTAAGAATTTAATGTCTAACCAAAAATATGGAAAATCTCTATAAGTGAAGGTATAGTTACTGAAATAAGATAAAAACATTGTGTGGCAAAAGGAGAAATTGCTCGTTTTGAGAAATTTCTCCTTTAAACGTCACAATGTTATCAAAAGTCGTCTGCTGCAAATGTGTCAAAATGCATCTATAGGTGGGAAAGGATTAAATAACTGAAAAACAAACCAGGAAAAGGTCTGAGGCCCCATATAACTATAAAACTCAAAACGTTCTGAACTCAGAAAAATAAAGTGTTCTCTGTACTCAGAATTCATTCTCACAATAGAATCATTTCAATTCGTTCTCGACGCAAACTATAAAACACTTGGAGTACATTGACTACTTAATTTCATCTTGGAGTATGTCAACAAACCAATTTCTCCCAATATAAACAAACTCAACTTAAAGGTAATCCAAAAGTTTTATAGTCCTGGTACTCAAGTTGAGCATGGAGAACATTTTCTGAGCATTGAGAATGTTTTCTGAGCATGGAGAGCGTTTTAAAAGTTTTATAGTTTCACCTCTGCAGCAGATGACTTTTTGAAATAATTGTGACTAAAGGTGAAATTGCTCTAATTTAAGCAAGCAATTTCTCCTTTTGCCACAATGTTTTCAACTTTTTTCAGTAATTAAAACCTCAATTTAAAAATCTCGAGATGTACGTTCCATGTTTTTGCCGAGATGTTTTCAAAGTTGTCTGTTTCAGACTTACTGTATGTGGGAAATGGTTAAATAGGCATATCGTAGGTTCATTCGATCTAACTTCATGATTATCCTAAGATCATTATTCTCACCTTTTCCGCCAGTGAATTTGTACTAGCAGTCAACAGAGAAGTGTTGAAATATTTTCTGATGTCTAAAGATTCATTTTGTCCTCCCTCGTCAGAGTTGTTCTTTGAATGCTTTAAGGCTCACAAACTTTGGAGACAGGAATATGCAAGTTTCTGTTTCCTAGATAGACCTAACCAGGATGTGATGAGATGGTGATCTACCCCTTTCTAACTTATGACAGATCTGTAGCAAATAACTAGAAACAAATATATAGAAATTCTCTATGAATAAAACGTTATCATTGAAAAGAGAAAAAACATTGTGGAAAATGGAAAAAATTGCTCAATTTGAGCAAATTCCCCTTTTGTCCCAATGTTTTCAAAAGTCGTCTGCTGCAAATGTGTCAAAATGCATTTGCATTTGGGAAAAGGTTATATTCCATTCAAGCAAAAGTTGACGACCCTGCCAAAAATCGTGACACCAGTAGAAGAAACGTGTCCCTATACCCTGACACCAGTATAAGAAATCTGTCCCTATACCATGACACCAGAAGAAGAAATCTGTCCATGGAATAGACACAACTTTCAATAGGTACCACAAACCTTATACACGAGGGACTTTCTCTCTGCTCCAGGGACTATTGTTGTTCGGTGGAATTGTCTTTTTTTGCACAATGCTCTTTCTACTCGATGTTAGAGTTGGGTAACCATTTATCTCTTTGTGATTATTTTGTAGGTATTTATAGTACATCCTGATAATATCTATATTTTCACTCTTTCAGCACCAATGGCAATAATGAGGTTTTTGCAACCGATACAGATTCAGGCGAGTCAGCTCATATTAAAACAAGCTGTCTCACCTGAAATCAGCATTGTTTGCCTTGAAGTTATTGAAATATTCCAAAACTCTTCTTACATGATTTTGAACATGCCATGGTAGAGTGGACTTCATGTAATTTGGTGCTAATAGAGTAATCAAAGCTGACACAATCATAGCTGTGCTTTTTATAATGCAAAATCACTGAATTATATTATTTTCCATTGATATTTTCAAAAATTGCCAGTGCTACTGATATAAAACAGCATGCCTATAAAGTAAAAGATTCAATTTGCCATGAACAATTGTCCTCCTATCTCTCTGTCTCTCTCTCTCCAGTTTATATACTGGATCATTTTTTTACATTTTTGACATGTGAATCAATAGTGATAATATTTTCACATGTCATAATACATCCCGACCAGGCAATGTAGAATGTTATTATTTTATTCTATCCTATTGTTCTTATTGATCAATCCAAAGATACATCTATTAATGTTGTACTATTCAACTTGTATCCAATGACTGCTTCACTACATGAACTTAACCCTGTCCCACATACAACAATTCTGCAGCAGACGACTTTGAACATATTTTGTCTAAACAGAAGATCTCTATAATTGAATGGATAACCTATGACTAAAAGTGGAAAACATTGTGGCAAAAGGAGAAATTGCTTGTTTTGAGCAATTTCTTCTTGTGTCACTATGTTTTCAAAACGCCGCTAGATTTGTTGCTGCAGAGGAGTTAAAAAGCTTCTGTATGAGGAAAAGGAACTTGGTCAAACCTACAATCCCCTTGGAAGAAACCGGAGTACAAGAATTATAACTAGAATAGAGTGCTCCGCGGAGCACGTGTGTCACCTGCATCTACTCATTGAAAGTGTGACGAAAAGTGTGACGAAAAAGTGTGACGGACAGACAGACGTGCCAAGGATACGGTTTATTCCGTACTTATCACCCTTTTACGGAATAAATAGCATTAATATGCTAATTAGATACCCATTAGAAAATTATAAAAAAACAAACACTTATCATGTCTTATAAGGGTGGTGGGTGGGCTTTAGGAGAACAACAGTACTCAACAAGTGTCCTTTCATAGGCTCAGACAGACAGACGGACGGATGGACAGACGCAGGACAAAAAAAAAAAGCAAGTGCCCACGCAGGGTGACACACTAAAAAGTGTTCCAAGGAGCACATGTATTAAATTAATAATACCAATAAACCATGACTTGAACCAATGTAAACCACAACATACAGACAGACAGTTTGCTGTACATATAATAGCACCAGTTATATATAATCTTATTCAAAAATCTCACCAAAGTTTGTATTAGATTTCAGCAGCTGTATAATGTCTTCTTCAATCAATTCCATAATGGAAAGGGTTAAAACAATGTCTGGAATCTTAGATTGAATGCAGCAAGTTTGCAGGTTTTTAGTCTGCAAATGCAAACAAAACAAGACTTCTATTGTAACAAAATACAACTTGAGTTGTTTTTTTTGTACAATAGAAAGCCTGGCCAAAATCAATATTCACTCGCTATAAAATATACATCATATATTAACGTGGAAACTTCAGCATGACAGCCCAAATATTAGTCAAGCATTTCATCAATGTAATGCCATACTTTTGGCGTCAGCAGTTTTCTCCTCTCACAGCTCTGTTCAGATTAATTCTGGAAATCATCCATAAAACATCTTAGCAAAATCACAGCACACAGAAACTT
This sequence comes from Serripes groenlandicus, assembly GCA_031761405.1. NCBI lineage: Eukaryota > Metazoa > Mollusca > Bivalvia > Cardiida > Cardiidae > Serripes > Serripes groenlandicus. The sequence continues at coordinate 21,133,305 of JASEVX010000001.1, forward strand.
CTTGCTTAACCCTTTTCCGCATACAACCTTTCTATAGAGGACGACTTTGAAATCAGCTAGGCAAATATATAGAAAATCTCTACAAAATGACAGTTTCACTATTGAATAGAGTTGAAAACATAGTTGCAAAAGGATTATTAAATTGCTTGTTTTGAGCAATTTCTTCTTTTGTCACAATGTTTTCAGAAATGTGTCTGCTGCAGATGTGGCAAAATGCATCTACAAGCAGGAAAGGGTTAAGGAATGAAACATACCCAGTGTTGGTAAATTTGTCATGTGTTTCCACAACCTGGTTTAAGTTTGTTTAAACCACTTCTCACATACAACAATTTTTATGTGTTTAACCCTTTCTCACATACAGCATATCTGCAGCAGACGACTTTGAAGACATTTAGTAAAAAATATGAAAATCTCGATAAATGAAGGTATATAATTACGGAATACAGTTGGAAACATTGTGGCAAATTGCTTTGAGCAATTTCTCCGTTTGCTTCATTTATGTTAAACAGTCATCTGCTGCAGAGGCGTCAGAAAGTGTCTACATGTGGGAAAGGGTTAACCATTTCCCTCATACGACAATTCTGCAGCAGACGACTTTGAACTTATTTTGTCAAAACATAGAAAATCTCCATAATTGAATGGATAACCTATGACTAAAAGTGGAAAACATTGTGGCAAAAGGAGAAATTGCACGTTTTGTGCAATTTCTTCCTTTGTCCCTATGTTTTCAAAAAGACGTCTGCTGCAGAGGCGTCAGAAAGCGTCTACATGTGGGAAAGGGTTAAATAGCGTGCTAAACCCCTATGGTCTTTACAACAGTAGACAACTTTAGAAAAACATTAAAAGAGTATAAGGTTAAATTGCTTAATCCTTCCCTCATATAGACGCCTTTCTGACGCCTCTGCAGCAGATGGCTTTTTGAAAACATAGTGACAAAAGAAGAAATTGCTCAAAACGAGCAATTTCTCCTTTTGCCACAATGTTTTCCACTTTTTGTCATAGGTTATCCATTTAATTAGAGAGATATACTATTTTTTTTATAAAATATGTTCAAAGTCGTCTGCTGCAGAATTGTCGTATGAGGGAAAGGGTTAAAAAAAAGACCGATATTTCCCATTTCCACCATCATTGTCAACTCCATGTTACACTTTTCGAGATCATAATAATTAAACACACCCTAAGATTCTTATCAAATGTTTTCAAGGCAGCCGATGCCTGAATTATCATAGCAGTTGGTAAACCATTAACCCTTTCCCTCATATAGACGCTTTCTGGCACTTTCTGACGCCTCTGCAGCAGACAGCTTTTTGAAAACATAGTGACAAAAGAAGAAATTGCTCAAAACGAACAATTTCTCCTTTCGCCACATTGTTTTCCACATTTATATAATCAATAGGTTATCCATTCAATTATAGAGATTTTCTATTTTTGACAAAATGTCTTCAAAGTCGCTGCAGAATTGGCGTATGAGGGAAAGGGTTAAGAACTTGTGAGTAACAGCAAAAATTTAAATTGTAAAATCCATAACCCATTATACCTTATATGGTATTTTCAGATTTTTTTCCAGTTTGAAATTTCACCTGTAGAAAACTACATAAAATCTGCTTCCATCTAGAAAAACTAAAATGTGATTTTAAAAAGAAATACTTAATATAAAACACTGTGGACTAAGCAAAAGTTGCTTGTTGTAATAGTTTTTAAAAACATGACAAAAGAAGAAATTGCTCAAAATGACCAATCTCTCTTTAGTACAACACTTACTAAAGGCTTGGAAATGATGTCTGTGTTTATAAATAAATCAGTTTCAATTCTGCTCCAACTTTAAGTTGTAGTACACATTAAAGTTAGTCAAACTTGTGTTAAGTGGTCACCTATGCTAAGCAGCCACTTGAAGATTAACCAAACAACAATATTTTTCTTTATTTCACTGGTATTGAGTAGCACTGTAATCTTCAGCAGCTAAATGTTAACACTCCCCTGGGTGGCTACTAAATTCCCCCATACAAAACATCGACAGCAGCTAAATGTTGACACTCCCCTGGGTGGCTACTAAATTCCCCCATACAAAATATTGACAGCAGCTAAATATTGACACTCCCCTGGGTGGCTACTAAATTCCCCCATACAAAACATTGACAGCAGCTAAATGTTGACACTCCCCTGGGTGGCTACTAAATTCCCCCATACAAAACATCGACAGCAGCTAAATGTTGACACTCCCCTGGGTGGCTACTAAATTCCCCCATACAAAACATCGACAGCAGCTAAATGTTGACACTCCCCTGGGTGGCTACTAAATTCCCCCATACAAAACATCGACAGCAGCCCAATGTTGACACTCCCCTGGGTGGCTACTAAATTCCCCCATACAAAACATCGACAGCAGCTAAATGTTGACACTCCCCTGGGTGGCTACTTTCCCCCCATACAAAACATCGACAGCAGCTAAATGTTGACACTCCCCTAGGTGGCTACTAAATTCCCCAATACAAAACATCGACAGCAGCTAAATGTTGACACTCCCCTGGGTGGCTATTAAATTCCCCAATACAAAACATCGACAGCAGCTAAATGTTGACACTCCCCTGGGTGGCTATTAAATTCCCCAATACAAAACATCGACAGCAGCTAAATATTGACACTCCCCTGGGTGGCTACTAAATTCCCCCATACAAAACATTAACAGCAGCTAAATGTTGACACTCCCCTGGGTGGCTACTAAATTCCCCCATACAAAACATCGACAGCAGCTAAATGTTGACACTCCCCTGGGTGGCTACTTTCCCCCCATACAAAACATCGACAGCAGCTAAATGTTGACACTCCCCTGGGTGGCTACTAAATTCCCCCATACAAAACATCTACAGCAGCTAAATATTGACACTCCCCGGGGTTGCTACTAAATTCCCCCATTAAAACATCGACAGCAGCCCAATGTTGACACTCCTCTGGGTGGCTATTAAATTCCCCCATACAAAACATCGACAGCAGCTAAATGTTGACACTCCCCTGGGTGGCTATTAAATTCCCCAATACAAAACATCGACAGCAGCTAAATATTGACACTCCCCTGGGTGGCTACTTTCCACCATACAAAAACATCGACAGCAGCTAAATATTGACACTCCCCTGGGTGGCTACTAAATTCCCCCATACAAAACATTGACAGCAGCTAAATATTGACACTCCCCTGGGTGGCTACTAAATTCCCCCATACAAAACATCGACAGCAGCTAAATGTTGACACTCCCCTGGGTGGCTACTAAATTCCCCCATACAAAACATCCACAGCAGCTAAATGTTGACACTCCCCTGGGTGGCTACTAAATTCCCCCATACAAAACATCTACAGCAGCCCAATGTTGACACTCCCCTGGGTGGCTACTAAATTCCCCCATACAAAACATCTACAGCAGCCCAATGTTGACACTCCCCTGGGTGGCTACTAAATTCCCCCATACAAAACATCTACAGCAGCCCAATGTTGACACTCCCCTGGGTGGCTACTAAATTCCCCCATACAAAACATCTACAGCAGCCCAATGTTGACACTCCCCTGGGTGGCTACTAAATTCCCCCATACAAAACAGCGACAGCAGCTAAATGTTGACACTCCCCTAGGTGGCTACTAAATTCCCCCATACAAAACATCGACAGCAGCTAAATGTTGACACTCCCCTAGGTGGCTACTAAATTCCCCAATACAAAACATCGACAGCAGCTAAATGTTAACACTCCCCTGGGTGGCTATTAAATTCCCCAATACAAAACATCGACAGCAGCTAAATGTTGACACTCCCCTGGGTGGCTATTAAATTCCCCCATACAAAACATCGACAGCAGCTAAATGTTGACACTCCCCTGGGTGGCTACTTTCACCCCATACAAAACATCTACAGCAGCTAAATGTTGACACTCCCCTGGGTGGCTACTAAATTCCCCCATACAAAACATCGACAGCAGACAACTTTCATGCACTTGATGTAAACCTTGAATGTGACACCAAGGGGGTCACAATAGCCCTGACTTTGTTTCTTAAAAAAACCCAGACAAGCTACAAAAAGACTTGAATCTGTCCTAGGGGTAATTCTACCTGAAGCTTATAACTTCTTCATAAATCAATGTTATATAAATAAGATGACTTTTTCCTTTAACCCTTTCCCTCATACAGAAGCTTTCTGACGCCTCTGCAGCAGACGGCTTTTTGAAAAACATAGTGACAAAAGAAAAAAATTGCACAAAACGTGCAATTTCTCCTTTTGCCACAATGTTTTCCACTTTTTGTTATAGGTTATCCATTCAACTATTGAGATTTTCTATGTTTTGACAAAATAAGTTCAAAGTCGTCTGCTGCAGAATCGTTGTATGAGGGAAAGGGTTAAAGACATTAAAATGTGTCTGCATGCAGTGACTTTTGGATATTTCAGAAACAGATAGCAATAAGATGTACCTTTTTCCTACAATATTCTTTCACCTCTATGTTAAAACTATGCTGTCAATTGCTTAGATTTTTCTATTCTTTTCTGTAGATATATATTCAATCAAAATGTAAACTCTCATATAAGGTTACAGGCAAATACTGTTTGAAAATACTTAGGGGAGAAATAAATGCTGATAAGCTTTTACAGCATACAACCAGGGGCTTCAAAAAGAAATAGTGCCTTCAACATGCAAACTAATCCCCTTATCTTCCACATACAATTGAATTTAATCTGCATCAGACGATGCCGAATGCAACTCGGCAAACAAAATGTGGAAAATATAATTTTTTTTGATAATAAAGTTAAAAAACTTTGTGACAAAAAGAGAAATTGCTCATTTTACGGCAGCCATTTCACCTATACCCATGTCTGTCCTTACTTTCTCACACCAGTTCTCCACCCATCAGTCTTTCCAAGAAACTCGTTACTTTTCAACATGTAAAGACTATTAGCCATGTGATTAAAGACGCATGAACCTTGTTTTTCGTTTGACTTTTGTCAAACATTACGTATGAAAGAATTTTGGCTGAGCTGGGTTTTGAACTCTCAACTCCTGGATTGACAGCCTGTGTAACTTAAATGACTAAGCGTCAGGGACTAAGTAGGTATATAGAAACATACTTAACAATTAATTATCCTCTCTCACACCCAAAAAATAAAAACATCACAATATGATTCTGGAACAGCATCATGAAATGGCAAGTTCCACCCAAATCTTTTACATGAAGGGTAAACATATAAAAGTTAACTATAAAGTAAATACATTGCTTAAATCCCCTACTTTTAACGGAACTGATCAATAAATTAAAGTCAGCATCACTCGGCTGCATGCTATAAACAATTACATTCATGTCTTATCCCTTTCCCTCATACAGACGATTTTGACGCCTCTTGCAGCAGACATTTACTTTTGAAAGCATTGTGGCAAAAGGAGAAATTTCTCATAATGAGCAATCTCACCATTCGCCACAATGTTTTAAACTTTCATTTATGTAGAGTTTTTGTTCTTTTGCCTTGATGGTTTCAAAGCTGTCTGCTGCAGGTTTGCTGTATGAAAGGGTAATCCAAGTCTCTTAGGAATTCATAAGCCTGCAGCTAGCACAAAACCCCTGTCCATCAATATTTCAATACTTGTAGGCATATCAAAGGATTTATATCATGACCCAAAACATATTGTAGAAAAAAAGAAAAGCTCAAGACTATATTTCGAAATGATAATGTTTAGTGTTAACCCTTTCCCTCATATAGACGCTTTCTGACGCCTTTGCAGCAAACGGCTTTTTGAAAACATAGTGACAAAAGAAGAAATTGCACAGAACGTGCAATTTCTCCTTTTGCCACAATGTTTTCCACTTTTCGTCATAGGATATCCATTAAATTATGGAGATTTTCTATGTTTTGACAAAATACGTTCAAAGTCGTCTGCTGCAGAATTGTCGTATGAGGGAAAGGGTTAAGATGATATTCTTGTATCTCTCAGACCCTTTTTTTTTCAAAGCAGAAAAGTCTGAGAATGTCTAATCCATTATTAACCCTTTCCCTCATATAGATGCTTTCTGACGCCTCTGCAGCAGACGGCTATTTGAAAACATAGTGACAAAAGAAGACATTGCACAAAACGTGCAATTTCTCCTTTTGCCAAAATGTTTAACTGACTTTTAGTCATAGGTTTTCCATTCAATTATAGAGATTTTCTATTTTTTGACAAAATGTGTTCAAAGTCGTCTGCTGCAGAATTGTCATATGAGGGAAAGGCTTAAGGAACCTAATTGTACCACCAGCATTATATAACCCTTTCCCACATACAAGAAATCTGCAGCAGACGACTTTGCAAACATCTAAGTAAAACATATAATACCTCTTTAAACGAGTGCATAATTCCATTTAAAAGATTGAAAACATTGTGGCATTGTGGCAAAATGAGAAATTGCTCGTTTTGCCAAAATGTCAGAACTTACGTCATATGAGGAGTCGGAAAGCGTCTACTCACCTACACGGTTAATTTTATAAGGAAATGGGCGATACATTTCAGTAATTCTACAGTGTTCAGTAAATGATTACAAATGACCTACTTTTTTCTGTAATTGTTACACTTACATCTTTCTCTAATTATACCACCGCTAATTTACTCTAAAAGGTCAAACACCAAATATGGTAAGCTGTCTCTTTTTAATTAGTACAGACAACTGTTAATCCTTTTTCCGCATACCGCAAATATGCAGATGACCTTGAAAACATATATACTGGCAAAATTTCGGAAAACTCCATAAGGGAAAGTTAATATATTAATAAAAAAGAGTTGAAAAGATTCTGGCAAAAGGAGAAATAATTGCTCATTACGAGCAAATTTTCCTGTCAGTATGTTTGAAATGATTAACCCTTTCCCACATATAACAAATCTTCAGCAGACGACTTTGAAAACATCTCGACAAAAATAGGGAACATCTCTGTAACTTATAATTTAATTATTGAATAGACTTGAAAACATTGTAACAAAGGAATAAATTGCTCATGATGAGCAATTTTTCCTTTGGCTACTATGTTTTTCAAAAGTAGTCTGCTGCAGAGGCTTCAGGCTTTATGTGGAAAAAGGTTTAAGAATTCCCTTGTGTTCTGTTTAAATTCTTTCCCTTCCCATTTAAAAACAAACTGCATCAGCTAACCAACCAAAAAAACATTAAGGCAAATACATGAAAAATCTCAGAAAATCAAAGTACCATATAATCATTGAATAGAATTGTAAATATTGTGGCAAAAGTCATGCGCTTCAGATTTATGAAAATGCATTCTGCAAGTTGGAAAGGGTTAGTTGATGAAAGTGAATATGAAGAAAAAGATAAAAATGTAGACACATATGGAAACTGTCAGTTCCCAAATGAAGACAGGTTTTGACGTGCCTCAGCAACAGAAAACTTTTAAAACTGTAACAGGAGCATAATGAGCTATTTCTCCTTTTGCCACAATGTTTTCATCTCCATTCAATAATTATACTTTCAATTGTAGAGATTTTCCAAATGTTTACTTTCATTCAAGGGGCAATAACTCCTTGAAACATTGGTGGTTCTTAACCTGCACAGACAAATTTGCCCTGTATTCTGTGGTTTTAAACCCTTGTCCTACAAATTACACCCTTAACCCTTTCCCACCTGCAGACGCATTTTGACGCAATAGCAGCAGATGACTTTCGAAAAACATTGTGTCCAACGGTGAAATTGCTCATGATGAGCAATTTTTCCTTTGGCCTCAATGTTTTCAACTTTATTTAACAATTAAGCTATCTTTATGGAGATTTTTCTTTTTTATGTCACTATCTTTTCAAAACCATCTACTGCAGATATGCGGGGAAGGGTTAAAACTAACAGACCGACAAGCTCACTCCTATATTCCCACCCACCTAAACTTCGTTGTTTGCGGGGGTTTCATAATAACAAGAAAGTTCTGAGTACTACATTAAATAAATTCATTGACAGAAAAGGCACACATCATAATTATGGCCATTGCTAATATTGTGATCTACAGCTCGGCTCCTTTTTCACACAAAACTTGCAAAACTGAATTGCTCTGGATGTGAAGAAATGGTTTCGTAGAATTGAAGCTAGCAAACCAGCCAGATATTTCACAGCGGTCACATCAAAACCAAACAACCTATTTTCAGCTGGATTTTATTTGCCATTATTTTTATGATTCTGATGAGTCCAGAATCGCTGGATCGATCTAACAGCCCGCCAATCTCTCTGCAATTTCCCCCAGCATTTCATGAGTTGATATCGACAGAGATCTGTCATTTCTACAGGATTTGATGTCCCTCTCTTGCTATTTGTATGGCTATGCACTCACTACTACTGAAACTCGTTGGTCTGTTATAATGCTGCATACTGATTAGTGAACATTACATCACTGGGAATCAAAGTACAGCAAATACTTTACTGATTCCCATAACATTTTATCGATGAATTTCCCTTCCATTACCCTACAGAAAATCAAACTGGGATCCCACCGGGATCCCAGTGGGATCCCAGTGGGATCCCAGTGGGATCCCAGTGGGATCCCAGTGGGATGATCATATCCCAGCGGGATGTCATCATTTCAGTGGGATAGAAATTAATCCCAGTGGGATACTGGTGACCGGGATCCCAGTGACTGGGATCCCGGTGAAAATGACATATCAATCCCACTGAGATTGAGTAGATTTCCCAGTGGGATCCATTAAATTTTCACTAGAAAATTGACATTGCATGCATGGTACTTCAATTATACTTCTAAGACTTATACTTTGTCTACTTTGATAAAACAGTTATTAATGAACTTAAATTATTTGTTGTTGTTGATTTATTGAAAGAAAAAACTTTTTTTTTTTTTTTTTTCAATTGTCTGCAATTTTAATATGGACATTTAGCTATTCAAATTAGATCACATGAAATCAGGAATCATAATCTGCACTTAATTTGAAGAAAAAAATCACACTAAAAAAAAATGCTTGCCTCAATCCTTTTTACAAACAAATCTTCAGCAGACGATCTTTAAACTTATAGGCAAATTGTTGATTATCTCTTCAAACATAAGTTGAACAGTATATGTATTGTCCCTGGGTGAAATGAATAATAGAGTTGAAAAAATCATAGTTAAAGTAGCAATTTCTCCTTTTGTCACAATGTTATTGAAATGTGTTAGCTGCAGATGCATAGAAATGCGTCTACAAATAGGTAAGGGTCAACTTATTTACCCAGGAAAAAACTCTGCAGCTCTGACCTACTTCTTTCCTCCACAAATGAGCCACGTCATACACAAATGACAAAAATGACATTTTGGGTCTCTGCAACCAGTTGATATTCATATATATATTTATATATATAGTTTGGTCAGGATCTTTCGTTTTCGCCATTCATATTGTCACAAAAAACATCTTTAACTCCACAGGGGAATAACAATGACTCAGTGAAAAGCTGACATAGAAGTATGAAATGTGATCGTAGCTCATTGATAAATAATGTGGGTTTTCATATGACGTAGCTCAATATCCGGGGAAATTAAAACAAAGGGCTGTGAATATGTTAGGTCACGTGATTTAGACAGCCACACTTGCATAAGTAAAATGGATTTTTCGAAGCATTTATATTCGGGTCAGTTCAAATTAATTAATGTATGACATGTCATCAACTGGATTTCCAAATTGCTTAAATACATGCCTCTGCGCACATTTGTCCAGATTTTTTTATAAATTCTTTAGGTTGAAAAAAACACAAAACACTGATCATTGGAAAACAGCACCCATGGTGCACCTAAACATTGTTGTTGGGTTTCTAATAAGCCATTCTGGGATTTGACGCAGGAGATACTTTCAGCTAACAAACTTTTAATTTTAAAATATTGTGAGAAAGGAAGACACTTTTTGTCTGCTTTAGATACATAAAAAATGCGTCTACCAATTCATTGCATCCCATCGACCGTCTTTATTTTTTTAACATGAATTATTTATGTTTAAAATATGGTACGTCATTGGCGCGTGGGCATGACGTCATAAATAAAAGATCGAGCGTCTGTTCAAACCATGATGGCGACCATTTTCAACACGGATGCTGATTCACGGATTGTATATGCAATTTATCGCCGATGCTTGCATTTATTTTTGTTTGGTTGAGGGATAAAGTGTTCTAGAATGTTCGTAAGTAAATACTTTTCCTTTATCTTGCATTATTTCATTTTTATTGCAATCAAAAAGCTGTGACGAAGATCTCAAAATTCCCCCTCTGTCCCAAAAGATTAATATTACAGAAATATTTTAAAACATTTATTTGATCATCAGTGTTTTTTCTCGCTGTTTTGTGACCAGGGCCCTTTCCATTGTGAAAATAGTGACATGTTAAATGTGATAAAAGGCAAATTTTGTGAAATTTAGACCTACTTTTGTGAAAAAAAAGGGAATTAAGTCTTTTTATTGTGAATGTCGGCCCAAATTTGGGTTAAAAAACCCACAAACCACTGATCATATAATTGGAATATGTTAACCTGCGTACAGCACCCACCTAAACATTGATGCAGGAGAAAACTATTTTTTTATTAGTCCCTTACCGTTCAGTGACCGGATGGGGACTATAGGTTTGGTCGATTCTGTCCGTCAGTCCCACCTAACTTTGTCCGGCCCGCATCTTAACTATCCATCATAGGATTTCAAAGAAACTTGGCACACCCGTTAACCATGCTGAGGTGGCCTGGCGTGCACAAGACCCAGGCCTGTACCTCAAATGTGCAGGTCACACTTAGAGGTCAAAGGTCAAAATGAGTACAGTTTGATAGGACTACCTTGTTCGGCTCATATCTAAACCATGCATCATAGGATATCTAAGTTACTGGGCACACATGTTCACCATGATGAGGTGGCACCCAAGACACAGGCCTGTACCACAAAGGTCAAGGTCACACTTAGAGGTAGGGGACTTTTGTATTGATTGCAATATGACATTAACTTTTGTTTGATTGATTGGGGTTTAACGCTGTTTTCAACATAGTTTCTAAGCAACTGGTTGCTTTTCCACATAGATTGTTAAACAGCCCATTGGTGAAAGACGAATTATGCAGGTCACAATGACTTTTCAATCGTCGGAAAGAATGTTGGCCGAGCTTGGATTCAAACTCACAACCCTTGGATTGACAGCCCGCGTCGCTAGCGACTCACTGAGCTACTGGGGCTTGGATCTGATTTGTTTGAACCATAAATTTTTACTGGAGCAGAATGCACAAATTCAAGACACATTCCCACATTTACAAATTATATTTGCCTAAACCAGCTGTTCAAATTAATTTGAATTAATACTTGAATGCATACTTTTCAGAGGAAGCGGGCAGAATTAGGAAAACATTCTAGCTTGGGAAAACTGACGAAAGTTTCAAGGACACTACCACAGTAACCTGCTCCCGGTGTTCCAGATAAACTATTGACAACAAAGGTGAATATTTTATATTTATATACCTGACTTGAGGATTAAGTCCTCAAATGTAAATTTTCATACAGTCCTGTCAAATTAATGAAAATTAAACCTATTATTTGAAAGAGTGCAATATTCAACCATGAATATTTAGAAAAGTATTAAGAGATAAGTTTGCAAACTTACTTTATATAATTACTTAGATATTTACCTTATATGAATGTCTATGAAATTTGAAGTGTTTTTTTGTTGGAGTCTTTAGAATATTCTCAAAAATGGTTGCTGAATTCGAGGCCTGAGTCTTTTCAATAATGTTTTGTTAAAGAAATCCTAACAATCGCTTTATACTTCTTCTGACAGTTGTCAGTTCCTTTCCACATATGAACTGTCCAGCGAGAAAACCAACATTGTAGACTCTGCGTAAAGTGACGATCCGGATCATCCTTAGCATGTCACGCAGGCTAACTTGGACAGACACTTTCCACCTCCTGTGGATTTTATGTTTCATGAATCATTACTCTATATACCTCTATCAATCTAAGACGAAATGTGTCGGTCAGGATTATCCTGCCTTGGACTGCGCAGGCTGACCTGGATCCATACATTACGCAGAGTCGATGATGCTGGTTTTCTGGTGGAACAGCTCATATTGAGACAATGTCAGGACATCATAGAAATGTCTGTAAGGTAATCGTTAAAGTAAAACATCATTTAGTATTGCAGATGTTTTCATTCATCTTGCAGATATAATTATATGTGACGCATCAAAATAAGCAAAGACGCAAAATCGACCTAAACCAGTAAATATTTAGGAAAAAGTATTATTAAATGAAGGGGTATATAGGAGTCACTGTGTCGGGCTGTCGGTTGGCCAGAAGCCATATTTTGTCGGGCCTATTTCTTACAACCACTGGGTGGAATTCAATAGAATTTTACATGAGGAGATGTGCATATCCTAAAGGGGTTGCGATTGCATGTTATTTTACAGAGTTATGGCCCTTTTACTTATTAAGTTATGGTGTAGGTCAAGGTGCTGTTTAGGGGGTATTTATCATCTTCAGTGATATTTCTTGTTTGTTTATTTATTATATTAAAGAAATCATGTTTTTACTTGTATTTCACAGTACTGTTTTACTTTAAAGTAATTAATTGCGCGCTAAATGACCTTAGCTGTCGATGCGCCATAAAACAATATACATTCATTCATTCATTTACTTTAAAGTACTGTATTTCATTTGCCTTGCATTAATGGCTCAATGATAACACAAATAAATTAAGTATCATGTAAATCATTAATGGCAGATTTTTTATCTCATGGTTAGAATGAGCTAGGGTACTGATTTTTATGGTTGTACATGCAGTATAATTATTTCTTGTTGTCACATGAAATTTACAACATATTGTCATTTGTTTTAGGTGAACTGTTCAACAACTTTCATTTGACGGCCACAGAGGAGGAGAAGACCAAGATCTGGATGGAAACAGTGGTTCCCAAGCTCAACAACAAAATAGGAGCATCCGAGATAATAAATACAATTAAAAGATTAATTAAATAAAATAAAACTTTGTTAGATATTTGAGCTCATAATTTATAGTTGATTTAAACTGCATGACTTCTAACTACACCTGAGCACAAAGTGACGGGTGAGCTATTGTGATCACTTGTCGTCATCTATCTGTCTGTTCACATTTTTCTACAATCAGTTTGTAATTATGTTTTCCTTTCAATTCTAAATTTTTATGTATATATCTTTTGAACATTCACAGAGGTCACAACACTGATTTTAGATGTTCTTGAACACATTTTACTCAAATTTCAATGTTACTTTGCACCTTTCTCTGACTGAAATCTCATTGAAATCTCAACAAAACTATGGGATGCGGGTGGGACCCACTGGAAAAATTTGTTTGAATCCCACTGGGATGAGGGTGGGATCCCACTGGGATGATGGTGGGATCCCACTGGGATAATGATGAGATCCCATTGGGATAAAGGTGGGACCCACTGGGAAAATTGGTCGGGATCCCACTGGGAAAATTGGTCGGGATCCCACTGGGATAAGGGTGGGATCCCACTGGGGTGATGGTGGGATCCCACTGGGATGATGGTGGGATCCCACTGGGATCCCACTGGGATAAGGGTGGGATCCCACTGGGAAAATTGGTCGGGATCCCACTGGGATAAGGGTGGGATCCCACTGGGATGATGGTGGGATCCCACTGGGATAAGGGTGGGATCCCACTGGGATAAAGGTGGGATCCCGACCAATTTTCCCAGTGGGATCGGTGGGATCCCAATTGGAATCCCACTGGGATCCCACCCTCATCCCAGTGGGATTTCCAGTCAAATTTTTTGTGGGGTAGCAGTGCCTTATATCAATTTACTTTTCAAAAGGTCCTCATACGACAATTCTGCAGCAGACGACTTTGAACATATTTTGTCAAAAATCTCTATAATTGAATGGATAACCTATGACTAAAAGTGGAAAACATCGGGGCAAAAGGAGAAATTGCTAATTTTTAGCAATTTCTTCTTTTGTCACCATGTTTTCAAAAAGCCGTATTCAGAGGCGTCAGAAAGCGTCTATATGAGGGAAAGGGTAATGAATGTAATGTGTCTGTGTGCTTCAAAACATTTATATAGTGGATTTCTTTCTACATGTGTAATTTAACCCTTTCCTTCATATAGACGCTTTCTGACGCCTCTGCAGCAGACGGCATTTTGAAAACATAGTGACTAAAGAAGAAATTGCTCAAAACAAGCAATTTCTCCTTTTGCCACAATGTTTTCCACTTTTTGTCATAGGTTATCCATTCAATTATAGAGATTTTCTATTTTTTTACAAAATATGTTCAAAGTCGTCTGCTGCAAAATTGTCGTATGAGGGAAAGGGTTATGCCCTTAACATAACCTCAAAACAGTTAAGCTGATAAATGATTTTGTTTTATTGCGAACACTATATTGATGGAGGTTTGTGCACAATTAAGCATTATGTAAATTATTTATTGGCTATTAGTATGTATTTTTCAATGTAAAACATTAAGTATGTTATGTTATTATACATGTAATGATATGGTATATGGCATTGGTATGAATTGTTGCAGTTTCATATTAAATTCATATATCTACTGGGGTTTGAAACTTTGTAATTAGGCTGCTAAACCATTTTTTCTTTAAAATCATAGGGTTAAAAAACAGTTTTAAACAGAACCCAATATTGCACTCTGCACCCAAACTGACCTAGATACACTACTAATTAGAGTCCATTAAAATGTCATATTGTCAAGGTCAAAAGATAAGCAACAATCTATCAGAAGATGATGATAACTATAGCAACTTTATTGCCATATAACTATTGCATGTTTTTTAATATTTTATTTTCCCAAAACAAATCTAAATCTATAGTTGTTAAAGTCTTTGTTAACCCATTCCCTCATTTAGACGCTTTCTGGCGCCTTTGCAGCAGACGACTTTTGAAGCCATTGTGACAAAACAAACAAGAGCACCGCGTACGGTACAGACGCTCGACTGATAGGGAGAAAACAGAAAAAAAAAAAGCTGAGCTGAACAAAAAACCTTAACCAGACAACCATGTCGCCGCCAACAAAAAACCTTAACCGGACGACCATCCCGCGGACGACGCCAGGGTCATGACAATAGCTCTCGTTTTTTCAAAAGTCGAGCTAAAAAAAGCTGAGCTGAACAAAAAACCTTAACCGGACAACCAGGCCGCCGCCACCAACGACGACGCCAGGGTCATGATAATAGCTCTCGTTTTAAAAGTCGAGCTAAAAATGCATGGCTGGAAAAAAGCCATTCACATTTACTAAAAATATTTTCAAAGTCTTCTGCTGCAGATTTGTTGTATACGGGAAACGAATATATGATTAAAAGGTTTGAATTAGTAACTGAAAAGTGAAAAGTGCCGCTATTCTTTACATTCATATATTTTTCCTTGGTAGTATTTACTTGACAAAATTTGATGCCTCGGCAGCAGACACCTTTTGTAAACATTAAATCGCTCATCACAAGCAACTGCTCATTTTACAATGTTTCCTGTATCAAAATAATTTCTCCAATAGCTCTTAACCCTTTCCCTCATACCACAATTCTGCAGCAGACGACTTTGAACGCATTTTGTCAAAACATAGAAAATCTCCATAATTTAATGGATAACCTATGACAAAAAGTGGAAAACATTGTGTCAAAAGGAGAAATTCCACGTTTTGTGCAATTTCTTCTTTTGTCACGTTGTTTTCAAAAAGTCGTCTGCTGCAGAGGCGTCAGAAAGTGCCTATATGAGGGAAAGGGTTAAGACTTTAGTAGTAATGGCTGCCCTCCTTGGCGCTCAGGATTGCGAGTAATATAAGCTTTACGACTAATTGCGGGGTAATATAAGCTTTACGACTAAAGAATAAAAGTACCAGTTAGTACTGGTAACTTACCCTGGAAATGCAGTGATATAACTGAAAAATAGTGGAAAGTGGTTGAAAACATCAAACCTTCCAATAGCTCAGATAATGTCTTTTAGCAAGATGTTTTAAAACCTGAAGACTTAACCCTTTCCAACATATAAGATGCTTTCTGACGCCTTTGCAGCAGATGGCATTTAAAGGAAAAAAAGGGGCAAATGGAGCAATTTCTCATTTTGCCACATTGTTTTCAACTCTTTTTAACAAGAATCATACTTTCCTTAGAGATTTTTCATAGTTTTGCCTACTATTATGCATTCAAAGCTGCAGATTTGTTTTATGACAGAAAGGGCTAAACCATAACATGGGGTAAACAGACCATTTGCTGACAAATTGTTGGGCTGATAAGCAAGTGAACCATTGAAAGACCACATGGCTGTAACTATCAAGGAGGCAATGTTATGACTTTTTTACTATCTGTTCTTAATGGATCAATTTTCTACTGTAATCATTATGAATGAACATCTGCTTTAACCCTTTCCCCGTTGTAGCGGAATCCGCTGTGGTCGAGTGGTAAGCGTCGGGGATTTCGAAACCGGGTGTCCCGGGTTCGATTCCCAGTCGTGGCAATTCGGTCATGGTGGAGTGCCCTTGGGCAAGGCACATTTTCTAGCCTAGTACTGGTTTGTTCACCCAGGGAACATGAATGATAAAATTTAAATGCGCGCTAAATGACCTTAGCTGTCGATGCGCCATAAAACAATATACATTCATTCCCCGTTGTAGATGACTTTTAAAAAAGATTTGCAGCAGACAGTATTTAACCCTTTCCCACATACAACAATTCTGCAGCAGACGACCTTGAACATATTTTGTCAACAAATAGAAAATCTCTATAATTGAATGGTTAACCTATGACTAAAAGTGGAAAACTTTTGAGCAATTTCTTCTTTTGTCACTATGTTTTCAAAAACTCATCTGCTGCAGAGGCTTCAGAAAGCGTCTATATGAGGGAAAGGTCAAGCAATTCCTCTCCTACCTCACAATTGTTTTTAGCTCTGTATCAAATTCAATTTTCAGATGCTATTTTTCTCTGTTAAACATTTAATTACAAAGCAACCAACTGAAATCATATTGTATATTATGATAACTGTGATGTAGGTTACGTTATATAATGTAGGTAGTATATTGTTTAGCTAAAAGGTCCATGTTTTTGCATATTTTGAATTAAAGGCTTGATGACTCAAATATGCAACATAATTTCACAGTATAGCAAGTTGATATTCAGTCATCATCAGTGCTACAGATTTGTTGTATGTGGGAATAGAGATTAGTTTAAAGAAATTGGAAATCAAAAGAGATTGATTGATTGATTGGGGTTTAACGCCGTTTTTAGCAGTTTCTCAGTCATATCACGGCGACCAGTTCACCTACTCATATGTTTCCTGGTTTTCACATACCAGTACTCCACACAACAATCTTCCCAAGCAACTGGCTGCTTTTCCACATAGACTAAGCCCATTGGTGGAAGACGAATGACGCGTGTCGCAATGACTTCTGTCAAACGTCGGAAAGAAAGTTGGCCGAGCCGGGATTCAAACTCACAACCCCTGGACTGAGCTACTTGACGGAAATCAAAAGAGACATAATTATTTCCACACCATTATTACCAACAATGCAGTTAACAAGGTCATTTACCCTTTCCCATCTATAGACGCATTTTGACGCCTCTGCAACAGACAACTTAAAAAAGAATTGTGACAAAAGGAGAAAATACTCATAATGTTTAATTTCTCCTTTTGTCACAATGTTTTCAACTTTATTCAATAATTCTACTTTCAGATACGGATATTTTTCACATTTTGAACATGATGTTTTTCAAAGTCATCTGCGCGCATGATTTTGTTGTATGTGAGAAAGGGTATAGAGACAGGTGAACCCAATCCAATGGAGAAGGAAAATTAGGAATCGTAATGATTTTGTTTTTAAATTTTAATGAGCAACTGAAATTGATGATTGGCTTTATAATTTTCAGGGGGAATGAACACAATCTCATAATTTCTCTAGAAATCTTCCAAAAATAAGGTGACTCACTTGTCACAGACGTAAGAGAATTCTTTCAACCTTTCCCACTTATAATAGATCTGATGCAGACAACTTTTGAAAAACATAGCCGTAAAAAAGGAAAATCTCCTTAAATAATCAAATTATTATTGACTACGTATATTACTAAGAGTTGAAACATAAAGAGCAATTTCTCCATTTGCCACAATGCTTTAAATAGTAGTCAGAAAGCATCTGTATGAGGGAAAGGATTATTTTCATATTTAGCCAATTCCCTGACGTAGACTTTTAAAACCTCTGCAAAAATTACTTTTAAAAATAATGTAGGAAAAGGAAAAATTGCTGTTCTGTTTAGCAAGGTAAGGGTGAATTAAGTGTGGTGCTTGGAAAACTATGTTTTGGACTTAATTAACCCATTCCCACATGTATACAACAAATCTACAGCCGATGACTTTGAAATTATTATTTGCAAAAATATGGAAAATCTCAAAATGAAAGCCTAATAATAGTATAAATATTGAATCCAGTTGCAACTATTCTTGCAAAAGGATCATAAAATTGCTCATACTAAGAAGTTTTTCTTTTTTCCACAAAAATTGTTATCAAAAGTAATTGTCTGCTGCAAAGTGCCAAATTCTGTCTGCATTTGAGAAAGTGTAAACGTTTGATTTATGGCTCACAGCTAAATTTGAAAATTTGTATGTATGATAACAACTTGTTTACCAAAATTCAACAATATTCAATTATCATCGATTGGTAACCATAATGTTTCCTGAGTTTCTTGATATAGAATAGATAAGAAATTTATTTCACGCGAATAAAGAGAGCACAAATTTGAATTAAAAAACCAGAAACAGTTTGCAATATACTGTACCTAAAATGTGTCTACTTTTCGATATGCTTGTCAGGTTTGGACTCTATATAACCTTTTAATGAAGGAAAGGATGGAAAATCTAAATAACAAAATTTACAAATTGCTTGTAAATGAACCATATTCAAAATTCCTTTATGTATCATCAAGACAAATTTTCCGAAAAAGTTTCACTATGCTAAAGCCCAAAATGCAGCTGGCCTCTAGAGTGTCCCGAAGATTTTTCTTAAATTTGGCCTGGCGACCTAGTTTATAGATCAAAATTACCAATATTCGATTTTGGCCTAGGTATAATAAGGACAAACAATTATATCCTGACATATTTCTAGATTCAAAATCTCTCTTTGAGGGTGTCCACAAGAGTGTTCTTAAATTTGACCAGGTGTCCTAATTGTTTATCCAAATGACCCATATTCAGACTTGGCCAAGATATCGCAACAAGACATTCTGACAAAAATGTGATCAATCTGGGGTATTTTCTTAAATTTGACCTAATGACCTGGTTTTTGACCTATATTCAAAATGAGGCTAGATACCATCAAGACAAACTTTCTTACAAAGTTGAATCATTCTGGAGTCAAAAACGTGGTATCTAGAGTGTCTACAAGATTTTTCTTAAATTTGACCTAGTGACCAAGTTTTTTACCCTACATGGCCCATTTTTGAACTTGGATAAGATATCACCAAGACAAGTATTCTGAATACATCTCATGAAGATGAAAAAAGGTGGCCTATAGAGTCGCTCAACTAAATTGTTGATGAAACACGATGGCCAATGCACATCGGACGACGATGGCCAATGCACATTGGACGACGATGGCCAATGCACATGTCACGATGGACACAGGGTCACCTTGAGGACCTCATGGTCAGGTGAGCTAAAACTGTCAGGACAAATTGCAGATAAATGGCAGTAGATTCAAATCCATGATACAAAATAAACTGGAAAAAGACACTCAGACTTTCCATTACCATGTTAAATCTATTTTGATGTACTCTTGTAAATCCAATAAAACAAAATAGTTTCTTGAAAATCTTGCTTTCTAAGGTTCTAATCTTTTATGATATTCTGATAAATCTGTAAAGAAGATAATGACTTGAAAACAGTCTGACCAATTTCTACATTTTTTCTTAGCTGTTTCTTATCTTTAAGTATCTCAAAAATGAGTTCTACTTTCTAACAGACGAAAATGATCTGACCGTCATTAATTGTTTGGACAGTTTCATACAATAATTCTATTTTCTTATTCAAGACTAGATTTTGATTCTATTATATCTATTCTCGTAGAAAAAGGTTGACTTAAATATTCAAAGAATAGGAGAAAAATAGATTCAAAGTACATAAAAGTTATTCATAATCAGTGCATACATATCTATGTGCAGTACGGCCTCAGAAGTGTAGTGGTAGAGCAACCGCCTTGGGCGCTGGTTTGATCCACAGCCAGGTTATTCCAAAGAATATAATGGTAGCAATAGCTACCTTCCTTGGCGTTCAGGGTTGCAGGGTTAGCATAAACAAGAGGCCCATGAGGGCCTATGCTCTACTGGTATGGTTCTTTGGTCATTTTCAATCCAGAGCATGTATGTATGGTGAAGATCGGATAGTAAATGGAGGCTCTTTTGTGTTCACAAGCTGTATTATAGCAATTTATACAATTTCAAGGGCCATAATCCAGTCTTGCATGGGCGGATCTGGCTGGTTTACGAAAGGAACTGAGCTCTCATGGATATCTAACTACTGTATATGTTTGGTTGAGATACAATCAAAAGTGAAGACTGTATCGTGTTAACAAGCTCTTTTATAGCAATTTTGACCATTTCAAGGGCAATAATCCAGTCATACATGGGCGGATCTGGCTGGTTTTCGAAAGGAACCGAGCTCTCATGGATATCTAACTACTGTACAAGTTTGGTTGAGATACAATCAAAAGTGAAGACTATCGTGTTAACAAGCTCTTTTATAGCAATTTTGACCATTTCAAGGGCCATAATCCAGTCATGCATGGGCGGATCTGGCTGATTTTTCGAAAGGAACCGAGCTCTCATGGATATCTATCTACTGTATAAGTTTGGTTGAGATACACTCAAAAAAGAAGACTGTATTGTGTTAACAAGCTCTTTTATAGCAATTTTGACCATTTCAAGGGCCATAATCCAGTCATGCATGGGCGGATCTGGCTGGTTTTCGAAAGGAACCGAGCTCTCATGGATATCTAACTACTGTATAAGTTTAGTTGAGATACAATGCAATGAAGACTGTATCGTGTTAACAAGAAATTGTTTACGGACGGACGGACGGACGGACGGACGCACGCACGACGGACAAATCGCCACGACATAAGCCCTTCTGGCCTTTGGCCAGTAGAGCTAAAAACTAGAAATATCCCTGAAGGTGATGAATACCCCCAGCTAGTGCCTGACAATATACATATGTATGAGAAATTCAAGGGGCCATAATCATTTAAAAATAATTCCAGTGCAACACGCCGACAAAATGCACAACTAGGCTTTGTATCAATCATTCTTGTGAAGTTATATTGAATTCTGACCAAGGGTTGCTGAGAAATAGTGTTCACAAGACAATGGCTACAGACCAACTATGTATGAGAAATTCAAGGGGCCATAACTCATTTAAAAATAATTCCAGTGCAACACGCCAACAATATGCACAACTAGGCTTGGTATCAGTCATTCTTGTGAAGTTATATTGAATTCTGACCAAGGGTTGCTGAGAAATAGTGTTCACAAGAAATGTCCAGACCAACGGACCGACCGACAAACCAACAAACCGACCGACAAGCGTGACTCCTATATAGCCCCCCATATACTACGTATCTGGGGGTATATTATGACTGGCTGGTGTAAGAATAAATGGACCAGTAGTTCTGGTAACTTACCAAGGAAATGCCGCAGTATAACTGAACAAGAGGCCCAAGAGGGCCAGTATCGCTCCACTGCCATATGGCAAAAATTAAATCGCCAAACAGCTCGACCCCAAATGGCTATGTTTTGTGACCAATCAACATGGCTTGAAGGAATCTGATAGACGGTCACCCTAGGAACTTTTCTACAAAATTATTTGAAAATCAGCCCGCAGATTTGTTTAAGGTGGTTGAAGAGTTAACCCTGCAGCAGACGACTTTGAAAACATCTAGAAAAAAATGTGGAAAATCTCTGAAAAATGGAAGTACAATAATTGAATAAAGTTGAAAACATGGTGACAAAAGGAGAAATTGCTCGTTTTGAGCAATTTCTTCTTTTGTCACCATGTTTTCAAAAAGCTGTCTGCTGCAGAGGCATCAGAAAGCATCTATATGAAGGGAAGGGTTAAGCTGGAGTTTCCCAAGTTTCCCTGTCTGAAGGCACCAATTATGCCTGCAGCAGCTAGGAAATATTGACACTACAACTACTGAACAATCTTCACCATGGTTTTTATGCAAACCCCCCTGAAGATTAAATATGCAGGTACTGATTTCTTCTTTTTTTAATTATTTAATAATTAAATCCTCCAGAACAACATGGTAACTTTTTTGTGTAAAACAAGCTCATGTGAGGCAAATTGATTTTTTTTTTAACTCTTTCGCTTCCAACACTTGCAAACAATGCAGCTTCAGTTTAGAAAGCTCATAACAAGCTGCGTCTCTCCTGAAATCTGCATTGTTTGCCACTAATATACATTACATTTTACAAGATTTCCTGTGCGACGAAAAATGGAGTGGTCCAATTTTCAACATGGAAGAGCCGAATTTGTAAAATTTGGCAGTGAAAGAGTTATTTATTCCCTCTCTGAAATGTACAACAAATCTGCAGCAGACTTTAAAACTTTGAAAACATCTTGGCAAAACTATGTAAAATCTCTGTAAAAAATAGTATAATAAGTGAATCAGATTGAAAATATTGTGACAAATGAAGAGATAATGCTATACTTAGATTTTGCCACAAGATTTTCAAAAGTCGTCTGCTGCAGAGACATCAGAAAGCTTCTACATGTCGGAATGATTTAATCATGAACTGTATTAGAACTCTCAGACAATTAACTAACTTAATCATTCAAATAAAAACCAGTTTATAGTAAAATATCATTTTTTTTCTTCACCATTAACTATGGTATTATGAGACAAAACGAATCTGCAGCAGACAACATTGAAAAGATATTCGAAAACTCACGAAAAATGAGAGAAATTGCTCATTAAGAAACAATGTCGTCCGGGCAGTATGCGGATGCATCAGAATGTGTCTATAAGTGGGAAAAGGGTTAACCCTTTCCCTCATACGGCAATTCTGCAGCAGACAACTTTGAACGTATTTTGTCAAAAAATAGAAAATATCCATAATTGAATGGATAACCTGTTACAAAAAGTGGAAAACATTGTGTCAAAAGGAGAAATTGCACGTTTTGTGCAATTTCTTCTTTTGTCACTATGTTTTCAAAAAGCCGTCTGCTGCAAAGGCGTCAGAAAGCGTCTATAAGTGGGACAGTGTTGAAAGTATATATATGTGAATGTGAGTCTACCCAGTTTACCCTTTCCCACATTCAGATGCATTTGAAGCTTTTTTCACATTGTTTCCACACACAATCAATTAATACACTTTCATTTACCATTATTTGCCTTGATATTTCCAAATTTGTCTCCAGCAAATTAAAAGGTTAACTGATGAACATATCTTTTAAATCTTTCCCACTTACAGATCTGATGCTTTCTGAGGCCTCTGCAGCTATTGAAATATTGTTGGAAATAGAGATATTGTTAACCCTTTCCCTCATACGACAATTCTGCAGCAGACGACTTTGATCATTTTTTGTCAAAAAATAGAAAATCTTTATAATTGAATGGATCACCTATGACGAAAAGTAGAAAACATTGTTGCAAAATGAGAAATTGCTTGTTTTGAGCAATTTCTTCTTTTGTAACTATGTTTTCAAAAAGCCGTCTGCTGCAGAGGCGTCAGAAAGCGTCTATACGTGCAATTTCTCCTTTTGCCACAATGTTTTCCACTTTTTGTCATAGGTTATCCATTCAATTATAGAGATTTTCTATTTTTTGACAAAATATGTTCAAAGTCGTCTGCTGCAGAATTGTTGTATGAGGGAAAGGGTTAAAGGACCAAAATTGATGATATATGCCAAATCTGCCTATTAATTAGTTTTAATAATAAATGTCAGAATTTTCAATACAGACATTGAGAAACTGATCGAGTACAACAAAGTCTTATACACTGGTGCAAATGCAAGGCATATTAAAAGGGAAAAATTGTAAAAGCCTTGTAATATTCATCGAAAAGCCAAGCTAGCATTATTGATAACCCTTTCCCACATACAACAGATCGATCTGCAGCAGACAACTATGAAAACAAACCCAATTTCTTTTTTAGAAACTCGATCCCTTTAAATGAATTTGAGAACAGTAATTGAATAGAGTTGAAAACATTGTGACAAAAGGAGAAATTGCTCATCTTGAGCAATTTCTACTTTAGTCGCCATCTTTTTAAAAAGCCTTCTGCTGCAGACTCTGGCGTCAGAAAGCATCTATATGAGGGAAAGGGATAAGGAATGGCTCAGTTACAACATTTATCTCACAGATCAGTTTAATAACCATAAACATCTATTTATTATTAATATTTCACTATCGCAAGCATAAATTTCAATATTTCCAGACAATCTTCAAATGCTATCAGGGGGAAAATCGTCTTTTAAACGGCAATTTACATCAAAATTGAAAGTCACTATGATATTGTATTTCATACACAGGCTGATAGTTATGAAATGGGGCGCATCACACAAAAAACAACCTTTATAATGGACTCTGGAACATCAATGATCAAGATTAGCCTGCAACTCTGTACAACCTGATGTAGATCTTATGTTTGCCATCAATTGGTAGTAGGTTCTAGGAAACCTATGTCTATACATTGCACACAATTTGATTCATTGTTATTAACCCTTTCCCACATACTATATATCTGTAGCAGACACCTATGAAAACATTCTAGACAAAGATGTGAAAAACCTCGATCTGTAAGTGAAAGTATAATTATTGATAAATTTGAAAAACATTGTGACAAAAGGAGAAATTGCTCTTCATGAGCAATTCCTCCTTTTGTCACTTTGTTTTCAAAAGTCGATCGTCTGCTGCAGAGGCTTGAAAACATTAGGCTATATGTGGGAAAGGGTTATTTTCAAAAATTCTGAAGGTTCAGGTTTTCATGTGACCCAGCTTAAACGATGCCTGTCGTAGATAAGATCTGTTTACATAATGTTTGTCAAACAATAAGCAGACAAAAAAACCAAGAGTGCCATAAGTGAACGCCAACACACATCGGTTTATTCCTAAGTCAAAAAAAGGGGCATTATTGAATAGTTATTAAAGCCAGAGTTATGTGACTTGGTGTAGACATGTGTATTGTTCCTATAGGCACATGTGTACCATGTTTGATTTGAAAATGTTGAAAGGTTTTTGAGTTATAAGGTATGGTTAAAGTTTTGTGAAGACGACGATGACTCATCATGAGCAATTTCACCTTTGGCCACAATGTTTTCAAAAGTCATCTGCTAATTATTTGCGTCGAAACGCGTCTGCAGGCGGGAAAAGTTTAAGTCTTTGGTATAAATCAATTACCAGGCATTACACACAAAGCACATAAATGGCGAAGCATTTCATTAAACGCATGAGTAAGAAATAAGTCACTTAAGACAGGCAATTAATGTTTTTTACTTCTTAATGCATAACTGCACCATTAAGTCTACTAGAGGACATGCTATGGTCCACCTGGAACACTCAACTGAGACCACATAGTTTGGAGTTACAAGCAATTTTTAACCCTTACCCACAAACAACGAATCTGCAGCAGACGACTTTGAAATTACCTATAGGCAAAACTATTGAAAACCTCAATTAACGAGAGTTTATTTATTAGATGGAGTTGAAACATTGTGGCAAAAGGAGAAATTGCTCAACATGAGCAATTTCTTCTTTTGCCGCATTGCTTTTAAAATTCTACTGCTGCAGAGGCGTCAAGAAGTGTCTGTATGAGGGAAATCAAGTCAAACCAAGAACTATCCTTGTAAAATTTGTTTAAACTAGAACTATCACTGAAGATGATAAATACCCCCTAAACAGCACCGTGACCTACACCATAACTTAATTAGTAAAAGGGCCATAACTCTGTAAAATATCATGCAATTGTAACCCCTTTAGGATATGCACATCTCCTCTTGGTATAAAAGCTTCATGTAAAATTTTATTGAATTCCACCCAGTGCTTTGTAAGAAATAGGCCGGACAAAATATGGCTTCCGGCCGACCGACAGACAGACTGACAGACAGACTGCCCGACACAGTGACTCCTATATACCCCCTCTTCTTCGAAGGGGGTATAATTCAAGCAAAGTGGTATAAGAACCTAGTCTTTTTGATGCCACATATTAAATACAACCCACAGGTTTGCACTGATTGGTTTTTGTGGCGATTGGTTTGACAATCGCCACAATGCTAACAGAAACAACAACAACGAAAAATATTTACATAGTCGGTTTTGAACAATCGGTTGATATTTTTTTTCCTTACTGCAAACTAATTTACTCACATCCGTTATAGTTCCATCATTGATGCAGAGACGTGATTAATAATAATTATGTCAGTGCTACTTTGGTACCGGATTGTTACTAATATTTGAGTTTTATCGAGACATTATCTACATAGAGTTAAAATATGTAAATATTATCTTCGTCATGATTTGGCAAATAATAAATATCATTGCGCGTTCTGCCTTGCAAATAACGGCAACTCTGATGATACTCAAATCTGGAAATTCCAAAACGTTCTATAAATAGCTTGCGAGACCAAAAACCAGAAGAGCTTGTAAATCTCAATTTTATAAACGCTTTATTTTGTAGTTGTTTAAACATATGAAAGCGTCTAGATGATAAGACTGGTTTACAAAGGTTTAAAGGACACACGATGTCAGTGTGTACACACGTTATGTATACACGTCTGCACGTTCTAGAGTCAATTAGCAATCAATGCTAACAGTGTAGCCTAATTTAGTTTGGAGATCGAGCATTATAATATATGCCTATATTTTTATAAATTGAACAGTTTGGCAAATAGTGAAATTGTGCTTTTGGAGCATGTTTTGTGTTTGTTTTTGCACTCACATTATTCGAAGCAGTTTAACAACCTCAGATACATATACATACACTGTGTTTATATGTCTCTGACAACCCTCAATCATGCAATGTGAAGGGACTAAATTGAACAGACCTTTTTAATATCGGACATCATTGAAACAAACACCAAACTAATGGATACTGTTTTCTCTCATTTCTTGATAATTTAGTCATTTCTAAAGTGTAAAATATATTTTATCTTAATATGGCCTAGCGACCTGGTGATAAACATGTGATTACCCGAACAATTTAGATTACAAATAGCCATTCTAATGAGCTAAAACGGTAATCTATCGAATACCAACTAGATTTTTCATAACTTTGGAATGGCCTAATTTTGAACACATCATGACCAATTTCAGAACGTAACTAAATAATCACCGAGACAACATTCTGGCAAACTAACATTATTCTACTGTCAAAAGATGCAGGGTTGATACATTCTCAAATATACCCGCACCAGAGTCATCGCAAGCCCTACACCGATATACTGCTTGTTACTTTGCAGGATTTTCCATACGATCGCCACTACAGTGCCATTGGCGCTTTGATTAAAAACAACTTTATGCAAGAAAGATATTCGTAATATTTTGTTTCAATTGATCCCTGGTGCATGATAATTGACGACAAATACTGGATGATCACCAAAGCTTAAACCTTTCCCTCATATAGATGCTTTCTGACGCCTCTGCAGCAGACGGCTTTTTGAAAACATAGTGACAAAAGAAGAAATTGCTCAAAACGTGCAATTTCTCCTTTTGCCACAATGTTTTCCACTTTTTGTCATAGGTTATCAATTCAATTATGGAGATTTTCTATGTTTTGACAAAATACGTTCAAAGTCGTCTGCTGCAGAATTACCGTATGAGGGAAAGGGTTAAACCTGGTTGAGCTATATTGTGCTCAGTTGAACTAAAACAGCGGTCTTTTTATGAATCATAGAAACTATTTTATGAAAGAGTCAGTTAGTGAATGTTCAACGAAGCCATCATCAGGTTCTTTGTCTCAAATTGTTATCAAACCTTCTGAGCAGTTTACTGAACTGTTTTGCATAGATTACATTCCCTTGAAAAACCTAAACTTTCATATATTTCTCGAGCCAGTAACATTTGAAAACTGTGGGAAAGAGAGATCTGGTCATGATGAGCCATTTGTTACTTAAGTCACACAACGCTTTCATGTATGCTTCAAAATGAGACATTCATTAGTGTAGATTGTTTTATTTTCTTCAGATCTTGCCAAAATGGAAGCGGTGACGTGACAGCTAAAGTACTAACTTGTATGACGTTCTTAACCCTTTCCCACATATAGATGCTTTCTGATGTTTCTGCAGCCGACGACTATTTGAAACCCTCATTTATAAAGTATTTCCTTGTTTTTGCCAAAATGTTTTAAATTCGTCTGCTGCAGATTTGTTTTATGTGGGACAGAGTTATTATTAAGTTTGCTGCTGAGAAACCATCTGAGGAAATTATTTAATCGTTTCCCACAAAGATCACAACAAATCTGTACCAGTCGACTTTGAAAACATCTTTTTTAATCATTAAATAGAGTTAAAAACATGACTGTTAATTGCAAAAGGAGAAAATTGCTCATTATGAGCAATTTTACCTATTGCAATAATGTTTTAAAATTTTAGTCATCTGCTGCAGAGGTGTCAGAATGCGTCTGAATGTTGGAAAGATGTTATAACCTGCAAATTTTAAGTATGATTCCTTTTGACATAAAGTAAAAAAAAAAACGTGAAGGTAAAAGGAGAATTAACATTGATGTTCTATGAAATTTCTCCTACATCAACAATGGTTTCAAAATCATCTGATGCCAGTCATCGATCTGCATCAGACTTAACCCTTTCCCTCATATGACAATTCTGCAGCAGACGCCTTTGAACATCTTTTGGCAAAAAATAGAAAATCTCTATAATTGAATGGATAACCTATGACTAAAAGTGGAAAACATCGTTTTGAGCAATTTCTTCTTTTGTCACTATGTTTTCAAAAAACTGTCTGTTTTCCTCTGCTGCAGAGGCGTCAGAAAAACCTTAAACCTTTCCCTCATATAGACGCTTTCTGATGCCTCTGCAGCAGACGACTATTGAAAACATTGTGGCAAAAGGAGAAATGGCTCAAAATGATTATTTAACAATTAAGCTATCTTTAATAGAGATTTTTCAGGTTTTTGTCACTATGTTTTCAAAGTCGTCTGCTGCGGATTATTTTTCAGGTTTTTGTCACTATGTTTTCAAAGTCGTCTGCTGCGGATTATCTTTCAGGTTTTTGTCACTATGTTTTCAAAGTCGTCTGCTGCGGATTATTTGTTGTATGTGGGAAAGGGTTAAGAATTCAAGGGGAATGAAAAGAAGTGCAAATGATAAAAAGTGATTTACAATAACACAAAACCATAAATTCAATTCTGACAGAAACCAATTTGTTTTTTATTACAAAGCTTGATGACAAAACTGTCTTTGACACATGCTTATTACATTTTCCCTGCTTAGAAATGGTCGCATCAAATCTAATTCTAAGCTTTATGTCTTAAATTTCAAAATTAAATGTAAATGCATGTGAAACAATCTCTATTCCCATAAGTCCCTTTTTCCTCCATGATTAAACCTGACTTCCATTGCAAGAGATAATTCTTGGAAAACATTGTCAGATGAGGCAAATTGCTCTTGAAAAGAATTTCATTAATCAGCAAACATTTCTTGACACAATACATGATAATTATATCCATAAAAATTATCTCCTCCAACATTAAGACCCTTTCTGACTTCTTTGCAGCAGACGACTTTTGAAAGCATAATTAATTGTGACAGATTAGGAATAATAACGAATAAAGAGCAATTTCTCCTTTTGCCACAATGTTAACAACTTATTTCAGTAATCATATCTTCATTTATAGAGATTTTCTATTTTTTTTTATCTATTGTTTTCAAAGATATCTGCTGCAGATTTGCTGTATGTTGATTGCTTTGGGTTTATGCCATTTTAAAAAAAAAATCAGTCATACGACGGCGGCCAGTTCACCTACTTGTGTGTTTCCTGGCTTTCCAACACCAGTAATCCACAGAACAATCTTTCCAAGCAACTGGCTGCTTTTCCACAGTCATTAAGCCAATTGGTGAAAAATGTAAATGACGCTTGTCACAATGACTTTTGTCAAACATTATGGAAAGTATGTTGTCCGAGCTTGGGTTCGAACTCACAACTCCTGGATTGACTACCTGCGTCGCTACCGACTGAGCTACGGGGGCTGGGGCTGTATGTGGGAAAGGGTTAAATTTAGACTGCTCTTTAAAAAGAAAGGAGGCAAGTAATTTTTTTATTTTAAGCTGTTTTCAAAATTATTTCAGTTAGATCACAGCAACAGTTTTATTATTCATGATCCCTGGCAAAATAAACCAAAACTTAGGCTAGGAAACATACTTTGCCCAAGGGCAGGCTCTACCACGACCACCGTGTGCGAAAAACTACAGGCACTATTATATTTAATTGTAAAATGAGAGCAACATACTCTTTTCCAACGAATTTTAAGCCTTTCCCACATACAGACACATTTTGATGTCTCTGCGGCAGAAGACATTTGAAAACATCGTATCAATTAAAACAAGAAATTGCTCATATATATTATAGTAATTTCTTCCATCGCCGCAGTGTTTTCCACTCTTTTCAGTAATTACACTTTTATCTTTAGGGAAAGGATTAAGAGACATTCTGTAACATCAACTGCAGACGTAATCAAAAGCAATGTTTATTTCCATGCAGGAGAGAATTGAGGTATTAAATATGTCATAATAAATAGTATACTTAAACAGTCAGCAATTCACTTTGAAGCAATATAAAATTTAGTAAAAAGTAACAGCTTCCAGACAAAATCAAATGACACAGACATTTTAACCCTTTCCCTCATATAGACGCTTTCTAATGCCTCTGCAGCAGACGGCTTTTTGAAAACATAGTAATAAAAGAAGAAATTGCACAAAACGTGCAATTTCTCCTTTTGTCACAATGTTTTCCACTTTTAGTCATAGGTTATCCATTCAATTATAGAGATTTTCCATTATTTGACAAAATATGTTCAAAGTCGTCTGCTGCAGAATTGTCGTATGAGGGAAAGGGTTAACCCCTTATCCACATACAACAAATCTGCAGCAGACAACTTTAAAAGCATGTAGTCTAAAATATTAAAAAGTGAAAGCATGATTATTTAATAGAGTTGAAATCATTGTTGCACCAGAAGAAAATTGCACAATTTCTCCATTTGTCCAAATGATTTCAAATTTAGCTTGTTTTGCTACGTTATGCATCAGAATGCTTGATCAAGTGGAAAAGAGTTTAGTAAAAAAAACATGGAGACTTGGATCTGGAGTTATTAAAACTTCAAAGTTGAAGCATCCTTTGTAATTGCATAGAATGCCTGCGAACACCAAACTTTTCATCTTTGAATAAGAGATATGTCTTGAAACAAAGATTTTTGTCGTAGATATACAAAATAAAGCTGACATTTGATCAGCTGAGACTTGGTTAGCTTCTGTAAACCTCAAATTATGCAATCTTTTTTCGACTGTATTTATTTAAGGCATAAAATGTAAGATTTTAAAATAAGCAATTGCAATTGCAAAATACTTGAATAACCCTTTTCCTCATATAGACGCTTTCTGACACCTCTGCAGCAGACAGCTTTTTGAAAATATAGTGACAAAAGCAAAACAAGCAATTTCTCCTTCTGCCACAATGTTTCCACTTTTAGTCATAGGTTATATATCCATTCAATTATAGAGATATTCTATTTTTTGACAAAATATGTTCAAATTCATTCATTTTTACTGATAATATATATAGTTAATCTATTTGGTATGATGTAAATTACATTCATTTACAGTTACCATGATTTTAAATTGTTACCATTATATATAGGTGCTGGCTTTGGAAAGTAACACTTTTTCCTCAATCATTAGTCGCCGGGCAGAAGCCCGCGACTTCTATTTTTAATAGCTTTTCGGAAATCACATGGGAGAGCGGCTTATTATTAGAAAGAAACAAATCTAGATGATTTGAAAATATTACAATTGTGGTTGTTTACGAACACTAATAAATGACACATCTAAAATGAAATAAATATTCCGATTTTTTAATGTTTGCAGTTTTTTTTATTTCACTCGCATTTAAGTTTTTTGTCTTATTTACGAAGACAAAAGTGGTCCCTTCAAGACGTGAACCAACACCCCCTAATGCAGACTCTTATGTGTCATCATTGAGGTCAATTTCGGATTCTCCTTTTAATAGCAATTTTAACTTACTAAATGTTGTTTTCATGTTCAAAGAGATGTCTTGATTTGTGTAGAATTCATTTAATAATGTTAATCCATGAATATCTAAAGTAGGAACTGTTTCTAAGCTAAATATAGACCCTATTCTGTTGTGTAGTTTCGTGACCTTTAACATTGATTTTCGCGCATGCGCATTTCGATATGAAAAAGCGAGTGATATTATTTTATTTTAGACAAGTACAAGACGAATGTTTGACGCAAAGCGTCAAAGAGAAGCCGCAATATTTCGTTGTACATGTAGAAATAAGAAAAAAAGAACATTTTTAAATCCACAAACAATAGAACAATTTAAACTGTAGACGGTATTGCTGATATATTTCTCCTTTTGAAGACTTTTGTTTTCTTCAAATTACCTCCCTTTAAAGCAATACCAGGATATTTACCTTGTGATTCGAATAAGATTGACAAACATTGAAATTATATGAATGAATACTATTATTTAAATAAGTAACAACAGCAAAATTAAATTAAAGCCAGATAAATGTGTACACATTTCGTTAATTTGTTATAGATACCCTAATGTATAGATATGAATATAAACTTTATAAGCAAATGTTTTCATTTCAACTTTCATAATGTTTGAATAGACTAAGGAAAGTCAAGAATACATAAATAAATCAATGCAGTCTTTTCCGGCGACATTGATGCCTTGCATCAACTTTCTCTTGTTTCTTAAAGAAAAGACAATGCTTCATGGTACATGTACAAACACTTTTAACCCTTTCCCACCTGCAGATGCATTTAGACGCAACAGCAGTAGATGACTATTGAAAACATTGTGGCCAAAGGTGAAATTGATCATGATGAGCAATTTCTCCTTTGGCCACAATGTTTTCAACTTTTATTTAACAATTGAGCTATCTTTTATGGAGATTTTTTAAGTTGTTGTCACTATAATGCCTTCAAAGTCGTCTGGTGCAGATTTGTTGTATGTGGGAAAGGGATAACACCTGCATACAGAGGACAGTTCTGGTAATAGCCTTGGGGTGCTGCAAATGAATTTTGAAAACATTTCTAGGAAAAGAAGAAATTGGTCATAATGAATAATTTCCAGCTTGTGGTAATATACTATCTAACTAGAAATGTGTCCATAAGGACCTGTTAGATGATTGTTCATCAAGAAGCATAACTCTGCATAACTCTAGTATTACTGAATGTATCATGCAATTAATCCCCAAGATGCACAACTACACACACAAAAAAGTAATGATAATCAGTATTTCATAAGTTTTATGATTCTACATCAAGTACCTTCAGAAGATATATAATTATATGCATCAAATATTGTTGTTACGTCAACAGCTACAACTGTATAATTACTATGAAGATGCCCATACTGTACAGCAAGTACAATACTTTGAAGGTGCAGAGCTCAAGATTATCGATAGTATAGTCAATTATAAAGTTTAAAAAACTGTTCAAAAGTCGTCTTGAACTATTAGAATCGTAATTCTGAGATACAATAAGAGTAATAATTTCACTGTAGTACAATAAACATCTAAATATTGATTGTTTATGCTTCATCTTTACTGGGTAGACATAACCAGTAAGCCAAATGTTGTACATTTTACAAAACATGTTGTAACAATTGACAAGACAAATACCTTGACCATTTCCAACTTGCATCAAAAGCATGTAACAGCAGAAAAGTTTGAAAACATCTAGGCAAAAATATGGACAATTTCTTTTAATGGAAGTTAAATTAAAAATTAGGTAAAGTAGAAAACATTGTAGCAAACAATTTACCCTTTAGTCACAATGCCTTCAAAAGTTGTCTGTTGCAGATGCGTCATAATACCTCTGCAGATGGGAAATGGTTAAACAGACTGATTAACTCAGATGAACAGACAAAATCTAGAGTGAATCTATAATAATTCCCTCCTCACAAATTGAGAACATAAAAAGCATCCATTATAGTTCATAATGTAAGTTAGTGCTTTTATTCTGTAACTTAACTGCCTGAGACCCAGAACAGTATAAAACAGCATCAATTAAATGTCAGATCATTTCACGATATCATAAATATTTTAGCGCTGAAAAACAAGACTATCTTACTCTATCTTTGTCAATTTGTCACAATAATGTGAGCGATGTCACTTGAAAACTGACCTTTGGGACTTAAATACCACAGCACTGTCTGATCGGAATCTTTCATTTTAATCAACTAGTAGGATAAGCCTACAGAGATTTGTAATGACCAAAAACTGATAAATGAAGCTAAATAAATTACCCTTTTCCACATACACACTCAATATTTTCAATTTCATTCTGTTTAAACCCTTTCCCTCATATAGACGCTTTCTGACGCCTCTGCAGCAGACGGCTTTTTGAAAACATAGTGACAAAAAAAGAAATTGCTCGAAACAAGCAATTTCTCCTTTTGCCACAATGTTTTCCACTTTTAGTCATAGAAAATCTCTGGATTTTCTATGTTTTAACACAAAGTTGTCTGCTGTAGAAATGTCATATGAGGGAAAAGGTTACTTATTAAACACTTTCATTCATAGGGAGTTTCTGCATTTTTGGCTAAATGTGTTCTGAGTCATTGTGCTGGCTACAGATTTATTGTATGATGGAAAGGGTTGAGTATACAATTTGATTGTTATTGACTCATTGCAATCGATATCAAAACCTCAGAATTTCTTACTCATAATATTTTCAAAGAAGATCGCTTAAAAAGTTACCCATATCAGGATACAGGTTATAACTGAAACAACCCCCTTTTGGATGAGTCTTTCTATCTTTCTTTCTTGGTTTTTTACACCACTTTCAACAATCTTTTAGTTCCATCATGGCATTTCCTGGGTAAGTTATCAGTCCTATACTGGTCCTTTAACCGGACACCAGTCAGTCGTAATGCTTACCCTGCAAACCTGAGCGCCAAGTAGGGCAGCCATAGTTCTACCATTTTTAAAATTCTTTGGTATGACCCTTGGATGAGTCCAATTATTACACATAATTTAGGCTTTGGTATATGGTAGCGGAATACAATTTGGTTACCTCCCCTAATTCAAACGTCAAAGGGATTCATGTATATTTCACCAGAGCGATTCCAGGATGAATGTATAACTATAGATGGCAATAACAAGTCGAAAAAGGAGCATAACTGTAAAATTGTGTAAGCCAGTTTAATGTGACTTGCTACAGACACGCATATCGTTCCTAAGGAACATGTGTAACAAGTCGCATTTAAAAATGTTGGATGTTTGCATGAGTTATGAGATAAGGTTTAAATTTTGTAAAGACACAGACGCAGACGACGACGCCTGAAGGGTATCACAATACCCCAATTTATCTTCTTTAAAAAACAGACAAGCGTTAAAATATCTTAATCAGACGGCACGGTGGTGTGGACTAATCTTGATCTACGCCGCTGCTCGCCAGGTCCTGAAGGTCAGATATTGTGTCAGGTCGCTTTAATATAACATCTGTACAGAATGTTTTGCCTTCTGCCTCATGAAGCATGTCATAATATTTACTTTACCATAATATATTGCTAGAAAAAAACATCGTCTGGAATCTAAATTGAGATGTAAAACGTGTAGGCCTGATAACGGGTTTTTGTAACTCAGAAAGTTATACTCTTGCTTTTATCTAACCTTGTCAAGAAGATAATATATAATATAAGAGGTCCAGATAAGGAGGGGTATTCAGCTCTTTTCTCCATAATATCTCTCTTATCATCAAACCAAACCCTACGATGTGGGTACTCAAACGAATCGTCTCACTGAGACGATTCTTTTGAGTACCCACAACAAAGGGTTGGAGGGTCAAATACGGATTTTAGAACATGCAAAATGCTCCTTATCTAGAGCTCTGTATAATATAATTTATGAGCAGCCTTCTGTTCCAAGCTGAAAAAGTTACTGATAATATAAAATGTCAAACTTTCCCCACATACAACAAATCTTCAGCAGACAACTTTAATTATATCTATAGGCATAAATATCGACACACTCTTTAAAATAAGGCATACTAATTGAAAAGAGTTGACAACATTGTGGCAAAAAGAGAGATTGCTCATTATGAGCAATGTCTCCTTTTGTAAAAACGTTTTCAAAACTTTTCTGCTGCAGACATGTCAAAATGGGTTGGAGTTTGGAAAGGGTTACATACAATCAAACAGTAAGATCCCATCTTCTTGGTAAGTTTTGTTGAATCATTTTACTTTTGCAAAAAATATGGTAGTCCCCTACACTGGTTAGGTGGCAAAATCCAAGATGTTTTACCTTGACCTTGATGTGTGACCTTGATGTTCAAGCAAACACAACATTTAACCATTTCCCTCATACGACAATTCTGCAGCAGACTTTGAACATATTTTGTCAAAAAATGAAAAATCTCTATATTTGAATGGATAACCTATGACTAAAAGTGGAAAACCTTGTGGCAAAAGGAGAAATTGCTTGTTTTGAGCACTTTCTTCTTTTGTCACTATGTTTTCAAAAAGCTGTCTGCTGCAGAGGCGTCAGAAAGCGTCTATATGAGGGAAAGGAATAATAATTGGCAAAGTTTCATGAACTACATGTTGCTCTTATACATGTAGCTCTTTTACATTCAGAGTTATATATTGCAGGCAAACTTTTCCTAATTTTTGCAGAGATGTTTTTAACTTAGTCATCTCTTGCAGATTTGTTGTATGTTGAACAAGGTTAACATTTCCTAAATATTTTACTATTTAATGGGAAAAGATTACTTTTGCAGTCTCTGGGCCAGAAAAATTTAAATCACAATATGGGAAAAGAAGAAAATTAATATCTCTTTGCATGCTAAATTATTTTCGTCTGCTATGTTGTCGTCTGCAAAACTATTAAAATAAATATTTATTTTCCCCAAATGTCTACTGAAATTGAATCGGTGTGACAAACAGTTTGGATCTCAGATCAGTCCCCACGTTTTGTGGGGACTGAATATGCAGGATAGTTATCTTAATTGGTTGTGTTTACAGTTGTGAAATTGGGAAAGTTGTTACTGAGATTATACTCTAAATGTAGTTGCAAAACTTTAACCAGAATTTCTAAGTCAAAAAACGGCCATAACTTGCATAAAATGCTGGATAGAGTTAATAGAGTTATCATACTTGATTGTTTACAGGTGTGGTGGTTGGGAAGTGTTGTATAAAGTTTCAATGCAAAGCATTAAGTAGTTACTAAGAGATGGTCTCTTAATGTAGTTGCACGCAAGACTTTAAACAGAATTTCTAAGTAAAAAAAGGGCCATAACTTGCATAAAATGCTGGATAGAGTTAATAGAGTTATCATACTTGATTGTTTACAGGTGTGGTGGTTGGGAAGTGTTGTATAAAGTTTCAATGCAAAGCATTAAGTAGTTACTAAGA
This sequence comes from Serripes groenlandicus, assembly GCA_031761405.1. Taxonomy (NCBI): domain Eukaryota; kingdom Metazoa; phylum Mollusca; class Bivalvia; order Cardiida; family Cardiidae; genus Serripes; species Serripes groenlandicus. Next base: position 21,170,890 of record JASEVX010000001.1, read on the forward strand.
GATGGTCTCTTAATGTAGTTGCACGCAAGACTTTAAACAGAATTTCTAAGTAAAAAAAGGGCCATAACTTGCATAAAATACAGGAAAGAGTTATCTAACTTCTAATCTACATATTAAGTGTGATAATTGGATAGGGTTATATAAAGTTTCAATGCAATGCATCAAGTAAATACTGAGATATGGACTCTTAATTTAGTTGCACGCAAAACTTTAACCAGAATTTCTAAGTAAAAAAAGGCCATAACCTGCATAAAATGCAGGATAGAGTTATTTAACTTGATAATCTACATAGGTGTGATAGTTTGGCAGGGTTGTAGAAAGTTTCAATGCAATACATGTAGTACTTAAGTACTTGCATGCAAAACCTTAACCAAGGTGTGTCATGGACGCCGACGCTGACGCCAGGGTGAGTAGTATAGCTCTCATATTCTTCGAATAGTCTAGCTAAAAATGCATTTCACTGAATTCCTGTCAGTAATTTGTGAGACATTTTTCATTTGCCCATATTTTTTTTGTCATGAAAAGACAAGGCTTTGACAGCTAATTAGACCTTGATTGATGAACCCCCTCACCCCCCACACACACAATCTTGCTTTACGATTACCACTTAGTTCCCGGAACTAAAAAAATAGTGTAAGGTGTCTTTTACTTGTTAAGCAATTTTCCATTTGCCACAACGCTTTCAACTCTATTAATGAATTAAACTTTTGTTCATAGAGATTTTTCTTTCTATTTTTGGCGTTTGTTCACCCAGGGAACATGAATAATAAAATTTAAATGCGCGCCAAATGACCTTAGCTGTCGATGCGCCATAAAACAATATACATTCATTCTATTTTTGGCATAGATGTTCAGCTGAAGTTGTCGGCTAATTTGTTTATGTTTAGATTATATATTTCCTAGTTTTACTCTAGAATTGTTTCCCAGATATAAATTTACTACCTATCCCCCCCCCCCCGTATAAAAAAAATATCTCCTTTTGTCATGATAATGTTTAACTCTATTCAATTATCATACTTTCATTTACAGAGACTGTTCATGAAAAGATATTTTCGAAGTCATCTATCATGCATATTTGTTGTAATTGTGGGAAAGGGTTAAATCACTTGAATTATTCCTTATCTATACAAAACATCAGGTAAGTTTTTGCTTGACACACTATAAACTCAGCTGCTATACATCTGTCCAAAAATTTATTTTCTTAGACAATGGAGAGCAATTAAATAAGAAAACAAAAAAGTTGAAGGTTTGCTGAATTGCCATTAGCCTAATTAAACTTGCAGTCAGTTTGGGAATGAGGGTTATTTTTTGTTATATTTTTGTAATTCTAATGTCACAAGTAATTAAGTAATATTTAATGCAAAGTCTAAAGAAGGGACTAAACTTTTAGTACATCACTTAACCAATTTTCCTGAGCAAATTCTCTATTACCCACAATGTTTAAGACAAAATGGTATTTTCAAATCTCTAGTTATAATAACTATAGAACTATAATCACTGAAGATGATAAATACCCCCTAAACAGCACCTTGACCTATACCATAACTCAATAAGTAAAAGGGCCATAACTCTGTAAAATAACATGCAATTGTAACCCCTTTAGGATATGCACATCTCCTCTTGGTATAGAAGCTTCATGTAAAATTTTATTGAATTCCACCCAGTGCTTTAAGAAATAGGCCGGACAAATTATGGCTTCCAACAGACAGACAGCCCGACACAGTGACTCCTATATACCCCCTCTTCTTCGAAGGGGGTATAATCATTTTCCCTAAGATGCAGATGAGTCTTAATTAACCGTTTCCGACATACAACAAATCTGTTGCATATAATTATATGCTTGTATTTAGTGATAATAATAAATTAAACACGTTCTATACTTACATTAAACCAACTTTTGGAGTTGAGATCTACATATACCAAAGTTCAAGAGAACTTTTGCTAATTTCAGATTTTCCTGGCATAATCTCATGATCGCGAAGGAGCATTATACTCAGGTTACAAGGGAATGAGCGATTTTGTGTTAATTGCAAAAACATTCTTGAAAATGAATACCACTTTGTTATCCATTGCCCATTGTATTTGTGAATTACGTAAGAAATATATTCCAGATAAATACATAACTTACCCTTAATTCTTACCACAAATTTCATGATTTGTGTGCAAACAATATATTACCACAATTATAAGAAATCTGGCAATGTATTTACTACATGCTAATAAAGATAGAGATACTTTTCTTTTCAGCAATGTATAATTATCTATTTTTCCAACAGTTCATGTACATTGATGAATCAGATCACTTATACATGCATTATTTCCACCATATATGTGTTTATATGTATCTTCACAGGAAAATAACTACTTTTGATGTATTAAGTATATATGTTATATGTATATGGGCCGGAGGCCTAAGTATAAAATAAACTACTATACTATATGACTTTGAAGAAACTTTGGAAAAATATGAAATATTTCTGTTATGGAAAGTGTAATTATAAGCAAATTAAGCTTTTGTCACAATGTTTTCAAAAGTTGTCTGTTGCAGAGTCGTCAAAATGTGTCTGCATGAGGGAAAGAGTTCAAGTATAACATTTAGTGAAAGGTTCATGAATCTTTTAGCAGTGACAGGTTTAATTTCTAAAGAAAAAAAACTTTTCCACATTGTTTCATTTGACTTAAATTATAATGAGAATAAACGTCAAGATTGATATAAAGTCTTTTTTATCCAACATTTCTATGATGTTGTTTTTCCTTCAAAGTAACGACCCTTTCCCAAATACAAGATTTCCGCAGCAGTTAACATTAAAAAATTCTGGACATATATAATTATGGAAAACTGCTACATGTATAAACAAAAGTATGATTACTAAAAAGAGTTGAAAGCATTGTTGTAAAAGGATATATTTATCCGTTTGCCACAATGTTTTCATAAGATATCTGCTGCAAATACTTCAAAAATACATCTGCAAGTGGGAAAGGGTTAAGCGCATACGCAGCAGACAAGTTTAACATAATTTGATTTAATTCTTGTGACTGATGAACATCAACACGGGGGAAAAACCTACGCAAAAATGATTAAATTTCTTTAAATATGATTAGGAAAGAACATTTTGTGAAAGGTTTTTGTGTCTTATCAAGAATCATCTCTTCCTGATGCTCTATTCATCTCCGGGGAAGACGTACTGCACTTTGAAATGAAATGCTGTGTTAAAAAATAGTGTTCTACTGGCATCATAGTGTGGGAATCGAAGCAGCTCTGACGTTGGCTAAACGTGAAACAGTTGTAACTGCTTCTTAACCCTTTCCCTCGTATAGACGCTTTCTGACGCCTCTGCAGCACACGGCTTTTTGAAAGCATAGTGACAAAAGAAGAAATTGCTCAAAACGAGCAATTTCTCCTTTTGCCACAATGTTTTCCACTTTTCGTCATAGGTTATCCATTCAATTATAGAGATTTTCTATTTTTTGATAAAATATGTTGAAAGTCGTCTGCTGCAAAATTGTCGTATGAGGGAAAGGGTTAAATCACATACATTTACATTCATTTCATGTTAAGTCATCAAATTATTATATATTGATTGATTGGGGTTTAACGCCGTTTTTAACAATTTCTCAGTTATATTACGGCGGCCAGTTCACCTACTCATGCATTTCCTGGTTTTCTCACACCAGTACTCCACACAATAATCTTCCCAAGCAACTGGCTGCTTTTCCACATAGACTTAGCCCATTGGTGGAAGAGGTATGACGCATGTCGCATTGACTTTTGTCAATCCTCGGAAAGAAAGTTGGCCGAGCCGGGATTCGAACTCACAACCCCTGGATTGACAGCCCGCGTCGCTACCGACTGAACTACCGGGGCTCGGCTAAAATTATTATATAACATGAAGACATCGGAGAACATTTGCACAATCTAAACAATTGATTGATTGATTGTTTAGTGTTTTGAGCCGCTTTCAACAATTTTTCTGTTATAAAATTCTGCGTTTCCTTGGGTAAGTAACCAGTACTACTGGTTCATTTATCCTGACTAAAGCCAGTCAGTCTTAATTCTAACCCTGTAGCTCAGTCGGTAGCGACGCGGGCTGTCAATCCAGGGGTTGTGAGTTCGAATCCCGGCTCGGCCAACTTTCTTTCCAATGATTGACAAAAGTCAATGTGACATGCGTCATTCGTCTTCCACCAATTGGCTGAGTCTATGTGGAAAAGCAGCCAGTTGCTTGGGAAGATTGTTGTGTGGAGTACTGGTGTGGGAAAAGCAGGAAATGCATGAGTAGGTGAACTGGCCGCCGTGATATAACTGAGAAATTGTTAAAAACGGAGCGAAACCCCAATCAATCAATCAATCAATCAATCTAACCCTGCAACCCTGATTGGCAAGGAATGAATGAATGAATGTATATTGTTTTATGGCGCATCGACAGCTAAGGTCATTTAGCGCGCATTTAAATTTTATTATTCATGTTCCCTGGGTGAACAAACCAGTACTAGGCTAGAAAATGTGCCTTGCCCAAGGGCACTCCACCATGACCGAATTGCCACGACTGGGGATCGAACCCGGGACACCCGGTTTCGAAATCCCCGACGCTAACCACTCGACCACAGCGGATTGGCAGGGAGGGCAGCTATAATACTATCATTTTCAAAGTCTTTAGTATGATTCAGCTAGGGATTGAACCCATGAACTTCCCAAACCCGATGACACTACCACTACACCACAGAGGCGATACAATCTGAACGAAGCTCCTCCCTTAAAACAGGTATTGTTTATGTTGGCTTTTGTGAACAGTGTAGATCCAGATTCAGCTACTAATTATCTTAGTAGAATCTACACAAGTTGACAGGAGCTTTTGACAGGCTAATGTAAAGTAATATGTGAACAGTGTAGATCCAGATCAGCCTGTGCATCTACCTTTTCCCATGAACAGGCTCAATTTTCATGCTGCTAATGCCATCACTGTCCATTTATGTATCATCCCTGTACCACATAGAACAGAACTACAGTAGACGCCTTTGAAAGTATCTAGGTAAATTTATTTCATTATGGTTTAACCCTTTCCCTCATAAAGACACTTTCTGACGCCTACGCAGAAGACAGCTTTTTGAAAACATAGTGACAAGAGAAGAAATTCTCAAAACGAGCAGTTTCTTCTTTTGCCAGAGTGTTTTCCACTTTTATTCATAGGTTATCCATTCAATTATAGAGATTTTCTATTTGTTGACAAAATATATTCAAAGTCGTCTGCTGCAGAATTGTCGTATGCGGTAAAGGGTTAATTAGTTGAAAAACATCATGAGCAATTGTTTTTGCTTATAATGTTTTCCATAAACTGTGTATGAAAATGATACTTTTAATATGCTGTAGTTATCATTTCATCTTAGACACACCTTTGTACTGGATCTATTTTTGCTGGCTTATCAGTCATCATATTTGTGTACCTCATACCCTGATAGCTAGAGCAGATGACTTTTATAGAAATTGCACATCATTATAAATCTGCATGGTCAAAATTTCTCCATTATCACAATTAATGCTTTCAAATTTTGTCTGCTGAAGAGGTGTCAAAAGTTAGGAAAGTCTTTAACCTTTTCCCTCATACGATAATTTTGCAGCAGACGACTTTGAACATATTTTGTCAAAAAATAGAAAATCTCTATAATTGAATGGATAACCTATGACTAAAAGTGGAAAACATTGTGCCAAAAGGAGAAATTGCTCGTTTTGAGCAATTTCTTCTTTTGTCACTATGTTTCCAAAAAGCTGTCTGCTGCAGAGGCGTCAGAAAGTGTCAATATGAGGAAAAGGGTTAAGTGCCCTACAACTGGAAACGCATCTGGCGAAAGAATAAAAGGAGAGAAAATGTTATAACTAATGTAAACTCATTGTTAGTTATAATACCATCCCACCCCCCAAGCAGTTGCTCAGACAGGTAACTAGGAACTTAGATTCTTGGAAATAGTTAACTTTGACAAAAATGAAAGATTGCTTCCTTGCTGAAATATTTAAAACTATTCAGCGATAAGGTTAATTGTAATTCTGCAATATGAGAGAAAGATTTAGCAATTTCCCAAATACAGACACATTTTGATACCTATGCAGCAGATGTCTTTTGAAAACATTGTGGCAAAGGGAGATACTGCTCATAATGAGTAATTTCTCCTGTTGCCAAATATTTTCAACACTGTTCAATAATAACGATTTTATTTATAGAGATTTCAAAGTCTTCTGCTGCATATTTGTTGTTTGTTGGAAAGGTGGGTTTATTTAGGCTCCAAACAGAGCTTAACCCTTTCCCTCATACAACAATTCTGCAGCAGATGATTTTGAACATATTTTGTAAAAAAATAGAAATCTCTTTAATTGAATAATAACAGTGACTAACAGTGGAAAACATTGTATCAAAAGGAGAAATTGCTTGTCTGCTGCAGTGGTATCAGAAAGTGTCTATATGAGGGAAGGGTTAAAGCAAGTGAAATGTACATCTTTTTATTGTGGGAGCAAGTGTTAGAGGAAGATATTTTTTTGCTAAGGGCAATACAGAGATAATTACATTTGGGGAGAATCGATACAGCAATAGAAATGTATGTCATGAAGGTAAATATATTACATCATTGGCGCAGAAATGCTTCAACACTTCCAAAATGAAGGTTACACAATTGGGGCCTGATAAAAACCTGAATATGAAGGCTTCATTTAATTTTTAAGACCTATTTTTTGACAAATTTAAAGGTTTGATTTTTAACATTGTTAGGCTCGGTAAGGTAGCAACACCTTACTTTTACGCCTTTGTTTACCTTTTTGCCACATATAGATAGTTTCTAAAAACCTCTGCAGCAGAAGACTTATGAAACAATTGCGTATTAGTGAACTCACCATGATGTAACTGAAGTTATGTTGAAAACAGCGTAAAACCCCAATTAAACCAATCAACTGTTCACATTTGCATCACAATGGTTTGTGAAGTTCAAACAATGTTCAGTCATCAAGTGTACATATCAATTTTTCTGATTGGCTAAAATACTGCATCTAATTTGCATATGAGGTTTATGAAATATGATGGCATTATGACAGATAAACTTATTTCTTTCTGGCTGACATCATGATACATTAGAATAGTTTGAATGTTTCTGTAATCTTATTAAAGATTAAGATATTTATGGTAACAAAGTTACAGAAATATAACCCATGTCAGTTTGATAATAAACACTGTCATGATGAGCCATTTCCCATTTTGCCAGAATCTTTTTAACTTCGTTTAATAATTAAACTCTCCTTTATTGAGATTTTTCCCTAGATATTTTCAAAGTCGTCTGCTGCATATTCTATGTATGTGGGAAAGGGTTTATCAACCAAATACCTCATATGATTTCTGATGATTTATCTGCCCATCTGAATAATAAAGAAAGTTTGGTGTTTCACACCACTTTCAACAAATTTTCAGTTAATCACTGTGTTTCATGGGTAAGTTACCAGTACTAATATTCCATCAATCCTGAAAACAGCTAGCCAGTCATTCATAATCATATTCCGTGAAACCCAGAGCCCAAAGGAAGGCAGCCATTACTACCGTTTTGGTATGACCCAGCCAAGAATCAAACTCGCATTCTCTCACACCCAAAGCGTACTCTATACCACTACAACATGGAGGCGGTCATCTGAATAATGAAGCCTAAAATCTGGAAAATGGAGTCCATAAGTTTCAATAGGCATATTTTGAAGAGGTGTAAAAGGTTATCTGCTGAATTAGAACTTTGCTTGTTAACCCTTTCCCTCATACAAAACGTGCAATTTCTCCTTTTGCCACAATGTTTTCCACTTTTTGTCATAGGTTATCCATTCAATTATGGAGATTTTCTATGTTTTGACAAAATACGTTCAAAGTCGTCTGCTGCAGAATTGTTGTATGAAGGAAAGGGTTAACCCTTTCCCACTTGCAGAAGCACTTTGACATATCTGCTGCACACAATATCTTAAAACATTGTGGCAAAAAGAGAAACTGATCATAATGAGCAAAGTATTTTTTAGCAACAATGTTTTCAATTTTATACAATAATAATACTTTAGAGTTTCATATTTTTCTCAAAATGACATCTTATTCATGTGCTGTAGATGTGTTTGTTTGGAGTTTTTTTGGTGTTTTACACCTTTTTACTCAACATTATTTCAGTTATATCATGGCGACAGTTCACATATTCATGATCCCTGGGTAAAGAAACCAGTACTAGACAAGGAATGTGCCATGCCCAAGGGCACTCCGCCATGACTGTTGTGCCGTGACTGGGGATCGAACCTGGGATGCCCTGTTTCAAATCCTTGACCCTAACCACTCGACCACGGCGGATTGTGCTACAGATTTGTTGTATGTAAAAAAAGGTTAACTGATGTCTGGATCTCTTAACTATAAGACAGAGTTTTTAACATGGTTTAATTGTTTTTAACTAAAATATTAATCACAAAGTCAATTGCATTTCCAGCGCAGATGTATGTGATTTTCTCTACACTCTGTATCATACTAGCTAGAAGACTTGCTTGAAGGAGAAGCCAAGACCTCACTGGATAATCAAAGCGCCAATGGCACTGTAGTGGCGATCGTATGGAAAATCCTGCAAAGTAACAAGCAGTATATCGGTGTAGGGCTTGCGATGACTCTGGTGCGGGTATATTTGAGAATGTATCAACCCTGCATCTTTTGACAGTAGAATAATGTTAGTTTGCCAGAATGTTGTCTTGGTGATTATTTAGTTACGTTCTGAAATTGGTCATGATGTGTTCAAAATTAGGCCATTCCAAAGTTATGAAAAATCTAGTTGGTATTCGATAGACTACCGTTTTAGCTCATTAGAATGACTATTTGTAATCTAAATTGTTTGGGTAATCACATGTTTATCACCAGGTCGTTAGGCCATATTAAGATCAAATATATTTTACACTTTAGAAATGACTAAAGAAAGGAGAGAAAACAGTATCCATTAGTTTGGTGTTTGTTTCAATTATGTCCGATATTAAACAGGTCTGTTCAATTTAGTCCCTTCACATTGCATGATTGAGGGTTGTCACAGTGTATTTATATGTCTCTGAGGTTGTTAAACTGCTTCGAATCACAATTTCACTATTTGCCAAACTGTTTAATTTATGAAAATATAGGCATATATTATAATGCTAGATCTTCAAACTCAATTAGGCTACACTGTCAGCATTGATTGCTAATTGACTCTAGAACGTGCAGACGTGTATACATAACGTGTGTACACACTGCCATCGTGTGTCCTTTAAACCTTTGTAAACCAGTCTTATTATCTAGACGCTTTCATATATTTAAACAAGTACAAAACAAGAGAAAGTTGATGCAAGGCATCAATGTCGCCGGAAAAGACTGCATTGATTTATTTATGTATTCTTGACTTTCCTTAGTCTATTCAAGCATTAGGAACGGTGAAATGAAAACATTTACTTATAAATTTTATATTCATACCTACATTAGGGTATCTATAAAAAATTAACGAAATGTATACACATTTATCTTGGCTTAAATTTAATTTTGCTGTTGTTACTTATTTAAATAATAGTATTCATTCATATAATTTCAATGTTTGTCAATCTTATTCGAATCACAAGGTAAATATCCTGTTATTGCTTTAAAGGGAGGTAATTTGAAGAAAACAAAAGTCTTCAAAAGGAGAAATATATCAGCATTACCGTCTACAGTTTAAATTGTTCTATTGTTTGTGGATTTAAAAATGTTCTTTTTTTCTTATTTCTACATGTACAACGAAATATTGCGGCTTCTCTTTGACGCTTTGCGTCAAACATTCGTCTTGTACTTGTCTAAAATAAAATAATATCACTCGCTTTTTCATATCGAAATGCGCATGCGCGAAAATCGATGTTAAAGGTCACGAACCTACACAACAGAATAGGGTCTATATTTAGCTTAGAAACAGTTCCTACTTTAGATATTCATGGATTAACATTATTAAATGAATTCTACACAAATCAAGACATCTCTTTGAACATGAAAACAACATTTAGTAAGTTAAAATTGCTATTAAAAGGAGAATCCGAAATTGACCTCAATGATGACACATAAGAGTCTGCATTAGGGGGTGTTGGTTCACGTCTTGAAGGGACCACTTTTGTCTTCGTAAATAAGACAAAAAACTTAAATGCGAGTGAAATAAAAAAAACTGCAAACATTAAAAAATCGGAATATTTATTTCATTTTAGATGTGTCATTTATTAGTGTTCGTAAACAACCACAATTGTAATATGTTCAAATCATCTAGATTTGTTTCTTTCTAATAATAAGCCGCCCTCCCATGTGATTTCCGAAAAGCTATTAAAAATAGAAGTCGCGGGCTTCTGCCCGGCGACTAATAAAGCGTTTATAATATTGAGATTTACAAGCTTTTCTGGTTTTTGGTCTCGCGAGCTATTTATAGAACCTTTTGGAATTTCCAGATTTGAGTATCACCAGAGTTGTCGTTATTTGCAAGGCAGAACGCGCAATGATACTCTGCATAGCGTACCCAAGACGCCCGATGATATTTATTATCTGCCCAAACATGAAGAAAGATAATATGTAAATAGTTTAACTCTATTTAGATATTTTCTCGATAAATCTCAAATATTAGTACCAATCCGGTATCAAAGTAGCACTAACATTATCATTATTAATCGTGTGCCTGCATCACTGATGGAACTATATATATATATGGGGTTTAACGGAAGTGAGTAAATTGCCTTTGCAGAAATATCCAACCGATTGTTCAAATACGACTATATAATTTTTTTTTCGTTGTTGTTGTTTTGGTAGCACTGTGGCGATTGTCAACCAATCGCCACAAAAACCACTCAGGAATAGCTAATTTTAGATAAAATCAGCAAAGTTGAAGGATTGATTTCTTTTAAAATATAAATTTCTTATCTTTTTACTGTTTTAATCAGACTGTTTGAGTATAAAAAGGATTTAACTTTAAAGGATTCGCACATGTACAGACACTTTTGTCAAAATGTTTTCAAATTTATTTAATAATAGTTCTTTAATTTTTAGAGATTTTCCAATTTTTTCAAAGCCTTCTGCTGCAGATTTTGTTATATGTGGTTAAGGCTAAACTCATTTTCAAACAATCAGTTGAACATTTTCAAAAATCTTGAAAATTTAAAGATTTATGTCGATAAAGAGTTGAGAATATTGTAATTAAAGGTGAAATTACTCGTTTCAGCAATTTCACCTTTTATTGCAATGTTTTTAAAAGACAGGTTCAATGGCAGGTGTCAAATGTTGTCTCAGTGAAGTAATGTTTTTTTTTAAGGTGGCCAAAAAAAATATTCTGCACATAAATGTCAAAAGAAGTCATGCTGTAGAAGCTTGGGAAAATGCTAACCATACACGATTCTTAATGAGAACCTTTGCCACAACACATGTTCCTTTTAACCCTTTCCCATATACAACAAATCTGCAGCAGACGACTTTAAAAGTATGAAGGCATAAACACAAAAAAAGCTCTTTGAATGTAGGTATAATTACTGAAGAGAGTTGAAAACATTGCTGCAAAAGTAGAAATTGCTCATTTTGAGCAATTTCTACTTTTGTCAAAACGTTTTCTAAAGTCGTCTGCTGCAGTGGTGTTAGGAAGCGTCTGTATGAGAGAAAGGGTTAATGAGAACCTTGTTATAAATTTGATATGAATATTGAAAAAAAGAATTTTAACAAAGGCAGGGTGGAGTCTTCAGATAACTAATCAATGAATTACCTGTAACAATTAACCTTAACTTCAGGTGTGTCATTAAAGCTGAAATCTATAAGAGACTACTCACTTTTAAAATTCTTTAAGTTACTAAATAAACTTTTAAAGACGAAGGTAGAGCATGAGTATTCTTTGAGTAAATGCACTCATGAACTCGCAGCAAAAAAAATACTTCACATATAGTAAACTGCTGTTTCATTCACAAAACTGTTTATAAACTAGGTATAAATGGTTTTACTGCCAGAAATCTTGATAATATCAGAATGCTCGCAATTTCCCACATCTTATCACCATTCTATTTTTGTTTTTTCCAGTCATTTTTTGAGGCATGATCGTGACATCATCCTGGGAGGGGTAATTCTTGATTTACACGTTATTTAATAACTCCGGAAATAAGTAATATCATAAACACAATTCATTTGGATATGAAACTTGTTGTGAGATCACCTGCTATTTAACCCCCCTTTCCTTCATACAACAAATCTGCTTTAAATAACTTTGAAATGATCTAGGCAAAAATATGAAAAATCTTCACAAATGAGAGTTTTATTATTAACAAGAGGGCCATGATGGCCCTTGAATCGCTCACCTGATTTTTTATTTTTTTTTCACTTTAGCTATATAAGCCTCGCCCCTTGGCAGCCATAGTTTCCGACCAATCAACTTGGCTTGAAGGAATCTGATAGAGGGTCACCCTAGGAACATTTCTACAAAATTATTTGAAAATCGGCCAGATACTTTTGGAGGAGAAGATTTTTTGAAGTTTTCACTATAGCCATATAATGCAAAATAGCCCTGCCTACTGGCAGCCATGTTTTTTGACCAATCAACATGGCTTGAAGGAATCTGAAAGTGGGTCATCCAAGGAACATTTCTACAAAATAATTTGAAAATCGGGCTGACAATTTTGGAGAAGAAGATTTTTTAAGTTTGCACTATAGCCATATAAGGCAAAATAGCACCGCCCCCCCCCCCCCCCCCTGGCGGCCATGTTTTTCGACCAATCAACATGGCTTGAAGGAATCTGATAGAGGGTCACCCAAGGAACATTTCTACAAAATCATTTGAAAATCAGCCAGACACTTTCGGAGGAGAAGATTTTTTAAGTTTTCACTATAGCCATATAAGGCAAAATAGCCCCGCCCCCCTGGCGGCCGTGTTTTTTGACCAATCAACATGGCTTGAAGGAATCTGATAGAGGGTCATCCAAGGAACATTTCTACAAAATTATTTGAAAATCTGCCAAACAGTTTGGGAGAAGAAGAATTTTGAAGTTTTTTTCGTTTCGTTGCCATGGAAACCAGAATTCTGCATGGATCCCTAAAATTTGAAGGAATTCTGGTGAGGTCATTAAGAGGATGCTTTCTGTGAAGTTTCATCCCAATTGACCGACTGGTTACTGAGGAGAAAATGTTGAAGATTTTTTAAGTTTTCACCTTTGGCCATATAAGGCAAAATAGGCCCCGCCCCCTGGCGGCCATGTTTTTTGACCAATCAACATTGCTTGAAGGAATCTGATAGAGGGTCACCCAAGGAACATTTCTACAAAATTATTTGAAAATCGGCCTGACACTTATGGAGGAGAAGATTTTTTAAGTTTTCATTATAGCCATAAAAGGCAAAATAGCCCCGCCCCCTGGCGGCCATGTTTATTGACCAATCAACATGGCTTGAAGGAATCTGATAGAGGGTCACCCAAGGAACATTTCTACAAAATTATTTGAAAATCGGCCTTACACTTTCGGAGGAGAAGATTTTTTAAGTTTTCACTATAGCCATATAAGGCAAAATAGCCCCGCCCCCCCTGGCGGCCATGTTTTTTTGACCAATCAACACGGCTTGAAGGAATCTGATAGAGGGTCATCCAAGGAACATTTCTACAAAATTATTTGAAAATCTGCCAACCAATTCGGGAGAAGAAGAATTTTGAAGTTTTTTCGGTTTCGTTGCCATGGAAACCAGAATTTTGCATGGATCCCAAAAATTTGAAGGAATTCTGGTGAGGTCATTGAGAGGATGCTTTCTGTGAAGTTTCATCCAAATTGACCAACTGGTTACTGAGGAGAAGAAGTTGACGCACGACGCACGACGCACGACGGACGACGGACGCCGGACAAAAGGCGATCACAATAACTCACCTTGAGCAAAGCTCAGGTGAGCTAAAAAGAGTTGAAAACATTGCGGCAAAAGGAGAAATTGCTCATTATGCCACAATGTTTTCAAAAGTTGTCTGCTGCAGAGGTGTCAGAAAGTGTCTTATATATGTGGGAAAGAGATAAAAGTTTTATGAAAGAACTCCTGCAAGCCTAGAAATGTGTCAATGGCTTCTCACAGAGAAAATAAAGAATGGTTCTTGCAGATAAGCATGCAATAATTGTCCTTTTGTCTACAATGTTAGTATAATTTATGCTCTAAGGAGCATTCTTTCCCTCATATAGACGCTTTCTAACCCTCTGCAGCAGATGGATTTTTGAAAACATAGTGACAAAAGAAGAAATTGCACAAAACATAACTTTTAGTTATAGGTTATCCATTCAATTATAGAGACGTCTGCTGCAGAATTGTCGTATGAGGAAAAGGGTTAACCCTTTCCCTCATGTAAAGGCATCTGGACACATCTATTAAGTTATTTCAAATGATGCCTGAATAGAGAAAAGATTTAACAATGTGAATAAAGCTAAAATCCTTTCCAACATACATATCGAGGGCTTGGCGTGAAACGGTTGTAACTAAAAACCTATTTTGAAAACCCTGGTTTAGGGGCAATTTTGACCCCTTTGTAAACAATGGAAATTTAGGTGCCATTTTTTGCTCAGAACGAGCAATGGCACCTAAATTTCCATTGTTTACTGAGAAAAATGATTTAACGCTTATAAAGACTTTATGGCCTTGTAATTAAACTTGGTAGAAAAATACCGATTTTAGTTACAACCGTTTCACACCAAGCCCTCGATATATATACGCTTTCTGACTCCTCTGCAGAAGCCGACATTGAAAATAATTTGTGGCTAAAGGACTAATTGCTCAGTGAGAAATTTATCCTTTTGTCACACATTTTCAATTATTATGAATAATTTTATGTAGAAGTTTTCCATTTCTTTGCCAAGATGTTTTCCAATGTGCCGGCTGCAGATTCTAAGGTTTGTTGTAAGTGAGAAAGGGTTGAACAACTGCATATTAGTCATGATTCAGTAAACAAACTAAAAACCTGCCTCTGGGAAGACATGATGATCAGCATTATTCTAGGAACAATTATCAGCTTGTTATGACTGGGTTATCATGGCCTACCTCATGGCTTTCTGATTGAGTAAACCTCAGAATGATACACCCAGCATGCACACATTCATTCATAATTCTCATATCAAACACTGGAATGTGCTCGAATTATAAATGCTTTTGTAACACCTCTCAAGGGTGCACAAGGTTTATTCCAGTTAACCCTTTCCTTCATATGACAATTCTGCAGCAGACGACTTTGAACGTATTTTGTCAAAACATAGAAAATCTCCATAATTAAATGGATAACCTATGACAAAAAGTGGAAAACATTGTGTCAAAAGGAGAAATTGCACGTTTTGTGCAATTACTCCTTATGTCACTATGTTTTCAAAAAGCTGTCTGCTAGCTGCAGGTGTCCGAAAGCGTTTATATGAGGGAAAGGGTTAACAATTTTCTTTCAAATCATTATTCTCGGTAACCAGACAATGATCGTGTTTCGTCTGCTGAAGCAGCCATTATTTATCTTCAGAAAAAGGAAGAAATTGGCTTCGTTTTACATATTCATGTTCCTGATTTTCCAGTGATGTTCAATTGTATATTCAATAATTTCTCTGTATACAGTTCAATCTCTGTTTAAAGACCAACCATGGGAAGAGAACAATCTGGTCTTTAATTAGAGGGATTGATTGGAGTTTAACGCCGTTTTTAACAATTTCTCAGTCATATCACGGCGGCCAGTTCACCTAAACACGTATTTCCTGGTTTTCTCACACCTGAGTACTCCACACAACAATCTTCCCAAGCAACTGGCTGCTTTTCCACATAAACTTAGCCCATTGGTGGAAGACGAATGACGCATGTCGCATTGACTTTTGTCAAACGTCGGCAAGAAAGTTGGGCTGAGCCGGGATTCAAACTCACAACCCCTGGATTGACAGCCCGCATCATTACTGACTGAGCTACCGGGGCTCGGCGACTGCAGCAGAAGGGTAATCGGCAATTAAAATTTACCTTCTTTTTTTTTTTTCTTTTCATTGCAGCTAGATGATTAACCCTTTCCCTCATAGAGACGCTTTTTGATGCCTCTGCAGCAGACGGCTTTTTGAAAACATTGTGACAAAAGAAGAAATTGCTCAAAACGAGCAACTTCTCCTTTTGCCACAATGTTTTCCACTTTAAGTCATAGGTCAACCTTTCAATTATAGAGATTTTCTATTTTATGACAAAATATGTTCAAAGTCGGCTGCTGCAGGATTGTCGTAAAGGGTTAAAAAAAAACATAATATCAAGAAAATTGTGAAGAGAGAACTATTACCTACAAGTTAACATTCTTGCAAGGAAATTGATGAAAACAAAGTGATTTCATGTTTCATTGAATTTCAGCCACCCATGTTGAATGGTAGTCATGCCAGATTAAATTTTAATCATTTATTTTTGGTTTTACACCAAAGAACATTGTTTTGTTGATTTCATCACTGAAATACAAAAAAAAACAAGTATCAAAGAGGTAGTGAAAGTGCATTTTACAGATGAATTTTGTAACACAGTGATGAAACCTGCAAAACATTTGTGAGTTATTTGAAATGCAATTAAAATTATTTCTTTCATTGTAAAAAAAAAAAAACGTTTTTTAGTCTCTGGGTAACAGTTTTAAAACTGATTAGATTTTTTTTCAAATTCAAGAAACATGTAAGAAAGATGGACGAGTGTAAGACAAAATCATTTATGTATATGACAGAAGATTGTTTTCTTTTTATTCGTTGTTCAAAATAATATTTTTTGCACTCTTTAATGATCACCGATTGATAAGTATTATAAAGTTTCTTTGGTGGTCTGTCTGTCTGGACGTTCGCCTCGGGTATGTCAGGTCGCAGGTTCAATCCCCAGTCGGTTCATACCAAAGACTTTAAAAATAGAAGTAATGGCTGACCTCCTCGGTGCTTCAGGTTGCCGTATTAGTTTTAGTTGACTCAGGCTGATGTCAGGATAACCAGTAGTCCTTTTTATTAACCCTTTCCCTCATATAGACGCTTTCTGATGCCTCTGCAGCAGACATCTTTTTGAAAACATAGTGATAAAAAAAGAAATTGCTTAAATCGAGCAATTTCTCCTTTTGACACAATGTTTTCCACTTTTTGTCATAGGTTATCCATTCAATTAAAGAGATTTTCCATTTTTTGACAAAATTATAATGTTCAAAGTCATCTGCTGCACAATTGTTGAATGTGGGAAAGGGTTAACTTACCCAGGAAGCATCATGATATAACTGGAACCGTGTTTTGAAAGACTTTTGAAAACATTGTGGCCAAATTTCTCCTTTGGCCTCGATGTTTTCAACTTTAATTGGTTTAAACATTTTCCAGGTTTTTGTCACTATGTTTTCAAAGTTGCCTGCTGCAGATATGATTTGTTGTATGTTGGAAAAAAAAATAATTCAACATTCACATAGCATATGACAGTGACGGTTCAATGTGCAGTGGGAATACTTACTGCTCCTCGAACTCCATCATACAATAAATCTTGTCACTTAGTGTCCCTTATCTCATGGATGACATATATGCATTCTCACATCTTTTACTCTTTCCTACATGCAACCAATCAGCGGCAAACAACTTTGAAAACATCTTAGCCAAAATTAAAAAAATCTCTGTAAATGAAAATATAATAATGAAACATAGTTGAAAACATTGTGGCAAAAGGATAAATTGTTCATGATGGACAATTTCTTCTTTTGCTCCAAGGCCTTCTTATGTCTTCTGCTGCAGATACGTCATAAATGTGTCTGTAGGTCTTAAAAGGTAAAAACCAATCCCCTCATCCAGATTCTGACATTTTTTCAGCAAATGTCTTTAATAAAACAACATTGTGGGAAAAACAAAAAGTCAGACAATTTGAAAATTTGAATAGGAAATGGACGTAAAAAGCAAAATACCCATGCAGACAAGCCTCGAGAGTGAAGTCTATTTCAGTAGGATATTGTACGTCTTATTAGATCAGTGAGCAGTCCTATATTACCATCTTGCTACAGAGACTCAGTCTCTGTGATTCGATCCTAATACAATTTGGAGATATCAAGCCTTCCATCAGTAACTTGTTGCGCAGACAAATAAAGTCGCAATAATGGCGTACAGATTTCACAAGATTTTAGAAAGCCACATATTGATTGGTCAATATGGTGGGGAAGATAGTAATGTTCTTTTTGCCCCTTATTCATATTTTGTTTTCAATTATGATGTTAAGCATTATACCATTAATTGAAAAGAAAAAACTAATATTTATCATCAGCAAATATTTTTTGACCAAATGTTCTTGTAACCGGGCATAGAACCTTTTTATATTGCGATTTTATACCATCTTCAACATAATTTCAGTTATTTCAGGGAGCATGAATGGGAGCTAGCTGTTATGTAACTGAAATAATGTTGAAATTGGTGTAAAACCCCATTAAAACAAAAAACAACATATTTTTTTAGTGTGGACGGAATAATGTATTACAATGTCATGTCCGTGGTTATTTTCACAATAAATGTAAAATCTTCACTGTTCACTACCTGTTTAATTCACAAAACGGTGACAATTCTATATTATAGTAAGAGAATACTTCAGCGTGAACAAACAGAAAACAGAAGCTTGTGTGATTAACCCTTTCCCTCATACGACAATTCTGCAGCAGACGACTTTGAACTTATTTTGTCAAAACATAGAAAATCTCCATAGTTGAATGGATAACCTATGACAAAAAGGGGAAAACATTGTGGCAAAAGGAGAAATTGCACGTCTTGTGCAATTTCTTCTTTTGTCACTATGTTTTCAAAAAGCCGTCTGCTGCAGAGGCGTCAGAAAGCGTCTATATGAGGGTAGGGTTAAGTGAAGTTGAAAGTTGTGAGTGAAACTTTAGACTGTAAATACCTTTAATCCTATATTCTACTTGTAGAAACATTTTGATGCATCTGCAGCAGACAACCTTAGAAAACATTGTGGCAAAAGGAAAAATTATTTGTCTGCTGCAGATTTCCTTTATGTGGGAAAGGAAGGGTTAATCTTTTTCCGAATGCAGATGCATTTTGATGCATCTGCAGCACAATTAAAATGTGTCTGCAGTAAACAACTTATGAAAACAGAATTATGATCCCTTTCTCCTTTCCACACAATGATTTCAACTCTATTCAATTATCATATTTTCATCTTGAACACAAATTTTCCATATATTTGCTAATATCATTGGTATTTTCAAAAAAAATTGCTGAAGATTTGTAAAGTATGCATTTTACCTAAAATAGGTCAATGAATTCATAACAAATTGATCCACTGATTTGTGTGATTTAATCTCCAATTTGCAATGATGACCTGCTTAATTTAATAACATATCCCACCAGACAATTGTAATGAAATTTGATCTGGTTTATAATTACGTTGATTCATGATTATACTCCATGACTCAAATTAACATTAAATCATCTTAACCCTTTCCTACCTGCAGGCGCATTTTGATGCAATAGCAGCATACAACTTCTGAAAACATTGTTTTGCCTAGGTCATTTCAAAGTCGTCTGCTGCAGATTCGTTGTATGTGGGTAAGGGGTAAAAAGTGATATAGGGGAAATGATACTATGTGGTCTCAGTTGAGTGTTCCAGGACCATATAATTATAGCATGTCCTCTAGTAGACTTTAGGGTGCAGTTATGCATTAAGCAGTATATATACATAAGAAACATAAATTGCCTGTCTTAATTTACTTATTTCTTACTCATGCATTTCACATTTTCATTCCATTCCTCAATGAAATGCTTCGCCATTTATGTGCTTTGTGTGTAATGCCTAGTAATTGATTTATACCAAAGACTTAACCCTTTCCCACCTGCAGACGCATTTTGATGCAATATCAGCCTTTTGAAAACATTGTGGCCAAAGGTGAAATTGCTCATGATGAGCAATTTCTCCTTTGGCCACAATGTTTTCAACTTTATTTAACAATTAAGCTATCTTTTATGGTGATTTTTCATGTTTATGTCGCTATGTTTCCAAAGTCTTCTGCTGCAGATGTGTTATATGTTGGAAATTTAAAGAGTTAACCCTTTCCTAACTGCAGATGCGTTTTGATGCAAGTACCACGGCAGACAGCTTTTGAAAACCTTAAGTGTGCTCATGTACAAGTCCTTTCTTTTCCTAATAAGTGATGTAAAACAAGCATAACAATAAATGTGAATCTGAGTGAAAGCGAGTGAAGAACAGTTTTATAACATCGCGAGTGAAGAACAGTTTTATAACATCGAAAAAAGCCATTTTCTTGTGAAATATTCTCTAATAGCAAGTTTCCCAGAACACATAACATTGCAGACCATCATATTGATAATCGCAGCCTCCCTACAGATGAAGTTATATGAAGTCAAATTTTGAATGAAGTACGTACTACGTATTTTTAACGCTTTGACTGCTGAAAACGATTTGGTGAAGCCTTAACCCCTTCCCTCATACAACAATTCTGCAGCAGACGACTTTGAACATATTTTGTCAAAACATTGAATGGATAACCTTTGACAAAAAGTGAAAAGCATTGTGGCAAAAGGAGAAATTGCACGTTTTGTGCAATTTCTTCTTTAATTGTCACTATGTTTTCAAAAAGCTGTCTGCTGCAGAGGCGTCAGAAAGCGTCTATATGAGGGAAAGGGTTAAAAATACCAACAGTATAGAGCCAGATCAATTGGCGCATCCTGTTGACTGTTCAGCTCAACATTTTCATCTTGATATTCCTAGAAGTGGATATGGATTCTTCCAATTTTACAAAGCAGCACAATTCCATATTTAAAATTCAGTTAACATTGTTAATGGTTATTACGTAACATGATTATTTAATTGCGAATTTTCTCTCTCTTTCTCATTTCTTCCCCCTAAAAAGATCTTGCCAAATACAAATAAAACTTAGCTGAGAATATTTCCTAGAAAAAGGCAATCATTAGTAGAGTCACCTCGTTTAGAATGTATATTACCATTCAAGGCTGCTAAACCTGAAATAGGAGAAATATAATTTCATTAAACTATAAAAGAACAAAATATTATAGAAGAATTTTTTTTTTTCTGACTTAAAATCAATCTGCTTTGTATGGAACATCTGCAGCAGACGACATTCATTCAAAATTTAGGAGAAAACTACTTTGCTTTCTGACGCCTCTGCAGCAGACGACTTTTGAAAACATTAATTCAAACTACTTTGCTTTCTGACGCCTCTGTAGCAGACGACTTTTGAAAACATTCATTCAAACTACTTTGCTTTCTGACGCCTCTGCAGCAGACGACTTTTGAAAACATTCATTCAAACTACTTTGCTTTCTGATGCCTCTGCAGCAGACGACTTTTGAAAACATTCATTCAAACTACATTGCTTTCTGACAACTCTGCAGCAGATGACTTTTGAAAACATTCCCAGAGACAAAAGGAGAAATTGCTCAAAACAAGCAATTTCTCCTTTTGTCACAATGTTTTCAACTTTTTTTTAGTAACCATACTATCATTTATTAGGAATTTACAATGTTTTGACTAGATATCTTCCAAGTTGTCAGCTGCAGATTTGTTGTATGTCGGAAAGAGTTAATTTAAAGGCAGTTTTGAATTTGGACGAGTCTAAAACAGGGATTTGAAGGTTACAGCTAGGTTAAAGAAAGTTTTACATCATTTCCAACTTTGAAAGCCTGTGTACCCCAACAGTTGTATGGTGAAGTATATAAGATTTATGACTTGGTAATTTTGAGTCTTAAGAGACCATGAAATGTGGCATTATTAAAACTACCATCTTGGTGAACAGTGACATGAATGTTGAGAGATCTTCCGGATACAGTCAACATCTTTGTTGCAGATGACGTCAGAGACAGAGGTCCAGATAAGGAGGTGTATACAGATCTTTTCCCCACAATATCTCTCTTATCAACCAACCAAACCCTATGATGTGAGTACTCAAAAGAATCGTAGGGTTATAAGGTCAAACAAGGATTTAGGAACATGCAAAATGCCCCTTATCTAGAGCTCTACAAATCATGAAGGATATTAGATAATTTCAACAATTTCTCTCCAAAGGTATGAAACTACCTTCAACAATCGCAATGTAAATATGTTCGAGGCAATTACATTTAGTTTATCCTAATAACAACTTTCCTTTCATGTGTAATCTGAAAAAAAAACGAATAAAAATATTGTTGCTGGCTTCTACCGGTGACTAATAACTATTGATTAGTGTTGAAAAAATTGTATTAAAATAGACATGATGAGCAATGTTTCCTTTTGCCACAATGTTTTCAAAAGGATGTCCGAAGTTGAACTGCAAATGTGTTAAATTGCCAGCTAAATTAAGGGGCAGCAAAAGTTGTCTGTATTTTGTTTTCCCTTTCCCATATACAGACACTTTCTGACACCTCTGCAGCAGACCATTTTTGAAAACATTATGGCAAAAGGAGAAATTGCTCAAAACAAGCAATTTCTCCATTTGCCACAAAGTTTTCAATTCTATTTCTTTATCATACTTTCATTCATAGTGATTTACCATATTTGTGCCAATGTATTTTGAAAGTCATCTGCTGTAGATTTGTTATATGTGCAAAAGGCTCAACCCTTTCCCTCATACGACAATTCTGCACCAAACGACTTTGAACATATTTTGTCAAATAATGAAAAATCTCTATAATTAAATGGATAATCTAAGTCTAAAAGTGGAAAACATTGTGGCAAAAGGAGAAATTGCACGTTCTGTGCAATTTCTTCTTTGGTCACTATGTTTTCAAAAAGCCGTCTGCTGCAGAGGCGTCAGAAAGCGTCTATATGAGGGAAAGGGTTAAGGGATAATCAGTAGGGTTCTCTGACATAAGTGACACAACATAAAAGCTTTCAGCTTGTGTCATGCAGCTCACTGATTCATATTTGCATGATCAATCAGAGCTCCGGATAATACTCCGCATATACTAAAATGTCCTTACATCCTTAGGTTCCCGCGTCAAACCCGTGTTGTGGGGGCACTCATTCAGTGGATTCTCTAGGGTTATACCCACGATTGAGGGTTTACTTGGGTAATAATTATGAGGGATGTTGTGTTGTTTGGGATTAAGATCAGTTTACCCCACATGTCTGGGGCTGTGATCAATAAATGTAATCAGTTGGAGGAAATGGAAATACATTGGATTTAAAAGGAGTCATGAGGACCTCCAGGTGCAATTGGGTTCATTACATTCTTTGATAATATACACCTGGTTGATTGATTGGGGTTTAATGCCGTTTTCAACAATTTTTAGTCACATCACAGCAGACAGTGTCCATTCATATGTTTCCTGGCTTTCTTACACCAGTAATCCACACAATATACTTTCCAAGCAACTGGCTGCTTTTTCACATAGACTTTTAGCCCATTGATGCAAGACGAATGACGCATGTCACAGTGACGTTTGTCAAACGTCAGAAAGAATGTTTGCAGAATTTTGATTCAAACTCACAACCCCTGGATTGACAGCCTGCGTCGCTACCAACTGAGCTACTAGCTAGGCCTTGGCCTAAGCAACATTAGATTCACATTCATATTAATTAAATGGTCCAGATAAGGAGGGTTAAATAGCTCTCTCTTATTCCCGGCTGTAGCTTTTCTGGGGACTCTTACTAAAATCCACGGAAAATCCCTGGAGTATTCAGACAACTTTCCAGGGATACTTTGGGATAATCTGACACTTGCCATGGAAAATCCAGTACATTTAAGTGGACAACCCGGGAATTCCATGGAAAAACCCGGAACGGTTCCATGGACACGCTGGAATGGTTCTGTGAACACCCTGGCATAGTTCAGTGGACCCCGGAGTATTTGGACCATTTCCATCGTTTACGCATCTAAGTAACATTAAATTCCTTGATATTTTCCATGGTTTTTCCATGGTTTCCCTGTATTTTCCGTGTATTTTTGTAATTTCTGTTAAGAGTCCCCGGAAAAGCTACAGGCGGGGGATATCCAACCAAACACCATCGGGGTCTCGAGCTCAAATCTTGACTTGACAAATTTCAACATTCATTTGACAAAATGCATTTTGAATAGCAATTATCTTTCCTCTTCCACCAATGGGCTATTATTTATATTGTTTGGAAAGGTAATCAAATTTTTGGGATATAAATTCAGGTAAATCACAATATACTTTTTAGCTAGGATGTTTTGAAAATATCAGATGAAACAGCACTGTCAACAACTGGATATTCTTTTTAAACAAAATTTAAAAAAAGGAGAAATATTATAATCTAATTTATCACATTTTTTTTTCAATGTAATTATCTAATAATGTTTGATTTAATATAAGTTTTCTGTACTAAAGAATAGATAAAAAAAAAGATCAGTGCTTGTCATTTACTGAACCGCACGTAATATATTTTTTCATCAATGTCAGTATAGCAATTTGCAAATCAATAAAAGCGAAGACCAATTTTTCCATCCGCCACATTAAATATTGTTGGTGATTTTACCGATTTCATGTCAGACTCACTGACCAGATAGGGTCTTGTCATAATAACACAGCATTTTATTAACACTTAATCCCCCTTTCCCACATACAACCAACTTTGAAAACTCTATATTAACCCTTTCCTGCATAAAACAATTCTGCAGCAGACGACTTTGATCATAGTTTGTTAAAAAATAGAAAATCTCTATAATTGAATGTATAACCTATGACCAAAAGTGGAAAAACATTGTGGCAAAAGGAGAAATTGCTCGTTTTGAGCAATTTCTTCTTTTGTCACTATGTTTTCAAAAAGCCGTCTGCTTTAACCCTTTCTTGCATACAACAATTCTGCAGCAGACGACTTTGATCATAGTTTGTTAGAAAATAGAAAATCTCTATAATTGAATGGATAACCTATGACCAAAAGTGGAAAACATTGTGGCAAAAGGAGAAATTGCTCGTTTTGAGCAATTTCTTCTTTTGTCACTATGTTTTCAAAAAGCCGTCTGCTTTAAATAACCCTTTCCTGCATAAAACAATTCTGCAGCAGACGACTTTGATCATAGTTTGTTAAAAAATAGAAAATCTCTATAATTGAATGGATAACCTATGACCAAAAGTGGGAAAACATTGTGGCAAAAGGAGAAATTGCTCGTTTTGAGCAATTTCTTCTTTTGTCACTATGTTTTCAAAAAGCCGTCTGCTTTAACCCTTTCCTGCATACGACAATTCTGCAGCAGACGACTTTGATCATAGTTTGTTAAAAAATAGAAAATCTCTATAATTGAATGGATAACCTATGACCAAAAGTGGAAAAACATTGTGGCAAAAGGAGAAATTGCTCGTTTTGAGCAATTTCTTCTTTTGTCACTATGTTTTCAAAAAGCCGTCTGCTTTAACCCTTTCCTGCATAAAACAATTCTGCAGCAGACGACTTTGATCATAGTTTGTTAAAAAATAGAAAATCTCTATAATTGAATGGATAACCTATGACCAAAAGTGGAAAACATTGTGGCAAAAGGAGAAATTGCTCGTTTTGAGCAATTTCTTCTTTTGTCACTATGTTTTCAAAAAGCCGTCTGCTTTAACCCTTTCCTGCATAAGACAATTCTGCAGCAGACGACTTTGATCATAGTTTGTTAAAAAATAGAAAATCTCTATAATTGAATGGATAACCTATGACCAAAAGTGGAAAAACATTGTGGCAAAAGGAGAAATTGCTCGTTTTGAGCAATTTCTTCTTTTGTCACTATGTTTTCAAAAAGCCGTCTGCTTTAACCCTTTCCTGCATAAAACAATTCTGCAGCAGACGACTTTGATCATAGTTTGTTAAAAAATAGAAAATCTCTAAAATTGAATGGATAACCTATGACCAAAAGTGGAAAACATTGTGGCAAAAGGAGAAATTGCTCGTTTTGAGCAATTTCTTCTTTTGTCACTATGTTTTCAAAAAGCCGTCTGCTTTAACCCTTTCCTGCATAAGACAATTCTGCAGCAGACGACTTTGATCATAGTTTGTTAAAAAATAGAAAATCTCTATAATTGAATGGATAACCTATGACCAAAAGTGGAAAACATTGTGGCAAAAGGAGAAATTGCTCGTTTTGAGCAATTTCTTCTTTTGTCACTATGTTTTCAAAAAGCTGTCTGCTGCAAAAATAGAAAATCTCTATAATTGAATGGATAACCTATGACCAAAAGTGGAAAACATTGTGGAAAAAGGAGAAATTGCTCGTTTAATTGATTAATAAATGTATGACTATTAAATACAGTTGAAAACATTGTGGCAAACAGAGACAATTAATGCTTGTTTTGAGCAATTTCCCCTTTTGTCACACTGTTTTCCCGAAGTCGTCTGCGTCAGATATGGCTGAGAGAGTGCCTATGATCGATCGAAGTGTTAACAAATTTTGACATAGCTGTAGCAGACACTGTTGAGAACTCTTGGTTAACCCTTTCCCTCATATAGACACTTTCTGACGCCTCTGCAGAAGACGGCTATTTGAAAACATAGTGACAAAAGAAGAAATTGCACAAAACATGCAATTTCTCCTTTTGACACAATGTTTTCCACTTTAAGTCATAGGTTATCCATTCAATTATAGAGATTTTCTCTGTTTTGACAAAATATGTTCAAAGTAGTCTGCTGCAGAAATGTCGTATGAGGGAAAGAGTTAACCATTTCCCACATACAGACAGATGACTTTGAAAACGATTAATTTAACATCTAGGATAAAATATGGAAAACGTCTCCAGAGAACAGTATATATAGATATTAAATCAAGCTGAAAGATTTTGGCAACATGAGACAAAGCTTTCCAACATACAGCAAAACTACAGCAGACGACTTTGATAACGTCTTTGCAAATATGTAGAAAACCTCCATATAATAAGGTAGAACCATTGAAAAAAGTTGAAAACATTGTGGCGAAAGGAGAAATTGCTGGTTTTGAGCAATTTCTCCTTTTGTCACATTATGTTTTCAAAAGTCGTCTGCTGTAGAATTCGTCTACAAGAGGGAAAGGTTTAATAGAAATTGTCCACATTTAAGTTGTCAGTGTTTCGGTCATCATCATGCTCTTCTGTCTATACCGGGTTTACCATAAAATAATATTTGCTTTATGCGTCTGCTTTGAAAACATATTAGATAAGCAATGATCAGCCTGGAAATACTGAAGTTAAACTTTGGTACAGAGTTGAAAACATTATGCAGAAAATAGAACTTGCTCAGTTTGGGCAAATTGTTTCCTTTTTCAACCAAGTCTTTGAAAGGACCGGTAAATGTTTGCTGCAGAGGTATAAATAAAGGCATGTTTAATTTATTTTTTTAGCATTTTTTCCTTTATACATCATGTTTTAACCCTTTCCCACATAAAGACTATTTCATATGCATCAGACAACTTTTGAAAACATTCTGTCAAATGGAGAAATTGTTCAAAAAGAGACATTTCTCCTAAATTTGCCACAATGTTTTCAACTTTTTCAGTAATTATAACTTGATTTATAGATTTTTCTGTGTTTTTGCCCAGATTTGTTCAAATTCGTCTGCTGAAGATTTGTTGAAGGGACTGTAGGTCCGGAGCATCAAAAGTTGTCTGTTTCAGAGAAAATGTGAGTATATATATAGTCTTAATGTCTGTAACATGAAGGCATGATGCAACCAACATCAATATAAACACACCCTCCATTGTTTTAACCACATCATTTTGTATTTTGTTTATATTTCTCACAAAAGACAACAAGGCAAACTGTTTAACCAAGACAAAGTAATGAATTTGATATCTTGCACTACAGAAATGCTGCATTTCTTTGGGATTTATTGATCCTTTGTTTTATTTGGAGTTTTACACCATATTCAACATAATTTCAGTTATATCATGGTGACAGTTAACCCTTTCCCTCATATGACAATTCTGCAGCAGACGACTTTGAACGTATTTTTGTCAAAATATAGAAAATCTCCATAATTGAATGGATAACCTATGTCGAAAAGTGGAAAACATTGTGGCAAAAGGAGAAATTGCACGTTTTGTGCAATTTCTTCTATGTTTTCAAAAAGCTGTTTGCTGCAGAGGCGTCCGAAAGCATTTATATGAGGGAAAGGGTTAACATATTCATGATTTCTGGGTAAACAAACCAGTTCTAAGCTAGGAAATATGCTTTGCCAATGGGCATTTCACCATGACTGCCGCAACTGGGGATCGAACCTGTGACACGGCTGAAAGAAATATTTAATGAAAGAAAGGAAAACAGTGGGAGAAGGAGAGTATATATCAACTGAAAAAGGTCCTATCATATCAAGCTTTTTGATCTTCAGTAAATCTGAAACAAGACAACATTCACCCATTCCCACATAAAACAAATTCGCTACAGACAACTTTGAAAACATCTAGGCAACCAATAAGAAAATCTTTTTAACCCTTTCCCTCATACGACAATTCTGCAGCAGACAACTTTGAACATTTTTTGTCAAAAAATAGATAATCTCTATAGTTGAATGGATAACCTAAGACTTAAAGTGGAAAACATTGTGGCCAAAGGAGAAGTTGCTAGTTCTGAGCAATTTCATCTTTTGTCACTATATTTTCACAAAGCTGTCTGCAGCAGAGGCATGAGAAAGCGTCTATATGAGGGAAAGGGTTAATTAAATGTATATATTTAATACAGTTGAAATCATTGTGACAAATGCAATTTCTCCTCTGCGATAATGTTTTCAAAAGTCGTCTGCTGCAGATGTATCAAATGAGTCTGCAAGTGGGAAAGGGTTAAAATCATCTAGGTCAAACTGTTGAAAAAGTTAAATTATAACATTGCCATGGGCAAAAGGAGATAATTTGCTCCTCCTTATGCTGCAATGCTTTAAAATATTGTCTGCATGTGGGAAAGGGTTAGCTAACTTATATAGTAACCACTTTCTGTAGGAATAGAAACCATTGAGGAAAAAAAAAGATAACTCAATAAACACAAAGAATTTAAATTACTACTCAAAATGATACACTGATAGCATGCATGTTATCTGTTTTATCTATAATAGTTTGTTTTCCTTAATAAAACATTAATTTCTCGCCTCAAAATCCCAGAGATAAAATGCTTTAAATGAGAATTGTTTTGGTTTGCCAAATTATATTTTCAACTATGTCACAGAATTTTGCATTTTGCCATTTATCTTTATTGTCTAAACAATCATATATGAGCCTACCCGCTAGTAAACCAACATCGTACACTCTGAGTAAAGTATTGACACGGATCAGCTTAAGCACACAGCGCAGGCTTGTATAGACACGTTTCGCCTCTTGTGGATTTTCTTTTTCAGGAATCATTACTCTAAACATCTATTCCCCCTGAGACGGAATGTGTTGGCCCGGATCAGTCTACATGGACTGCGCAGGAGGATCTGGGTCAATACATTACGCAGATGCCGTGATGTTGGTTTTCTCGCGGGACGGCTCATACATACATTTGATTTGAAAGATTAGCTTGCAAACACTGTTAATTGAAGTCTGTCTTTAATTTAACCCTTTCCCTCATATAGACGCTTTCTGACGCCTCTGCAGCAGACGGCTTTTTGAAAACATAGTGACAAAAGAAGAAATTGCACAAAACGTGCAATTTCTCCTTTTGCCACAATGTTTTCCACTTTTTGTCATAGGTTATCCATTCAATTATAGAGATTTTCTATGTTTTGACAAAATACATTCAAAGTTGTCTGCTGCAGAATTGTCGTATGAGGGAAAGGGTTAACTCTTTCCCACTTGCCGATACATTTTAATCCATCTGCAGTAGAAAACATGATGCAAATTGAGATAGTGCTATTGATGTGCATTTCACCTTTTGCCAGAATTAATGTTTTCAACTCTCATCAAATAATCAAACTTTTATTTATAGAGATATTCCTTATTTCTGCCTAGAAGTGTTCAAAATCTTCTACTATACAGAGTGTTGCACGTGAGAAAGATTTTTAGAAGGCATGCTATAATTGCTCCCTATTTTGATCATATTTCATGTTTTAATAATTTTGGTCTTTTCCCACATACAGCAAATCTGCAGCAGACAACTTTAAAAATATGGAACTCTCTTAAATTAAATTATGGAAAAACTATTGAATCAAGTTGAAAACATTCTGGCAAAAAAAGTTGCTCATTTTGCCACAATGTTTTCAAATGTTTTCTGCTGCAGTAATGTCAGAAAGGGTTAAAAAGCAAGTGTTAACCCTTTCCCTCATACGGCAATTCTGCAGCAGACGACTTTGAACGTATTTTGTCAAAAAATAGAAAATCTCCATAATTGAATGGATAACCTATGACAAAAAGTGGAAAACATTGTGGCAAAAGGAGAAATTGCACGTTTTGTGCAATTTCTTCTTTTGTCACTATGTTTTCAAAAAGCCGTCTGCTGCAGAGGCGTCGGTTAGCGTCTATATGAGGGAAAGGGTTAAGCCTTTCCCACATACAACAAGTGACTGCAGCAGACGACTTTGAAAGCATTATAGTGACAAATACCTGAAAAATCTCCATAAAAGATAGCTTAATTGTAAACAAAAGTTGAAAACATTGTTGCCAAAGGTTGTCTGCTGCTATTGCGTCAAAATGCATCTGCTGGTGCGAAAGGGTTAAATTGGCACCTGGCACAAAGTTCAAATGGTGGATTTTTTTAGAAACATGCAGCCCATTCTCTATTTGCCAGCAATAATTTTGAGTTCACTAAGTCTTATATGGTTATCAATTCTGTAAAACAAATCAAAACAAGCTACTAAAGCCAGAAGCTAATGAGGGCAAGTTGTTATATTTAACCATCCCATGTCATGAATCAATTTTTATAGAATGTCTGATATTGATAATGATGATGAAAAAAAGACCGATACTTCAGATAAGCATATATAGCTTCAGTGCTTTACAAGGTGAACTGTAAAATAAATTATACAAAATAAGGTCCTTCAATTAGCCAATCAATTAGCTAGAACATTATTCCTTCATTCAGGAAATGTCAAGGAAGACTGTAACGTTCAAAACAAGCTGTTCTTAATTCATCAATCTGCTTTCCATGGCTGTTTTAAATGCACATTCATCTCATTTTATGGTAAAACTGCGCAATTAGGGACCTGCAGACCTTAGATGATGGGTGATTTCTGAAAATTTACTATCAGTTTTGTAGTGGCATGCCATGCATGCATAGTCTTTATTCAAAAACCTCCCACATAACATGCTTCTATGCCAGCCAGCTGCATTCATCTCACACCAAGAAATAAAAATCCATTCATTCAAATAAGCTGTGAGGGTCATGATGAACCAATGGATAATTATGCAGTCTTTATCCCCGGATCTTTTACTTTTAACATTGGAGTGTTTGTTGGCTAAACATTTTAAGTTTTGAAGAAAAGTTAAAATTGAAGTTCTAATGAGTTGCTACGCTTACTTATATATGATAATGCACTTTAAATATTGAAAAAGGATGCTTTTACTGCGCAGGGGTTTGACATTAAAAGTAAACATCAAGTGTCATGCAGGGAAACAGGTGGAAAATCCTGGAACCAGCCTACAATCAAAACAACTTCCTGGCTGTGCAGGCAAGTTTGTTATGATTTATTTTTTAATGATAGTATTTAGGATATCTTACTCCTCAAAGACTTGCCATTCCCCCGATAGCTCAGTCGGTAGCGATGCAGATGATCAATCCAGGGATTGTGAGTTACTGGAACCCCAACTCGGCCTACATTCTTACAGACATTTGACAAAAGTCACTGTGACAAGCATCATTCATCTTCCACCAAGGGGTTTATAGTCTATGTGGAACAGCTAGGACAGTATCTTGGAATGTCTGTTGTGTGGAGTAATCAGGAATGAGCCAGAAAACACATGAGTAACTGAACTGGCCGTCGTGATATGACTGAACAATTGTCGAAAGCAGCTTTAAACCCCAATCAATCAATCAATTCTCCCAAGACTTAACAACACAACAGTCAGCATGATAAAAACCATTTGCTGGTTGGTTTATTTTGAGATGCTGAATGACATTATACGAGAATGACTCATATCATTAACCCTTTCCCTCATACGACAATTCTGCAGCAGATGACTTTGAACATATTTTGTCAAAAAATAGAAAATCTCTTTAATTAAATGGATAACCTATGACTAAAAGTGGAAAACATTGTGGCGAAAGGAGAAATTGCTTGTTTTGAGCAATTTCTTCTTTTGTCACTATGTTTTCAAAAAGCCTTCTGCTGCAGAGGCGTCAGATCACGTCTATATGTCAGAGGGAAAGGGTTAATGGCATAATTCAGATGACCTTGAAGTGTTAGATTTTCTTCAATGTGACATAGAAAAATAATGCTGTCCAATGTCTCCTAACTGACTTCTTTGTGCATGTATTAACCCATTTCCACATATAGACTAATTTTGACGGATCTACACAGTGTTTTCAACTGGTTGATAGAGCATGTTGTGGTCATCATTATGTCCAAAATTCACCTACACCATTAGCAGTCCATCTTTGACCCTCAGGTCTGACCTTGACTTTAAAGCCAAAATATTTGTTTAAGATGTGCATAATGTTACAAGTTGCTTTCTAAGCATATACAAACGAAGCTCAAAATACTTTTAATGTGATTGAATAATTCAAATTGTTCAGACAGATGGAAGAGGGTGACTTGAAATGGACAAAAAAAGAATATTCACATTTTGACAATTATATACTGCATGTGATAACTGTAAAAAACTCACATTATTTTCAAGGGGTGTGTATAGCTGTTGGAATTTTTCCACTTCAAATATCTTTCCCATCTGCAGACGCATTTTGATGCAAATAGCAGCGAACGACTTTTGTCAACATTGTGGCCAAAGGAGAAATTGCTCATGATTTTTCAGGCTTTAGTCACTAAGTTTTCGAAGTCGTCTACTTCAGATTTGTTGTATGTGGGAAAGGGTTAAAGAAAAATCAAAATTTCCACAAAATATCATAATATAGCAAAATCCTCTTTTGTCTGCACATGGCATAATCAGTACACAAAGCATAAAATTAGTTTTTCTGTTTTTAGGATCTGATTTGCTTTCCCCATAACTTAATTATGGAAAATGAATGACGAGAGTCTAAATGATTTTGGGTATACAGCTTCTCATCAACCTTAGTCTGGCCTGAACTTGTAGAAAAAAAATCCCCAGCCAACCTCATCAGCCCCCCCTAATGTGGAGCTTCCTATACAATAACCCATCCCATTTTTCTGCAGTAAAACCTTTTTCATTAAAAGTGTTCTTTCTGGAATTATTGGATCTTTTATGACCTTTACAGCACATTGCGATTAATCTCAATTCATTAGACCGACACTAAAGCAGGGGAAAGCCCATCTCCTGTTTTTAGCAAATTATTACCAACATGAGATAAGTACATCAGACCAACTACAAGTTCTGATACAAATAAAGGAACTTTGTATGTGGGCTTCCAATACAAATAAAGTAACTTTGAAGGTATAAATGTTTCTGTTGAATTGATTGTTTGGTCTTTTATGCCACTTTTAACAATTTTTCAGTTATATCATGTTCTTTCCTTGGTAAGTTACCAGTACCACTGGTCCATTTATCTGGACACAAGCCAGTCGGTCGTAATGCCAACCCCGTAATCATGGGTGCCAAGGAGGGCAGCCATTACTACTATTTTTAAAGTAGTTGGCATGACAAGGGCGGGGTTTCTGTTGACAAATAGTTGGTATTGTTAGAGATAAAAGATCTATATCTTTTCTGTTTCCTCAATAATAGCTTCTCAATCTTTAACCCTTTCCCAACTGGAGACGCATTTTGAGGCTATAGCAGCAGACGACTTTTAAAAACATTGTGGTCAAAGGTGAAAATTGGCTCATTATGAGCAATTTCTCCTTTAGCCACTATGTTTTCAACAATTAAGCTACCTTTTATGGTGATTTTT
Organism: Serripes groenlandicus; assembly: GCA_031761405.1. Lineage (NCBI taxonomy): Eukaryota > Metazoa > Mollusca > Bivalvia > Cardiida > Cardiidae > Serripes > Serripes groenlandicus. The sequence continues at coordinate 21,204,729 of JASEVX010000001.1, forward strand.
CAGGCTTTTGTCACTATGTTTTCAAAGTCGTATACTGCAGATTTGTTGTATGTGGGAAGGGGTTAAATGACATTCGTTTTCTAGATTCTTTCTGCCCTCTTCAGATGGTTGTATTGCCTCTGTGTAGAGAGGTCTTGCAGACTTTTCTTGACACCGCTGCAGCAAATGTAATTTAAAAATGTTAATTGTGGTAAAAGGTAAGTTATACATATTGAGCAATTTCTCCTTTACAAACAGCTACTTTGATAACAATTTGCAAATGTTACACAACTTTCTGAAACAGGCAACTTGAAAAAATCATACAGGATAAACTGTGAAAACAGATGTTTTGCTTAGCAAGCATAACTTTTCTTTTTCTAACAATCAAAATGCATCTCAATGTGTTCCCATAAGAAGCTTCTTGGTAAGCAAAATTCTAAACATTTCTTGTTATGTATTTATTATCTAAAAGTTGAAGTTGTGCAGAAAGCACAACATATTTGTCAGTGCTCACATTAATTCATAGATAAATAAATAACAGTTAGTTTATTTGCACAGTAAGCAATTTTGATTAAAAGACCATGACCTTTTATTCTGAGATGCAAGCTATCAACAATTCAGAGCAGCAGACAATCTGTCAGTTCATTATACTCATCCATCTTCTAACAGGGAGGTGAAAACAGTCTCATTCTACAATTGGCAGCCATTATACTTGTCTAAATATGGAACTACTTGAAAACTTTAGGGGAAGTTAAAGACATTTGGAGGCTCAGTGAAAATGGCTTTGTTCTAATAGAAGAATGTTATCATTTAAGTGCCAACAGTGAAGTGATTGACTGATGTTTTATGCCATTTTCAACAGTTGTGCAGTTATATCTTGGCAAACAGGTCACCCAGGGTTGTTTTTTTTGGCACTTAGTATAACACTCTTCATTCAGCATTTTGCACTTAGTGCAACATTACACACCATTCTTCCCAGGCAAATGGCTAACATCCCAGAATATTTGTTAATCAATTGGTGGAAATAATCAATTGCCGAATCAGGGTTGAAACGAAACACAAGACCCCCTAGAAATTGAAAGCCCTTGTTGTTACTGACTGATTTAAATGCCATGTAACACTAAATCAAGATATATCAGGTATTTGAAGTTATGTTAGAAAATCCAGATAAGTCTACAGATAAAGTTAAGAACTTCATAATAAATATTAGTGAGATCAAAATTGTAGTCTGCCGCGCAATTGTAGAGTGTAGGAACCAAAGTTGTCTGTATCAGGGAAAGCGATAAAATGGTGTGTTAATTCAAGTGTTTCTTATGGAAATGTATTTTTTTGGGCCACATTTACTTCAAATTTTGTCTGTAAAAGAATTATGCTACAAGCTTTTATTTCCCGATTGCTCAATTGAATTCATTACACATTTCTCTAGTTTCTAGTTAAAGTGAAATTCAGGATAACATCAATTTTTATGATCTGAATAACTTAATGTTTCGACAATAACACAATCCAGTTAAAATTACAAAATAAATGTGGTAAATGTTATCTTGATTTTTGTTCTATAAATTCCTATATGTCAATTGTCTCATTGTACTCATCTCTGATTACCCAAAACATATTGTATCAACGGTAAATAATAATTAAAGAATACATGGCAAGTCTCCAAATCTTTATTTGACACTCAAATCCAATGTTGTGGAGACGATTCTTATGAGAACCGGCAACAAAGTTTTTGGTTGAGCAATAAAGAGATATTGTGGTAATAATTTAAGAACATACAGGTGAGTCCCCAAAGCTTTAGGTAAACGTAAGGGGCAAATTTCATATTCTGAAATCCTTATTTGACACTCAAACTCAATATTGTGGATACTTCAGATGATTATTTTGAGTACCCGCAACATGAGGGTCTGGTTGTCTCACTGTAATAAGAGACAGATTGTGGAGAAGATACCAGTTTACTCCCTCTTATCATGTTAATTCCATGTATCTCACCGAGATGATTCTTTTGAGTACCCGCAACACGGATTTGGTTGAGTAATAAGAGAGTCTCAGAGATATTGTGGAAAAAATATCAATTTACTCCCTCTTATCACATTAATTCCATGTGTCTCACTGAGACAATTTGTTTGAGTACCCGCAACATGGATTTGGTTGAGTAATAAGTGAGATGGGAAAAGACCAGTTTACTCTCTTATCTAGGCCTCTGATGCTACCCCTCATCTAGATCTCTTGTCTATCCCGTCCAGCCTGGTTGATAGACCATGTTGGGATCATGCATGGTAATGACATTCATAACTGTCCAATCACCTACCAGGTTTCAGAGAAACCATTAGCGCAGTCTATTTAATACTCCATACTTCTCCCTACACTGAAAAACAGTATTTCACAAATCAATTGATTCATAAAAAAAAAAATATTGCTCCATCTTTACAAAACAAAATAATTGCTTGGTGAACTGTCTGCACTTTTGTTTGTTTAGAAGTATGATCTATTCTTTATTTAGGTTTAACAGTGTTAATATAATACAACTCGAGTTAAAATGTTAGCAAAAATATATATATGATCTGACATTTCATATAAAGTTTTATCAAACAAGTTCAAGAAATTTGTTATTAAGCTAGCATGAAGAAACGCAAAAAGGAAAGAGGTTTTTCGCTGTCAGAAAATAGTCCAAACATGTAATACAAGTTTAGAAAAACTGTTAACTAATCACACAAAAAAATATTTTTATGACCGATAATGGTCCCTTTACCTCATCCATCTATCATGATATTTGTGTTTACCGGATACACATTCTCAGCCATATTTTAAACATTTGTGGATGAATACAAAAATAGTGATGCTTCATGTTATATTACACATGTGACATATAAAAAAAATTTGTAATGGGTATATTAGATCAGATACAAGCATTGTCATGTGATAAAAAGTAGCAATGATCAGCTTTTAAGTTCACTGTTTTACCTTATCAAGATATATTCATTTTTTTAATTTTAGGCAGTTAAGAAAGCTTTACTTTTTATTCTAACCTCAATTGTGAATAAAAGAAAAGACTTGTTTAAAGGTCACAGTTCCTAGGTCAAATTCTAACTTTAATAGCAACATCCATATTATAAGAAACCAACACTTGCATGCTTTTCATTACATCAGCTGATAAGAATTGTAGAAGAAATACAGGAATAAGACAAGGCATTCATTTTGTTCCATTAAGGTACAGAGGAATATATAAGAAAGTGTAAACAGGTCTTGCTTTCACAATATATCTGTTAGAAACTCATTTAAACCTATGTTGTGGGAACTCAAAAGCATTGTCACACTGAGACGATTCTTTTGAGTACCCACAACATAGATTTTGGAGGTCAAATAAGAGTTTTAGAACATGCAACCCGCCCCGTTCTGAAGGTCTCATTTGATCCTGGGTTTTATAATAGCAGTCTTTCTCTATAACCTTTAATACCCATTATCATTTCTCTCTCCACTCCATGCAGTATTACAAATAGTTAGATGAATACAAGAGGGTATGTGTTTGTCAGACAAGTTGGGTTATGCAATCATTTTTTCATGAAAGTCGTTGTGTAGATTCAATTACTAAACTATACATGTATCATGCAATTACTATGATTCTTATTTACAAATGTTTGCATCATATTTAAGTATTTGCAATAAAGTTGCATGATACCTCAAAATGGAAACCTAGTTATTAATTCAAAAATTGTGTCATATTTTGAATCAATTTTAAGATTATTAATGATGAATGGAATCAAAATGTTGGCATATTAATTCAATAATATTTCTGGTTTAATCTTTAATTAAAAATGTCCAAGGATGTGATTAGAACAGATTGTTTGAGATAAATATTATCCCCTATCCGGACACAGAACAGTTCTGGAGTCATAATACAGCAGGAACGTAAAGGAAAGTTCAAGAAATGAAAGAATTAATCCTTCAGTTTTCTAAAGATTACATAAATCTACAGAATAAATGTTTCTTAGGACTAACAAAGATACTATCAGAGTTGAACATACAATAGCATATCGAGGGCTTGGCGTGAAACGGTTGTAACTAAAAACCTATTTTGAAAACCCTAGTTTAGGAGCCATTTTGACCATTTTGTAAACAATGCAAATTTAGGTGCCATTGCTCAGAACGAGCAATGGCACTTAAATTTCCATTGTTTACCACAAAAAAAAGATTTAACGTTTATAAAGACATTATGGCGAGGTGATTAATATTAACCTTGGTAAAAAAATATCAATTTTAGTTACAACCGTTTCACGCCAAGCCCTCGATATATGGCCATAATGAACATGTATAGTTCCCAAATGTATTCTGCTGCATCAGTCATTAGAACTGTCTATGAAGGAAAGAGTTCAATAACTTTGATAAATGTAGGCTAGATCTCTAAGGATCTCAATTCAAAGTTAGAAATAAAGTAATTAACTGTAATTCGTTGTTTTTTTGGTAAGATCTCGACTATATAAAATTATAATGTAATATCAGTAATCTAGAAACAAACAAAAATACAAACTGCATAAGTATTTCAACAGTCTTTAACCCTTTCCCACATATAGACGCTTTCTGTTGCCTCCGTAGCAGACGACTTTTGAAAACATTGTGACAAAAGTAGAAATTGCTCAAAATGAGCATTTTTTTTATTTTGCCAAATACTCTTTTCAGTAAATATACCAACATTTATGAACCTTTTCTATGGTTTTGCCAAGATGTTTTCAAAGTCGTCTGCTGCAGATTTGTTGTATGTTGGAAAGAGTTCAGAGCAGAAACTATTATAATAGTGAATGATGGTAATACTGGTACAGGTTTTAATTACTGACCGTTTACAACAGTTTTTCAGAAACGTAACAGCAACTTATGGTTCCAGCAAGGTAATCTGGCAGTAGAGTAGTATTGCTAACTCCAGACGACAGATTTGTTTTATTGGTGTTTTACGTCGTTTTCAACATTATTTCAGAAATATATCACGGGGACAGTTCATTTATTCATGATCCCTGGTTAAACAAACCATTACTAGCCTAGGAAATGTGCTTTGCCCAAGTGCACTTATTAATTATTATTTATTAATTATTTTTTATTTTTTTTTCATAAATATCTTTCACACTTTTCCATTTACAATTTACAAGTCTGCAGCAGACAACTTTGCAAACGTCTTGGCAAAAATGAAGTAAATGAAAGCACAACCATTATATAAAGTTAAAAACATTGTTGCAAAAGGAGAAATTGCTTAATTAATAAGAGCATTTTTTTCCTTTTACCATAGATAGGTTTAAAAGTCATCGGCTGCATATCATGTGTGTCAAAATGCATCAGCATGTGGAAAAGGTTTAATCTTTCCTGCCTTCAATTTAAAGAGAAAAGATGTTGACCAAGTCAAAGACCTTCTTGCCATTCTAAATTACACATTGACTTAAACCATTAACCTATTATGGGTTTTCTGGAAAAATGAAAAATTGCTCATCTTCAGCAATTTCTTGTATACCCACAACAATGTCAAAGGTAATTGTCAGTAGCAATATAATAACAAAGTCAGTTCCTTAAAAGAGTATTTGCCAATTAGTTGGAGAAAAGTTTGAATACAAGCTACTGCAAGTATAAGGGTTAAAGCAGTACCTATAATTGTGGAGGACATAAATTTGTGTTAGACCATTGTTGGATCAGGAATGGCTGTATACTCCCAATTTCTCTAGGGACATATATGGCACAGAATTTAGTTCCTTCTTAATCCTTTCCCACATACAACAAATTAGCAGCAGACGACTTTGAAAACATGGTGACAAAAACCTGAAAAATCTCGATAAAAGACTGCTTAATTGTTAAATAAAGTTGAAAACATTGTGGCCAAAGGAGAAATTGCTCATTATAAGCATTTTCACTTTTCGCCACAACGTTTCAAAAAGTTGTTTGCTGATATTGCATCAAAATGTGTCTGCAGGTGGGAAAGGGTTAACCAAGTGGTCGTAACTGGTAAAATGGCAACTGCAATAGGTATTTTTTCTGTGCTTACCACAAGCGTTTTCCGTCAGTATAATTTAAGAAATAATTGACACTTTGCGCTTTTGTCAATTACTTGAAAGAATTTTATTTTTAACAGACAGGGGTGGGGGAAAGATAGTGTCAACAATTGTCACCAAGGTATACCGTATCTACATAGTATAACAGTCAAACCTGCACTAAAGTCTTCACCTTGGAATAGCAATTCCAATATGTCTATAGCAATCCTACTTTAAGTACTATTAACCCTTTCCCTCATATAGACGCTTTCTGACGCCTCTGCAGCAGACGGCTTTTTGAAAACATAAGTGACAAAAGAAGAATTGGTTCAAAACAAGCAATTTCTCCTTTTGCCACAATGTTTTCCACCTAAGTCATAGGTTATCCATTCAATTATAGAGATTTTCTATATTTTGACAAAATATGGGCAAAGTCGTCTGCTGCAGAATTGTTGTATGAGAGAAAGAGTTAAAAGTATAGACCACCTGTGAACAAAGACCAGATTATTGTCTTCCCTTGGCTGGTCTTTACACACAGGTTCCATTGTAATAAGTTACAAGTGCAATGGTCAGAATTGTGTATTGTGTTCATCATTCATATGTCTGCAGTCATTTTCATACTGCTTGCACAAACGTTTTTGTACAGAACATTGCTATCTTTTATGTTTGAGGAGTTAAATTAAATTTCTAGAACATTGCTGGAAAAGGTCACAAACACCATTAATATATTGTCCTTTTCTCACAACTTTCTCTTATTTCAACTTCATTCTTTGTAGAAGATAGCTAGCTAATAGACCAAATAATCCTTTCCCACTTATTTCAATTCTGCAGCAGACAACTTTGAAAGCATCGAGGCAAAAAATGTGGAAAACTTCAGTAAATGAAAGATTAATTAATGATTAAAATGTAAAACATTGGGGCAAAATTCATTTGCTACAGATTCACTGGTGTCAGAATGTGTCTGTATGTGAAAAAGGGTTAAGGAATAATAAAAGATTAGTAATGAGGTACATGGAACACAACTATCTCTTGAACAAATCTGCAAGCTTGCAAATTTAATGGGTATCATAGCTCTCTCCGATCTGGAACTCAATTTTTAAAAGATGACGAATTTGATATCTGAGAAAGAAATGCAAATCGTAATAATACAGATTGCTCTTTTTTTTTCTACAGCTGAAGGAATTAATTCATTCACAGATACAATACTTAGAATAGTCTGGTACCAGGCATACTATAGTATTTAATTGGCATTTCTGGCATGAACCTGAACAATGGCGACTTGACTCACAGTGTAGTCTGGTATCCGAAGTATAGTCAATTAAAATGTCTGGCATATTTAGTCTGGTACAGGCAAACTATGGTGAAATAGTGAATGTACAATTGATTTTCTTTAACCCTTTCCCACATACAACAACTCTGCAGCAGACGACTTTGAAAACATAGTGACATATTAAAAGATATCTTAATTGTTAAATAAAGTTGAAAACATTGTGGCCAAAGGAGAAATTGCTCATGATGAGCAATTTTACCTTTGGCCACAATGTTTCCAAAGTCGTCTGCTGCTATTGCGTCAAAATGTGTCTGCATGTGGGAAAAGGTTAAACCTACAGAGGACCAAAACAACTAGATGTTTGGAATTAATAGACCAAGCAAACATCTTTGAAAGGTTTGGTCTATGATAAGGGTTGTCTCTATACCATTTTGAAGACATTATTTAATATATGCCTGATTAATAATGTAATGGTAGGGGTAGATAACTTCAGACTATACAAAGGATGAAGTATGAAACTTGAAATTTGTCCACCATGCCAAATGGATGCAATCAAGTGTCTATCCACTTATAATTAAAATTTCGACTTGACCCTTTCCCACATACAGCGAATTGCAACATACCAATTTGAAAACATCTTACAATTTTTTTTGGAAAAGTTCTGTAAATGCAAGTATCATGATGGTTGATTGATTGATTGATTGGGGTTTAACGCCATTTTTAACAATTTCTCAGTTATATCACGGCGGCCAGTTCACCTACTCATGTATTTCCTGGTTTTCTCACACCAGTACTCCACACAACAATCTTCCCAAGCAACTGGCTGCTTTTCCACATAAACTTAGCCCATTGTATCATGATGGAATCAAGTTGAAAACTATCAATGTGGCAACATGAGAAATTGCTCATGATGGAATTTCACCTTTTTGCCACAATTGTTTACTTAACCCTTTCCCTCATATAGACGCTTTCTGACGCCTCCGCAGCAGACGGCTTTTTGAAAACATAGTGACAAAATAAGAAATTGCTCAAAACATGCAATTTCTCCTTTTGACACAATGTTTTCCACTTTTAGTCATAGGTTATCCATTCAATTATAGAGATTTTCCATATTTTAACAAAATATGTTTGAAGTCGTCTGCTGCAGAATTAACGTTTGAGGGAAAGGGTTAAATGTTGTCTGCTGCAAAGGTGTCAGAAAGCGTCTGTATGTGGGAAAGAGTTAAAACTGAAATATATATATCATGCTTAATTATTATAACACTTTCCCTCATTTACAACCAATATGAAGCAGACAACTCTGAAAACATCAAGGTTGCAAATAACTGGAAAGATTTGAAAAGAGATGTTGCAAAAAAGTTTGCAAACCATCAAAATGTGTCTAACGATGTGTCTACTGTGGATAAATTAATTCCATATGATTAGCCACACAGGGGTAAACACAGTAATATTCATGGGACTTTCCTTGGCTATCTGCGCCCGAGTTTTCAATACATTAATTAATATATTATTCCACGGCAACTGGCTTATCAGTGGAAACCAAATGAAAATTAATTTTGAATTTGTTCCAACTAAAGGAAATTATGTATGCAAAGCTGATGATTTAACCCTTTCCCTCATACGAAAATTCTGCAGCAGACGACTTTGAACATATTTTGTATAAAAAAATCTCTATAATTGCATGGATAACCTATGACTAAAAGTGGAAAACATTGTGGCAAAAGAAGAAATTGCTCAAAACGAGCAATTTCTTCTTTTGTCACTATGTTTTCAAAAAGCTGTCTGCTACAGAGGCGTCAGAAAGCGTTTATATGAGGAAAAGGGTTAACCCAACCAGAGATCTCAAAGGACCATAATTATGGCATTTTCAAACTGCATGTGTCCATTGTCACAAGTTATAATAGGATCCTCTAAAATGTGTTGCATGGTAAAATGAAAACACCAAACACTTCCATATACATAAAAATCTTGGCAAGATAAGAAATAAAACAATATATACATAAAAAAGTATACATTATTCCAATTTCTTATGGATAATACAGAATTACATTAACTAACTCAAGTCTTACAGTCCATTATTACGGCCGGGAAACAATAATTCTCCAAACCTACAAATCAAAAATATCATAATTCTCAACCTTTTTCCCTGCACATAAAGAATCTTCAGCAGACGACTTCAACTACACCTTGGCAAAAGTATGGTAGCTTTCTATACCTGAACGACCAAATATTGAATGAAGTTGAAAACAACGTGGCAAATGGAGAAATTGTTCCCTTTTGTCACAATGTTTTCAAAAAGCGTCTGTTATTAGAGGTGTCAGAAAGCGTCTGTAAGGGGAAAGGGGTTAACCCTTTCCCTCATATAGACGCTTTCTGACGCCTCTGCAGCAGACGGCTTTTTGAAAACATAGTGACAAAAGAAGAAATTGCACAAAACGTGCAATTTCTCCTTTTGGCACAATGTTTTCCACTTTTTGTCATAGGTTATCCATTCAATTATGGAGATTTTCTATGTTTTGACGAAATACGTTCAAAGTCGTCTGTTGCAGAATTGTCATATGAGGGAAAGGGTTAAACATAGTTTGTTACGGGATGAGGCACATTATTTATTCATGTATTTTTACCATGCAAGCCTTTCCCATTCAAAATATGATCTCCTGACATTTCCTATTCTAAAAGATATAGTTCTTGTTTGCAGAACGTATTGTCTTACATTTGTTTACATCGACCCATCCCTTTCCCAGATAGAACCAATGTTTGACATCTTTTGCAGATGAGTTTTTTTAAGCTTTGTGGAAAAATGATCAGTTATTTTTAACCCATTACTTCACATGACTTTTCAAAGGTCGTCTGCTTTACAAAAATCAGACGAACATTTTCAATCTTGAAAACTGGAAGTCACTTTTTAACAATTAAAGGTGAAATTGCTTGTATTGAGCAATTTCACCTTTTATCGCAATTTTTTCAATTCTCATCTCCAACAGCAGGCTCAAATGTCGTCAGTGTGAAGTATTGGGTTAAAAATGACTAATTTCGCCACTTGCATTATTGACTTTAATAGACATCTGCTGCAGTGAAAGCAAAATTTTAAAATTCTGTTGAAAAAAGTTTAACCCTCTTCGTGTGCATATTCTTTCTGTCAACTTAGAACAGTTAAACAAGAGTGCATTAACCTCTTCCGTGAGAGAACAAATCTGCAGCAGACATCTTTCAAAATATCTTGGTAAAAATAAGGAAAAACCTCTGAAAGTGAAACTCTTATTACTGTAAACAGTTGAAAACACTGTGGCAAAAGGAGAAATTGATAATTATGAGCAATTTTTTCTTATGTCACATTGTTTTCAAAAGTCGTCTGCTGCAAATGCATCAGAAAGTGTCTACATGTGGGAAAGCCATAAAGTACACAGCGAGTATGCAATTGGAGCTTTGAATTACATCGCAGTATATATACCTCTACAATCCCTGAATAAAACTTTGTTTGAATGTTTTTTTTTCATTAGTAGTACAAATCAATATTGTGGAGTAACATAACCTTCCTTATACTTTACTAATTAGTCTGACGGAAAAAAAAAAAAAAACGATCAAACGTATGGCTTCTATAGGGAAATGGATTTTAAGGCCACAGCCTTTTCTGGCTTTTTTGTTTGAGCTTTAACCTGAAGCACCTAGTTGACTTATTCCGACCATGAACTCTATTCAGAGATCAATCTGATATCAATGATTATTACCTGAATCACTATATAAATGATAATAAACCATTTTTGACTATTCCTTATGAAATTGGGAATATTACAATATTTTGAATTGTTGCCCGTGTGTGTGTTTATGTCATTGGTTACGTCATTTGTAATATTGGTACTATTTTGTGTAAACAAATTGAATAACATTCGCTTAAAGTGAGTATAATATCTTCTTTCCTTTTTAAACAATAATGTTGGATCAGGTAATAAAACTGTTATTCAATGGGTATTTGTGTAACAGTCAAAACTGTGCTGAGGGAAGACATTCTGAACAACTATGAAAATGTAGCTTGTAATTCATATGTTATACACTGGTGCCTCTTACAGAGGTGGGGAACATAATGTCAACAAGAATAAGGCCGGTATTCCATAGTTCCGCAATCCGTGATCCATTTCCGTGTCCTGGAAATATCGCTCAACAAAGAAAATGTTGGGTACATTCCAATGAGCGATTTTTCATTGAAGACGGACTTAGTAAAAGAAAGATGCCCAGTAACAATGCTTTATTTGAGCTTGAGTCTAAAGAAATCACCGAAAAACTGATAGAGATGGTCCTAAAACACTCGACTGTTTCGCACAGAGATTGATGTGTACACGGGCACGGACACAGACATCTGATTACTGATTTATGGAATACCAGCCTAATAGGTACCACTTTGTGATTCCAATTATCAAATAACAAAGCTCTTAACACTTACACTTTTGACAAATTATTTTTATTAATATTACTATTAACCAGTTTTCCATGTAGTTAAATTATTTGAACAATCATCCTAAGGAGTTTCCTGTGAACTCAGTTTGAAATTGGTTAATTTGTTAGGAGGAGTAGTTGTTTGTAGGAAAATGTGGACAGACAGACAGACAATAGACGTTGAGTAATCACAATAGTCCTCACCGCACAGTGAGTGTGTGCTCATGTGAGCTAAGAAAATAAAGAATGATCATGAATAGCTCACTCCGCACTTCATGCTAAAGTGAGCTTTAAAAAACCCATTTCCTCAAACATACTAAAAGAGCACTTTTATTTAAAACTTGAGATTTTAATATAAAATTCCCATAGAAACCTTCATTAATCTTCCCATTTTCAAGAATCTTAAAATCATCTAACATTATTTAATAAGTTATTATGAGAAAGATAAATGGAGATAAGTTTTAAATAAATAATTACATGATTGCAATGAGTTTTCTCCTTTTTATGCCCCCGGAATCACCGATTCGGTGGGCATCTAGTTTTTGGTCTGTCTGTCTGCACGAAAAAAAACTTTAACCTTGACCACTACTTTTGAACCATAATAGGTACGGCTACCATATTTCACATGTGTATTCCTTGTGACATGACCTTTCTGTCAGTACCAAAATTGTTCACCTTGCGACCTTGACCTTTGACCTAGATGTTGCCATTCTCGAAAAAAAACTTTAACCTTGGCCATTACTTTTGAACCATAACAGGTACGGCTACCATATTTCACATGTGTATTCCTTGTGACATGACCTTTCTGTCAGTACCAAAGTTTTTGACCTTGCAACCTTGACCTTTGACCTAGATGTTGCCATTCTCGAAAAAAACTTAAACCTTGGCCATTACTTTTGAACCATAACAGGTACGGCTACCATATTTCACAGGTGTATTCCTTGTGACATGACCTTTCTGTCAGTACCAAAGTTTTTGACCTTGCGACCTTGACCTTTGACCTAGATGTTGCCATTCTAAAAAAAAACTTTAACTTTGACCACTACTTTTGAACCATAACAGGTAAGGCTACCATATTTCACATGTGTCTACCTTGTGACATGACCTTTCTGTCAGTACCAAAATTGTTCACCTTGCGACCTTGACCTTTGACCTAGATGTTGCCATTCTCAAAAAAAACTTTAACCTTGACCACTACTTTTGAACCATAACAGGTACGGCTACCATATTTCACATGTGTATTCCTTGTGACATGACCTTTCTGTCAGTACCAACATTTTTGACCTGGCGACCTTGACCTTTGACCTAGATGTTGCCATTCACAACACATCTTGTTCATAATGTTTTCAATTTGTATTATTTAATCATGTTGTAACACTGGAATATTAATTCATAATTTATTTGGCTTCTCTTATGATTTCTAAATAATAACTCAAAATATGAAATCAGGAAAAGGATAAGGAACATTTATTTTGTTGTATTCTCATACAATTTTGTTAATAAAAATAAACTATTGTTACTTAGGTTTGACCTATAGTGAACAAGAATTTGACCTCACAAGATCCAGGTTTCGACCTTGACCAAGATATGATGGAGATGAATGTTCTGGTGATTTTCATCAAGGTTGGATGAAGATTGTTTAAGTTTAAGTTTAAACTTATTTATTTCACATCGATTGCGAAACAAGGTTTAAGCTTATATTAATCACGCTTGATGTCTGCTTCCTGGAAACTTAACCAGTACTGACGCGCCGTTTGTGTGGAAAAATCCCAAAGGAATCGAACCCGGAACCTTTGGTACAAGAAGAGGCCGACGCTCTACCTCTGTACCACTGTCTTCCACTAAGATGAAGATTGTTTAAAAGGTTTTTCGAGTGATCCAGATTTTGGCCAGAGATAAAAAAAATGTTGATGACTTTTTATAAAGATAAATTTTGACCCCCATGTGACCCAGCTTTGAATATGACGAACTAGATTTGATTGAGCTGATGCTGATTTTTCATGAGCAATTTCACATTTTGTTCAAAAACTGTATGCCGCAGTTGCATCTGCAATTAACCCTTTCCCTCATATAGACGCTTTCTGAGGCCTCTGCAGCCTACAGCTTTTTGAAAACATAGTGACAAAAGAAGAAATTGCACAAAACGTGCAATTTCTCCTTTTGTCACAATGTTTTCCACTTTTAGTCATAGGTCATCCATTCAATTATGGAGATTTTCTATGTTTTGACAAAATACTTTCCAAGTCGTCTGCTGCAGAATTGTCGTATGAGGGAAAGGGTTAAGTGAGAAAGGGACAATCCCTAGGAATGTGAAGCCTATATAGGAAGGCAGCCCTGGAAGTGACTTTAACAGCCCTTATAAGGACACTTGACTACCGCAAATACAAAAGCATGTCAGTTTTAATTACAACCTAATACTTCTGTCACAGAGCTCTTGTCCTATACCGTATTGATCACCGTGTAATTAATGTTTACTGGATGGCAAACGTTCCAACAAACCTTTTGTCACATGATGCTGCATTATGAGGTACAGATATAGGTCACGGAGGACTAGATAACGGGGAGCAACTGATCTTTTCCCCCACGATATATTTCTCATTACTCGAGCAAACCCTATGTTGTGGGTACTCAAAATGGTATACGTTACACCGATGATTCGTTTGATTACTCACAACAGTAAGGTTTGAGTGTGAAATAAAGATTTTTGAACATGAAAAAATGCCTCTAATCTAGAGCTCTGATAGACCTTTAACCATTTCCCACATATAGATGCTTTCATATGCTTCTGCGGCCGACGACTTTTGAAAACATTGATACAAAAGGAAAAATTGCTCATTCTTTTCAATAAATAAACCTTTAATCAGATAGATTTTCAATATGATAACCTGGATAGTTTCAAAGTCGTCTGCTGCAAATTTGTGGTTTGTGGGAATTGATTAATGTTTGCTGGAAGGCAAATGTTCCAACAAACTTTTTTTTAGCATGCTGCACAGTCGCACAATAAAACCTATGTTGTGGCAACATAAAATAAGGCTTCTAGGTCAAATAAAGTAACCCTTTTCAACAAACAGCCGGCTACTAACTCCTCTGAAGCAGATATGACTTTTAAAAACATTATATTAAAGGAAAATTTGCAGAAACAGAGCAATATGATTTCCCCTTTTGCCTAAATATTTTCAACCTTTTTCCTAGACGTTTTCAACCATTTCCCACATGTAGATGCTTTCAGATGCCTCTGCGGCAGACGACTTTTGCTCTGTTTCCGCAAATTTTCCTTCAATACAATGTTTTCAAAAGTCATCTACTTCCAAGGAGTTACTAGCCTGCTGTATGTGGAAAAGGGTTACTTTATTTGACCTTGAAGCCTTATTTTATGTTGCCACAACATAGGTTTTATTGTGCGACTGTGCGATGTTGTCTGCTGCAGATGTGTTCTTTCTTGGAAAGGATTAGGAATACGAAAAGTGCTATGTTGTCGTAATAAGCAATTTTTTCTTATCCTTATTTTAAAACCGTCTGCTGTAGATGTGTCAAAATGCCTCTGCAAGTGGGGAAGGTATAATTCATAAATAGTTCATTAACATATACTTAGGAACGGCAGGATTTTTAAACTATTTGAACTGAACTTCATTTTCTTGTTCATGATTTATTATCTCCACATCCAATTTAATTCATGAATTATTCATGAACTGTCTGAATAATTCAATCTTTAATTTTTCTATGTGATGGAATATATTTGGACAAACAGTTTGTCAAATGTGCTGACACAGTATTTCGAGGGCTTGGTGTGAAATGGTTGTAACTAAAAAAAACTATTTTGAAAACCCTGGTTTAGGGGCAATGTTGACCCCTTTGTAAACAATGCAAATTTAGGTGCCATTGCTCAGAACAAGCAATGGCACCTAAATTTCCATTGTTTACCAAGAAAAATTATTTAATACTTATAAAAACTTTATGCCGAGGTGATTAACCTTGGTAAAAAAATACCAATTTTAGTTACAACCTTTTCACGCCAAGCCCTCATCATTTTCTAAGATTATCTCATTACTACAGTAAATGCCATCAGTATTTTACTGTGAACAAAGTTAACAATGCACAATTTTTTCAACTTTATTTGATAAATGTTCTCTCATTTGAAGAGAGTTTCCATAATTTTGACTAAATATTTTCAAACGTGTCTGCTGATGATTTGTTGTATGTGGGAAAGTTTTAAATTATATCAATTCTTAGCCAAGTTATATCGGAAAATGTATGCACTAATGAATTCATCTGTGAAAACAAGAAAAGGCATATTTTGCTTCTTCTTTTTCTTCATTTCTGCGTCATGTTTTATCATTAGTACTTTTGGGTTGACATAAATAAGGTAAAGCAGTTACAGACTTTTTTATCAAATTCACAAAATGTTCCATTTTCCACCCCCGCTATCAAAATCTTAGATGTAATTCAAGTAAAGCATAAATGTATAATTGTAAACACATCACCGCAATGATTATATCTTGTTTAGCAGAAATGTATCGTTTAACCAAGTCAATGGTTTCGTTGAAATGAAATCTTACAGAACAGACAAAACCTGCAAAACTCATTCAGAAAAATTGTTGAGTGAATAAACAGACATGGAAAAAAAATGTCAGCATGATGTCTTTTTATTTTAGATAAAATATTCTGTGGGTTTTTTATCCAGACATTTGTATACTAAATGAAATATTTGTGAAAAATAGTGTTTGGTTTTCTTATGTTTTGGGATCCTGCACGTTTTTACTATGCAGAAAATGTTATAGTTCCTAATACAACCCTTACCAACATACAGACGCTTTCTGATGCCTCTGCAGCAGACAACACTTTTGAAAACAGTGTGGCAAATGGAGAAATTGCTCATTATAATGACCAACAAATCATCTTACGTGTAAGGCCCATAATTATAACTGTACGTCCCTATATTTCTGAAAAAATAGTAGTAGCAGACGACTTTGAATACACATCTACCTAGACTATAAAAATGAAAGCATAATTATTGAATAGTGTTGAAAACATTGTTACAAAAAGGAGATGTTGCTCTTCAATAAGTAATTTCTCCTTTTGTTACAATGTTATCAGAAGTCGTCTGTTGCAAATGCATAATATCATTTGTGTCTGTATATAGGTGGGAAAGGGTTAAAATACCTCACTTTGGGTAAAGAAAATGTCTGCTTGAGAATACAGTACCAAATAATTCTCATAACACATAGGGAATTGTGAAAGGTTTTGTAAGTTGTTTCTAGAAAAGTATATCAAATGTGAAAATAGTTTAATGTTTTTTCATATCATAAGAGAAATGTAAGAGATATTTTTTGTACTTGTAAAAGAATTGCATAATTTTGAAAGACGTTTCATGGCTGGAATATTTCATAGTGGTAATAAAAAAGATATCATATCAACTACAATTGCAAAAAAACTTTCCTATCTAAAAAAAAACATAATTTGAAATACTTAACATTGTATAAAATCTGATGTTTTTACAGCAGAAAGATATAAAACGGCAAATTGCTTGTTAAGCATTGAATTTTAACTTGCTCGACTATGCTTCCATTCCTTCATATGTAAAAACTGATAAAAACAATCTGTTAACAACAATGGAACAAGACATCTTACAATGTCAATTGCTAATCTGAAAAAAATATTTTTGAAACATTTAAAAATTGAAAGAACCATTTTAAAACAAATTTGAAAACATATAAGTAATTAAAGATATTTTTTATCAAGTGCTTTATTTTCAACAAAGTTTTTAAAAGTCATATATCCTTCAGAGGCAAGATTGTAGGTAACAGGTTTAAACCTTAGGCCCTCTTACAAATCTGCAGCAGATGACTAATTGAAAACGTGTACACTAATCAAATTATAAAAAATCTTCATAAATGTATCATTAATTATCCCTCTCCCTCATATAGACGGTTTTTGACACCTCTGCAGCAGATGACTTTTTGAAAACAGTGTGGCAAAAGAAGAAATTGCTCAATGTTTTTATCTCTATTAAATGATAACACTTAATTTTCCTTTATACAGTATTTCCAAATTTTTGTTTAGATGTTTTTAAAGTCGTCTGCTGCAGAATTGTTGTGTGTTGGAAAGGGTTAATGAAAGAGTTGGAAACATTGTGGCAAAACGTGAAATTGCTTGTTTTGAGGAATTTCTCCTTTTGTCACAAAGTTTTCAAAAGTCATCAAAAATCGAGTTCTTATGTGTTTACAAGTGGGAAAGGGTTATGAAATATTGGCAATTAAGTTACCTTTCTGTACAATCTTTTTAACTTTTGCTAAATTTTACTTTGATTTGTTGCCATTTTCCAGAGATTTTTCAAACATTCGCTGATCATGGGTTTAGCTTTTGACATCTGCAGCAGCTGACCTTTATGAAAGCAATGTGGCAAAATTGGTATTATTTCTCCTTTTGCCACTTGAATTATAAGGCCTATGTTTTTTAACTAGATTCAATAATGATACTTCCATATATATATAGCTAGGGATTTCTTCATATTTTGCCAAGATGATTTCAAAATGATCTGCTGCAAATTTAATGTATCATCATATGAATGAGTTTCTTTTACATCTGATATTCCATAATTGTGTTCCAGACCCTTGACGGTTCCAAAAATGATGACACAATGTTATGGATTCATGTAATACCTTGTTTTTATCAGTATTATTACAGAATTTTCTCGTCAGTCATTCAATCGTCTATCTGACGTAACTCATCATCAGAGACCAACAAGGATTGCCATATAGACAAATTCCAATCTCTGTGGGGAAGAAATAGCAGACTCAAGTACTGGAGGAAAGAAAAGCTTTAAACGACTGCAATGAAACCTCTACAAATCATGGTAACTATGGCGATCTTAAATTTTGCATTGAAAAAAAGGGAAAACTGCTTTTGTAACTCATAGTATTTAACCCTTTCCCACATACAACAAATCTGCAGCAGACGACTTTGAATACATGTAAGAAAAAGCTCAGGCAAGCCCTTGAAGGCTTAAGATGAAAGAACGATAATTTAATGGAGTTGAAAACATGGTGGCAAAAGGAGAAATTATTCGTTTTGAGCAATTTCTTCTTTTATCTCCATGTTTTCAAATAGCCATCTGCTGCAGATGTGTCAGAAAGCGTGTATATGAGGGAAAGTGTTAATTAAGGAACCAATGCAAAGTTTTCTTTGGATAAACCATACATGTTTAACCCTTTCCCTCATATAATCATTGACACCAAGACTCCATCAGACGACCATGGCTACTGGTCCATTTATCCTGACACCTGAGCCAGTCAGTTGCAATGCTTATAACTCCGCAACCCTGAGCTCCATAGAGGGCAGCCATTATAATACTGTAAGTGTGCTTAACCCTTACCCTCATACTGAAGCATTTTGGAGCCTCTATATAGCAGACAACTTTTGAAAACATTATGGCAAAAGGAGAAATTGCTTATAATCTAAATTATGAGCAATTTCTCCTTTTGCCACAATGTTTCAAACTTTATAATTGTTCTTTCATTTATAGAGACTTTCCTTTTTTTCTTCTAAATGTTTTCAAAGTCATCATGCAGCAAAATATTAAATTGTGTGATATGTAGGAAAGGGTTACATGAAGTGCTGTGTTCAGTTCTTTTTTCAACAATATTTTATTGCATGGCTTTTTGCCATCTGGTACTGATCGAGTATGGTCTTAGCACATTGGTCATAATTCCTTCTCTACAAACCAAGGAGGAAATCTACTGCTACCATTGTTAGTCTTTGCTTTGACCTGAGAGAGGCTCATACTTCCATCCCCAGCTTTTGTGGCACAATATTGACACTCTGCATCAGGCTGTTACATATCCTTAATTCATTATTTTACAGATTTATTTTAAATAAACAATTTGCAAGGAAATTTATGCCATTTTCAATTGATCCTTTCTCACATGCAGTAACATTTTGATGAATCTGGGGCAGAAGACCTTTTGGAAATATTGTAGCAAAAGGAGATCATCATGAACAATTTCTCCTTGGCCTGCAATGTTTTCACGGCTACCGTCTTCAAAAGTCAGTTTTGTAAAAAGAACTTGGGTTAAAACCTTTTCCTAACAGAGCCTCTGCAGCAGACAACTTGACCGAGAACATTCTAGAACAAGTATTCACTTGAAACACTTGTCTTGTCTGCTAATATGTCAGTCAGGGAAAGTGTGACAGTCAGACAAACAAAGAAGAGGTTTTCCATATGTGTCTTCCTACGAAGGAACTTGTCATAAAAAGGAAATATAAGTTGCTCAAAATTAGCAATTCCTCTATTTCCAACAATGTTTTCATCTCTGTATCCATATAATACACTTTAAAAATGGTAGTAATGGCTGCCCTCCTTGCATGGTGCTCGAGGATGTTGGGTTAGCATTACGACTGATTGACTCAGGTATCAGGATAAATGGACCAGTAGTACTGGTAACTTACCCAGGAAACGCCTTGATATAACTTATACTATAGCGGCGTAAAACACCAAACAATCAATCAATCAATCAATCAATCAATATTACACTACCAATTTTGTCCAATCTTTCTTTATTTTTCACAGATATTTATGGCAGACGGGCCCCTCTATTATAATCCTGATCAGGAAAAAGGTTAGGTCTAAGTCTTGTCTACAGATAGGCAGATAAACATCTAATATCTATACATAGACCACTCTGAGGCTTGTATCAGCCTGATTACATTTTTGTATTATGATATATCTAAATTGATATGTCACAAATTTTGTAACAGACTAAGTGAGATTAACCAGACATGTTCCTGTTCAAGTGCCGGTTAACAGTGGTATACCTAACCGAATACAAATGGGCGGCGGCATCGGGCAAAAATGGGTCTTGTCGCAACTCGGGGTCAACACTTTCCCATATACAGACGATGTACGATTGATGCCTCTGCAGCAGACGACTTTTAAAAAATTATTGTGACCAAAGGAGAAACAATTACTCTTTTTACCACTATGTTTTCAACTCTATTCAATATTTGTATTATCATTCATAGAGATTTTTCATGTTTTTGGAAGTTAAAATAATGCAATCCGTTCTTGATTTTATAAGCATACATGTATTATTTAACTAGTAGAGACCCATATCTAGGGTCTCATGCAAAATGGTTGTAACTACATTTTGTTCAAGATGTAGTTACAACTGTTTTGCATGAAACCATTGATATGTCACTTGCAACGGAAAACTAGAACTGTAGCTCCATTGGTGTTTCTGCCATATCCTGTTTTTTAAGAACCCGCTATGGGGATGCTGCGATAAGACCCCAAATAACCCGACACAGCTCATAGCGAACTTCACCGAGCATAACACTTTTAACCCCCCGGCCTTTCCAACATACAAGAAATCAGCAGCAGACAACTTTGAAATCATCTACAATGTAGGTTTAAATATGAAAATCCCTATTTAAGGGATAGCTTACATATTGAAAAGAATTGAAAACATTGTGGCAAAAGGAAAAATTGCTGTTTATGCCATTGTTGTAGCCTCATAAAATAAAGTTGTTATTTTTATTATTAAAATTATTTTTATTGCCACAATGTTTTCAAGCGTTGTCTGATGCAGTCAAAATGTGTCTACATGCGGGAAAGAGTTAATGCTTATTGAGAATTAAATAAGAGTAATCTAAACTAGAATTGTTTTTGCAAAAAACAGATGTCTCCACCTCAAATATCTATCAAAATCTCTCAAAACATTCCAACCTATAAAGCAGACAATGGGTTCTGCATATCGCCTTGATGAGGTGAACATGTGACCCAAGGTTCATGAAAATCCTTCTTGAAAGCCGCCTTGGAGATAATTATGGAGCGGACATGAAATAAAGCCTCAAACCTTTGACCTTCAAGCGTGACCTTGACTTTGAACTGGTATGGTCGAGACATGGGTTCTGCACATCGCCTTGATGAGGTGAACATCTGACCCAAGTTTCTTAGAATCCTTTAAGCCGTCTTGGAGATATGGAGCGGACATGAAATAAAGCCTCAAACCTTTTACCTTCAAGCGTGACCTTGACCTTGAACCGGTATGGCGAGACATGGGGGTTCTGCACATCGCCTTTATGAGGTGAACATCTGACTGCGCCGTCTTGGAGATATGGAGCGGACACAAAAAAAAGCCTCAAACCTTTGACCTTCAAGCGTGACCTTGACCTTGAACCAGTATGGTTGAGACATGGGTTCTGCACATCGCCTTGATGAGGTGAACATCTGACCAAAGTTTCATGAAAATCCTTCAAGCCGTCTTGGAGATATGGAGCGGACACGAAATAAAGCCTCAAACATTTGACCTTCAAGCGTGACCTTGACCTTGAACCGGTATGGTCGAGACATGGGCTCTGCACATCGCCTTGATGAGGTGAACATCTGACCCAAGTTTCATGAAAATCCTTTAAGCCATCTTGGAGATATGGAGCGGACATGAAATAAAGCCTCAAACCTTTGACCTTCAAGCATGACCTTGACCTTGATCCTGGATGGTTGAGACATGGGTTCTGCCACATCGCCTTGATGAGATGAACATCTGACCCAAGTTTCATGAAAATCCTTTCAGCCATCTTGGAGATATGGAGCGGACACGAAATAAAACCTCAAACCTTTGACATTCAAGCATGACCTTGACCTTGACCGAGACATGGATTCTGCACATCGCCTTGATGAGGTGAACATGTGACCCAAGTTTCATGAAAATCCTTCAAGCCGTCTTGGAGATATGGAGCGGACACGATTTCGGACAGACAGACAGACATCAATATCAATATATCTCCCCTGTATACAGGGGGAGACATAATTAGAAACAATGGTCAGAATGATAATAACTTTGGGCATCTCAATACCATGTCTTAGAAATGTCATTAACAAGATGCAAGACAAAGCTAGGGAGCCATACATACACATCTTAAGAGAGTGTAGTTACAATCATTTTGCATGATAGATGGGAGTCAGCAATCTGTATTGAGAAACCACAACTTAAGCAGTACTTGGCAGAAGGCATCAGACAATTATGGCCATTAAAGGCATGCTGCCAATGGTATTCTGTAATATTGACAAGAAAAGTTCTTAATTAACCTCGTACATGTAGACATCTATCTTTTGATGTATTGAAAGGCAAACCTGCAGAATGACCTTTCACAATGTTCATTGTGGGAAAAAGAGAGTTCATTGTGGGTAAAGGAGAGACGATGCTCATGATGAGTTATTTCTTCATATCCCTTGATCAGTATTATTCAACATTCCTTATTACTTTACTGCCTTTTTTCACGGTTTTATGATGTTTTCTTCAGATGTTTTGAGTTTAGAAAGAGTCGTACAAAAAATGCATATAAGGTATAATGGTTGTAGTATCATGCCAATGATGTTCAGACAACGAAGGGATATTTGTAATGAGCACCTTGGCTCTGTCCAAGGCTCTAATCAATTCTGTTATGAGATTATGTTAATTGAAGTGTAGCAAGAGTAAAAATGATACCTTGTCATCTCAAAATGATAATGCTTTAATTGAAATTGAGGGTAATTGTGCAATTGACTCTAGTTGACATAACAATTATAAGCCTTAACCTTACAGGGATACTCCTGTTTCCACACTTAAGTAAACAAACATTTGGGTAAATTGTGGCAAAAGAAGCCATTTCTTATAATGAGCAATGGCAACTTTTTCTGTAGTGTTTTTCTTTTTTTCTTTGATGCTTCATGTTCTGTAGTAAACTCAATAATGACTTGTTATTCACATCAATCAGTCAATGCATGTATTACAAAATAAAAGAATATTTTAAAGAAAATGGATCTATGAGTATTTCGTCTAATGTAAATGATTCATTTGGACCTGAGACAAGTTATTTATAAAACTGCTGAATTTTCAATTCAATTATAGTTTTGAACCTTTATCTTTTTCATTACCTTAAAAGGGTTTTTTCCTAAATAACATAAAAGCTAAACCCTTTTCCCACATACAGCAAATCTTCAGCAGACGACTGAAAATGTTTACTAAATATGTGGAAAATCTCTATAATTAAAGGAATAATTACTGAATTTTTTTTTAAAACATTGCAGCAAAAGGAGAAATTGCTCAGTTTGAGCAATTTCTCCTTTTGCCACAATGTGTTCTAAAGTCGTCTGCTGCAGAGACACTGGAAAGCCTCTATAGGTGGGAAAAGGTTAAAGTTTAATTATTAATGCGAACAAGTTCTGAATATAATTAACACTTTCCCACATACAACAAATCTGGAACAGACCCATTTCAAAAAACATTGATGCAAAACTGTGGACAATCTCTGCAGGATATAAGTAAAATTGGTGAATGCTGCTGACAACATTGTTGATACGTGAAGTGGCAAAATATCTCCCCCTTTTGCCACATTATTTTTAAAAGTTGTCCATTGCAAATGTGCATGTAATGTTTGGAGATAATGAGTGTTTCTCAGAACACCTAGTTAACCCTTTCCAACATATAGACGCCTCTGCAGCAGACAACTTTGGAAAACACCATGACACAAAACGATTAATTTCTCCTTTTGCCACACAATGTTTTCAACTCATATCAATAATTAAATATTCATTTATAGAGACTTTTCATATTTTTGCCAAGACGCGGCTCAAATATCGAGGGCTTGGTGTGAAACAGTTGTAACTAAAAACCTATTTTGAAAACCCTGGTTTAGGGGCAATTTTGACCCCATTGTAAACAATGCAAATTTAGGTGCCATAGCTCAGAACATTTGCAATGGCACATAAATTTCCATTGTTTACCAAGAAAAAAGATTTAAAGCTTATAAAGACTTTATGGCAAGGTGATTAACCCTCGATATGTGTGAAAAATATTGTAGAATGTTGTCTTATTAGTTATTTCAAAGTTGTCTGCTGCAGTTATGCTGTATGTGGGAAAAGGGTTAAGCAGACTACACATGTGTCACCTGCCAATATGTCAGTATAAGCGAAAGCATGACAGACAGATGGACAGATGGCTGCGGGGACTTAGATCCATAGTTCTTTGATATCCTGCCGGAAGGTGACACAAAAAACGAAAAATGACATTTGCTTAAAAACCTTTCCCGCATACAGACGCTTTCTTTCACCTCTGCAGCGGGGTGACTTTTGAAAACATTGAGGCAATAGGTGAAATTTCTCATAATATTCTAAGGAATGATTTCTCCTTTTGTCACAATGTTTTCAATATTTGCTGCAGAAGACTTTAAAATCTCATTATGAACAATTTCTTCTTATGCCAGACTATTTTTAAACTTTTACCACATGCAGACGCTTATAGAATGTGACGTCTTAGTTTGCAGCTTAAGAATTTTGGAAACATTATTGGTCAAAAGAAGTTGCTTATGATGAGCATTTTGCGACAATGTTATGAACTATATTCAATAATCATACTTTTATTCGCCTTGATCTTTATGACTTTTGCCTAGATGTTATTAGCCCTTTCCCTCATACGTCAATTCTGCAGCAGACGACTTTGAATATATTTTGTCAAGAAACGGAAAATCTCTGTAATTGAATGGATAGATAACCTATGACTAAAAGTGGAAAACATTGTGGCAAAAGGAGAAATTGCTTTTGTCACTATGTTTTCAAAAAGCTGTCTGCTGCAGAGGCGTCAGAAAGCGTCTATATGAGGGAAAGTGTTAAAAGTCGTCTTCATGTGGGAAATGGTTAAAGATAAAGTGCCTTAAAAGCTGATCAAGGGTAACAAAACTGTGGGTACATTGATTTCATGCTTTCAATTTCCATTAGCATAAAGATCATGTTTAGCCCTTTCCCACTTGCAGGCGCATTTTAGCCCATCTGTAGCAGTTATAGTTCCTTTGAGAACATTGTGACAAATGGAGAAATTGCTCATAATGAGCAATTTCTCCATTTGCCACAATGTTTTCAACTTTATTCAAACAGTACACTTTCATAAATAGAGAGATTCCTTATCTTTCGCAGTTGTCTACTGAAGATTTGTTGTAAGTTGGGAATGTTTAAAGAGTGATTCAATATTATCATTGTGTGTTATAATTATTCCAAATGTCAATCATGGGAATTGTTTATTATTTTGACCCATTCAGATGTGTGAAAGAAAGCGCTTTAAATTAAGCCATTTAATCAATTATGTATTATAAGGTCTCTCAAGAGTTACATTTCAAGGTCATGCCTGGAGCATCAATCCATGATATCCAATGGCAATAAATTTCACCATAAAGTCAAAGATATTGATATTTTATTTTCTACAATTGAGTGGGGCTCTGGGAAACACCAACTGTTTACCCTTTCCAACATACAGACACATTCTGACACCTCTGCAGCAGACGACTTTTGAAAACATCGTGACAAAAGGAGAAATTGCTCAAAACAAGCAATTTCTTCTTTTGTCAAAATGTTTTCAACTCTTTTCAGTAATAATACACCAACATTTAAAGAGCTTCTCCGTGTTTTTACCTAGATGTTTTCAAAGATGTCTGCTGCAGATTTCTTGCATGTTCACCAGGGTAAGGGTTAAAGGCATTTGAGGCCAGTGTAGATCCAGATCACTCTGTGAACCTGCAGAGTTTAATCTTACTCTGCATTGTTCACCAATTAGTAAGTCTTATTAATTATAAGGCTTCAGGAGGCGTAGGAAAGTCATTTTCCACACAGGTACATTGTAATATTAAACACTTTCCCTGATACAACAAATCTGCAGCAGATGACTATGAAAACATCAAGGAGGAGATATTGAAAATCTCCAAAAATGATAGTTTGATTATTAAATAGAGTTGAAAACAATGTGGCATACGGAGAAATTGCTCATTTTGAGCAATTTCTCCTTTTGTCACAATGTTTTCAAAAGCCGTCTTCTGTAGAGCTGTCAAAAAGCGTCTGTATGTTCCTCTGTTCCTACATTACCATACCAGATAAATATTAACCACAACTCCCCTGCTCAAAGCACAGACACACAAAATGGAATCAATTTGCCTCCAAAGCTATACAATCTTCAACTTAATTCAGACATAACTCTGGATAAATTAAAAGCCTGACTGAATTCAAATGAGCTGTAACCATTTATCTCAGAAAATTTGAAGTTGTCAAATGAGGTTTTCATTTATCATGATAATGATAAATAATAATAATTTAAGTCTACAAAACACACACACGTTTCTAACCCTTTTCCCACATACAACAAATCTGAAGCAGACGACTTTGAAAAATTCTAGGCCAAATCATAGAACATCTATATAAATACCGTTAAGCAGTAACAGTTGAAAGCATTGTAGTTGATTGATTGGGGTTTAACGCCGTTTTTAACAATTTCTGAGTCATATCACGGCGGCCAGTTCACCTACTCATGTGTTTCCTGGTTTTCCCACACCAGCACTCCACACAACAATTTTCCCAAGCAACTGGCTGCTTTTCCACATAGACTTAGCCCATTGGTGGAAGACGAATGACGCATGTCGCAAGAAAGCATTGTAGTAAAAGGATAAATTGCATGCTTGTTTAGAGCAATTTCTCCTTTTGTTTACAGTGTTGTCAAAAGTCGTCTGCAGCAGAGGTGTCAAAAAGCCTGTCTATGTGGGAATGGTGTTAACCCTTTCCCTCATACGACAATTCTGCAGCAGACGACTTTGAACATATTTTGTCAAAAAATAGAAAATCTCTATAATTGAATGGATAACCTATGACTAACAGTGGAAAACATTGTGGCAAAAGGAGAAATTGCTCGTTTTGAGCAATTTCTTCTTTTGTCACTATGTTTTCAAAAAGCCGTCTGCTGCAGAGGCGTCAGAAAGCGTCTATATGAGGGAAAGGGTTAATTCAGTAGACAAAGCTTTAGCTAGATAAGGTGATCGAGTATTTCAAATTCAAAAAACCTTGTTTCACACACAAACCATAATGTTGTGGGTTTGATTGTTTGCATGGTGTTTAAATACCCCACTTTCAACAATTTTTCAGTTATATCCCGGTATTTCCCGGGTAAGTTTAACCAGTACTTCTGGTCCATCTATCCTAACGCCAGCCTGAGTCAGTCGTAATGCTAACTCAACAACCCTGAGCGCCAAGGAGGGAAGCTTAGTATAATGTAACTACCATTTTTAAAATTTCACATGTTGTGGGAACTCAAAAGAACCCAAGATCTCAGTGGGCTGATTCCTTTGAGTACCCACAACATAGGGTTTGGTTGAGGGGAATAGACCAGTGTTCACACCCTTATCTAGTCCTCAGTGTAGTAAATTTGTATCAGAGAAGTTTTTCACTTTCCCTAAGGAGTGTCTCCGTTACAATGATTACAATTGAGAATAAATTAGTTACACAATATTATAATGAATGGTTCTCCCTTTTTTTAACCCTTTCCCACATACAACAAATCTGCAGCAGACGACTTTCAGAACATCCTAGCAAAAAAGTAATATATTTCCATAAATAACAGTTTATAATTATTAAATAGTCTGAGCTGAAAACATTGTGGCAAATGGAGAAATTGCTTGTTCTGAGCAATTTCTGCTTTTGTCACATTGTTGTCCCGGTTTGTCAGCTGCAGAGGCGTCAGAGAGCATCTGTGTGTGGGATTGGGTTAAACCTGTCTGCTACAGAAAATTTTAAGATACCCAGAGGTGTGTCTTGGTATGGATCATGCCCGGAGTAGATTAAATTACTCAACTGTTTGTGCAGTGACAAATGCCGACATGAATAAAGCAATATTATCTGCAATAAAATTCATCAAAGCTGTCTGCAGCCCTACAGGGCTCTGTTTAATATTTCATGGAAAATACCCTTTCTCTAGTTTTTATTTCAGGAACTTTGTATAAAATTCCTTCAAGTAATTTGTCTTCATATTTATATTCCTCATGTTTCTCAAACACACAAAGTCTTAATTGTCATTAAAGTCGAAGAAAGCTGCAGGAATTTAGCCGTTTAATCCAACATTCAGATGCTTTCTGTCGGTTCTGTAGCACATGACTCAAAATGAGCAATTTCATCTTTTGCAACAATATTTTCAACTCTATTTAAAGACCACCTTGGAATAGGGAAGTCAATTCCCTGTCTATAGCAACCACTCTTTTAGTTTCCCAATTACTCATTTTTTGCATAAATGACCCTGCAATTAAAGACCACCTATTAATAAAGATCAGTGTTCCCATGGATGGTCTTTATACACAGGTTCCACCGTACTTTTATTTGTAAAACATTTTCCATATTTTTACCTCCATGCTTTCAAAGTCATCTGCTGCAGATTGATTGTATGTGGGAAAGAGTTTAGAGCAGACAGAATTCTCTACTTAAGTGTATTCTGATCGGAATCTCCAATTTGTCATTCGTTCACTCAAGCAATCTTAATTTTGATGTAAATCAGTCAAGATATTTTTCCCATAAAATTTGTTAAAGATCTGATAAGGATAACTTAAGTTAGAAAGCAGACAAAACTCAAACATGTACAGTAAAGTTCCACATATGTAAGGGCATAACTATGGATCAGGCGGAAAATCAAACAATGTATGATAGCTGTTCCATATTAAACTTACCAGCTGTATGATACTGTAGTACTGGTGTGAGAATGCCAGGAAACACATGGGTCGGTGAAGAGGCCGCCGTGATATGACTGAACAATTGTTGATACCGTGTTAAATCCATATCAATCAATCTTGCAATTACTGGATAGTAGAGACCATGATGACTTTTTTTCTAACAATTGTTTGGTTCTAAATTAGTTATGGATAACCAATATAAAAAGCTTTAACCCTTTCCCTCATACGGCAATTCTGCAGCAGATGACTTTGAACGTATTTTGTTAAACAAGAGTACCGCAAACGGTACATAATACGCCCGTCAGGAACTTCTTTGTAAGTTTCCTCTTTGTTTTGATATATTGTTTGTTTGTAAAAAGTTAATAAAGTCGTTCAGGAATAAGTTGTTAAAGAATAATGGGAAATAGCTCAAAGTATGTAGGAAAAAAGTGCGGAAAACCAATATTCTAAGTCCAATAAGGGGCATAACTCATTCAAAAATTGACGAAATTCGAGGAAATGTGAACTTGGTCTGTGACACTTGATTACAAAGCCATATACATAATTTCAGCTCAATACATCAAAGCATGTAGAAAAAAAGTGCGGAAAACAAATATTCTAAGTCCAAAAAGGGGCATAACTCATTCAAAAATTGACGAAATCCCAGGAAATATGAACTTGATCTGTGACACATCACTACAAAGCTGTATACAAAATATCAGCTCAATAGCTCAAAGTATGTAAGAAAAAAGTGCGGAAAACCCAAACAGACGGACGCAGGGATGGAGGGAGGGACATGACCATACCATAATACGTACGTACCGTTTTTAAGAAACGGTCGTATAAAGACAGAAAATCTTCCTAATTGAATCATTCAGGATAATCTATGACAAAAAGTGGAAAACATTGTGGCAAAAGGACGAATTGCACTAATGAGCAATTTCTTCTTTGTCACTATGTTTTCAAAAAGCTGTCTGCTGCAGAGGCGTCAGAAAGTGTATATTATAAGGGAAAGAGTTAATTAAAGACCAAAATCTCAATCTAATTCCATATATTTGTGTTTTTTCGCGATATAGAAAATATTTCATTACATTTTAGTCATCAAAATTCAGGGGAAAAATAGATATGAAATTCAATTAGATAATTTCAATTAGATGAATTTATATTCTTATGATTAAAATATGAAAAGAAAAAAGAAAAAATCCATCTATTTACAGATAAATGACAAGAATATAATTACTAATGTCTGATTTTAATAGAGACAAAATTTATTTCATTATTTCATTACAACTATAAATTTTATGTGATGTATAGGAGACTATCATATACAAACTATCACCCATTTCGAATAATAAATCACGATGAGGTGCAAATACAGCGGATCAACTTACTCGATGTTCTGGCAATTCCCCGATCATACTGACAAATTTGATGAGCGTGGGGCCTTTATTCTGAGAAGACCTTCTCGAGACTCAGAAACATGATGAAACATCTAAATTCTAGAAACTTTTCATCCCACCCTAAACATTTTGAATATGTACCAAATCCTATAGTGTTGGTACCCATTAACAGTGAATACCCACACAAAAGGATTTATTTAAATCTTTATCGATCATACCAAAATATTTGAAAACCAATTCCTGCAAGGTTACGGGGTAAAGACATTTCACTCCATTGATTTTTCCTCAAGAGTATTTCCCCCCAAGTTTTATTATATGCAAAATCGATATAATTCTGACTTCGGTTGTAAGATGATGGGCAAAGGCCTTTATAATCACCTCTTCTAATCCAAAGCCCCCTTTTTCTGCCGAAATTTTCCACCGAAACAGATCGAATAGTGTCTGTAATTAAATTTTCTTATGGATCGGTAACAATTTGACTGCTGATGTATCTTTTTCAGTGTTTAGTGTATGATGGACCAATTTCATTTTCTTTTATACAGAGATTAATCTATACTATTTCAAGAAAAGGTTAACTTTATTTAGGCATGCAGTTTGCAATCAATCCATTTGTTCTATATATATATCAGCTTAAACAATAACCATAAAATAACATTTAAGGATTTTATATTCTGATTTATAGAAGTTTATATAAAGATTGGCCACATTTGGCCCAGTGATTACTTTATGATCCCTAGGGGTCTAGGATGTTTTACCAAAAGACATGCCTAGAAGAAATCTGGTCTGGTCATTCTGAGAATGATGAATTTCTGGGGGTCATTATACTTTTTACCAAGCAACATGGCTTGAGGGAACACCGAAAGGAACATTTCTTCAAAATAATTTGAAAAGTTAGTCAAAATGGTTTGAGGAGAAGATTTTTTAAAATTTCACTTTAACCATTAAAAGGTTTTTTGACAAATTAACATGGCTTGAAGGAAAATCAGTGACATAGTTTCGGAGGAGAAGACATATTAGCCTGACTGGCTTTCTGAAAGTGGCACTAAAAAGTGAAATTGCTGAAAACAAGCAATTTCTCTCTTTTCCAATAATGTTTGTAATTCTACACTAATTTACGGTGGTTGCATATTTTTATACATAATCAAGTTCTTCCAGCACACAACTCGAATAATATCGATCTTACACTAATTTTACGGCCTAAATTTGCATATTTTTCTACATGATCAAGTTCTTCCAGCAGACAACTCGAATAATATCTAATCATATAAACAGATGATAAAGATGGATAACCAATTACTGATTATGCTAATCTCATTCTAAATGAATAAAGATGTCAGAATAGAATGATGATGCTGATAAATGAAAGTATAACTTGAAGAAGTACAGTTAAAACTTGTCCCTTTAAATTGTGGGACTTCATGACTTCATGCATTTCACGTGAATCAATATGCTAATCTTGAAGCATCTGAAAAACAAGAGCGCCATGGAGGAAACGCCAACGTACGCTTGTATGTACTTTTCTAAGTTGAGAAAGAGGCATTACTGAATATTCATTAAAGCCAGAGTTATGTGACTTGGTAAATACATGCGTATTGTTCCTAGGAACTTTTGTACCAAGTTTCATTTCAAAATGTTGAATGTTTTGTGAGTTATGAGGTTAGGTTAAATTTTTGTGATGAAGCAGACGCGACTTTTTTTCTTCGAAAAACAGACAAGCTACAAAATTGAAAGTACAATTTAATTACCACATTGAATGTTTTCTGCTGCAGAGGAATTGTATCTGGCACAAAAATGTCAACGCATAGTTGGACTTCCTAGTTCTAATCAGTCATTGATTGTTGGGGGTCATACTCAGTCAGAGCTGAAGAAATAATAGCAAGAAGAAATTACCCATTACAAGAAATGTCTTTTCCTATTGTTCTAATGTCTTCTACTGTCGAGACGTCAAAAAGACATGTTCCATGATGACGCCCATAAAAATATCAAATGGCGGCTTTCTCATATAATTCTTTTTTATTTCATCATGCCATCTCTATCTTTCTTAAACTTCCTTGTTTTATCTTGAAACTCACAAAAATGGGTTATACCATATGGATTATTTTGGTTAAAATCCCAAAGGAGTTATTCAACATTTTGTGAAATGCATTTCTTTTTCTGTTTTATGTAAATGGACCGATTTTTTTAAATACTTCTGTTTTCTTTAAAATTCAATTTAGCCCATGGGCAAAATAGGATATGTCTGCTTTTGATTTATTCCAACACTTAAATGATTTTGAAGTTATTTCCTTCATCTTTTACGGCTACATCTTTTCAATTGATCTGATATGTTGATTTTAGAGTTATCTTCTTAAAAAAAAAAAAAATTTGATATATGAGCTGAAGCTATAATTGGTAAAGCTTATTATGGATGTTTCCCTAATGAGTTGTAAAATAACCAAGAGCCCTGCAGAGCGAATTCCAACGCTCGTCTGTCTTTTCATGGATTTGTAAGTCCAAAAAGGGTCATAACTGAATAATTATTAAAGCAAGAGTTATGTGACTTTATATAGACATGTGTATTGTTTCTAGGAACATGTGTACCAAGTTTCATTTGAATATGTGTACCTGTTTTAGAGTTATGATGTAAGATTAAAGTTTTGTGACGACGACAATGAAGCCAATTAACCCTTTCCCTCAGATGGACACTTTCTGACGCCTTTTCCATTATTTGACAAAATATGTTCAAAGTCGTCTGCTGCAGAATTGTCTTATGAGGGAAAGGGTTAAGGGTATCACAATTGCCAGACTTTTTTTCTACAATAAAAAAGAAAAGCTAAATAGGGCCATATCTCTTTTTGTAAAAAGTATTGGATGTGAACACGCTGACAATATGCACATTCCCTCTCTAAACTAGAGCTTCCCAAATAAAGTTTTTATTAAAATTCTAATAGCAAACAGTTACTGAGAAATTATAAGCTCAGATATAATACTTTCAGGGAATCTGAATAAGTTGATATAATATGCACATCTTCTTCAGTGTATATGCGTTCTTCAGTTGAATATATGGGCAGGTAGCATCATGATAATAGACTACACAGATTTTTTCAGAAAGCATGTAAAGTAATACCTCCTTTTTCCACCCTGATGGGCTATTCTACTGGCTATTTCAGAGATATTGGAGTTGGTCTTTATTTATAAGCCAAATTTGTGCACCTCCAAACATCAGTCACATGCAGGAGGAATTGTCTTTCACCCATGCCCCTAGGAGAAAGATCTTATGTGTGCCCCTGCAAGAATATGATTTCGTGTTTGCCCGTGCATAAAGATCTTATGTGTTAACGTTCACAAAGATCTTATGTGTGCCCCTGCAGAAAGAAGATGTTTTGTATGAGTGACACTGCAGAAAGATCTTATGTGTTAACCTTTACAAAGATCTTATGTGTGCCCTTTTGGAAAGATCTTATGTGTTAATGTTCACAAAGATCTTATGAGTGCCCCTGCAGAAAGAAGATGTTATGTGTGAGTGACACTGCAAAAAGATCTTATGTGTTAACCCTTTCCCTCATACAACAATTCTGCAGCAGACGACTTTGAACATACTTTTTTAAAAAAAGTAGAAAATCTCTATAATTGAATGGATAACCTATGACTAAAAGTGGAAAACATTGTGCACGTTTTGTGCAATTTCTTCTTTTGCCACTATGTTTTCAAATAGCCGTCTGCTGCAGAGGCGTCAGAAAGCGTCTATATGAGGGAAAGGGTTAACATACACAAAGATCTTATGTGTGCCCCTGCAGAAAGACGGTAATTTGTGTGTGTCCACCCTACATGCATGCCCCTACACAAAGATATTATATGTGCCCCTGCAAAATGATATTGTGTGTGCTCTTTTCCCAGAGAAAGATCTTATTGTGTGTAGCTTAAAAAAGATGCTATGTGTGCCCTGGCAGAAAAATCTTATGCGTTTCCTTGCAGAAATAGTGGTGTTCCTGCAGAAAGATCGTATATGAAAACAAAGGAAGCAACACTGTTATCTTTCATCATTTGCTGATTTGAAATATGATATTTGAAACTGGGGAAGGGTTGGGTAAATAAAGGTTTACAGTCTAGAAGAGAACAAAAAATCTTCTCAAGTCATTTGCATAGTTAAATTATCCTGTGAAACTTTCTAATTCAAACTAAATCAATGCTTCTATTAGATTTACGTAGACAGCAATTTCACCCCAGTATCATCCACATAGAGGAGTAGAGAGATGGGACGCAGGAAAACCTACTTCAGGGCATTTCAGACAAATCCTGATGACTTCATAAAAAGAAGGAGTATAATCTATACTTCAGGGCATTTTCAGACAAATCCTGATGACTTCATAAAGAGTATATAATCTAGTCTTTTTCTTGTAATATTTATTCGTTGTGGGTACTCATATCCTCCCAATGATACCATTCATTTAAATACCAAATCAATTGGATTTGAAGGTCAAACAAAGAATTTGGTATATGAAATAAATTGCCCCTTTTCTAGAGCTCTGCAAATGTTTGGGATTATTTTGGACTTTGTGTCAAAACTGTTGTGATATCTAGCTTTAAGTCACTCCTTTACCTAAGTGACTTCCAAAATGTTCAGTAAGAAGTGTATGTTTGTTTTGTAAAACACATCGCCAGATAGATTTACTTATTTACTAAAATGTTAGATTTATATTATTTTGATTTTTTCAAAGATCAGAGGAAAAGATTGCATAGTTAATTATACCAATTTTGCCACATTGAAATTGTTAATATATGTCTTTTGTAATAACACTCATGTACCTTGTTGGTTTTAATAATAAAGTTCAAGTTATGTTATGTAATAAACAATGTTGTAGCTAAGCAGAAAAAGGTTGTTTGTTCGTCAGAATGCTCACCATAAAAGTAAACAGATGTCTTCTTCAATCCTTTCCCTCATACGACAATTCTGCAGCAGACGACTTTGAACATATTTTGTCAAGAAATAGAAAATCTCCATAACTGAATGGATAACTTATGACTAAAAGTGGAAAACATTGTGGCAAAAGGAGAAATTGCTCGTTTTTAGCAATTTCTTCTTTTGTCACTATGCTTTCAAAAAGCCGTTTGTTGCAGAGGCGTCAGAAAGCATCTAAATGAGGGAGAGCGTTAAGCTGACCTATATTTACCCTAAGCACCGTTCCAATTTGTGAATTTTCTCCTCCAGTTCTTAACTGATTATCATATGACACAAATGTTTACCACCAAATGACAATGTATCGTAGGCAAGACAGATCAGTCAAGGTCATCAGGCCTGTAAGTCAAATATAAAGGTAACACATTCAGGTTAAAAGCAGATTACTTGGACTTAATTTGAATCCAGAATTTAACCCAACCAATACTTGATTGATATTCATACGACTTTACAAAAAAGTTAATCTTCAAAATATATGGTGTGTTTCATGCAGCAGAAAAGCCTTGAAGGTCAAAGTCACAATTCAACTTTAAATTATAAATAGATGCATTGAATGTCACCCATAAACATGAACGAATGAAATATTGGAAAGAACAAAACCTTGTCATTTGAGTTAATTAATTTAAAACTGTTTATATCATAGCAATGCTATCAAATATCGATGCATTTTTACGAAACAAATAAGCTGAAATTATCCCATTAGAAAAAGCCAACAACAAGTTTCCTTTCATAAACAAGTTGAGTGTGTACATATGGATAAAACTTGATCCAGGATGATAGGAAAACGATGCCCAATATTTATACACTGGTGACTGCGGCTGAAGGTCCATCTTGGCTATTGAAGGTGCTGAACTCCAGAAAAAAAGATAGTAAAGTCAAAGTTTTAAAACGGTTCAAAAGTTGTTTTGAAATATTAGAATCATAATTCTGGGATAAAATATAGTAATCATGTTACTTTCCAGTACCATTTGCATCTAAATATTAGTCGTTTATGCTTCATTTTTACTGGGTAGACATACCAAGTAAGCCAAATTTTGTACATTTTCATGACTTTCTATTGACAGTTTTTCAACATTTACTGCCAAAATAGTTTTGAACTACACTTTGACAAACTTCTAATTGGCCATCATATGATATTATGCAACATATTTAATCAATAAATCTAAGCTTGGTTATTTTTGTTTTGTACACACCAATTTATTGATTTACAGAAAGAATACACGTATTCATGTACAAAATCATCCATGCGGAATGGTAGGTCCGAAAAAATAGCCTATGTGCTCGCGCAAGGCATGCTAGTTGTCGTATTTGGTAGGAATGTACCCTTCGTGGATTGTCTTTTATGAAAAACATTAAATATGGCGAGAATGAGCATATTGCAGAACGCGCTCAAGCCGTCGGATGATTAGTGCCGGCACCCCCATCAGATAGGTATGTTACGCGTCGTTATAACAATAACACAGGTGGTCAACCATATGATACCTGTGTAATACGTAATTTGATCTTGCAGATTTTATTTTAAGGGTGTCCATGTTAAGTCTCTCTGTTAAATGTGTTCCCATGATCAAATTTCAATGAAGTTTTGTTTTACATATTAGAAATAAATTGTATTAAACTTATATTTGGTTATTTGTATTTTTCTCCGAATACTTTTCCTAAAACATGATAAAAACTAGGTAGCCAATTAGAAATTCATTTAAGTGTACATTTCAAAATTTTGATCACCATCTGGAGTTCAGTCCCTTTAACATGTTCCACATACAGGATGCCTACTATTTTCATGGATAAATTAATTTCCCTTTCCAACATATAGATGTATTTTCACATATTTACAGCTGTCACTTTTGAAAGCACTGTGGCAAAATTAGAAATTGTTATTAATGAGCACTTTCTACTTTTGTAACAATATTTTCAACTTAATCAAATAAACACTTTTCCATTTATAAAGATTTTCCTTAACTTTGCGATGATTTTATTAAGTTGCAGGCCACAGTTTTGTTGTATGTGGGAAAGGGTTTGAATTGATGGTATTTTAAGAGTTTCATGCAAAACGGTTGTAACTACATCTTGTTCAAGATGTAGTAACAACCATTTAGCATGAAACCATCAATTTGTTCACTGAATATAAGTCACTTTGGGGCATGTCTGTTTAACATGAAAGGACATAAAGTTGTTTGAAAATGTAGTTATCCATATACTTTGTTACCAGAATAATGTATAGTTTTGTGTTATCACTTAAAATCCCCATACCAAATTCAATTTTCTATACCTGATATACATTGATTTAATTCCTGGGTTAGTTACCAGTACTTCTGGTCCATTTATCCTGACACAAGCCAGTCAGTCGTAATGCTAACCCTGCAACCCTGAGCATCTAGGAGGGCAGCCACTACTTCCATTTTCAAAATCTTTGGTATAACCGAACCCACGACGTCCCACTCCGAGGCAGACGCCCTAAAATGAGGTGGTACTCAAAGAGACTAGAACAGAATTGAAACTCTTGACAAATATAAGGTAAAACCCCTTCCAACTTGCATATGCATATTGACAGATCTAAGCAGCAGAAGACAACATTTCAAAACATTGTAGCAAGAGGAATATGTTTTCAACTTTATTCAATAATCATACTTTCAGTTATAGCGAGTTGACATATTTTTGCCCAGATATATTTTTGTCAAAGTAAATAGCTGCAGATTTGTTGTTTTTGGAAAACTGTTAATACAAAAACCAAGTAGAAATTATTGTGGGAAAGGAAGAATTGTTTATACATTTTAGCAATAGCTCCGTTTCCCGTAGTGTTTTGATTTTTTTTAAATCATTGAGTTGTCTGTTAAGAAAAAATTGCATTGCGAGGAAGAAAGGGTTCTAATGCAAACCAATTCTCAGTGCATTTCAGTTCTGCAAATATTGAGCAAATATTGGGGATCTCTCTTGAGTGCAACCACTACTTCCAGTCAATATTATCTCCTACATTGGTTTTAACTTTCCAGAAAACTTCAATAGTCTCAATCCAGTTGTTGCAGTTTATTTGTTTAACCGTTCCTATCATTATTTAACTGTTTCCCACATAAGCCTTCAGAGAATGCTTTCTGATACCTCTGCAGCAGACGATTTATAAAAAAACATTGCGCATAATGAGCATTTTTCTCC
Source organism: Serripes groenlandicus (assembly GCA_031761405.1). NCBI lineage: Eukaryota > Metazoa > Mollusca > Bivalvia > Cardiida > Cardiidae > Serripes > Serripes groenlandicus. The sequence goes on from JASEVX010000001.1 coordinate 21,243,375, forward strand.
TTTTGCCTGGTTTTTAACTGTATTCAATAGTTTTACATTCATTTAAAAATATATTTTCTCCTTTTTTGTCTAGACATTTCCAAAGTCCTCTGCTCCAGAATTGTTGTATGTAGGAAAGGGTCAACTGTTCCTATTTAACTGTTTCCCACATAGACCTACAGAGATGCCTTCTGATGCCTCTGTAGCAGACGACTTATGAAACATTACTCATCATGAGCAATTTCTCCTTTTCCCACAAGGTTTTCAACTCTTTTCAATAGTTAAACATTCATTTTTAGTGATTTTCCATAGTTTTGCTTAGATGTTTCCAAAGTCTACTGTAGAATTGTTGCATAATGTAGGAAAGGGTCAACTGTTTGTAAACATAATAGGATATGTTTTAAAAATAGTCTGCAGAGCCCTAGATAAGGGGCATTTTGCATGTTCTAAAATCCTTATTTGACCCTTTTTTTGAGTACCTACAACATAGGATTTGCTTTAATAATAAGAGAGAAATTGTCCGAAAAAGAGCTAAATACCCCTCCTTATCTGGACCTCTGGGTCAGCCTTGAAAATATTTCAGAATAAAAAACATATTGTAAAATTCACAGGGCAATATATAATTTTCATAATTTTAGAGTTTAAATTGAAAAAATCGTGGGAAAATGAATTTAAACTTGCTCATTAAACATGCAAATTCTTTTTTATATAAGCAATTTCTCATGTTCTAGCAATGGTCTAGCTACCTAGCTCTTTATCCAGATTCTCACTAATTCTTCTCTCCTCATCTTCATTCTCTGACCTACCTTACTGATTTCTCCCGAGAGATTTTTCATAATTTCGCCTGTAGACATGTTTTCAAAGTCTTAATTCTGCTGCTAATTTGTTGTTAGTTAGTGGGAAAGGGTTAAGATTGATTGATTGATTGGGGTTCAACGCCGATTTTAACAATGTCTCTTTAACCCTTTCCCTCATATAGACACTTTCTGACGCCTCTGCAGCAGACGGCTTTTTGAAAACATAGTGACAAAAGAAGAAATTGCACAAAACGTGCAATTTCTCCTTTTGCCACAATGTTTTCCACTTTTTGTCATAGGTTATCCATTCAATTATGGAGATTTTCTATGTTTTGACAAAATACGTTCAAAGTCGTCTGCTGCAGAATTGTCGTAAGAGGGAAAGGGGTTAAGTAATAGTTAATGGCTAATAGTTAACAAATCTAACAATCAATTATTCTTCAATGGGATGAATGAGAATTATGCTTTTTGTTTCATTGTATTTCCTAGGACAATGCTTCATTATCGGAACATGAAATTTGAGCCTTTTCCATGTGTTTCACTGTACAAACATGCATGATGCATTGCCATATCAAACAAGAGGGTTCCATGGAACACAACTGTGAAAGTTTGATGTTTTTATAAGTGAAAAATTGGACAGACAAAACAAATAAAAAATAAATAAATAGGGGAGATAATTTCAAAAATAAGCATATTACGGTCATGTTGCTTGTGTTGTTCCATTCTCCTGATCACAAGGTATAAGTGTTGCAATTTTAAAGTGAATCCTTCAAACAGAAGTTTTAACCAATTAATGCACATGCAGTGTGATGGACAAACACATGACTGAGAAGTGATCACATACATGTCTCCGTACCTTACAGACAGATGACATATATATATATATGTATATATATATATATATATATGTATGTACATTGTATTAGAAAGATGCAATGTAAGTACTAATGTCCTAAATCGATTTGACGCCTTTGCAGCAGTTGACAATAGAAAACATAGTCGAAAAGTGGAAGAAATATCTTTCCACCTTTGCCTGTATTTAAATAAAATAGTTCTTGTAAGCATCGAAATTAGAATTAAAAGTGACAAAACAGCTGCCTAATTCGTCAACTATCAGTATCACCTGTTAACCCTTTCCCACATACAACAAATCTGCAGCAGAACACTTTGAAAACATATTGGCAAAATCATGAAAAATCTCCATAAATGAGACTTTGATTTATATTGTGACAAAACGAGAAATTGCTCATGATGATGTCTTTTGCTGCAGAGGCATCAGAAAACTTAAGTATTTTGTCCAAGAAAGAAGTAACCTAGTAGTTTAAAAAACTCTAAAGACATGTAGTTCTCAAGACAAAGGTGATTTTTCAAACACACATATTTTTGCAGGAAACTGTCAAGTGGCAGTACTTTAATCATTGAAATCAAAATGTTATGCAGTTACCTGAGTACTACTGGTTCATTTATCCTGACAACACCCAGCCAGTCAGTCAGTCGTAATGCTAACCCCACAATCCTGAGCGCCAAGGAGGGCAGCCATTCCTACCATTGTAGAAGTCTTTGGTATGACCAGGCTAGGGATCGAACCTGCGACCTCCCACATTCAAGGAAGACGCTCTGCCCCTACACCACTGAGGCTGTCTTAATATATACATGTATATATGTTTTGGTAGAGAAGTAACAGATACAGGGTATAAAAGGAGCACAATGCTTTGTGTTAGCTAGCTTAATAGCCTCTGTAATCACAAAACTGTATGTAGTTCATTATAAATGTTTAAATTAAGTTTAAAATTATCCTAGACATAATATTCAACAAGCTTATCAGTGAGAGACAAGAGTCAATGATTAATGATTACAAAAAGCTTAAAAATCTTTAAAGAATTTGTATAATTCCAAGAATTAAATCATGTCTGTAATACTGACATATTTTGATATTCTTTACCTTATCCTACATGCAGATACATTTTTATATCTTTGCAGAAGACTTATTTTGAAAACATTTTGATAGATATAATTGCGTTGGCTTTTGCTTGCGGCGCTCTTGTTAACCCTTTTCCACATACAGACAATTTCTGAAGCAAATTTATCTATTTATAATTGCTATGGAAGAATGTAGTAAATTCAAAAAACATCATTTTTATTGTCATAGAGTTTTACTTGCTATAAATGTAAGGACCGGACATATTAGTTAGTTATCCAAGTGTATCTACGTTCCTGATTGTTTCATAAAGCAGTAACTCTATTCATATTTGGAATGTTACTGTCAATCTGCTTTTCTTAGCTACACAACATGATATGTGGCATATTGTTATAGCCTATGCCATTTAGTATCATTCTGTTTGCATAGTATCAACATATCGACGTTACATATTGCACTGTCTGCAAACAGTCGAAATCGCATTCCGAACTATCAGAGAAACCTGGATTGTGTTTAAAGCTTAAAGTTCATTTTATCACTATTCTGATGCATCATGTAAGTTTTTATCTAGATTTAGTTGTTTTGGTTCTGTCACGGAATGACAATTAGTATATATATATGCATATACTTTGTGTAAAAATTTACAATATCATAAGATGGGTCACTTACGTATTGATAACTTCAGTTGTTCGTCTGCAGCTTCGTTGATCAATGCAGTTTAAATAGAAGCTTGCAGTTCATCAAATTAACAGAGAAAAGCGTCTAGCAGATATTTATTTTACTTGACCGAAAAGTTGCGAAATAACATTCAAAACAAACATTTCTGGTAGAATCCTTGACGTTATTTTGTGTTGTGTGTCCAGTTTGACCTATAGTGTTGGCGTTCCTGTGGCTACCTTTCTCGGGAGATTTTATTTATACACATGTGTAATTATCCCGTTACCCTCATAAAAACGATTCGGCGCTTCTGCAGCAGACGATTCTTGAATACATTGTGGCAAAAGGAGAGATTGCTCATGGTGCTAACAATGTTTTTAATTCCATTCAATAATTCGAAGGTCCAGATAAGGAGGGGTTTACAGCATTTCCCCCACAATATCTCTCTTATTATCCAACCAAACCCTATGCTGTTGGTACTCAAAAGAATCGTCTCAATGAGACGATTCTTTTGAGTACCTACAACATAGGGTTAGCGGATAAAATAAGGATTTTAGAACATGCAAAACGCTCCTTATCTAGAGCTCTGATAATTTGTATTGCATTTATAGAGATTTACCCAGTTTTTATCTAGATATTTTGTTGTTTCTGGGAAAGGAATAATATCGAGGGCTTGGCGTGAAACGGTTGTAACTAAAATTGGTATTTTTTTTAACCAAGGTTAATCACCTCGCCATAAAGTCTTTATAAGTGTTAAATAATTTTTCTTGGTAAACAATGGAAATTTAGGTGCCATTGCTCGGTCTGAGCAATGGCACCTAAATTTGCATAGTTTACAAAGGGGTCAACATTGCCCCTAAACCAGGGTTTTCAAAATAGGTTATTAGTTACAACCGTTTCACACCAAGGAACCTTCACACCAAGCCCTCGATATGTACTCATTGTCTCCGATCGCCGCAAACGTTGACGATTTACTATTTATTATTTTCAAAGATTCGCCGACTTTATAATGTCATTACGCCCGGAATTATTTACTCATGTTTCAAGAGCGGGTGGGGAACGGAAGTTCCGTGTTTGGACAATGTCAATATTTAGCCGATCGGATGATTATTTTCTTGGCCTTTTCTAATCAGATCGATTGGATGATTCTCTTCTTGTCACAATTTCCATCTGTATAACCGATCTAGATATATCTACACGTTAAAGCGAGACATCTAGGATCGGATCGGAGTCTTTTAATCCTTACCAACTGGGACTACTAATATATACGTATTAGTAGTCCCAGTTACCTTTAAACAGCAACTATGCAGCAGACGACTGTGAACGCATTAAGTAAAAAATATGTAAACTCCTTATAAATGAGATTAAATAATTAAATAATGTTGAAAACAATGTGGTAAAGAAGAAATTGTTCACTTAGCTACATATTTTCTTCTTCAAAAAGTCAAACGCTGCAGAGGCGTCTGTATGTGATTAAGAGTTAAAATTGTTGTGGCTTTTCTCGGAAATTACATGGAAAGAGTCTTTATTTGCGAAAAATTGGAAATGTACCTTAAAGACTTTGGTACCATTAACAAAGTGTTATATGAAAAGTCACTATATAGTATATATAATGTTCTGTTTTATTATTCGGCCCTTGAGTGCTAAATCGAAAAGAGAAACAGGTTATGAAGTCACAGAAGAGAATGACACACATTACATTAACGTTTTGGGACACTTCTCGATGCCCTATTGTACCATTAAAACTATGGTGTTTCTTAAAACACATTTCTCACATACTGGTGCATTTCGTCACCCGTTTAAAGAAGATGACTTTTGAAAACAATGCGAGAGAAAAGTTAAGAAATGCTCATAATGTGCATTTTCTTTTTTTCCCCACAATAATTTCTACTCTTTTCTGAAATCGTTCTTTAATATCCGAGCGCTGTCCCATATCTCACTCAAGCCATCTGATGCAGTTTGTTGTAAGTGTGAACAAGGAACAGGAACGTAGAATCCTGCCGGGAAAAGGCTTATAGGGAATATGGATTTTCTTATATATATACTACTCGGGTCTCCCGAAGTTCATGAACCTAAGCGTTCATAAGCTGCCGAGAACTAAATGAAGCTTTATGACACCATAAAACATTTCGACACGCTGGTAAAAAAGATAAGTTATCGGAGAAAAAGGGTGAAAATAATGACTTAATGAGCTTAGGATACTCACAAAGATAGAATGATTTACGATCAATTTCAAATCGGAAAAATAAACCAGAATGGAAAGCAAAATTAGGACAAGTATGTGTATAACATCATTTGGAAACCAAATTTAAAAACATTGTGGTAACACATTATCATTAACTACGTGTATTAGCGGACAAAAAATTGTCATACACGGTCCCTAGCCAAAATCAATATTTCGTTCACATAACTGCTGTTTATCCGTTTCCCGCATAACGACGCTTTCTGACACCTCTGCAGCAAACGACCTTTGTATGCAGCAGAAGAGCTTTGGAATACATTGTGACAAATAAAATTAAGGCCAAATATAGAAAATCTTCATAGTGAGCAAGTTTTCATTTGCCACACTGGTTTTCAACACTATTCAATCATTTTAATTTGCATTCAGAGATTTCCATTTTTTTTTGTCGATATATTTTCAAAGTCGTCTGCTGCAGATGTATTGTATGGGGGAATGTGTTGAAGGATCATACTGTGAACGTGATTAACACATATCGAGGGCTTGGCGTGAAACGGTTATAACTTAGAACCTATTTTGAAAACCTTGGTTTAGGGGCAATTTTGACCCCTTTGTAAACAATGCAAATTTAGGTGCCATTGCTCAGAACGAGCAATGGCACCTAAATTTCCATTGTTTACCAAGAAAAATGATTTAGCGCTTATAAAGACTTGATGGCGAGGTAATTAACTTTGGTAAAAAAAATACTAATTTTAGTTACAACCGTTTTACGCCAAGCCCTCGACATCTACACATATGATAGATTTTATATTTATTGAATTCTAACACATAAATATGTTACACGGATTGCTGCTGTTGTTATAGAACTTCGTTTCTCTGCCATTTTAATGTCGCCTGCTTTGAAAAATATATGAGAAAATTTGTCACATCTGGACAGAGGACAGTTTACACTTGACACAGAGAAAAAACATTGTGGTAAAAGTTCTTATTTACTCTCACTTATATCAGAAATTCGTCCCTTCTATTCCTTTCCCAACTGCAGACGCATTTTGACGCAATAGCAGCAGACGACTTCTGAAAACATGGTGGCCAATAGTGAAATTGGTCGTGATGAGCAATTTCTCCTTTGGCCACAATGTTTTCAACTTTATTTAACAAATAAACTCTCTTTTATTGAGATTTTCAGGTTTTTGTCACCATGCTTTCAAAGTCGTCTGCTGTAGATTTGTTGTATGCGGAAAAGGGATAGATGTTACATGTTGCCTGTATCAGGGAAGTGATAAATTTGTTGGAATGGGGTTTTACGCCGCTTTCACCAACTTGTCAGTTTAATCACAGAGTTTCCTGTGTAAGTTACCAGTTATATCACAGAGTTTCCTGGGTAAGTTACCAGTTATATCACAGAGTTTCCTGGGTAAGTTACCAGTTATATCACAGAGTTTCCTGGGTAAGTTACCAGTTATATCACAGAGTTTCCTGGGTAAGTTTCCAGTTATATCACAGAGTTTCCTGGGTAAGTTACCAGTTATATCACAGAATTTCCTGGGTAAGTTACCAGTTATATCACAGAGTTTCCTGGGTAAGTTACCAGTTATATCACAGAGTTTCCTGGGTAAGTTACCAGTTATATCACAGAATTTCCTGGGTAAGTTACCAGTTATATCACAGAGTTTCCTGGGTAAGTTACCAGTTATATCACAGAGTTTCCTGGGTAAGTTACCAGTTATATCACAGAGTTTCCTGGGTAAGTTACCAGTTATATCACAGAGTTTCCTGGGTAAGTTACCAGTTATATCACAGAGTTTCCTGGGTAAGTTACCAGTTATATCACAGAGTTTCCTGGGTAAGTTACCAGTTATATCACAGAGTTTCCTGGGTAAGTTACCAGTTATATCACAGAGTTTCCTGGGTAAGTTACCAGTTATATCACAGAGTTTCCTGGGTAAGTTACCAGTTATATCACAGAGTTTCCTGGGTAAGTTACCAGTTATATCACAGAGTTTCCTGGGTAAGTTACCAGTTATATCACAGAGTTTCCTGGATAAGTTACCAGTTATATCACACATTTTCCTGGGTAAGTTACCAGTTATATCACAGAGTTTCCTGGGTAAGTTACCAGTTATATCACAGAGTTTCCTGGGTAAGTTACCAGTTATATCACAGAGTTTCCTGGGTAAGTTACCAGTTATAGTATATCACAGAGTTTCCTGGATAAGTTACCAGTTATATCACACATTTTCCTGGGTAAGTTACCAGTTATATCACAGAGTTTCCTGGGTAAGTTACCAGTTATATCACAGAGTTTCCTGGGTAAGTTACCAGTTATATCACAGAGTTTCCTGGGTAAGTTACCAGTTATATCACAGAGTTTCCTGGGTAAGTTACCAGTTATATCACAGAGTTTCCTGGGTAAGTTACCAGTTATATCACAGAGTTTCCTGGGTAAGTTACCAGTTATATCACAGAGTTTCCTGGGTAAGTTACCAGTTATATCACAGAGTTTCCTGGGTAAGTTACCAGTTATATCACAGAGTTTCCTGGGTAAGTTACCAGTTATATCACAGAGTTTCCTGGGTAAGTTACCAGTTATATCACAGAGTTTCCTGGATAAGTTACCAGTTATATCACAGAGTTTCCTGGGTAAGTTACCAGTTATATCACAGAGTTTCCTGGGTAAGTTACCATTTATATCACAGAGTTTCCTGGATAAGTTACCAGTTATATCACATATTTTCCTGGGTAAGTTACCAGTTATATCACAGAGTTTCCTGGATAAGTTACCAGTTATATCACAGAGTTTCCTGGGTAGGTTACCAGTACTATTGTTCCATTTTTCCTGATACCAGCGAGTCAGTCGTAATTTGCTAACCAGGCAATCCTGAGTGTCAAGGAGGGAAAGCAATTACTACCATTTGTAAAATATATTGTATGACCCGGCCGGGGATTGAACCGGCGACCTCCCGCGGAACCTGAGTCTGACGCTCTACCACTACACCATCGAGGCGGTAGAAAGGTTAACCCTTTCCCACCTGCAGACGCATTTTGACGCATCTGTAACAGACGACTTTTGAAAACAGTGTGGCAAAAGGAGAAATTGCTCATAATGAGCAATTTCTTCTTTTGCCACAACGTTTTCAACTTTGTTAATTAAATATAATTTAAATAATAGAGAATAACTTAATTTGTCAGAAGATGTTTTCAATGTCGTCTGCCGCAGATTTGTTGTATGTTGGAAAGGGTTAACTGCAGCTGGAGGTAAGCACTACATTTATCCCTGCAGATTCTGGGGAGCCATCGGGTATGCCTGGACGCCTGCGATGCGCCCTATATACTTTTATTATATATAGGTTAGAGATCATTAATCCTTACCTTGATACACGCTCATAGCTTTTTCATAAACACTTTTTAAAGGAACAACCAACAACAACAAAAACAATCAGTATGATAAAGGGGGAAATGTTCAAGATAAACAGTTCCTCTTTTTCATAAAAAAACCTTTTTCTTTTCTTTTTTAAATCTTCATAGAAAGTTTATAAACATGCAGTTTTTGAAACGGTACGGGTTTATTTTATTCAACAGATTTGTTCTAAAGCAGACGACTTTGGTAACACAATAACGAATTCTACCATGCACGTATAGGCACATGGCAGCAGAACCATGTTTCCATTCTCCAGTGACTGAGTTTCGAAAAGGAAAGCGTTAACATGGTAAACACTTAACCCTTTCCATCGTGCAGACGTATTTTGAAAACATTGTGACATAAGGAGTAATTTCTCTTTTTGTCACAATGTTTTAAAACTCAATCAAATTAATATACTTGCATTTACAGAGATTTTTCATATTTTACCAAGATGTTTTTTAAAGTCGATGTGTTGTATGTCGGAGAGGGTTAACACCTTGTTCATAATCACTGAAAAGGCAACAATAAAGAAATGATTTTTAAATAATTGAAGGAAATGTCACCCTTGTTAGTTCACAACGAAGCCATGGTTCAATGCCACAGTTTATCTAATATTGTTTCAGACCAAGTTTGAAACATGGTTATGAATTCATTGAATATTATAAGGAATTTGCGTATTGGCCTGAAATAAGGAATAAACCGGTAAACCAAATATCATTATCTATTTTATCTATAGCAGCTTTAAAGACAATACACATATGAGCCGTTCCGCGGGAAAACCAACATTATGGACTCTGCGTAAAGTATCGACCCAGATCAGCCTAAGCATGCCGCGCAGGCTTACCCGCACAGACACCTTTCGCCTCCTGTGGATTTTCTGTTTCAGGAATCATTACTCTATACCTCTATCCCCCTGAGACGGAATGTGTCGGTCCGGATTAGCCTACTGCGCAGGCTGATCTGGGTCGATACATTACGCAGAGTCCATAACGTTAGTTTTCTCGCGGGACTGCTCATATTACGATATTCGTCGTTTCTTTTGTTGTATTATGTTTTCACTCCATATACAACGACATTTCAGTCGTATCACGGCGACAGAACACAATTCATGATCCCTCGGTGGCGAAACCAATACTAGGAATGTGCCTTGTCCAAGGGCACTCCATCATTAGCACCGCGACCAGGGGATCGAATCCCAGACGCCCGGTCCCGAATACCCGATGGTAACCATCGCCCGGTCCCGAATACCGGATGCTAACCATCGCCCGGTCCCGAATACCCGATGCTAACCATCGCCCGGTCCCGAATACGCGATGTTAACCATCGCCCGGTCCCAAATACCCGATGCTAATCATTGCTCGGTCCCGAATACGCGATGTTAACCATCGCCCGGTCCCGAATACGCGATGCTAATCATCGCCCGGTCCCGAATACCAGATGCTAACAATCGCCCGGTCCCGAATACCCGTTGTTAACCATCGCCCACTTACGATTAATCAAATCGTTAATTTAATGAGTGCCTTGTAATTGAATCACCAAAAGTCGTTTGTTTAAAATCAATTCCCGATACAATCGGCAATTCCCACCATAGCAGCAGGCAACTTTTATAAAAAAAAAACATGGCAGGCATAGGAGAAATTGATCATAGACTAGCAATTCTAAATATTCCCAAAATGTTTTCAACTCTCTATCAAAGAACATGTAACTGGAGTTTTCGTAATACATATCTTTAACATGTTTTCCACAGATGTTTTCAAACCAGACGTCTCTAAGGATATCCCATTACGTAAGTGACTGATATTATTGCATGTGGAGCAGTCCAATTATTTTCTTTGAGATACGAGTCCTCATAATAGGCGATAATGACCTGACATGATTTACGGGTACTAATGATTTATTGTCGTATAATGTAAAAAAAAGACAATATCACTTTTCGAGTTCATAGGATCGTAGTACAGCAAATACTGGCTGTAACAAAATAAGCAAAATTACACAACGGCTATATGTGACTAATGGACGAAGACGAGGGCATTTACTGAGACTAATAGAACCGAGACGAAGATTTTTACTGAGAATATATGTGGCTTATAGGACCGAATCGAAGATTTTTACTGAGGCTTTATGTGGCTAATTGGACCGAGACGAGGGTTTTACTGAGACTAAAAGGACCGAGACGACGATTTTTACTAAGGCTATATGTGGCTGATCGGACCGAGATTTTTTACTGAGGCTATATGTGTATTATTGGACTGATATGAAGGTTTGTACTGAACCTATATGTGGCTTATATGACCGAGACGAGTTTTTTGTTTTTTACTGAGGCTATATGTGTATTATAAGACTGATATGAAGGTTTGTACTGAACCTATATGTGGCTTATATGACCGAGACGAGTTTTTTGTTTTTTACTGGGGCTATATGTGGCTTATAGGACCCAGACGAAATTCATTTACTGAGGCTATATGTGGCTAAAAGAGCGAGATGAGACTTTTAATTGAGGCTAAAGGATTTATGGGACGCTATGGTAGTTACGGTTATGTATTCGATAGGAATGATAGCTTCTTTTCTGCGTGTGAATCATATTACAATGTAATAAATTATAAATTGTAATACCACTTGTAAACCTGCCATAACCCGTTCCGACATACAGACGCAATACATAGCAGACTTTTGAAAACATTGTGACAAAAGAAGGAAATTCTCATCGTGAACAATGCAACATTTTGACACAATTGTTTCAACTCTTTGCAGTAATTAAATTTGCAATTATAGACATTTCCATAATCTGGTTTTGACCCTACGTTTCGAAGCCGTCTGCTGCAGGTGTGTCGTATGTCGAAAGAGGTTTAAATAGGTACGTGTTTTAGACCTCACCTTGTTCACAAAATTCCCCGGTAAAATCAGTCCAGGAGCAGTCACATTGCACCCCTGTGTCCCGCATCACGCAGATTCCACCATGGTTACATGGATTAGTGCGCATGCACTCATCATCATCCAGAATAATACCATCTGAATCCAGCATCTCCGCCGGAACGAGGGCTTGCCCGCAATTACTGTAGAAAAGATTTCGAATGGACCCTCGCAATCGTTGATAAAACAGAGCTTGTGTTAATGGAAGCTCGGAAAGTTTGTCATTAAATGACATGGGAAGACCACCTATGTAAACGAAATTTTCATCTGATGTATAAACCGTTTCCTTCTCGGGATCGTACATCTTGTATTCTCTGGTGTATGTTATTTGGTCCACCGTCAGGATCGTTAGCCTGGCGTCCCGCATCACCTTCACAGTGTGCCATTCGTTGTCATTAAGGTTGGAACCAGCCGAGAGCCGGTCTCTTTTACCTTGTATTTTGAAATGTAATTGCATAATACCGTCTACGAGGTCTAGTTCGAAGTAGTCTTTCGTTTCTTCAAAATGGGTGTAGAATATCAGTGCATTGGCTAGCGTTGTTTTAAAATCAAGGGTAACAGATCCGTTCTGACACGGGGTCCATGACGTAAACTTGCCATACGTCGTTCGGGATCCCTCGAAATTTAAGGTTTGGCAAGATTTAATGACACCTAGCAGTATTAAACTAACGCTAAGTACATTCACTGACGCCATCTTCGGCACGTTTACGGTCTTTTTTTTTAAATATATTTTATCTTAAATAATTTGCGTGGGAATTGGAAATTTCCCTAAAATAACGAGTTTTTAATCACACAAATTTTAACACGATAAATTTCAATATATTCCTTGTTTCATATTTCCCCCCTTGAATACACTTTCTCGACTCACTTTGTAAATATGAAAACTGAATTTAGCAACGTACCTCTTTGATATCATTTATGAAGAAAATGCCTCTCGCTGTTATAGAGAGAATACGATCGTTTACAAAATAGCACAACAAATCGCAACAAATGTCTGATAGTTGTCCTTATTTTCCTGCCCAATCCATTGAAATCGCATCACAAACCCTACGAATGTCCATATACGGCCATATTAGCAATCACATTAGCCTTAAATTAATTCGCGTATAGTAAATAAGCCGGCGCACCAGAATGGATAACCGATACCCATCCTTTTGTGGAATTGAAGAACTTACACTATCACCCTAGATTCTCGCATATTATAACGACAGTGGTTTTCTATCCTTTAAATCCCAAAACATGGTTAAATTGTTTAACAATCCATCGTTGTTTAAATACGACAGTTTGCACTGTGTCACCGCCGGAACTAGCTATAGAATCTAAATCCTCTTATTAAAATCAATGTTTTTTTCCCAATATCGGCTGATCGTAGAAGGGTTCCGCGTATTCCGAGCCTGAGCTCCGAGAATTCTAGCAGATCTATAACCAGTCCCTGCATCTACACGCTGACATCTCCAGTGAGTAAATTCCACACTCGGAGAATCAATAAATAGTTCTTACTGCAGACGACATTTCATAAACCAATAGTAGACACTGAAGTTCTTTCCCGAGATAAGAACTGTAAAGCCGGAGCAGCTTCCAGCGCAGACAAGATCAGGCTTAGTTGATATTATGAAGTGTTTTCTTCTTCATATTTGCAGATCTTGATCAGCAGACGATATTTCATTTTT